>JALAZF010000304.1:7307500-7944297 GCA_022829125.1 Lathyrus tuberosus
ACATTTGACCTGAGGTTTAGGTTCACATTTGACCCGAGGTTTAGGTTCACATTTGACCTGAGGTTTAGGTTCACATTTGACCTGGTTTCAAACAATGGGTTCACATTTGACATGAGGTTTAGGTTCACATTTGACCTGGTTTCAAACAACGGGTTCACATTTGACCCGAGGTCTAGGTTCAAATTTGACCTGGTTTCAAACATCGGGTTCACATTTGACTTGAGGTTTTGGTTCACATTTGACCTGGTTTCAAATAAGGGGTTTTCATTTGACCTGAGGTTTAGCTTGACATTTGACCTGGGTTCAAACAACGGGTTCACATTTGACCGAGGTTTAGGTTTACATTTGACCTGGTTTCAAACAACGGGTTCACATTTGACTTGAGGTTTAGGTTCACATTTGACCTGGTTTCAAACAACGGGTTCACATTTGACTGGAGGTTTAGGTTCACATTTGACCTGGTTTCAAACAACGGGTTCACATTTAACCTGAGGTTTTGGTTCACATTTGACCTGGTTTCAAACAACGGGTTCACATTTGACCTGAGGTTTAGGTTCACATTTGACCTAGTTTCAAATAACGGGTTCACATTTGACCGAGGTTTAGGTTTACATTTGACCTGGTTTCAAACAACGGGTTCACATTTGACTTGAGGTTTAGGTTCACATTTGACCTGGTTTCAAACAACGGGTTCACATTTGACCTGGGGTTTAGGTTCACATTTGACCTGCTTTTGGTTGACATTTGACATGGTTTCAAACAACGGGTTCACATTTGACCTGGGGTTTAGGTTCAAATTTGACCTGGTTTTAAACAACGGGTTCACAATTGACCTGAGGTTTAGGTTCACATTTGACCTGGTTTCAAACAACGGGTTCACATTTGACCTGAGGTTTAGGTTCACATTTGACCTGGTTTCAAACAATGGGTTCACATTTGAACTGAGGTTTAGGTTCACATTTGACCTGGTTTCAAACAACGGGTTCACATTTGACCTGAGGTTTAGGTTCACATTTGACCTGGGTTCAAACAACAGGTTCACATTTGACCTGAGGTTTTGGTTCACATTTGACCTGGTTTCAAACAACGGGTTCACATTTGACCTGAGGTTTAGGTTCACATTTGACCTGGTTTCAAACAACGGGTTCACATTTGACCTGGGGTTTAGGTTCACATTTGACCTGGTTTCAAACAACGCGTTCACATTTGACCTGAGGTTTATGTTCACTTTTGACCTGGGTTCAAACAACAGGTTCACATTTGACCTGAGGTTTTGGTTCACATTTGACTTGGTTTCAAACAACCGGTTCACATTTGACCTAAGGTTTAGGTTCACATTTGACCTAGTTTCAAACAACGGGTTCAGATTTGACCTGAGGTTTAGGTTCACATTTGACCTGATTTCAAACAACGGGTTCATATTTGACCTGAGGTTTAGGTTTACATTTGACCTGGTTTCTAACAACGGGTTCACATTTGACCTTGGGTTTAGGTTCACATTTGACCTGGTTTCAAACAACGGGTTCACATTTGACCGAGGTTTAGGTTTACATTTTACCTGGTTTCAAACAACGGGTTCACATTTGACTTGAGGTTTAGGTTCACATTTGACCTGGGTTCAAACAATGGGTTCACATTTGACCTGAGGTTTAGGTTCACATTTGACCTGGTTTCAAACAACGGGTTCAAATTTAACCTTGGGTTTAGGTTCACATTTGACCTGGTTTCAAACAATGGGTTCACATTTGACCTGAGGTTTTGGTTCACATTTGACCTTGTTTCAAACAACGGGTTCACATTTGACCTGAGGTTTAGGTTCACATTTAACCTGGGTTCAAACAACGGGTTCATATTTGACCTGAGGTTTAGGTTCACATTTGACCTGGTTTCAAACAATGGGTTCACATTTGACATGAGGTTTAGGTTCACATTTGACCTGGTTTCAAACAACGGGTTCACATTTGACCCGAGGTCTAGGTTCAAATTTGACCTGGTTTCAAACAACGGGTTCACATTTGACTTGAGGTTTTGGTTCACATTTGACTTGGTTTCAAATAAGGGGTTTTCATTTGACCTGAGGTTTAGCTTGACATTTGACCTGGGTTCAAACAACGGGTTCACATTTGACCGAGGTTTAGGTTTACATTTGACCTGGTTTCAAACAACGGGTTCACATTTGACTTGAGGTTTAGGTTCACATTTGACCTGGTTTCAAACAACGGGTTCACATTTGACTTGAGGTTTAGGTTCACATTTGACCTGGTTTCAAACAACGGGTTGACATTTGACCTGAGGTTTTGGTTCACATTTGACCTGGTTTCAAACAACGGGTTCACATTTGACCTGAGGTTTAGGTTCACATTTGACCTAGTTTCAAATAACGGGTTCACATTTGACCGAGGTTTAGGTTTACATTTGACCTGGTTTCAAACAACGGGTTCACATTTGACTTGAGGTTTAGGTTCATATTTGACCTGGTTTCAAACAACGGGTTCACATTTGACCTGAGGTTTTGGTTCACATTTGACCCGAGGTTTAGGTTCACATTTGACCTGAGGTTTAGGTTCACATTTGACCTGGTTTCAAACAATGGGTTCACATTTGACATGAGGTTTAGGTTCACATTTGACCTGGTTTCAAACAACGGGTTCACATTTGACCCGAGGTCTAGGTTCAAATTTGACCTGGTTTCAAACAACGGGTTCACATTTGACTTGAGGTTTTGGTTCACATTTGACCTGGTTTCAAATAAGGGGTTTTCATTTGACCTGAGGTTTAGCTTGACATTTGACCTGGGTTTAAACAACGGGTTCACATTTGACCGAGGTTTAGGTTTACATTTGACCTGGTTTCAAACAACGGGTTCACATTTGACTTGAGGTTTAGGTTCACATTTGACCTGGTTTCAAACAACGGGTTCACATTTGACTTGAGGTTTAGGTTCACATTTGACCTGGTTTCAAACAACGGGTTCACATTTGACCTGGTTTCAAACAACGGGTTCACATTTGACCTGAGGTTTAGGTTCACATTTGACCTAGTTTCAAATAACGGGTTCACATTTGACCGAGGTTTAGGTTTACATTTGACCTGGTTTCAAACAACGGGTTCACATTTGACTTGAGGTTTAGGTTCACATTTGACCTGGTTTCAAACAACGGGTTCACATTTGACCTGAGGTTTTGGTTCACATTTGACCTGGTTTCAAACAACGGGTTCACATTTGACCTGAGGTTTAGGTTCACATTTGACCTAGTTTCAAATAACGGGTTCACATTTGACCGAGGTTTAGGTTTACATTTGACCTGGTTTCAAACAACGGGTTCACATTTGACTTGAGGTTTAGGTTCACATTTGACCTGGTTTCAAACAACGGGTTCACATTTGACCTGGGGTTTAGGTTCACATTTGACCTGCTTTTGGTTCACATTTGACATGGTTTCAAACAACGGGTTCACATTTGACCTGGGGTTTAGGTTCACATTTGACCTGGTTTTAAACAACGGGTTCACAATTGACCTGAGGTTTAGGTTCACATTTGACCTGGTTTCAAACAACGGGTTCACATTTGACCTGAGGTTTAGGTTCACATTTGACCTGGTTTCAAACAATGGGTTCACATTTGAACTGAGGTTTAGGTTCACATTTGACCTGGTTTCAAACAACGGGTTCACATTTGACCTGGGTTCAAACAACAGGTTCACATTTGACCTGAGGTTTTGGTTCACATTTGACCTGGTTTCAAACAACGGGTTCACATTTGACCTGAGGTTTAGGTTCACATTTGACCTGGTTTCAAACAACGGGTTCACATTTGACCTGAGGTTTAGGTTCACATTTGACCTGGTTTCAAACAACGGGTTCACATTTGACCTGAGGTTTATGTTCACATTTGACCTGGGTTCAAACAACAGGTTCACATTTGACCTGAGGTTTTGGTTCACATTTGACTTGGTTTCAAACAACCGGTTCACATTTGACCTAAGGTTTAGGTTCACATTTGACCTAGTTTCAAACAACGGGTTCAGATTTGACCTGAGGTTTAGGTTCATATTTGACCTGATTTCAAACAACGGGTTCATATTTGACCTGAGGTTTAGGTTCACATTTGACCTGGTTTCTAACAACGGGTTCACATTTGACCTTGGGTTTAGGTTCACATTTGACCTGGTTTCAAACAACGGGTTCACATTTGACCGAGGTTTAGGTTTACATTTTACCTGGTTTCAAACAACGGGTTCACATTTGACTTGATGTTTAGGTTCACATTTGACCTGGGTTCAAACAATGGGTTCACATTTGACCTGAGGTTTAGGTTCACATTTGACCTGGTTTCAAACAACGGGTTCAAATTTAACCTTGGGTTTAGGTTCACATTTGACCTGGTTTCAAACAATGGGTTCACATTTGACTTGAGGTTTAGGTTCACATTTGACCTGGTTTCAAACAACGGGTTCACATTTGACCTGGGGTTTAGGTTCACATTTGACCTGCTTTTGGTTCACATTTGACATGGTTTCAAACAACGGGTTCACATTTGACCTGGGGTTTAGGTTCACATTTGACCTGGTTTTAAACAACGGGTTCACAATTGACCTGAGGTTTAGGTTCACATTTGACCTGGTTTCAAACAACGGGTTCACATTTGACCTGAGGTTTAGGTTCACATTTGACATGGTTTCAAATAACGGGTTCACATTTGACCGAGGTTTAGGTTTACATTTGACCTGGTTTCAAACAACGGGTTCACATTTGACTTGAGGTTTAGGTTCACATTTGACCTGGTTTCAAACAACGGGTTCACATTTGACCTGAGGTTTTGGTTCACATTTGACCTGGTTTCAAACAACGGGTTCACATTTGACCTGAGGTTTAGGTTCACATTTGACCTGGTTTCAAACAACGCGTTCACATTTGACCTGAGGTTTATGTTCACTTTTGACCTGGGTTCAAACAACAGGTTCACATTTGACCTGAGGTTTTGGTTCACATTTGACTTGGTTTCAAACAACCGGTTCACATTTGACCTAAGGTTTAGGTTCACATTTGACCTAGTTTCAAACAACGGGTTCAGATTTGACCTGAGGTTTAGGTTCACATTTGACCTGATTTCAAACAACGGGTTCATATTTGACCTGAGGTTTAGGTTTATATTTGACCTGGTTTCTAACAACGGGTTCACATTTGACCTTGGGTTTAGGTTCACATTTGACCTGGTTTCAAACAACGGGTTCACATTTGACCGAGGTTTAGGTTTACATTTTACCTGGTTTCAAACAACGGGTTCACATTTGACTTGAGGTTTAGGTTCACATTTGACCTGGGTTCAAACAATGGGTTCACATTTGACCTGAGGTTTAGGTTCACATTTGACCTGGTTTCAAACAACGGGTTCAAATTTAACCTTGGGTTTAGGTTCACATTTGACCTGGTTTCAAACAATGGGTTCACATTTGACCTGAGGTTTTGGTTCACATTTGACCTTGTTTCAAACAACGGGTTCACATTTGACCTGAGGTTTAGGTTCACATTTAACCTGGGTTCAAACAACGGGTTCATATTTGACCTGAGGTTTAGGTTCACATTTGACCTGGTTTCAAACAATGGGTTCACATTTGACATGAGGTTTAGGTTCACATTTGACCTGGTTTCAAACAACGGGTTCACATTTGACCCGAGGTCTAGGTTCAAATTTGACCTGGTTTCAAACAACGGGTTCACATTTGACTTGAGGTTTTGATTCACATTTGACTTGGTTTCAAATAAGGGGTTTTCATTTGACCTGAGGTTTAGCTTGACATTTGACCTGGGTTCAAACAACGGGTTCACATTTGACCGAGGTTTAGGTTTACATTTGACCTGGTTTCAAACAACGGGTTCACATTTGACTTGAGGTTTAGGTTCACATTTGACCTGGTTTCAAACAACGGGTTCACATTTGACTTGAGGTTTAGGTTCACATTTGACCTGGTTTCAAACAACGGGTTGACATTTGACCTGAGGTTTTGGTTCACATTTGACCTGGTTTCAAACAACGGGTTCACATTTGACCTGAGGTTTAGGTTCACATTTGACCTAGTTTCAAATAACGGGTTCACATTTGACCGAGGTTTAGGTTTACATTTGACCTGGTTTCAAACAACGGGTTCACATTTGACTTGAGGTTTAGGTTCATATTTGACCTGGTTTCAAACAACGGGTTCACATTTGACCTGAGGTTTAGGTTCACATTTGACATGGTTTCAAATAACGGGTTCACATTTGACCGAGGTTTAGGTTTACATTTGACCTGGTTTCAAACAACGCGTTCACATTTGACCTGAGGTTTATGTTCACTTTTGACCTGGGTTCAAACAACAGGTTCACATTTGACCTGAGGTTTTGGTTCACATTTGACTTGGTTTCAAACAACCGGTTCACATTTGACCTAAGGTTTAGGTTCACATTTGACCTAGTTTCAAACAACGGGTTCAGATTTGACCTGAGGTTTAGGTTCACATTTGACCTGATTTCAAACAACGGGTTCATATTTGACCTGAGGTTTAGGTTTATATTTGACCTGGTTTCTAACAACGGGTTCACATTTGACCTTGGGTTTAGGTTCACATTTGACCTGGTTTCAAACAACGGGTTCACATTTGACCGAGGTTTAGGTTTACATTTTACCTGGTTTCAAACAACGGGTTCACATTTGACTTGAGGTTTAGGTTCACATTTGACCTGGGTTCAAACAATGGGTTCACATTTGACCTGAGGTTTAGGTTCACATTTGACCTGGTTTCAAACAACGGGTTCAAATTTAACCTTGGGTTTAGGTTCACATTTGACCTGGTTTCAAACAATGGGTTCACATTTGACCTGAGGTTTTGGTTCACATTTGACCTTGTTTCAAACAACGGGTTCACATTTGACCTGAGGTTTAGGTTCACATTTAACCTGGGTTCAAACAACGGGTTCATATTTGACCTGAGGTTTAGGTTCACATTTGACCTGGTTTCAAACAATGGGTTCACATTTGACATGAGGTTTAGGTTCACATTTGACCTGGTTTCAAACAACGGGTTCACATTTGACCCGAGGTCTAGGTTCAAATTTGACCTGGTTTCAAACAACGGGTTCACATTTGACTTGAGGTTTTGATTCACATTTGACTTGGTTTCAAATAAGGGGTTTTCATTTGACCTGAGGTTTAGCTTGACATTTGACCTGGGTTCAAACAACGGGTTCACATTTGACCGAGGTTTAGGTTTACATTTGACCTGGTTTCAAACAACGGGTTCACATTTGACTTGAGGTTTAGGTTCACATTTGACCTGGTTTCAAACAACGGGTTCACATTTGACTTGAGGTTTAGGTTCACATTTGACCTGGTTTCAAACAACGGGTTGACATTTGACCTGAGGTTTTGGTTCACATTTGACCTGGTTTCAAACAACGGGTTCACATTTGACCTGAGGTTTAGGTTCACATTTGACCTAGTTTCAAATAACGGGTTCACATTTGACCGAGGTTTAGGTTTACATTTGACCTGGTTTCAAACAACGGGTTCACATTTGACTTGAGGTTTAGGTTCATATTTGACCTGGTTTCAAACAACGGGTTCACATTTGACCTGAGGTTTTGGTTCACATTTGACCCGAGGTTTAGGTTCACATTTGACCTGAGGTTTAGGTTCACATTTGACCTGGTTTCAAACAATGGGTTCACATTTGACATGAGGTTTAGGTTCACATTTGACCTGGTTTCAAACAACGGGTTCACATTTGACCCGAGGTCTAGGTTCAAATTTGACCTGGTTTCAAACAACGGGTTCACATTTGACTTGAGGTTTTGGTTCACATTTGACCTGGTTTCAAATAAGGGGTTTTCATTTGACCTGAGGTTTAGCTTGACATTTGACCTGGGTTTAAACAACGGGTTCACATTTGACCGAGGTTTAGGTTTACATTTGACCTGGTTTCAAACAACGGGTTCACATTTGACTTGAGGTTTAGGTTCACATTTGACCTGGTTTCAAACAACGGGTTCACATTTGACTTGAGGTTTAGGTTCACATTTGACCTGGTTTCAAACAACGGGTTCACATTTGACCTGGTTTCAAACAACGGGTTCACATTTGACCTGAGGTTTAGGTTCACATTTGACCTAGTTTCAAATAACGGGTTCACATTTGACCGAGGTTTAGGTTTACATTTGACCTGGTTTCAAACAACGGGTTCACATTTGACTTGAGGTTTAGGTTCACATTTGACCTGGTTTCAAACAACGGGTTCACATTTGACCTGAGGTTTTGGTTCACATTTGACCTGGTTTCAAACAACGGGTTCACATTTGACCTGAGGTTTAGGTTCACATTTGACCTAGTTTCAAATAACGGGTTCACATTTGACCGAGGTTTAGGTTTACATTTGACCTGGTTTCAAACAACGGGTTCACATTTGACTTGAGGTTTAGGTTCACATTTGACCTGGTTTCAAACAACGGGTTCACATTTGACCTGGGGTTTAGGTTCACATTTGACCTGCTTTTGGTTCACATTTGACATGGTTTCAAACAACGGGTTCACATTTGACCTGGGGTTTAGGTTCACATTTGACCTGGTTTTAAACAACGGGTTCACAATTGACCTGAGGTTTAGGTTCACATTTGACCTGGTTTCAAACAACGGGTTCACATTTGACCTGAGGTTTAGGTTCACATTTGACCTGGTTTCAAACAATGGGTTCACATTTGAACTGAGGTTTAGGTTCACATTTGACCTGGTTTCAAACAACGGGTTCACATTTGACCTGGGTTCAAACAACAGGTTCACATTTGACCTGAGGTTTTGGTTCACATTTGACCTGGTTTCAAACAACGGGTTCACATTTGACCTGAGGTTTAGGTTCACATTTGACCTGGTTTCAAACAACGGGTTCACATTTGACCTGAGGTTTAGGTTCACATTTGACCTGGTTTCAAACAACGGGTTCACATTTGACCTGAGGTTTATGTTCACATTTGACCTGGGTTCAAACAACAGGTTCACATTTGACCTGAGGTTTTGGTTCACATTTGACTTGGTTTCAAACAACCGGTTCACATTTGACCTAGTTTCAAACAACGGGTTCAGATTTGACCTGAGGTTTAGGTTCATATTTGACCTGATTTCAAACAACGGGTTCATATTTGACCTGAGGTTTAGGTTCACATTTGACCTGGTTTCTAACAACGGGTTCACATTTGACCTTGGGTTTAGGTTCACATTTGACCTGGTTTCAAACAACCGGTTCACATTTGACCGAGGTTTAGGTTTACATTTTACCTGGTTTCAAACAACGGGTTCACATTTGACTTGATGTTTAGGTTCACATTTGACCTGGGTTCAAACAATGGGTTCACATTTGACCTGAGGTTTAGGTTCACATTTGACCTGGTTTCAAACAACGGGTTCAAATTTAACCTTGGGTTTAGGTTCACATTTGACCTGGTTTCAAACAATGGGTTCACATTTGACTTGAGGTTTAGGTTCACATTTGACCTGGTTTCAAACAACGGGTTCACATTTGACCTGGGGTTTAGGTTCACATTTGACCTGCTTTTGGTTCACATTTGACATGGTTTCAAACAACGGGTTCACATTTGACCTGGGGTTTAGGTTCACATTTGACCTGGTTTTAAACAACGGGTTCACAATTGACCTGAGGTTTAGGTTCACATTTGACCTGGTTTCAAACAACGGGTTCACATTTGACCTGAGGTTTAGGTTCACATTTGACATGGTTTCAAATAACGGGTTCACATTTGACCGAGGTTTAGGTTTACATTTGACCTGGTTTCAAACAACGGGTTCACATTTGACTTGAGGTTTAGGTTCACATTTGACCTGGTTTCAAACAACGGGTTCACATTTGACCTGAGGTTTTGGTTCACATTTGACCCGAGGTTTAGGTTCACATTTGACCTGAGGTTTAGGTTCACATTTGACCTGGTTTCAAACAATGGGTTCACATTTGACATGAGGTTTAGGTTCACATTTGACCTGGTTTCAAACAACGGGTTCACATTTGACCCGAGGTCTAGGTTCAAATTTGACCTGGTTTCAAACAACGGGTTCACATTTGACTTGAGGTTTTGGTTCACATTTGACCTGGTTTCAAATAAGGGGTTTTCATTTGACCTGAGGTTTAGCTTGACATTTGACCTGGGTTTAAACAACGGGTTCACATTTGACCGAGGTTTAGGTTTACATTTGACCTGGTTTCAAACAACGGGTTCACATTTGACTTGAGGTTTAGGTTCACATTTGACCTGGTTTCAAACAACGGGTTCACATTTGACTTGAGGTTTAGGTTCACATTTGACCTGGTTTCAAACAACGGGTTCACATTTGACCTGGTTTCAAACAACGGGTTCACATTTGACCTGAGGTTTAGGTTCACATTTGACCTAGTTTCAAATAACGGGTTCACATTTGACCGAGGTTTAGGTTTACATTTGACCTGGTTTCAAACAACGGGTTCACATTTGACTTGAGGTTTAGGTTCACATTTGACCTGGTTTCAAACAACGGGTTCACATTTGACCTGAGGTTTTGGTTCACATTTGACCTGGTTTCAAACAACGGGTTCACATTTGACCTGAGGTTTAGGTTCACATTTGACCTAGTTTCAAATAACGGGTTCACATTTGACCGAGGTTTAGGTTTACATTTGACCTGGTTTCAAACAACGGGTTCACATTTGACTTGAGGTTTAGGTTCACATTTGACCTGGTTTCAAACAACGGGTTCACATTTGACCTGGGGTTTAGGTTCACATTTGACCTGCTTTTGGTTCACATTTGACATGGTTTCAAACAACGGGTTCACATTTGACCTGGGGTTTAGGTTCACATTTGACCTGGTTTTAAACAACGGGTTCACAATTGACCTGAGGTTTAGGTTCACATTTGACCTGGTTTCAAACAACGGGTTCACATTTGACCTGAGGTTTAGGTTCACATTTGACCTGGTTTCAAACAATGGGTTCACATTTGAACTGAGGTTTAGGTTCACATTTGACCTGGTTTCAAACAACGGGTTCACATTTGACCTGGGTTCAAACAACAGGTTCACATTTGACCTGAGGTTTTGGTTCACATTTGACCTGGTTTCAAACAACGGGTTCACATTTGACCTGAGGTTTAGGTTCACATTTGACCTGGTTTCAAACAACGGGTTCACATTTGACCTGAGGTTTAGGTTCACATTTGACCTGGTTTCAAACAACGGGTTCACATTTGACCTGAGGTTTATGTTCACATTTGACCTGGGTTCAAACAACAGGTTCACATTTGACCTGAGGTTTTGGTTCACATTTGACTTGGTTTCAAACAACCGGTTCACATTTGACCTAAGGTTTAGGTTCACATTTGACCTAGTTTCAAACAACGGGTTCAGATTTGACCTGAGGTTTAGGTTCATATTTGACCTGATTTCAAACAACGGGTTCATATTTGACCTGAGGTTTAGGTTCACATTTGACCTGGTTTCTAACAACGGGTTCACATTTGACCTTGGGTTTAGGTTCACATTTGACCTGGTTTCAAACAACGGGTTCACATTTGACCGAGGTTTAGGTTTACATTTTACCTGGTTTCAAACAACGGGTTCACATTTGACTTGATGTTTAGGTTCACATTTGACCTGGGTTCAAACAATGGGTTCACATTTGACCTGAGGTTTAGGTTCACATTTGACCTGGTTTCAAACAACGGGTTCAAATTTAACCTTGGGTTTAGGTTCACATTTGACCTGGTTTCAAACAATGGGTTCACATTTGACTTGAGGTTTAGGTTCACATTTGACCTGGTTTCAAACAACGGGTTCACATTTGACCTGGGGTTTAGGTTCACATTTGACCTGCTTTTGGTTCACATTTGACATGGTTTCAAACAACGGTTCACATTTGACCTGGGGTTTAGGTTCACATTTGACCTGGTTTTAAACAACGGGTTCACAATTGACCTGAGGTTTAGGTTCACATTTGACCTGGTTTCAAACAACGGGTTCACATTTGACCTGAGGTTTAGGTTCACATTTGACATGGTTTCAAATAACGGGTTCACATTTGACCGAGGTTTAGGTTTACATTTGACCTGGTTTCAAACAACGGGTTCACATTTGACTTGAGGTTTAGGTTCACATTTGACCTGGTTTCAAACAACGGGTTCACATTTGACCTGAGGTTTTGGTTCACATTTGACCCGAGGTTTAGGTTCACATTTGACCTGAGGTTTAGGTTCACATTTGACCTGGTTTCAAACAATGGGTTCACATTTGACATGAGGTTTAGGTTCACATTTGACCTGGTTTCAAACAACGGGTTCACATTTGACCCGAGGTCTAGGTTCAAATTTGACCTGGTTTCAAACAACGGGTTCACATTTGACTTGAGGTTTTGGTTCACATTTGACCTGGTTTCAAATAAGGGGTTTTCATTTGACCTAAGGTTTAGCTTGACATTTGACCTGGGTTTAAACAACGGGTTCACATTTGACCGAGGTTTAGGTTTACATTTGACCTGGTTTCAAACAACGGGTTCACATTTGACTTGAGGTTTAGGTTCACATTTGACCTGGTTTCAAACAACGGGTTCACATTTGACTTGAGGTTTAGGTTCACATTTGACCTGGTTTCAAACAACGGGTTCACATTTGACCTGGTTTCAAACAACGGGTTCACATTTGACTTGAGGTTTAGGTTCACATTTGACCTAGTTTCAAATAACGGGTTCACATTTGACCGAGGTTTAGGTTTACATTTGACCTGGTTTCAAACAACGGGTTCACATTTGACTTGAGGTGTAGGTTCACATTTGACCTGGTTTCAAACAACGGGTTCACATTTGACCTGAGGTTTTGGTTCACATTTGACCTGGTTTCAAACAACGGGTTCACATTTGACCTGAGGTTTAGGTTCACATTTGACCTAGTTTCAAATAACGGGTTCACATTTGACCGAGGTTTAGGTTTACATTTGACCTGGTTTCAAACAACGGGTTCACATTTGACTGGAGGTTTAGGTTCACATTTGACCTGGTTTCAAACAACGGGTTCACATTTGACCTGGGGTTTAGGTTCACATTTGACCTGCTTTTGGTTCACATTTGACATGGTTTCAAACAACGGGTTCACATTTGACCTGGGGTTTAGGTTCACATTTGACCTGGTTTTAAACAACGGGTTCACAATTGACCTGAGGTTTAGGTTCACATTTGACCTGGTTTCAAACAACGGGTTCACATTTGACCTGAGGTTTAGGTTCACATTTGACCTGGTTTCAAACAATGGGTTCACATTTGAACTGAGGTTTAGGTTCACATTTGACCTGGTTTCAAACAACGGGTTCACATTTGACCTGGGTTCAAACAACAGGTTCACATTTGACCTGAGGTTTTGGTTCACATTTGACCTGGTTTCAAACAACGGGTTCACATTTGACCTGAGGTTTAGGTTCACATTTGACCTGGTTTCAAACAACGGGTTCACATTTGACCTGAGGTTTAGGTTCACATTTGACCTGGTTTCAAACAACGGGTTCACATTTGACCTGAGGTTTATGTTCACATTTGACCTGGGTTCAAACAACAGGTTCACATTTGACCTGAGGTTTTGGTTCACATTTGACTTGGTTTCAAACAACCGGTTCACATTTGACCTAAGGTTTAGGTTCACATTTGACCTAGTTTCAAACAACGGGTTCAGATTTGACCTGAGGTTTAGGTTCACATTTGACCTGATTTCAAACAACGGGTTCATATTTGACCTGAGGTTTAGGTTCACATTTGACCTGGTTTCTAACAACGGGTTCACATTTGACCTTGGGTTTAGGTTCACATTTGACCTGGTTTCAAACAACGGGTTCACATTTGACCGAGGTTTAGGTTTACATTTTACCTGGTTTCAAACAACGGGTTCACATTTGACTTGAGGTTTAGGTTCACATTTGACCTGGGTTCAAACAATGGGTTCACATTTGACCTGAGGTTTAGGTTCACATTTGACCTGGTTTCAAACAACGGGTTCAAATTTAACCTTGGGTTTAGGTTCACATTTGACCTGGTTTCAAACAATGGGTTCACATTTGACCTGAGGTTTTGGTTCACATTTGACCTTGTTTCAAACAACGGGTTCACATTTGACCTGAGGTTTAGGTTCACATTTAACCTGGGTTCAAACAACGGGTTCATATTTGACCTGAGGTTTAGGTTCACATTTGACCTGGTTTCAAACAATGGGTTCACATTTGACATGAGGTTTAGGTTCACATTTGACCTGGTTTCAAACAACGGGTTCACATTTGACCCGAGGTCTAGGTTCAAATTTGACCTGGTTTCAAACAACGGGTTCACATTTGACTTGAGGTTTTGGTTCACATTTGACCTGGTTTCAAATAAGGGGTTTTCATTTGACCTGAGGTTTAGCTTGACATTTGACTTGGGTTCAAACAACGGGTTCACATTTGACCGAGGTTTAGGTTTACATTTGACCTGGTTTCAAACAACGGGTTCACATTTGACTTGAGGTTTAGGTTCACATTTGACCTGGTTTCAAACAACGGGTTCACATTTGACTTGAGGTTTAGGTTCACATTTGACCTGGTTTCAAACAACGGGTTGACATTTGACCTGAGGTTTTGGTTCACATTTGACCTGGTTTCAAACAACGGGTTCACATTTGACCTGAGGTTTAGGTTCACATTTGACCTAGTTTCAAATAACGGGTTCACATTTGACCGAGGTTTAGGTTTACATTTGACCTGGTTTCAAACAACGGGTTCACATTTGACTTGAGGTTTAGGTTCACATTTGACCTGGTTTCAAACAACGGGTTCACATTTGACCTGGGGTTTAGGTTCACATTTGACCTGCTTTTGGTTCACATTTGACATGGTTTCAAACAACGGGTTCACATTTGACCTGGGGTTTAGGTTCACATTTGACCTGGTTTTAAACAACGGGTTCACAATTGACCTGAGGTTTAGGTTCACATTTAACCTGGTTTCAAACAACGGGTTCACATTTGACCTGAGGTTTAGGTTCACATTTGACCTGGTTTCAAACAATGGGTTCACATTTGAACTGAGGTTTAGGTTCACATTTGACCTGGTTTCAAACTACGGGTTCACATTTGACCTGAGGTTTAGGTTCACATTTGACCTGGGTTCAAACAACAGGTTCACATTTGACCTGAGGTTTTGGTTCACATTTGACCTAGTTTCAAACAACGGGTTCACATTTGACCTGAGGTTTAGGTTCACATTTGACCTGGTTTCAAACAACGGGTTCACATTTGACCTGAGGTTTAGGTTCACATTTGACCTGGTTTCAAACAACAGGTTCACATTTGACCTGAGGTTTTTGTTCACATTTGACCTGGTTTCAAACAACGGTTTCACATTTGACCTTGGGTTTAGGTTCACATTTGACCTGGTTTCAAACAACGGGTTCACATTTGACTGAGGTTTAGGTTTACATTTTACCTGGTTTCAAACAACGGGTTCACATTTGACTTGAGGTTTAGGTTCACATTTGACCTGGTTTCAAACAATGGGTTCACATTTGACCTGAGGTTTAGGTTCACATTTGACCTGGTTTCAAACAACGGGTTCAAATTTGACCTTGGGTTTAGGTTCACATTTGACCTGGTTTCAAACAATGGGTTCAGATTTGACCTGAGGTTTTGGTTCACATTTGACCTTGTTTCAAACAACGGGTTCACATTTGACCTGAGGTTTAGGTTCACATTTAACCTGGGTTCAAACAACGGGTTCATATTTGACCTGAGGTTTTGGTTCACATTTGACCTAGTTTTAAACAACAGGTTCACATTTGACCTGGGGTTTAGGTTCACATTTGACCTGAGGTTTAGGTTCACATTTCACCTGGTTTCAAACAACAGGTTCACATTTCACCTGGGGTTTAGGTTCACATTTGACCTGGTTTTGGTTCACATTTGACCTGGTTTCAAACAACGGGTTCACATTTGACCCGAGGTCTAGGTTCAAATTTGACCTGGTTTCAAACAACGGGTTCACATTTGACTTGAGGTTTTGGTTCACATTTGACCTGGTTTCAAATAAGGGGTTTTCATTTGACCTGAGGTTTAGCTTGACATTTGACCTGGGATCAAACAACGGGTTCACATTTGACCGAGGTTTAGGTTTACATTTGACCTGGTTTCAAACAACGGGTTCACATTTGACTTGAGGTTTAGGTTCACATTTGACCTGGTTTCAAACAACGGGTTCACAATTGACCCGAGGTTTAGGTTCACATTTGACCTGAGGTTTAGGTTCACATTTGACTTGAGGTTTAGGTTCACATTTGACCTGGTTTCAAACAACGGGTTCACATTTGACATGAGGTTTAGGTTCACATTTGACCTGGTTTCAAACATTGGGTTCACATTTGACTTGAGGTTTAGGTTCACATTTGACCTTGTTTCAAAAAACGAGTTCACATTTGACCTGAGGTTTTGGTTCACATTTGACCTGGTGTCAAACAACGGGTTCACATTTGACCTGAGGTTTAGGTTCACATTTGACCCGAGGTTTAGGTTCACATTTGACCTGGTTTCAAACAATGGGTTCACATTTGACATGAGGTTTAGGTTCACATTTGACCTGGTTTCAAACAACGGGTTCACATTTGACCCGAGGTCTAAGTTCAAATTTGACCTGGTTTCAAACAACGGGTTCACATTTGACTTGAGGTTTTGGTTCACATTTGACCTGGTTTCAAATAAGGGGTTTTCATTTGACCTGAGGTTTAGCTTGACATTTGACATGGGATCAAACAACGGGTTCACATTTGACCGAGGTTTAGGTTTACATTTGACCTGGTTTCAAACAACGGGTTCACATTTGACTTGAGGTTTTGGTTCACATTTGACCTGGTTTCAAACAACGGGTTCACATTTGACTTGAGGTTTAGGTTCACATTTGACCTGGGTCAAACAACGGGTTCACATTTGACCTGAGGTTTTGGTTCACATTTGACCTGGTTTCAAACAACGGGTTCACAATTGACCCGGGGTTTAGGTTCACATTTGACCTGAGGTTTAGGTTCACATTTGACTTGAGGTTTAGGTTCACATTTGACCTGGTTTCAAACAACGGGTTCACATTTGACATGAGGTTTAGGTTCACATTTGACCTGGTTTCAAACATTGGGTTCACATTTGACTTGAGGTTTAGGTTCACATTTGACCTTGTTTCAAACAACAAGTTCACATTTGACCTGAGGTTTTGGTTCACATTTGACCTGGTGTCAAACAACGGGTTCACATTTGACCTGAGGTTTAGGTTCACATTTGACCCGAGGTTTAGGTTCACATTTGACCTGGTTTCAAACAATGGGTTCACATTTGACATGAGGTTTAGGTTCACATTTGACCTGGTTTCAAACAACGGGTTCACATTTGACCCGAGGTCTAGGTTCAAATTTGACCTGGTTTCAAACAACGGGTTCACATTTGACTTGAGGTTTTGGTTCACATTTGACCTGGTTTCAAATAAGGGGTTTTCATTTGACCTGAGGTTTAGCTTGACATTTGACCTGGGATCAAACAACGGGTTCACATTTGACCGAGGTTTAGGTTTACATTTGACCTGGTTTCAAACAACGGGTTCACATTTGACTTGAGGTTTAGGTTCACATTTGACCTGGTTTCAAACAACGGGTTCACAATTGACCCGAGGTTTAGGTTCACATTTGACCTGAGGTTTAGGTTCACATTTGACTTGAGGTTTAGGTTCACATTTGACCTGGTTTCAAACAACGGGTTCACATTTGACATGAGGTTTAGGTTCACATTTGACCTGGTTTCAAACATTGGGTTCACATTTGACTTGAGGTTTAGGTTCACATTTGACCTTGTTTCAAAAAACGAGTTCACATTTGACCTGAGGTTTTGGTTCACATTTGACCTGGTGTCAAACAACGGGTTCACATTTGACCTGAGGTTTAGGTTCACATTTGACCCGAGGTTTAGGTTCACATTTGACCTGGTTTCAAACAATGGGTTCACATTTGACATGAGGTTTAGGTTCACATTTGACCTGGTTTCAAACAACGGGTTCACATTTGACCCGAGGTCTAGGTTCAAATTTGACCTGGTTTCAAACAACGGGTTCACATTTGACTTGAGGTTTTGGTTCACATTTGACCTGGTTTCAAATAAGGGGTTTTCATTTGACCTGAGGTTTAGCTTGACATTTGACATGGGATCAAACAACGGGTTCACATTTGACCGAGGTTTAGGTTTACATTTGACCTGGTTTCAAACAACGGGTTCACATTTGACTTGAGGTATAGGTTCACATTTGACCTGGTTTCAAACAACGGGTTCACAATTGACCCGAGGTTTACGTTCACATTTGACCTGAGGTTTAGGTTCACATTTGACTTGAGGTTTAGGTTCACATTTGACCTGGTTTCAAACAACGGGTTCACATTTGACATGAGGTTTAGGTTCACATTTGACCTGGTTTCAAACATTGGGTTCACATTTAACTTGAGGTTTAGGTTCACATTTGACCTTGTTTCAAACAACGAGTTCACATTTGACCTGAGGTTTTGGTTCACATTTGACCTGGTGTCAAACAACGGGTTCACATTTGACCTGAGGTTTAGGTTCACATTTGACCCGAGGTTTAGGTTCACATTTGACCTGGTTTCAAACAATGGGTTCACATTTGACATGAGGTTTAGGTTCACATTTGACCTGGTTTAAAACAACGGGTTCACATTTGACCCGAGGTCTAGGTTCAAATTTGACCTGGTTTCAAACAACGGGTTCACATTTGACAGAGGTTTAGGTTTACATTTTACCTGGTTTCAAACAACGGGTTCACATTTGACTTGAGGTTTAGGTTCACATTTGACCTGGTTTCAAACAATGGGTTCACATTTGACCTGAGGTTTAGGTTCACATTTGACCTGGTTTCAAACAACGGGTTCAAATTTGACCTTGGGTTTAGGTTCACATTTGACCTGGTTTCAAACAATGGGTTCACATTTGACCTGAGGTTTTGGTTCACATTTGACCTTGTTTCAAACAACGGGTTCACATTTGACCTGAGGTTTAGGTTCACATTTAACCTGGGTTCAAACAACGGGTTCATATTTGACCTGAGGTTTTGGTTCACATTTGACTTGGTTTCAAACAACGGGTTCACATTTGACCGGAGGTTTAGGTTCACATTTGACCTAGTTTTAAACAACAGGTTCACATTTGACCTGGGGTTTAGGTTCACATTTGACCTGAGGTTTAGGTTCACATTTCACCTGGTTTCAAACAACAGGTTCACATTTCACCTGGGGTTTAGGTTCACATTTGACCTGGTTTTGGTTCACATTTGACCTGGTTTCAAACAACGGGTTCACATTTGACTTGAGGTTTAGGTTCACATTTGACCTGGGTCAAACAACGGGTTCACATTTGACCTGAGGTTTTGGTTCACATTTGACCTGGTTTCAAACAACGGGTTCACAATTGAACCGAGGTTTAGGTTCACATTTGACCTGAGGTTTAGGTTCACATTTGACTTGAGGTTTAGGTTCACATTTGACCTGGTTTCAAACAACGGGTTCACATTTGACATGAGGTTTAGGTTCACATTTGACCTGGTTTCAAACATTGGGTTCACATTTGACTTGAGGTTTAGGTTCACATTTGACCTTGTTTCAAACAACGAGTTCACATTTGACCTGAGGTTTTGGTTCACATTTGACCTGGTGTCAAACAACGGGTTCACATTTGACCTGAGGTTTAGGTTCACATTTGACCCGAGGTTTAGGTTCACATTTGATCTGGTTTCAAACAATGGGTTCATATTTGACATGAGGTTTAGGTTCACATTTGACCTGGTTTCAAACAACGGGTTCACATTTGACCCGAGGTCTAGGTTCAAATTTGACCTGGTTTCAAACAACGGGTTCACATTTGACTTGAGGTTTTGGTTCACATTTGACCTGGTTTCAAATAAGGGGTTTTCATTTGACCTGAGGTTTAGCTTGACATTTGACCTGGGATCAAACAACGGGTTCACATTTGACCGAGGTTTAGGTTTACATTTGACCTGGTTTCAAACAACGGGTTCACATTTGACTTGAGGTTTAGGTTCACATTTGACCTGAGGTTTAGGTTCACATTTGACTTGAGGTTTAGGTTCACATTTGACCTGGTTTCAAACAACGGGTTCACATTTGACATGAGGTTTAGGTTCACATTTGACCTGGTTTCAAACATTGGGTTCACATTTGACTTGAGGTTTAGGTTCACATTTGACCTTGTTTCAAAAAACGAGTTCACATTTGACCTGAGGTTTTGGTTCACATTTGACCTGGTGTCAAACAACGGGTTCACATTTGACCTGAGGTTTAGGTTCACATTTGACCCGAGGTTTAGGTTCACATTTGACCTGGTTTCAAACAATGGGTTCACATTTGACATGAGGTTTAGGTTCACATTTGACCTGGTTTCAAACAACGGGTTCACATTTGACCCGAGGTCTAGGTTCAAATTTGACCTGGTTTCAAACAACGGGTTCACATTTGACTTGAGGTTTTGGTTCACATTTGACCTGGTTTCAAATAAGGGGTTTTCATTTGACCTGAGGTTTAGCTTGACATTTGACATGGGATCAAACAACGGGTTCACATTTGACCGAGGTTTAGGTTTACATTTGACCTGGTTTCAAACAACGGGTTCACATTTGACTTGAGGTTTTGGTTCACATTTGACCTGGTTTCAAACAACGGGTTCACATTTGACTTGAGGTTTAGGTTCACATTTGACCTGGGTCAAACAACGGGTTCACATTTGACCTGAGGTTTTGGTTCACATTTGACCTGGTTTCAAACAACGGGTTCACAATTGACCCGGGGTTTAGGTTCACATTTGACCTGAGGTTTAGGTTCACATTTGACTTGAGGTTTAGGTTCACATTTGACCTGGTTTCAAACAACGGGTTCACATTTGACATGAGGTTTAGGTTCACATTTGACCTGGTTTCAAACATTGGGTTCACATTTGACTTGAGGTTTAGGTTCACATTTGACCTTGTTTCAAACAAAAAGTTCACATTTGACCTGAGGTTTTGGTTCACATTTGACCTGGTGTCAAACAACGGGTTCACATTTGACCTGAGGTTTAGGTTCACATTTGACCCGAGGTTTAGGTTCACATTTGACCTGGTTTCAAACAATGGGTTCACATTTGACATGAGGTTTAGGTTCACATTTGACCTGGTTTCAAACAACGGGTTCACATTTGACCCGAGGTCTAGGTTCAAATTTGACCTGGTTTCAAACAACGGGTTCACATTTGACTTGAGGTTTTGGTTCACATTTGACCTGGTTTCAAATAAGGGGTTTTCATTTGACCTGAGGTTTAGCTTGACATTTGACCTGGGATCAAACAACGGGTTCACATTTGACCGAGGTTTAGGTTTACATTTGACCTGGTTTCAAACAACGGGTTCACATTTGACTTGAGGTTTAGGTTCACATTTGACCTGGTTTCAAACAACGGGTTCACAATTGACCCGAGGTTTAGGTTCACATTTGACCTGAGGTTTAGGTTCACATTTGACTTGAGGTTTAGGTTCACATTTGACCTGGTTTCAAACAACGGGTTCACATTTGACATGAGGTTTAGGTTCACATTTGACCTGGTTTCAAACATTGGGTTCACATTTGACTTGAGGTTTAGGTTCACATTTGACCTTGTTTCAAAAAACGAGTTCACATTTGACCTGAGGTTTTGGTTCACATTTGACCTGGTGTCAAACAACGGGTTCACATTTGACCTGAGGTTTAGGTTCACATTTGACCCGAGGTTTAGGTTCACATTTGACCTGGTTTCAAACAACGGGTTCACATTTGACATGAGGTTTAGGTTCACATTTGACCTGGTTTCAAACAACGGGTTCACATTTGACCCGAGGTCTAGGTTCAAATTTGACCTGGTTTCAAACAACGGGTTCACATTTGACTTGAGGTTTTGGTTCACATTTGACCTGGTTTCAAATAAGGGGTTTTCATTTGACCTGAGGTTTAGCTTGACATTTGACATGGGATCAAACAACGGGTTCACATTTGACCGAGGTTTAGGTTTACATTTGACCTGGTTTCAAACAACGGGTTCACATTTGACTTGAGGTTTAGGTTCACATTTGACCTGGTTTCAAACAACGGGTTCACAATTGACCCGAGGTTTACGTTCACATTTGACCTGAGGTTTAGGTTCACATTTGACTTGAGGTTTAGGTTCACATTTGACCTGGTTTCAAACAACGGGTTCACATTTGACATGAGGTTTAGGTTCACATTTGACCTGGTTTCAAACATTGGGTTCACATTTGACTTGAGGTTTAGGTTCACATTTGACCTTGTTTCAAACAACGAGTTCACATTTGACCTGAGGTTTTGGTTCACATTTGACCTGGTGTCAAACAACGGGTTCACATTTGACCTGAGGTTTAGGTTCACATTTGACCCGAGGTTTAGGTTCACATTTGACCTGGTTTCAAACAATGGGTTCACATTTGACATGAGGTTTAGGTTCACATTTGACCTGGTTTAAAACAACGGGTTCACATTTGACCCGAGGTCTAGGTTCAAATTTGACCTGGTTTCAAACAACGGGTTCACATTTGACAGAGGTTTAGGTTTACATTTTACCTGGTTTCAAACAACGGGTTCACATTTGACTTGAGGTTTAGGTTCACATTTGACCTGGTTTCAAACAATGGGTTCACATTTGACCTGAGGTTTAGGTTCACATTTGACCTGGTTTCAAACAACGGGTTCAAATTTGACCTTGGGTTTAGGTTCACATTTGACCTGGTTTCAAACAATGGGTTCACATTTGACCTGAGGTTTTGGTTCACATTTGACCTTGTTTCAAACAACGGGTTCACATTTGACCTGAGGTTTAGGTTCACATTTAACCTGGGTTCAAACAACGGGTTCATATTTGACCTGAGGTTTTGGTTCACATTTGACTTGGTTTCAAACAACGGGTTCACATTTGACCGGAGGTTTAGGTTCACATTTGACCTAGTTTTAAACAACAGGTTCACATTTGACCTGGGGTTTAGGTTCACATTTGACCTGAGGTTTAGGTTCACATTTCACCTGGTTTCAAACAACAGGTTCACATTTCACCTGGGGTTTAGGTTCACATTTGACCTGGTTTTGGTTCACATTTGACCTGGTTTCAAACAACGGGTTCACATTTGACTTGAGGTTTAGGTTCACATTTGACCTGGGTCAAACAACGGGTTCACATTTGACCTGAGGTTTTGGTTCACATTTGACCTGGTTTCAAACAACGGGTTCACAATTGACCCGAGGTTTAGGTTCACATTTGACCTGAGGTTTAGGTTCACATTTGACTTGAGGTTTAGGTTCACATTTGACCTGGTTTCAAACAACGGGTTCACATTTGACATGAGGTTTAGGTTCACATTTGACCTGGTTTCAAACATTGGGTTCACATTTGACTTGAGGTTTAGGTTCACATTTGACCTTGTTTCAAACAACGAGTTCACATTTGACCTGAGGTTTTGGTTCACATTTGACCTGGTGTCAAACAACGGGTTCACATTTGACCTGAGGTTTAGGTTCACATTTGACCCGAGGTTTAGGTTCACATTTGATCTGGTTTCAAACAATGGGTTCATATTTGACATGAGGTTTAGGTTCACATTTGACCTGGTTTCAAACAACGGGTTCACATTTGACCCGAGGTCTAGGTTCAAATTTGACCTGGTTTCAAACAACGGGTTCACATTTGACTTGAGGTTTTGGTTCACATTTGACCTGGTTTCAAATAAGGGGTTTTCATTTGACCTGAGGTTTAGCTTGACATTTGACCTGGGATCAAACAACGGGTTCACATTTGACCGAGGTTTAGGTTTACATTTGACCTGGTTTCAAACAACGGGTTCACATTTGACTTGAGGTTTAGGTTCACATTTGACCTGGTTTCAAACAACGGGTTCACAATTGACCCGAGGTTTAGGTTCACATTTGACCTGAGGTTTAGGTTCACATTTGACTTGAGGTTTAGGTTCACATTTGACCTGGTTTCAAACAACGGGTTCACATTTGACATGAGGTTTAGGTTCACATTTGACCTGGTTTCAAACATTGGGTTCACATTTGACTTGAGGTTTAGGTTCACATTTGACCTTGTTTCAAACAACGAGTTCACATTTGACCTGAGGTTTTGGTTCACATTTGACCTGGTGTCAAACAACGGGTTCACATTTGACCTGAGGTTTAGGTTCACATTTGACCCGAGGTTTAGGTTCACATTTGACCTGGTTTCAAACAATGGGTTCACATTTGACATGAGGTTTAGGTTCACATTTGACCTGGTTTAAAACAACGGGTTCACATTTGACCCGAGGTCTAGGTTCAAATTTGACCTGGTTTCAAACAACGGGTTCACATTTGACTTGAGGTTTTGGTTCACATTTGACCTGGTTTCAAATAAGGGGTTTTCATTTGACCTGAGGTTTAGCTTGACATTTGACCTGGGATCAAACAACGGGTTCACATTTGACCGAGGTTTAGGTTTACATTTGACCTGGTTTCAAACAACGGGTTCACATTTGACTTGAGGTTTAGGTTCACATTTGACCTGGTTTCAAATAACGGGTTCACATTTGACCCGAGGTCTAGGTTCAAATTTGACCTGGTTTCAAACAACGGGTTCACATTTGACTTGAGGTTTTGGTTCACATTTGACCTGGTTTCAAATAAGGGGTTTTCATTTAACCTGAGGTTTAGCTTGACATTTGACATGGGTTCAAACAACGGGTTCACATTTGACCGAGGTTTAGGTTTACATTTGACCTGGTTTCAAACAACGGGTTCACATTTGACTTGGGTTTAGGTTCACATTTGACTTGGTTTCAAACAACGGGTTCACATTTGACCGGAGGTTTAGGTTCACATTTGACCTAGTTTTAAACAACAGGTTAACATTTGACCTGGGGTTTAGGTTCACATTTGACCTGAGGGTTAGGTTCACATTTCACCTGGTTTCAAACAACAGGTTCACATTTCACCTGGGGTTTAGGTTCACATTCGACCTGGTTTTGGTTCACATTTGACCTGGTTTCAAACAACGGGTTCACATTTGACTTGAGGTTTAGGTTCACATTTGACCTGGGTCAAACAACGGGTTCACATTTGACCTGAGGTTTTGGTTCACATTTGACCTGGTTTCAAACAACGGGTTCACAATTGACCCGAGGTTTAGGTTCACATTTGACCAAAGGTTTAGGTTCACATTTGACTTGAGGTTTAGGTTCACATTTGACCTGGTTTCAAACAACGGGTTCACATTTGTCATGAGGTTTAGGTTCACATTTGACCTGGTTTCAAACATTGGGTTCACATTTGACTTGAGGTTTAGGTTCACATTTGACCTTGTTTCAAACAACGAGTTCACATTTGACCTGAGGTTTTGGTTCACATTTGACCTGGTGTCAAACAACGGGTTCACATTTGACCTGAGGTTTAGGTTCACATTTGACCCGAGGTTTAGGTTCACATTTGACCTGAGGTTTAGGTTCACATTTGACCTGGTTTCAAACAATGGGTTCACATTTGACATGAGGTTTAGGTTCACATTTGACCTGGTTTCAAACAACGGGTTCACATTTGACCCGAGGTCTAGGTTCAAATTTGACCTGGTTTCAAACAACGGGTTCACATTTGACTTGAGGTTTTGGTTCACATTTGACCTGGTTTCAAATAAGGGGTTTTCATTTGACTTGAGGTTTAGCTTGACATTTGACCTGGGTTCAAACAACGGGTTCACATTTGACCGAGGTTTAGGTTTACATTTGACCTGGATTCAAACAACGGGTTCACATTTGACTTGAGGTTTAGGTTCACATTTGACCTGGTTTCAAACAACGGGTTCACATTTGACTTGAGGTTTAGGTTCACATTTGACCTGGTTTCAAACAACGGGTTCACATTTGACCTGAGGTTTTGGTTCACATTTAACCTGGTTTCAAACAACGGGTTCACATTTGACCTGAGGTTTAGGTTCACATTTGACCTAGTTTCAAATAACGGGTTCACATTTGACCGAGGTTTAGGTTTACATTAGACCTGGTTTCAAACAACGGGTTCACATTTGACTTGAGGTTTAGGTTCACATTTGACCTGGTTTCAAACAACGGGTTCACATTTGACCTGGGGTTTAGGTTCACATTTGACCTACTTTTGGTTCACATTTGACATGGTTTCACACAACGGGTTCACATTTGACCTGGGGTTTAGGTTCACATTTGACCTGGTTTTAAACAACGGGTTCACAATTGACCTGAGGTTTAGGTTCACATTTGACCTGGTTTCAAACAACGGGTTCACATTTGACCTGAGGTTTAGGTTCACATTTGACCTGGTTTCAAACAATGGGTTCACATTTAAACTGAGGTTTAGGTTCACATTTGACCTGGTTTCAAACAACGGGTTCACATTTGACCTGAGGTTTAGGTTCACATTTGACCTGGGTTCAAACAACAGGTTCACATTTGACCTGAGGTTTTGGTTCACATTTGACCTGGTTTCAAACAACCGGTTCACATTTGACCTGAGGTTTAGGTTCACATTTGACCTAGTTTCAAACAACGGGTTCACATTTGACCTGAGGTTTAGGTTCACATTTGACCTGATTTCAAACAACGGGTTCATATTTGACCTGAGGTTTAGGTTCACATTTGACCTGGTTTCAAACAACGGGTTCACGTTTGACCTTGGGTTTAGGTTCACATTTGACCTGTTTTCAAGCAACGGGTTCACATTTGACCTGAGGTTTTGGTTCACATTTAACCTGGTTTCAAACAACGGGTTCACATTTGACCTGAGGTTTAGGTTCACATTTGACCTAGCTTCAAATAACGGGTTCACATTTGACCGAGGTTTAGGTTTACATTTGACCTGGTTTCAAACAACGGGTTCACATTTGACTTGAGGTTTAGGTTCACATTTGACCTGGTTTCAAACAACGGGTTCACATTTGACCTGGGGTTTAGGTTCACATTTGACCTGCTTTTGGTTCACATTTGACATGGTTTCAAACAACGGGTTCACGTTTGACCTTGGGTTTAGGTTCACATTTGACCTGGTTTCAAACAACGGGTTCACATTTGACCGAGGTTTAGGTTCACATTTGACCTGGTTTCAAACAACGGGTTCACATTTGACCTGAGGTTTAGGTTCACATTTGACCTGGTTTCAAACAACGGGTTCACATTTGACTTGAGGTTTAGGTTCACATTTGACCTGGTTTCAAACAACGGGTTCACATTTGACTTGAGGTTTAGGTTCACATTTGACCTGGGTTCAAACAATGGGTTCACATTTGACCTGAGGTTTTGGTTCACATTTGACCTAGTTTCAAACAAGGGGTTTAAATTTGACCTGAGGTTTTGGTTCACATTTGACTTGGGTTCAAACAACGGGTTCACATTTGACTTGAGGTTTAGGTTCACATTTGACCTGGTTTCAAACAACGGGTTCACATTTGACTTGAGGTTTAGGTTCACATTTGACCTGGTTTCAAACAACGGGTTCACATTTGACCTGAGGTTTTGGTTCACATTTGACCTGGTTTCAAACAACGGGTTCACATTTGACCTGAGGTTTAGGTTCACATTTGACCTAGTTTCAAATAACGGGTTCACATTTGACCGAGGTTTAGGTTTACATTTGACCTGGTTTCAAACAACGGGTTCACATTTGACTTGAGGTTTAGGTTCACATTTGACCTGGTTTCAAACAACGGGTTCACATTTGACCTGGGGTTTAGGTTCACATTTGACCTGCTTTTGGTTCACATTTGACATGGTTTCAAACAACGGGTTCACATTTGACCTGGGGTTTAGGTTCACATTTGACCTGGTTTTAAACAACGGGTTCACAATTGACCTGAGGTTTAGGTTCACATTTGACCTGGTTTCAAACAACGGGTTCACATTTGACCTGAGGTTTAGGTTCACATTTGACCTGGTTTTAAACAATGGGTTCACATTTGAACTGAGGTTTAGGTTCACATTTGACCTGGTTTCAAACAACGGGTTCACATTTGACCTGAGGTTTAGGTTCACATTTGACCTGGGTTCAAACAACAGGTACACATTTGACCTGAGGTTTTGGTTCACATTTGACCTGGTTTCAAACAACCGGTTCACATTTGACCTGAGGTTTAGGTTCACATTTGACCTAGTTTCAAACAACGGGTTCACATTTGACCTGAGGTTTAGGTTCACATTTGACCTGATTTCAAACAACGGGTTCATATTTGACCTGAGGTTTAGGTTCACATTTGACCTGGTTTCAAACAACGGGTTCACGTTTGACCTTGGGTTTAGGTTCACATTTGACCTGGTTTCAAACAACGGGTTCACATTTGACCGAGGTTTAGGTTTACATTTGACCTGGTTTCAAACAACGGGTTCACATTTGACTTGAGGTTTAGGTTCACATTTGACCTGGTTTCAAACAACGGGTTCACATTTGACTTGAGGTTTAGGTTCACATTTGACCTGGTTTCAAACAACGGGTTCACATTTGACTTGAGGTTTAGGTTCACATTTGACCTGGGTTCAAACAATGGGTTCACATTTGACCTGAGGTTTTGGTTCACATTTGACCTAGTTTCAAACAAGGGGTTTAAATTTGACCTGAGGTTTTGGTTCACATTTGACTTGGGTTCAAACAATGGGTTCACATTTGACCGAGGGTTAGGTTTACATTTGACCTGGTTTTAAACAACGGGTTCACATTTGACTTGAGGTTTAGGTTCACATTTGACCTGGTTTCAAACAACGGGTTCACATTTGACTGGAGGTTTAGGTTCACATTTGACTTGAGGTTTAGGTTCACATTTGACTTGGTTTCAAACAACGGGTTCACATTTGACTTGAGGTTTAGGTTCACATTTGACCTGGTTTCAAACAACGGGTTCACATTTGACTTGAGGTTTAGGTTCACATTTGACCTGGTTTCAAACAACGGGTTCACATTTGACCTGAGGTTTTGGTTCACATTTGACCTGGTTTCAAACAACGGGTTCACATTTGACCTGAGGTTTAGGTTCACATTTGACCTAGTTTCAAATAACGGGTTCACATTTGACCGAGGTTTAGGTTTACATTTGACCTGGTTTCAAACAACGGGTTCACATTTGACTTGAGGTTTAGGTTCACATTTGACCTGGTTTCAAACAACGGGTTCACATTTGACCTGGGGTTTAGGTTCACATTTGACCTGCTTTTGGTTCACATTTGACATGGTTTCAAACAACGGGTTCACATTTGACCTGGGGTTTAGGTTCACATTTGACCTGGTTTTAAACAACGGGTTCACAATTGACCTGAGGTTTAGGTTCACATTTGACCTGGTTTCAAACAACGGGTTCACATTTGACCTGAGGTTTAGGTTCACATTTGACCTGGTTTTAAACAATGGGTTCACATTTGAACTGAGGTTTAGGTTCACATTTGACCTGGTTTCAAACAACGGGTTCACATTTGACCTGAGGTTTAGGTTCACATTTGACCTGGGTTCAAACAACAGGTTCACATTTGACCTGAGGTTTTGGTTCACATTTGACCTGGTTTCAAACAACCGGTTCACATTTGACCTGAGGTTTAGGTTCACATTTGACCTAGTTTCAAACAACGGGTTCACATTTGACATGAGGTTTAGGTTCACATTTGACCTGATTTCAAACAACGGGTTCATATTTGACCTGAGGTTTAGGTTCACATTTGACCTGGTTTCAAACAACGGGTTCACGTTTGACCTTGGGTTTAGGTTCACATTTGACCAGTTTTCAAGCAACGGGTTCACATTTGACCTGAGGTTTTGGTTCACATTTAACCTGGTTTCAAACAACGGGTTCACATTTGACCTGAGGTTTAGGTTCACATTTGACCTAGTTTCAAATAACGGGTTCACATTTGACCGAGGTTTAGGTTTACATTTGACCTGGTTTCAAACAACGGGTTCACATTTGACTTGAGGTTTAGGTTCACATTTGACCTGGTTTCAAATAACGGGTTCACATTTGACCTGGGGTTTAGGTTCACATTTGACCTGCTTTTGGTTCACATTTGACATGGTTTCAAACAACGGGTTCACATTTGACCTAGGGTTTAGGTTCACATTTGACCTGGTTTTAAACAACGGGTTCACAATTGACCTTAGGTTTAGGTTCACATTTGACCTGGTTTCAAACAACGGGTTCACATTTGACCTGAGGTTTAGGTTCACATTTGACCTGGTTTCAAACAATGGGTTCACATTTGAACTGAGGTTTAGGTTCACATTTGACCTGGTTTCAAACAACGGGTTCACATTTGACCTGAGGTTTAGGTTCACATTTGACCTGGGTTCAAACAACAGGTTCACATTTGACCTGAGGTTTTGGTTCACATTTGACCTGGTTTCAAACAACCGGTTCACATTTGACCTGAGGTTTAGGTTCATATTTGACCTAGTTTCAAACAACGGGTTCACATTTGACCTGAGGTTTAGGTTCACATTTGACCTGATTTCAAACAACGGGTTCATATTTGACCTGAGGTTTAGGTTCACATTTGACCTGGTTTCAAACAACGGGTTCACGTTTGACCTTGGGTTTAGGTTCACATTTGACCTGTTTTCAAGCAACGGGTTCACATTTGACCTGAGGTTTTGGTTCACATTTAACCTGGTTTCAAACAACGGGTTCACATTTGACCTGAGGTTTAGGTTCACATTTGACCTAGTTTCAAATAACGGGTTCACATTTGACCGAGGTTTAGGTTTACATTTGACCTGGTTTCAAACAACGGGTTCACATTTGATTTGAGGTTTAGGTTCACATTTGACCTGGTTTCAAACAACGGGTTCACATTTGACCTGGAGTTTAGGTTCACATTTGACCTGCTTTTGGTTCACATTTGACATGGTTTCAAACAACGGGTTCACATTTGACCTGGGGTTTAGGTTCACATTTGACCTGGTTTTAAACAACGGGTTCACAATTGACCTGAGGTTTAGGTTCACATTTGACCTGGTTTCAAACAACGGGTTCACATTTGACCTGAGGTTTAGGTTCACATTTGACCTGGTTTCAAACAATGGGTTCACATTTGAACTTAGGTTTAGGTTCACATTTGACCTGGTTTCAAACAACGGGTTCACATTTGACCTGAGGTTTAGGTTCACATTTGACCTGGGTTCAAACAACAGGTACACATTTGACCTGAGGTTTTGGTTCACATTTGACCTGGTTTCAAACAACCGGTTCACATTTGACCTGAGGTTTAGGTTCACATTTGACCTAGTTTCAAACAACGGTTCACATTTGACCTGAGGTTTAGGTTCACATTTGACCTGATTTCAAACAACGGGTTCATATTTGACCTGAGGTTTAGGTTCACATTTGACCTGGTTTCAAACAACGGGTTCACGTTTGACCTTGGGTTTAGGTTCACATTTGACCTGGTTTCAAACAACGGGTTCACATTTGACCGAGGTTTAGGTTTACATTTGACCTGGTTTCAAACAACGGGTTCACATTTGACTTGAGGTTTAGGTTCACATTTGACCTGGTTTCAAACAACGGGTTCACATTTGACTTGAGGTTTAGGTTCTCATTTGACCTGGTTTCAAACAACGGGTTCACATTTGACTTGAGGTTTAGGTTCACATTTGACCTGGGTTCAAACAATGGGTTCACATTTGACCTGAGGTTTTGGTTCACATTTGACCTAGTTTCAAACAAGGGGTTTAAATTTGACCTGAGGTTTTGGTTCACATTTGACTTGGGTTCAAACAATGGGTTCACATTTGACCGAGGGTTAGGTTTACATTTGACCTGGTTTCAAACAACGGGTTCACATTTGACTTGAGGTTTAGGTTCACATTTGACCTGGTTTCAAACAACGGGTTCACATTTGACTGGAGGTTTAGGTTCACATTTGACTTGAGGTTTAGGTTCACATTTGACTTGGTTTCAAACAACGGGTTCACATTTGACTTGAGGTTTAGGTTCACATTTGACCTGGTTTCAAACAACGGGTTCACATTGGACTTGAGGTTTAGGTTCACATTTGACCTGGTTTCAAACAACGGGTTCACATTTGACCTGAGGTTTTGGTTCACATTTGACCTGGTTTCAAACAACGGGTTCACATTTGACCTGAGGTTTAGGTTCACATTTGACCTAGTTTCAAATAACGGGTTCACATTTGACCGAGGTTTAGGTTTACATTTGACCTGGTTTCAAACAACGGGTTCACATTTGACTTGAGGTTTAGGTTCACATTTGACCTGGTTTCAAACAACGGGTTCACATTTGACCTGGGGTTTAGGTTCACATTTGACCTGCTTTTGGTTCACATTTGACATGGTTTCAAACAACGGGTTCACATTTGACCTGGGGTTTAGGTTCACATTTGACCTGGTTTTAAACAACGGGTTCACAATTGACCTGAGGTTTAGGTTCACATTTGACCTGGTTTCAAACAACGGGTTCACATTTGACCTGAGGTTTAGGTTCACATTTGACCTGGTTTCAAACAATGGGTTCACATTTGAACTGAGGTTTAGGTTCACATTTGACCTGGTTTCAAACAACGGGTTCACATTTGACCTGAGGTTTAGGTTCACATTTGACCTGGGTTCAAACAACAGGTTCACATTTGACCTGAGGTTTTGGTTCACATTTGACCTGGTTTCAAACAACCGGTTCACATTTGACCTGAGGTTTTGGTTCACATTTGACCTGGTTTCAAACAACCGGTTCACATTTGACCTGAGGTTAAGGTTCACATTTGACCTAGTTTCAAACAACGGGTTCACATTTGACCTGAGGTTTAGGTTCACATTTGACCTGATTTCAAACAACGGGTTCATATTTGACCTGAGGTTTAGGTTCACATTTGACCTCGTTTCAAACAACGGGTTCACGTTTGACCTTGGGTTTAGGTTCACATTTGACCTGGTTTCAAACAACGAGTTCACATTTGACCGAGGTTTAGGTTTACATTTGACCTGGTATCAAACAACGGGTTCACATTTGACTTGAGGTTTAGGTTCACATTTGACCTGGTTTCAAACAACGGGTTCACATTTGACTTGAGGTTTAGGTTCACATTTGACCTGGGTTCACACAATGGGTTCACATTTGACCTGAGGTTTTGGTTCACATTTGACCTAGTTTCAAACAAGGGGTTTACATTTGACCTGAGGTTTAGGTTCACATTTGACTTGGGTTCAAACAATGGGTTCACATTTGACTGAGGGTTAGGTTTACATTTGACCTGGTTTCAAACAATGGGTTCACATTTGACTTGAGGTTTAGGTTCACATTTGACCTGGTTTCAAACAACGGGTTCACATTTGACTTGAGGTTTAGGTTCACATTTGACCTGGTTTCAAACAACGGGATCATATTTGACCTGAGGTTTTGGTTCACATTTGACCTGGTTTCAAACAACGGGTTCACATTTGACCTGAGGTTTAGGTTCACATTTGACCTAGTTTCAAACAACGGGTTCACATTTGACCGAGGTTTAGGTTTACATTTGACCTGGTTTTAAACAACGGGTTCACATTTGACTTGAGGTTTAGGTTCACATTTGACCTGGGTTCAAACAATGGGTTCACATTTGACCTGAGGTTTTGGTTCACATTTGACCTAGTTTCAAACAAGGGGTTTAAATTTGACCTGAGGTTTAGGTTCACATTTGACTTGGGTTCAAACAATGGGTTCACATTTGACCGAGGGTTAGGTTTACATTTGACCTGGTTTCAAACAACGGGTTCACATTTGACTTGAGGTTTAGGTTCACATTTGACCTGGTTTCAAACAACGGGTTCACATTTGACTGGAGGTTTAGGTTCACATTTGACTTGAGGTTTAGGTTCACATTTGACTTGGTTTCAAACAACGGGTTCACATTTGACTTGAGGTTTAGGTTCACATTTGACCTGGTTTCAAACAACGGGTTCACATTTGACTTGAGGTTTAGGTTCACATTTGACCTGGTTTCAAACAACGGGTTCACATTTGACCTTAGGTTTTAGTTCACATTTGACCTGGTTTCAAACAACGGGTTCACATTTGACCTGAGGTTTAGGTTCACATTTGACCTAGTTTCAAATAACGGGTTCACATTTGACCGAGGTTTAGGTTTACATTTGACCTGGTTTCAAACAACGGGTTCACATTTGACTTGAGGTTTAGGTTCACATTTGACCTGGTTTCAAACAACGGGTTCACATTTGACCTGGGGTTTAGGTTCACATTTGACCTGCTTTTGGTTCACATTTGACATGGTTTCAAACAACGGGTTCACATTTGACCTGGGGTTTAGGTTCACATTTGACCTGGTTTTAAAAAACGGGTTCACAATTGACCTGAGGTTTAGGTTCACATTTGACCTGGTTTCAAACAACGGGTTCACATTTGACCTGAGGTTTAGGTTCACATTTGACCTGGTTTCAAACAATGGGTTCACATTTGAACTGAGGTTTAGGTTCACATTTGACCTGGTTTCAAACAACGGGTTCACATTTGACCTGAGGTTTAGGTTCACATTTGACCTGGGTTCAAACAACAGGTTCACATTTGACCTGAGGTTTTGGTTCACATTTGACCTGGTTTCAAACAACCGGTTCACATTTGACCTGAGGTTTAGGTTCACATTTGACCTAGTTTCAAACAACGGGTTCACATTTGACCCGAGGTTTAGGTTCACATTTGACCTGATTTCAAACAACGGGTTCATATTTGACCTGAGGTTTAGGTTCACATTTGACCTCGTTTCAAACAACGGGTTCACGTTTGACCTTGGGTTTAGGTTCACATTTGACCTGGTTTCAAACAAAGAGTTCACATTTGACCGAGGTTTAGGTTTACATTTGACCTGGTTTCAAACAACGGGTTCACATTTGACTTGAGGTTTAGGTTCACATTTGACCTGGTTTCAAACAACGGGTTCACATTTGACTTGAGGTTTAGGTTCACATTTGACTTGGGTTCACACAATGGGTTCACATTTGACCTGAGGTTTTGGTTCACATTTGACCTAGTTTCAAACAAGGGGTTTACATTTGACCTGAGGTTTAGGTTCACATTTGACTTGGGTTCAAACAATGGGTTCACATTTGACTGAGGGTTAGGTTTACATTTGACCTGGTTTCAAACAATGGGTTCACATTTGACTTGAGGTTTAGGTTCACATTTGACCTGGTTTCAAACAACGGGTTCACATTTGACTTGAGGTTTAGGTTCACATTTGACCTGGTTTCAAACAACGGGATCATATTTGACCTGAGGTTTTGGTTCACATTTGACCTGGTTTCAAACAACGGGTTCACATTTGACCTGAGGTTTAGGTTCACATTTGACCTAGTTTCAAACAACGGGTTCACATTTGACCGAGGTTTAGGTTTACATTTGACCTGGTTTCAAACAACGGGTTCACATTTGACTTGAGGTTTTGGTTCACATTTGACCTGGTTTCAAACAACGGGTTCACATTTGACTTGGGGTTTAGGTTCACATTTGACCTGCTTTTGGTTCACATTTGACATGGTTTCAAACAACAGGTTCACATTTGACCTGGGGTTTAGGTTCACATTTGACCTGGTTTTAAACAACAGGTTCACAATTGACCTGAGGTTTAGGTTCACATTTGACCTGGTTTCAAACAACGGGTTCACATTTGACCTGAGGTTTAGGTTCACATTTGACCTAGTTTCAAACAACGGGTTCACATTTGACCTGAGGTTTAGGTTCACATTTGACCTGATTTCAAACAACGGGTTCATATTTGACCTGAGGTTTAGGTTCACATTTGACCTGGTTTCAAACCACGGGTTCACGTTTGACCTTGGGTTTAGGTTCACATTTGACCTGGTTTCAAACAACGGGTTCACATTTGACCTGAGGTTTTGGTTCACATTTGACCTGGTTTCAAACAACGGGTTCACATTTGACCTGAGGTTTAGGTTCACATTTGACCTAGTTTCAAATAACGGGTTCACATTTGACCGAGGTTTAGGTTTACATTTGACCTGGTTTCAAACAACGGGTTTACATTTGACTTGAGGTTTAGGTTCACATTTGACCTGGTTTCAAACAACGGGTTCATATTTGACCTGGGGTTTAGGTTCACATTTGACCTGGTTTCAAACAATGGGTTCACATTTGAACTGAGGTTTAGGTTCACATTTGACCTGCTTTCAAACAACGGGTTCACATTTGACCTGAGGTTTAGGTTCACATTTTACCTGGGTTCAAACAACAGGTTCATATTTGACCTGAGGTTTTGGTTCACATTTGACCTAGTTTCAAACAACCGGTTCACATTTGACCTGAGGTTTAGGTTCACATTTGACCTAGTTTCAAACAACGGGTTCACATTTGACCTGAGGTTTAGGTTCACATTTGACCTGATTTCAAACAACGGGTTCATATTTGACCTGAGGTTTAGGTTCACATTTGACCTGGTTTCAAACAACGGGTTCACGTTTGACCTTGGGTTTATGTTCACATTTGACCTGGTTTCAAACAACGGGTTCACATTTGACCGAGGTTTAGGTTTACATTTGACCTGGTTTCAAACAACGGGTTCACATTTGACTTGAGGTTTAGGTTCACATTTGACCTGGTTTCAAACAACGGGTTCACATTTGACTTGAGGTTTAGGTTCACATTTGACCTGGGTTCAAACAATGGGTTCACATTTGACCTGAGGTTTTGGTTCACATTTGACCTAGTTTCAAACAAGGGGTTTACATTTGACCTGAGGTTTAGGTTCACATTTGACTTGGGTTCAAACAATGGGTTCACATTTGACTGAGGGTTAGGTTGACATTTGACCTGGTTTCAAACAACGGGTTCACATTTGACTTGAAGTTTAGGTTGACATTTGACTTGAGGTTTAGGTTCACATTTGACCTGGTTTCAAACAAAGGGTTCATATTTGACCTGAGGTTTTGGTTCACATTTGACCTGGTTTCAAACAACGGGTTCACATTTGACCTGAGGTTTAGGTTCACATTTGACCTAGTTTCAAACAACGGGTTCACATTTGACCGAGGTTTAGGTTTACATTTGACCTGGTTTCAAACAACGGGTTCACATTTGACTTGAGGTTTTGGTTCACATTTGAGCTGGTTTCAAACAACGGGTTCACATTTGACCTGGGGTTTAGGTTCACATTTGACCTGCTTTTGGTTCATATTTGACATGGTTTCAAACAACGGGTTCACATTTGACCTGGGGTTTAGGTTCACATTTGACCTGGTTTTAAACAACAGGTTCACAATTGACCTGAGGTTTAGGTTCACATTTGACCTGGTTTCAAACAACGGGTTCACATTTGACCTGAGGTTTAGGTTCACATTTGACCTGGTATCAAACAACGGGTTCACATTTGACCTGAGGTTTAGGTTCACATTTGACCTGGTTTCAAACAACAGGTTCACATTTGACCTGAGGTTTAGGTTCACATTTGACCTGATTTCAAACAACGGGTTCATATTTGACCTGAGGTTTAGGTTCACATTTGACCTGGTTTCAAACAACGGGTTCACGTTTGACCTTGGGTTTAGGTTCACATTTGACCTGGTTTCAAACAACGGGTTCACATTTGACCGAGGTTTAGGTTTACATTTGACCTGGTTTCAAACAACGGGTTCACATTTGACTTGAGGTTTAGGTTCACATTTGACCTGGTTTTAAACAACGTGTTCACATTTGACTTGAGGTTTAGGTTCACATTTGACCTGGGTTCAAACAATGGGTTCACATTTGAGCTGAGGTTTTGGTTCACATTTGACCTAGTTTCAAACAAGGGGTTTACATTTGACCTGAGGTTTAGGTTCACATTTGACTTGGGTTCAAACAATGGGTTCACATTTGACCGAGGTTTAGGTTTACATTTGACCTGGTTTCAAACAACGGGTTCACATTTGACTTGAGGTTTAGGTTCACATTTGACATGGTTTCAAACAACGGGTTCACATTTGACTTGAGGTTTAGGTTCACATTTGACCTGGGTTCAAACAATGGGTTCACATTTGACCTGAGGTTTTGGTTCACATTTGACCTAGTTTCAAACAAGGGGTTTACATTTGACCTGAGGTTTAGGTTCACATTTGACTTGGGTTCAAACAATGGGTTCACATTTGACTGAGGGTTAGGTTTACATTTGACCTGGTTTTAAACAACGGGTTCACATTTGACTTGAAGTTTAGGTTGACATTTGACTTGAGGTTTAGGTTCACATTTGACCTGGTTTCAAACAAAGGGTTCATATTTGACCTGAGGTTTTGGTTCACATTTGACCTGGTTTCAAACAACGGGTTCACATTTGACCTGAGGTTTAGGTTCACATTTGACCTAGTTTCAAACAACGGGTTCACATTTGACCGAGGTTTAGGTTTACATTTGGCCTGGTTTCAAACAACGGGTTCACATTTGACTTGAGGTTTTGGTTCACATTTGAGCTGGTTTCAAACAACGGGTTCACATTTGACCTGGGGTTTAGGTTCACATTTGACCTGCTTTTGGTTCACATTTGACATGGTTTCAAACAACGGGTTCACATTTGACCTGGGGTTTAGGTTCACATTTGACCTGGTTTTAAACAACAGGTTCACAATTGACCTGAGGTTTAGGTTCACATTTGACCTGGTTTCAAACAACGGGTTCACATTTGACCTAAGGTTTAGGTTCACATTTGACCTGGTTTCAAACAACGGGTTCACATTTGACCTGAGGTTTAGGTTCACATTTGACCTAGTTTCAAACAACAGGTTCACATTTCACCTGAGGTTTAGGTTCATATTTGACCTGATTTCAAACAACGGGTTCATATTTGACCTGAGGTTTAGGTTCACATTTGACCTGGTTTCAAACAACGGGTTCACGTTTGACCTTGGGTTTAGGTTCACATTTGACCTGGTTTCAAACAACGGGTTCACATTTGACCGAGGTTTAGGTTTACATTTGACCTGGTTTCAAACAACGGGTTCACATTTGACTTGAGGTTTAGGTTCACATTTGACCTGGTTTTAAACAACGTGTTCACATTTGACTTGAGGTTTAGGTTCACATTTGACCTGGGCTCAAACAATGGGTTCACATTTGAGCTGAGGTTTTGGTTCACATTTGACCTAGTTTCAAACAAGGGGTTTACATTTGACCTGAGGTTTAGGTTCACATTTGACTTGGGTTCAAACAATGGGTTCACATTTGACCGAGGGTTAGGTTTACATTTGACCTGGTTTCAAACAACGGGTTCACATTTGACTTGAGGTTTAGGTTCACATTTGACCTGGTTTCAAACAACGGGTTCACATTTGACTTGAGGTTTAGCTTCACATTTGACCTGGTTTCAAACAACGGGTTCATATTTGACCTGAGGTTTTGGTTCACATTTGACCTGGTTTCAAACAACGGGTTCACATTTGACCTGAGGTTTAGGTTCACATTTGACCTAGTTTCAAACAACGGGTTCACATTTGACCGAGGTTTAGGTTTACATTTGACCTGGTTTCAAACAACGGGTTCACATTTGACTTGAGGTTTTGGTTCACATTTGACCTGGTTTCAAACAACGGGTTCACATTTGACCTGGGGTTTAGGTTCATATTTGACCTGCTTTTGGTTCACATTTGACATGGTTTCAAACAACAGGTTCACATTTGACCTGGGGTTTAGGTTCACATTTGACATGGTTTTAAACAACAGGTTCACAATTGACCTGAGGTTTAGGTTCACATTTGACCTGGTTTCAAACAACGGGTTCACATTTGACCTGAGGTTTAGGTTCACATTTGACCTGGTTTCAAACAACGGGTTCACATTTGACCTGAGGTTTAGGTTCACATTTGACCTGATTTCAAACAACGGGTTCATATTTGACCTGAGGTTTAGGTTCACATTTGACCTGGTTTCAAACCACGGGTTCACGTTTGACCTTGGGTTTAGGTTCACATTTGACCTGGTTTCAAACAACGGGTTCACATTTGACCTGAGGTTTTGGTTCACATTTGACCTGGTTTCAAACAACGGGTTCACATTTGACCTGAGGTTTAGGTTCACATTTGACCTAGTTTCAAATAACGGGTTCACATTTGACCGAGGTTTAGGTTTACATTTGACCTGGTTTCAAACAACGGGTTCACATTTGACTTGAGGTTTAGGTTCACATTTGACCTGGTTTCAAACAACGGGTTCACATTTGACCTGGGGTTTAGGTTCACATTTGACCTGCTTTTGGTTCACATTTGACATGGTTTCAAACAACGGGTTCACATTTGACCTGGGGTTTAGGTTCACATTTGACCTGGTTTTAAACAACGGGTTCACAATTGACCTGAGGTTTAGGTTCACATTTGACCTGGTTTCAAACAACGGGTTCACATTTGACCTGAGGTTTAGGTTCACATTTGACCTGGTTTTAAACAATGGGTTCACATTTGAACTGAGGTTTAGGTTCACATTTGACCTGCTTTCAAACAACGGGTTCACATTTGACCTGAGGTTTAGGTTCACATTTGACCTGGGTTCAAACAACAGGTTCACATTTGACCTGAGGTTTTGGTTCACATTTGACCTAGTTTCAAACAACCGGTTCACATTTGACCTGAGGTTTAGGTTCACATTTGACCTAATTTCAAACAACGGGTTCACATTTGACCTGAGGTTTAGGTTCACATTTGACCTGATTTCAAACAACGGGTTCATATTTGACCTGAGGTTTAGGTTCACATTTGACCTGGTTTCAAACAACGGGTTCACGTTTGACCTTGGGTTTAGGTTCACATTTGACCTGGTTTCAAACAACGGGTTCACATTTGACCGAGGTTTAGGTTTACATTTGACCTGGTTTCAAAGAGGTTTAGGTTCACATTTGACCTGGTTTCAAACAACGGGTTCACATTTGACTTGAGGTTTAGGTTCACATTTGACCTGGGTTCAAACAATGGGTTCACATTTGACCTGAGGTTTTGGTTCACATTTGACCTAGTTTCAAACAAGGGGTTTACATTTGACCTGAGGTTTAAGTTCACATTTGACTTGGGTTCAAACAATGGGTTCACATTTGACTGAGGGTTAGGTTTACATTTGACCTGGTTTCAAACAACGGGTTCACATTTGACTTGAGGTTTAGGTTCACATTTGACCCGGTTTCAAACAACAGGTTCACATTTGACTTGAGGTTTAGGTTCACATTTGACCTGGTTTCAAACAAAGGGTTTATATTTGACCTGAGGTTTTGGTTCACATTTGACCTGGTTTCAAACAACGGGTTCACATTTGACCTGAGGTTTAGGTTCACATTTGACCTAGTTTCAAACAACGGGTTCACATTTGACCGAGGTTTAGGTTTACATTTGACCTGGTTTCAAACAACGGGTTCACATTTGACTTGAGGTTTTGGTTCACATTTGAGCTGGTTTCAAACAACGGGTTCACATTTGACCTGGGGTTTAGGTTCACATTTGACCTGCTTTTGGTTCACATTTGACATGGTTTCAAACAACGGGTTCACATTTGACCTGGGGTTTAGGTTCACATTTGACCTGGTTTTAAACAACAGGTTCACAATTGACCTGAGGTTTAGGTTCACATTTGACCTGGTTTCAAACAACGGGTTCACATTTGACCTGAGGTTTAGGTTCACATTTGACCTGGTTTCAAACAACGGGTTCACATTTGACCTGAGGTTTAGGTTCACATTTGACCTGGTTTCAAACAACAGGTTCACATTTGACCTGAGGTTTAGGTTCACATTTGACCTGATTTCAAACAACGGGTTCATATTTGACCTGAGGTTTAGGTTCACATTTGACCTGGTTTCAAACAACGGGTTCACGTTTGACCTTGGGTTTAGGTTCACATTTGACCTGGTTTCAAACAACGGGTTCACATTTGACCGAGGTTTAGGTTTACATTTGACCTGGTTTCAAACAACGGGTTCACATTTGACTTGAGGTTTAGGTTCACATTTGACCTGGTTTTAAACAACGTGTTCACATTTGACTTGAGGTTTAGGTTCACATTTGACCTGGGTTCAAACAATGGGTTCACATTTGAGCTGAGGTTTTGGTTCACATTTGACCTAGTTTCAAACAAGGGGTTTACATTTGACCTGAGGTTTAGGTTCACATTTGACTTGGGTTCAAACAATGGGTTCACATTTGATCGAGGGTTAGGTTTACATTTGACCTGGTTTCAAACAACGGGTTCACATTTGACTTGAGGTTTAGGTTCACATTTGACCTGGTTTCAAACAACGGGTTCACATTTGACTTGAGGTTTAGCTTCACATTTGACTTGAGGTTTAGGTTCACATTTGACCTGGTTTCAAACAACGGGTTCACATTTGACATAAGGTTTAGGTTCACATTTGACCTGGTTTCAAACATTGGGTTCACATTTGACTTGAGGTTTAGGTTCACATTTGACCTTGTTTCAAACAACGAGTTCACATTTGACCTGAGGTTTTGGTTCACATTTGACCTGGTGTCAAACAACGGGTTCACATTTGACCTGAGGTTTAGGTTCACATTTGACCCGAGGTTTAGGTTCACATTTGACCTGAGGTTTAGGTTCACATTTGACCTGGTTTCAAACAATGGGTTCACATTTGACATGAGGTTTAGGTTCACATTTGACCTGGTTTCAAACAACGGGTTCACATTTGACCCGAGGTCTAGGTTCAAATTTGACCTGGTTTCAAACAACGGGTTCACATTTGACTTGAGGTTTTGGTTCACATTTGACCTGGTTTCAAATAAGGGGTTTTCATTTGACCTGAGGTTTAGCTTGACATTTAACCTGGGTTCAAACAACGGGTTCACATTTGACCGAGGTTTAGGTTTACATTTGACCTGGTTTCAAACAACGGGTTCACATTTGACTTGAGGTTTAGGTTCACATTTGACCTGGTTTCAAACAACGGGTTCACATTTGACTTGAGGTTTAGGTTCACATTTGACCTGGTTTCAAACAACGGGTTCACATTTGACCTGAGGTTTTGGTTCACATTTGACCTGGTTTCAAACAACGGGTTCACATTTGACCTGAGGTTTAGGTTCACATTTGACCTAGTTTCAAATAACGGGTTCACATTTGACCGAGGTTTAGGTTTACATTTGACCTGGTTTCAAACAATGGGTTCACATTTGACTTGAGGTTTAGGTTCACATTTGACCTGGTTTCAAACAACGGGTTCACATTTGACCTGGGGTTTAGGTTCACATTTGACCTGCTTTTGGTTCACATTTGACATGGTTTCAAACAACGGGTTCACATTTGACCTGGGGTTTAGGTTCACATTTGACCTGGTTTTAAACAACGGGTTCACAATTGACCTGAGGTTTAGGTTCACATTTGACCTGGTTTCAAACAACGGGTTCACATTTGACCTGAGGTTTAGGTTCACATTTGACCTGGTTTCAAACAATGGGTTCACATTTGAACTGAGGTTTAGGTTCACATTTTACCTGGGTTCAAACAACAGGTTCACATTTGACCTGAGGTTTTGGTTCACATTTGACCTTGTTTCAAACAACCGGTTCACATTTGACCTGAGGTTTAGGTTCACATTTGACCTAGTTTCAAACAACGGGTTCACATTTGACCTGAGGTTTAGGTTCACATTTGACCTGATTTCAAACAACGGGTTCACATTTGACCTGAGGTTTAGGTTCACATTTGACCTGGTTTCAAACAACGGGTTCACGTTGGACCTTGGGTTTAGGTTCACATTTGACCTGGTTTCAAACAACGGGTTCACATTTGACCGAGGTTTAGGTTTACATTTGACCTGGTTTCAAACAACGGGTTCACATTTGACTTGAGGTTTAGGTTCACATTTGACCTGGTTTCAAACAACGGGTTCACATTTGACTTGAGGTTTAGGTTCACATTTGACCTGGGTTCAAACAATGGGTTCACATTTGACCTGAGGTTTTGGTTCACATTTGACCTAGTTTCAAACAAGGGGTTTACATTTGACTTGAGGTTTAGGTTCACATTTGACTTGGGTTCAAACAATGGGTTCACATTTGACCGAGGGTTAGGTTTACATTTGACCTGGTTTCAAACAACGGGTTCACGTTTGACTTGAGGTTTAGGTTCACATTTGACCTGGTTTCAAACAACGGGTTCACATTTGACTTGAGGTTTAGGTTCACATTTGACCTGGTTTCAAACAACGGGTTCATATTTGACCTGAGGTTTTGGTTCACATTTGACCTGGTTTCAAACAACGGGTTCACATTTGACCTGAGGTTTAGGTTCACATTTGACCTAGTTTCAAACAACGGGTTCACATTTGACTGAGGTTTAGGTTTACATTTGACCTGGTTTCAAACAACGGGTTCACATTTGACTTGAGGTTTTGGTTCACATTTGACGTGGTTTCAAACAACGGGTTCACATTTGACCTGGGGTTTAGGTTCACATTTGACCTGCTTTTGGTTCACATTTGACATGGATTCAAACAACGGGTTCACATTTGACCTAGGGTTTAGGTTCACATTTGACCTGGTTTTAAACAACAGGTTCACAATTGACCTGAGGTTTAGGTTCACATTTGACCTGGTTTCAAACAACGGGTTCACATTTGTCCTGAGGTTTAGGTTCACATTTGAGCTGGTTTCAAACAACGGGTTCATATTTGACCTGAGGTTTAGGTTCACATTTGACCTGGTTTCAAACAACAGGTTCACATTGACCTGAGGTTTAGGTTCACATTTGACCTGATTTCAAACAACGGGTTCATATTTGACCTGAGGTTTAGGTTCACATTTGACCTGGTTTCAAACAACGGGTTCACGTTTGACCTTGGTTTTAGGTTCACATTTGACCTGGTTTCAAACAACGGGTTCACATTTGACCGAGGTTTAGGTTTACATTTGACCTGGTTTCAAACAACGGGTTCACATTTGACTTGAGGTTTAGGTTCACATTTGACCTGGTTTTAAACAACGTGTTCACATTTGACTTGAGGTTTAGGTTCACATTTGACCTGGGTTCAAACAATGGGTTCACATTTGACCTGAGGTTTTGGTTCACATTTGACCTAGTTTCAAACAAGGGGTTTACATTTGACCTGAGGTTTAGGTTCACATTTGACTTGGGTTCAAACAATGGGTTCACATTTGACCGAGGGTTAGGTTTACATTTGACCTGGTTTCAAACAACGGGTTCACATTTGACTTGAGGTTTAGGTTCACATTTGACCTGGTTTCAAACAACGGGTTCACATTTGACTTGAGGTTTAGGTTCACATATGACTTGAGGTTTAGGTTCACATTTGAACTGGTTTCAAACAACGAGTTCACATTTGACATAAGGTTTAGGTTCACATTTGACCTGGTTTCAAACATTGGGTTCACATTTGACTTGAGGTTTAGGTTCACATTTGACCTTGTTTCAAGCAACGAGTTCACATTTGACCTGAGGTTTTGGTTCACATTTGACCTGGTGTCAAACAACGGGTTCACATTTGACCTGAGGTTTAGGTTCACATTTGACCCGAGGTTTAGGTTCACATTTGACCTGAGGTTTAGGTTCACATTTGACCTGGTTTCAAACAATGGGTTCACATTTGACATGAGGTTTAGGTTCACATTTGACCTGGTTTCAAACAACGGGTTCACATTTGACCCGAGGTCTAGGTTCAAATTTGACCTGGTTTCAAACAACGGGTTCACATTTGACTTGAGGTTTTGGTTCACATTTGACCTGGTTTCAAATAAGGGGATTTCATTTGACTTGAGGTTTAGCTTGACATTTGACCTGGGTTCAAACAACGGGTTCACATTTGACCGAGGTTTAGGTTTACATTTGACCTGGTTTCAAACAACGGGTTCACATTTGACTTGAGGTTTAGGTTCACATTTGACCTGGTTTCAAACAACGGGTTCACATTTGACCTGGTTTCAAACAACGGGTTCACATTTGACTTGAGGTTTAGTTTCACATTTGACCTGGTTTCAAACAACGGGTTCACATTTGACCTGAGGTTTTGGTTCACATTTGACCTGGTTTCAAACAACGGGTTCACATTTGACCTGAGGTTTAGGTTCACATTTGACCTAGTTTCAAATAACGGGTTCACATTTGACCGAGGTTTAGGTTTACATTTGACCTGGTTTCAAACAACGGGTTCACATTTGACTTGAGGTTTAGGTTCACATTTGACCTGGTTTCAAACAACGGGTTCACATTTGACCTGGGGTATAGGTTCACATTTGACCTGCTTTTGGTTCACATTTGACATGGTTTCAAACAACGGGTTCACATTTGACTTGGGGTTTAGGTTCACATTTGACCTTGTTTTAAACAACGGGTTCACAATTGACCTGAGGTTTAGGTTCACATTTGACCTGGTTTCAAACAACGGGTTCACATTTGAACTGAGGTTTAGGTTCACATTTTACCTGGTTTCAAACAACGGGTTCACATTTGACCTGAGGTTTAGGTTCACATTTTACCTGGGTTCAAACAACAGGTTCACATTTGACCTGAGGTTTTGGTTCACATTTGACCTTGTTTCAAACAACCGGTTCACATTTGACCTGAGGTTTAGGTTCACATTTGACCTAGTTTCAAACAACGGGTTCACATTTGACCTGAGGTTTAGGTTCACATTTGACCTGATTTCAAACAACAGGTTCATATTTGACCTGAGGTTTAGGTTCACATTTGACCTGGTTTCAAACAACGGGTTCACGTTTGACCTTGGGTTTAGGTTCACATTTGACCTGGTTTCAAACAACGGGTTCACATTTGACCGAGGTTTAGGTTTACATTTGACCTGGTTTCAAACAACGGGTTCACATTTGACTTGAGGTTTAGGTTCACATTTGACCTGGTTTCAAACAACGGGTTCACATTTGACTTGAGGTTTAGGTTCACATTTGACCTGGGTTCAAACAATGGGTTCACATTTGACCTGAGGTTTTGGTTCACATTTGACCTAGTTTCAAACAAGGGGTTTACATTTGACTTGAGGTTTAGGTTCACATTTGACTTGGGTTCAAACAATGGGTTCACATTTGACCGAGGGTTAGGTTTACATTTGACCTGGTTTCAAACAACGGTTTCACATTTGACTTGAGGTTTAGGTTCACATTTGACCTGGTTTCAAACAACGGGTTCACATTTGACTTAAGGTTTAGGTTCACATTTGACCGGGTTTCAAACAACGGGTTCATATTTGACCTGAGGTTTTGGTTCACATTTGACCTGGTTTCAAACAACGGGTTCACATTTGACCTGAGGTTTAGGTTCACATTTGACATAGTTTCAAACAACGGGTTCACATTTGACCGAGGTTTAGGTTTACATTTGACATGGTTTCAAACAATGGGTTCACATTTGACTTGAGGTTTAGGTTCACATTTGACCTGGTTTCAAACAACGGGTTCACATTTGACCTGGGGTTTAGGTTCACATTTGACCTTCTTTTGGTTCACATTTGACATGGTTTCAAACAACGGGTTCACATTTGACCTGGGGTTTAGGTTCACATTTGACCTGGTTTTAAACAACAGGTTCACAATTGACCTGAGGTTTGGGTTCACATTTGACCTGGTTTCAACCAACGGGTTCACATTTGACCTGAGGTTTAGGTTCACATTTGACCTGGTTTCAAACAACGGGTTCACATTTGACCTGAGGTTAAGGTTCACATTTGACCTGGTTTCAAACAACAAGTTCACATTTGAACTGAGGTTTTGGTTCACATTTGACCTGGTTTCAAACAACTGGTTCACATTTGACCTGAGGTTTAGGTTCACATTTGACCTAGTTTCAAACAACAGGTTCACATTTGACCTGAGGTTTAGGTTCACATTTGACCTGATTTCAAACAACGGGTTCATATTTGACCTGAGGTTTAGGTTCACATTTGACCTGGTTTCAAACAACGGGTTCACATTTGACCTTGGGTTTAGGTTCACATTTGACCTGGTTTCAAACAACGGGTTCACATTTGACCGAGGTTTAGGTTCACATTTGACCTGGTTTCAAACAACGGGTTCACATTTGACCTGGGGTTTAGGTTCACATTTGACCTTCTTTTGGTTCACATTTGACATGGTTTCAAACAACGGGTTCACATTTGACCTGGGGTTTAGGTTCACATTTGACCTGGTTTTAAACATCAGGTTCACAATTGACCTGAGGTTTGGGTTCACATTTGACCTGGTTTCAACCAACGGGTTCACATTTGACCTGAGGTTTAGGTTCACATTTGACCTGGTTTCAAACAACGGGTTCACATTTGACCTGAGGTTTAGGTTCACATTTGACCTGGTTTCAAACAACAGGTTCACATTTGAACTGAGGTTTTGGTTCACATTTGACCTGGTTTCAAACAACTGGTTCACATTTGACCTGAGGTTTAGGTTCACATTTGACCTAGTTTCAAACAACAGGTTCACATTTGACCTGAGGTTTAGGTTCACATTTGACCTGATTTCAAACAACGGGTTCATATTTGACCTGAGGTTTAGGATCACATTTGACCTGGTTTCAAACAACGGGTTCACGTTTGACCTTGGGTTTAGGTTCACATTTGACCTGGTTTCAAACAACGGGTTCACATTTGACCGAGGTTTAGGTTTACATTTGACCTGGTTTCAAACAACGGGTTCACATTTGACTTGAGGTTTAGGTTCACATTTGACCTGGTTTCAAACAACGGGTTCACATTTGACTTGAGGTTTAGGTTCACATTTGACCTGGGTTCAAACAATGGGTTCACATTTGACCTGAGGTTTTGGTTCACATTTGACCTAGTTTCAAACAAGGGGTTTACATTTGACTTGAGGTTTAGGTTCACATTTGACTTGGGTTCAAACAACGGGTTCACATTTGACTTGGGGTTTAGGTTCACATTTGACCTTCTTTTGGTTCACATTTGACATGGTTTCAAACAACGGGTTCACATTTGTCCTGGGGTTTAGGTTCACATTTGACCTGGTTTTAAACAACAGGTTCACAATTGACCTGAGGTTTGGGTTCACATTTGACCTGGTTTCAACCAACGGGTTCACATTTGACCTGAGGTTTAGGTTCACATTTGACCTGGTTTCAATCAACGGGTTCACATTTGACCTGAGGTTTAGGTTCACATTTGACTTGGTTTCAAACAACTGGTTCACATTTGAACTGAGGTTTTGGTTCACATTTGACCTGGTTTCAAACAACTGGTTCACATTTGACCTGAGGTTTAGGTTCACATTTGACCTAGTTTCAAACAACAGGTTCACATTTGACCTGAGGTTTAGGTTCACATTTGACCTGATTTCAAACAACGGGTTCATATTTGACCTGAGGTTTAGGTTCACATTTGACCTGGTTTCAAACAACGGGTTCACATTTGACCTTGGGTTTAGGTTCACATTTGACCTGGTTTCAAACAACGGGTTCACATTTGACCGAGGTTTAGGTTCACATTTGACCTGGTTTCAAACAACGGGTTCACATTTGACCTGGGGTTTAGGTTCACATTTGACCTTCTTTTGGTTCACATTTGACATGGTTTCAAACATCGGGTTCACATTTGACCTGGGGTTTAGGTTCACATTTGACCTGGTTTTAAACATCAGGTTCACAATTGACCTGAGGTTTGGGTTCACATTTGACCTGGTTTCAACCAACGGGTTCACATTTGACCTGAGGTTTAGGTTCACATTTGACCTGGTTTCAAACAACGGGTTCACATTTGACCTGAGGTTTAGGTTCACATTTGACCTGGTTTCAAACAACAGGTTCACATTTGAACTGAGGTTTTGGTTCACATTTGACCTGGTTTCAAACAACTGGTTCACATTTGACCTGAGGTTTAGGTTCACATTTGACCTAGTTTCAAACAACAGGTTCACATTTGACCTGAGGTTTAGGTTCACATTTGACCTGATTTCAAACAACGGGTTCATATTTGACCTGAGGTTTAGGTTCACATTTGACCTGGTTTCAAACAACGGGTTCACGTTTGACCTTGGGTTTAGGTTCACATTTGACCTGGTTTCAAATAACGGGTTCACATTTGACCGAGGTTTAGGTTTACATTTGACCTGGTTTCAAACAACGGGTTCACATTTGACTTGAGGTTTAGGTTCACATTTGACCTGGTTTCAAACAACGGGTTCACATTTGACTTGAGGTTTAGGTTCACATTTGACCTGGGTTCAAACAATGGGTTCACATTTGACCTGATGTTTTGGTTCACATTTGACCTAGTTTCAAACAAGGGCTTTACATTTGACTTGAGGTTTAGGTTCACATTTGACTTGGGTTCAAACAATGGGTTCACATTTGACCGAGGGTTAGGTTTACATTTGACCTGGTTTCAAACAACGGGTTCACATTTGACTTGAGGTTTAGGTTCACATTTGACCTGGTTTCAAACAACGGGTTCACATTTGACTTAAGGTTTAGGTTCACATTTGACCGGGTTTCAAACAACGGGTTCATATTTGACCTGAGGTTTTGGTTCACATTTGACCTGGTTTCAAACAACGGGTTCACATTTGACCTGAGGTTTAGGTTCACATTTGACCTAGTTTCAAACAACGGGTTCACATTTGACCGAGGTTTAGGTTTACATTTGACATGGTTTCAAACAATGGGTTCACATTTGACTTGAGGTTTAGGTTCACATTTGACCTGGTTTCAAACAACGGGTTCACATTTGACTTGGGGTTTAGGTTCACATTTGACCTTCTTTTGGTTCACATTTGACATGGTTTCAAACAACGGGTTCACATTTGACCTGGGGTTTAGGTTCACATTTGACCTGGTTTTAAACAACAGGTTCACAATTGACCTGAGGTTTGGGTTCACATTTGACCTGGTTTCAACCAACGGGTTCACATTTGACCTGTGGTTTAGGTTCACATTTCACCTGGTTTCAAACAACGGGTTCACATTTGACCTGAGGTTTAGGTTCACATTTGACCTGGTTTCAAACAACAGGTTCACATTTGAACTGAGGTTTTGGTTCACATTTGACCTGGTTTCAAACAACTGGTTCACATTTGACCTGAGGTTTAGGTTCACATTTGACCTAGTTTCAAACAACAGGTTCACATTTGACCTGAGGTTTAGGTTCACATTTGACCTGATTTCAAACAACGGGTTCATATTTGACCTGAGGTTTAGGTTCACATTTGACCTGGTTTCAAACAACGGGTTCACATTTGACCTTGGGTTTAGGTTCACATTTGACCTGGTTTCAAACAACGGGTTCACATTTGACCGAGGTTTAGGTTCACATTTGACCTGGTTTCAAACAACGGGTTCACATTTGACCTGGGGTTTAGGTTCACATTTGACCTTCTTTTGGTTCACATTTGACATGGTTTCAAACAACGGGTTCACATTTGACCTGGGGTTTAGGTTCACATTTGACCTGGTTTTAAACAACAGGTTCACAATTGACCTGAGGTTTGGGTTCACATTTGACCTGGTTTCAACCAACGGGTTCACATTTGACCTGTGGTTTAGGTTCACATTTCACCTGGTTTCAAACAACGGGTTCACATTTGACCTGAGGTTTAGGTTCACATTTGACCTGGTTTCAAACAACAGGTTCACATTTGAACTGAGGTTTTGGTTCACATTTGACCTGGTTTCAAACAACTGGTTCACATTTGACCTGAGGTTTAGGTTCACATTTGACCTAGTTTCAAACAACAGGTTCACATTTGACCTGAGGTTTAGGTTCACATTTGACCTGATTTCAAACAACGGGTTCATATTTGACCTGAGGTTTAGGTTCACATTTGACCTGGTTTCAAACAACGGGTTCACATTTGACCTTGGGTTTAGGTTCACATTTGACCTGGTTTCAAACAACGGGTTCACATTTGACCGAGGTTTAGGTTCACATTTGACCTGGTTTCAAACAACGGGTTCACATTTGACCTGGGGTTTAGGTTCACATTTGACCTTCTTTTGGTTCACATTTGACATGGTTTCAAACAACGGGTTCACATTTGACCTGGGGTTTAGGTTCACATTTGACCTGGTTTTAAACATCAGGTTCACAATTGACCTGAGGTTTGGGTTCACATTTGACCTGGTTTCAACCAACGGGTTCACATTTGACCTGAGGTTTAGGTTCACATTTGACCTGGTTTCAAACAACGGGTTCACATTTGACCTGAGGTTTAGGTTCACATTTGACCTGGTTTCAAACAACAGGTTCACATTTGAACTGAGGTTTTGGTTCACATTTGACCTGGTTTCAAACAACTGGTTCACATTTGACCTGAGGTTTAGGTTCACATTTGACCTAGTTTCAAACAACAGGTTCACATTTGACCTGAGGTTTAGGTTCACATTTGACCTGATTTCAAACAACGGGTTCATATTTGACCTGAGGTTTAGGATCACATTTGACCTGGTTTCAAACAACGGGTTCACGTTTGACCTTGGGTTTAGGTTCACATTTGACCTGGTTTCAAACAACGGGTTCACATTTGACCGAGGTTTAGGTTTACATTTGACCTGGTTTCAAACAACGGGTTCACATTTGACTTGAGGTTTAGGTTCACATTTGACCTGGTTTCAAACAACGGGTTCATATTTGACTTGAGGTTTAGGTTCACATTTGACCTGGGTTCAAACAATGGGTTCACATTTGACCTGAGGTTTTGGTTCACATTTGACCTAGTTTCAAACAAGGGGTTTACATTTGACTTGAGGTTTAGGTTCACATTTGACTTGGGTTCAAACAATGGGTTCACATTTGACCGAGGGTTAGGTTTACATTTGACCTGGTTTCAAACAACGGGTTCACATTTGACTTGAGGTTTAGGTTCACATTTGACCTGGTTTCAAACAACGGGTTCACATTTGACTTAAGGTTTAGGTTCACATTTGACCGGGTTTCAAACAACGGGTTCATATTTGACCTGAGGTTTTGGTTCACATTTGACCTGGTTTCAAACAACGGGTTCACATTTGACCTGAGGTTTAGGTTCACATTTGACCTAGTTTCAAACAACGGGTTCACATTTGACCGAGGTTTAGGTTTACATTTGACATGGTTTCAAACAATGGGTTCACATTTGACTTGAGGTTTAGGTTCACATTTGACCTGGTTTCAAACAACGGGTTCACATTTGACTTGGGGTTTAGGTTCACATTTGACCTTCTTTTGGTTCACATTTGACATGGTTTCAAACAACGGGTTCACATTTGACCTGGGGTTTAGGTTCACATTTGACCTGGTTTTAAACAACAGGTTCACAATTGACCTGAGGTTTGGGTTCACATTTGACCTGGTTTCAACCAACGGGTTCACATTTGACCTGAGGTTTAGGTTCACATTTGACCTGGTTTCAATCAACGGGTTCACATTTGACCTGAGGTTTAGGTTCACATTTGACTTGGTTTCAAACAACTGGTTCACATTTGAACTGAGGTTTTGGTTCACATTTGACCTGGTTTCAAACAACTGGTTCACATTTGACCTGAGGTTTATGTTCACATTTGACCTAGTTTCAAACAACAGGTTCACATTTGACCTGAGGTTTAGGTTCACATTTGACCTGATTTCAAACAACGGGTTCATATTTGACCTGAGGTTTAGGTTCACATTTGACCTGGTTTCAAACAACGGGTTCACATTTGACCTTGGGTTTAGGTTCACATTTGACCTGGTTTCAAACAACGAGTTCACATTTGACCGAGGTTTAGGTTCACATTTGACCTGGTTTCAAACAACGGGTTCACATTTGACCTGGGGTTTAGGTTCACATTTGACCTTCTTTTGGTTCACATTTGACATGGTTTCAAACATCGGGTTCACATTTGACCTGGGGTTTAGGTTCACATTTGACCTGGTTTTAAACATCAGGTTCACAATTGACCTGAGGTTTGGGTTCACATTTGACCTGGTTTCAACCAACGGGTTCACATTTGACCTGAGGTTTAGGTTCACATTTGACCTGGTTTCAAACAACGGGTTCACATTTGACCTGAGGTTTAGGTTCACATTTGACCTGGTTTCAAACAACAGGTTCACATTTGAACTGAGGTTTTGGTTCACATTTGACCTGGTTTCAAACAACTGGTTCACATTTGACCTGAGGTTTAGGTTCACATTTGACCTAGTTTCAAACAACAGGTTCACATTTGACCTGAGGTTTAGGTTCACATTTGACCTGATTTCAAACAACGGGTTCATATTTGACCTGAGGTTTAGGTTCACATTTGACCTGGTTTCAAACAACGGGTTCACGTTTGACCTTGGGTTTAGGTTCACATTTGACCTGGTTTCAAATAACGGGTTCACATTTGACCGAGGTTTAGGTTTACATTTGACCTGGTTTCAAACAACGGGTTCACATTTGACTTGAGGTTTAGGTTCACATTTGACCTGGTTTCAAACAACGGGTTCACATTTGACTTGAGGTTTAGGTTCACATTTGACCTGGGTTCAAACAATGGGTTCACATTTGACCTGATGTTTTGGTTCACATTTGACCTAGTTTCAAACAAGGGGTTTACATTTGACTTGAGGTTTAGGTTCACATTTGACTTGGGTTCAAACAATGGGTTCACATTTGACCGAGGGTTAGGTTTACATTTGACCTGGTTTCAAACAACGGGTTCACATTTGACTTGAGGTTTAGGTTCACATTTGACCTGGTTTCAAACAACGGGTTCACATTTGACTTAAGGTTTAGGTTCACATTTGACCGGGTTTCAAACAACGGGTTCATATTTGACCTGAGGTTTTGGTTCACATTTGACCTGGTTTCAAACAACGGGTTCACATTTGACCTGAGGTTTAGGTTCACATTTGACCTAGTTTCAAACAACGGGTTCACATTTGACCGAGGTTTAGGTTTACATTTGACATGGTTTCAAACAATGGGTTCACATTTGACTTGAGGTTTAGGTTCACATTTGACCTGGTTTCAAACAACGGGTTCACATTTGACTTGGGGTTTAGGTTCACATTTGACCTTCTTTTGGTTCACATTTGACATGGTTTCAAACAACGGGTTCACATTTGACCTGGGGTTTAGGTTCACATTTGACCTGGTTTTAAACAACAGGTTCACAATTGACCTGAGGTTTGGGTTCACATTTGACCTGGTTTCAACCAACGGGTTCACATTTGACCTGTGGTTTAGGTTCACATTTCACCTGGTTTCAAACAACGGGTTCACATTTGACCTGAGGTTTAGGTTCACATTTGACCTGGTTTCAAACAACAGGTTCACATTTGAACTGAGGTTTTGGTTCACATTTGACCTGGTTTCAAACAACTGGTTCACATTTGACCTGAGGTTTAGGTTCACATTTGACCTAGTTTCAAACAACAGGTTCACATTTGACCTGAGGTTTAGGTTCACATTTGACCTGATTTCAAACAACGGGTTCATATTTGACCTGAGGTTTAGGTTCACATTTGACCTGGTTTCAAACAACGGGTTCACATTTGACCTTGGGTTTAGGTTCACATTTGACCTGGTTTCAAACAACGGGTTCACATTTGACCGAGGTTTAGGTTTACATTTGGCCTGGTTTCAAACAACGGGTTCACATTTGACTTGAGGTTTAGGTTCACATTTGACCTGGTTTCAAACAACGGGTTCACATTTGACTTGGGTTTAGGTTCACATTTGACCTGGGTTCAAACAATGGGTTCACATTTGACATGAGGTTTTGGTTCACATTTGACCTGGTTTCAAACAACGGGTTCACATTTGACTTGAGGTTTTGGTTCACATTTGACCTTGTTTCAAACAACCGGTTCACATTTGACCGCAGTTTATGTTTACATTTGACCTGGTTTCAAACATCGGGTTCACATTTGACTTGAGGTTTAGGTTCATATTTGACCTGGTTTCAAACAACGGGTTCACATTTGACCTGGGGTTTAGGTTCACATTTGACCTACGTTTGGTTCACATTTGACATGGTTTAAAACAACGGGTTCACATTTGACCCGGGGTTTAGGTTTACATTTGACCTAGTTTCAAACAACGGGTTCACATTTGACCAGAGGTTTAGGTTCACATTTGACCTGGTTTCAAACAACGGGTTCACATTTGACCTGAGGTTTAGGTTCACATTTGACCTGGTTTCAAACAACAGGTTCACATTTGACCTGAAGTTTTGGTTCACATTTGACCTGGTTTCAAACAACGGGTTCACATTTGACCTGAGGTTTAGGTTCACATTTTACCTGGTTTCAAACAACGGGTTCACATTTGACTTGAGGTTTAGGTTCATATTTGACCTGGGTTCAAACAATGGGTTCACATTTGACCTGAGGTTTTGGTTCACATTTGACCTGGTTTCAAACAACGGGTTCACATTTGACCTGAGGTTTTGGTTCACATTTGACCTAGTTTCAAACAACGGGTTCACATTTGTCCTGAGGTTTAGGTTCACATTTGACCAGGTTTCAAACAACGGGTTCATATTTGACCTGAGGTTTAGGTTCACATTTGACCTGGTTTCAAACAACAGGTTCACATTGACCTGAGGTTTAGGTTCACATTTGACCTGATTTCAAACAACGGGTTCATATTTGACCTGAGGTTTAGGTTCACATTTGACCTGGTTTCAAACAACGGGTTCACGTTTGACCTTGGGTTTAGGTTCACATTTGACCTGGTTTTAAACAACGGGTTCACATTTGACCGAGGTTTAGGTTTACATTTGACCTGGTTTCAAACAACGGGTTCACATTTGACTTGAGGTTTAGGTTCACATTTGACCTGGTTTTAAACAACGTGTTCACATTTGACTTGAGGTTTAGGTTCACATTTGACCTGGGTTCAAACAATGGGTTCACATTTGACCTGAGGTTTTGGTTCACATTTGACCTAGTTTCAAACAAGGGGTTTACATTTGACCTGAGGTTTAGGTTCACATTTGACTTGGGTTCAAACAATGGGTTCACATTTGACCGAGGGTTAGGTTTACATTTGACCTGGTTTCAAACAACGGGTTCACATTTGACTTGAGGTTTAGGTTCACATTTGACCTGGTTTCAAACAACGGGTTCACATTTGACTTGAGGTTTAGGTTCACATATGACTTGAGGTTTAGGTTCACATTTGACCTGGTTTCAAACAACGAGTTCACATTTGACATAAGGTTTAGGTTCACATTTGACCTGGTTTCAAACATTGGGTTCACATTTGACTTGAGGTTTAGGTTCACATTTGACCTTGTTTTAAGCAACGAGTTCACATTTGACCTGAGGTTTTGGTTCACATTTGACCTGGTGTCAAACAACGGGTTCACATTTGACCTGAGGTTTAGGTTCACATTTGACCCGAGGTTTAGGTTCACATTTGACCTGAGGTTTAGGTTCACATTTGACCTGGTTTCAAACAATGGGTTCACATTTGACATGAGGTTTAGGTTCACATTTGACCTGGTTTCAAACAACGGGTTCACATTTGACCCGAGGTCTAGGTTCAAATTTGACCTGGTTTCAAACAACGGGTTCAGATTTGACTTGAGGTTTTGATTCACATTTGACCTGGTTTCAAATAAGGGGTTTTCATTTGACTTGAGGTTTAGCTTGACATTTGACTTGGGTTCAAACAACGGGTTCACATTTGACCGAGGTTTAGGTTTACATTTGACCTGGTTTCAAACAACGGGTTCACATTTGACTTGAGGTTTAGGTTAACATTTGACCTGGTTTAAAACAACGGGTTCACATTTGACTTGAGGTTTAGGTTCACATTTGACCTGGTTTCAAACAACGGGTTCACATTTGACCTGAGGTTTTGGTTCACATTTGACCTGGTTTCAAACAACGGGTTCACATTTGACCTGAGGTTTAGGTTCACATTTGACCTGGTTTCAAATAACGGGTTCACATTTGACCGAGGTTTAGGTTTACATTTGACCTGGTTTCAAACAACGGGTTCACATTTGACTTGAGGTTTAGGTTCACATTTGACCTAGTTTCAAACAATGGGTTCACATTTGACCTGGGGTATAGGTTCACATTTGACCTGCTTTTGGTTCACATTTGACATGGTTTCAAACAACGGGTTCACATTTGACTTGGGGTTTAGGTTCACATTTGACCTTGTTTTAAACAACGGGTTCACAATTGACCTGAGGTTTAGGTTCACATTTGACCTGGTTTCAAACAACGGGTTCACATTTGAACTGAGGTTTAGGTTCACATTTGACCTGGTTTCAAACAACGGGTTCACATTTGACCAGAGGTTTAGGTTCACATTTTACCTGGGTTCAAACAACAGGTTCACATTTGACCTGAGGTTTTGGTTCACATTTGACCTTGTTTCAAACAACCGGTTCACATTTGACCTGAGGTTTAGGTTCACATTTGACCTAGTTTCAAACAACGGGTTCACATTTGACCTGAGGTTTAGGTTCACATTTGACCTGATTTCAAACAACGGGTTCATATTTGACCTGAGGTTTAGGTTCACATTTGACCTGGTTTCAAACAACGGGTTCACGTTTGACCTTGGGTTTAGGTTCACATTTGACCTGGTTTCAAACAACGGGTTCACATTTGACCGAGGTTTAGGTTTACATTTGACCTGGTTTCAAACAACGGGTTCACATTTGACTTGAGGTTTAGGTTCACATTTGACCTGGTTTCAAACAACGGGTTCACATTTGACTTGAGGTTTAGGTTCACATTTGACCTGGGTTCAAACAATGGGTTCACATTTGACCTGAGGTTTTGGTTCACATTTGACCTAGTTTCAAACAAGGGGTTTACATTTGACTTGAGGTTTAGGTTCACATTTGACTTGGGTTCAAACAATGGGTTCACATTTGACCGAGGGTTAGGTTTACATTTGACCTGGTTTCAAACAACGGGTTCACATTTGACTTGAGGTTTAGGTTCACATTTGACCTGGTTTCAAACAACGGGTTCACATTTGACTTAAGGTTTAGGTTCACATTTGACCGGGTTTCAAACAACGGGTTCATATTTGACCTGAGGTTTTGGTTCACATTTGACCTGGTTTCAAACAACGGGTTCACATTTGACCTGAGGTTTAGGTTCACATTTGACCTAGTTTCAAACAACGGGTTCACATTTGACCGAGGTTTAGGTTTACATTTGACATGGTTTCAAACAATGGGTTCACATTTGACTTGAGGTTTAGGTTCACATTTGACCTGGTTTCAAACAACGGGTTCACATTTGACCTGGGGTTTAGGTTCACATTTGACCTTCTTTTGGTTCACATTTGACATGGTTTCAAACAACGGGTTCACATTTGACCTGGGGTTTAGGTTCACATTTGACCTGGTTTTAAACAACAGGTTCACAATTGCCCTGAGGTTTAGGTTCACATTTGACCTGGTTTCAACCAACGGGTTCACATTTGACCTGAGGTTTAGGTTCACATTTGACCTGGTTTCAAACAACGGGTTCACATTTGACCTGAGGTTTAGGTTCACATTTGACCTGGTTTCAAACAACAGGTTCACATTTGAACTGAGGTTTTGGTTCACATTTGACCTGGTTTCAAACAACTGGTTCACATTTGACCTGAGGTTTAGGTTCACATTTGACCTAGTTTCAAACAACAGGTTCACATTTGACCTGAGGTTTAGGTTCACATTTGACCTGATTTCAAACAACGGGTTCATATTTGACCTGAGGTTTAGGTTCACATTTGACCTGGTTTCAAACAACGGGTTCACATTTGACCTTGGGTTTAGGTTCACATTTGACCTGGTTTCAAACAACGGGTTCACATTTGACCGAGGTTTAGGTTTACATTTGGCCTGGTTTCAAACAACGGGTTCACATTTAACTTGAGGTTTAGGTTCACATTTGACCTGGTTTCAAACAACGGGTTCACATTTGACTTGAGGTTTAGGTTCACATTTGACCTGGGTTCAAACAATGGGTTCACATTTGACATGAGGTTTTGGTTCACATTTGACCTGGTTTCAAACAACGGGTTCACATTTGACCTGAGGTTTTGGTTCACATTTGACCTAGTTTCAAATAACGGGTTCACATTTGACCGCAGTTTATGTTTACATTTGACCTGGTTTCAAACATCGGGTTCACATTTGACTTGAGGTTTAGGTTCATATTTGACCTGGTTTCAAACAACGGGTTCACATTTGACCTGGGGTTTAGGTTCACATTTGACCTACGTTTGGTTCACATTTGACATGGTTTAAAACAACGGGTTCACATTTGACCCGGGGTTTAGGTTTACATTTGACCTTGTTTCAAACAACGGGTTCACATTTGACCTGAGGTTTAGGTTCACATTTGACCTGGTTTCAAACAACGGGTTCACATTTGACCTGAGGTTTAGGTTCACATTTGACCTGGTTTCAAACAACAGGTTCACATTTGACCTGAAGTTTTGGTTCACATTTGACCTGGTTTCAAACAACGGATTCACATTTGACCTGAGGTTTAGGTTCACATTTTACCTGGTTTCAAACAACGGGTTCACATTTGACTTGAGGTTTGGGTTCATATTTGACCTGGGTTCAAACAATGGGTTCACATTTGACCTGAGGTTTTGGTTCACATTTGACCTGGTTTCAAACAACGGGTTCCCATTTGACCTGAGGTTTTGGTTCACATTTGACCTAGTTTCAAATAACGGGTTCACATTTAACCGCAGTTTATGTTTACATTTGACCTGGTTTTAAACAACGGGTTCACATTTGACTTGAGGTTTAGGTTCACATTTGACCTGGTTTCAAACAACGGGTTCACATTTGACTTGGGGTTTAGGTTCACATTTGACCTACGTTTGGTTCACATTTGACATGGTTTAAAACAACGGGTTCACATTTGACCCGGGGTTTAGGTTTACATTTGACCTATTTTCAAACAACGGGTTCACATTTGACCTGAGGTTTAGGTTCACATTTGACCTGATTTCAAACAACGGGTTCATATTTGACCTGAGGTTTAGGTTCACATTTGACCTGGTTTCAAACAACGGGTTCACATTTGACCTTGGGTTTAGGTTCACATTTGACCTGGTTTCAAACAACGGGTTCACATTTGACCGAGGTTTAGGTTTACATTTGGCCTGGTTTCAAACAACGGGTTCACATTTGACTTGAGGTTTAGGTTCACATTTGACCTGGTTTCAAACAACGGGTTCACATTTGACTTGAGGTTTAGGTTCACATTTGACCTGGTTTCAAACAACGGGTTCACATTTGACCTGAGGTTTTGGTTCACATTTGACCTGGTTTCAAACAACGGGTTCACATTTGACCTGAGGTTTAGGTTCACATTTGACCTAGTTTCAAATAACGGGTTCACATTTGACCTGAGGTTTAGGTTTACATTTGACCTGGTTTCAAACAACGGGTTCACATTTGACTTGAGATTTAGGTTCATATTTGACCTGGGTTCAAACAATGGGTTCACATTTGACCTGAGGTTTAGGTTCACATTTGACCTGATTTCAAACAACGGGTTCATATTTGACCTGAGGTTTAGGTTCACATTTGACCTGGTTTCAAACAACGGGTTCACATTTGACCTTGGGTTTAGGTTCACATTTGACCTGGTTTCAAACAATGGGTTCACATTTGACCGAGGTTTAGGTTTACATTTGGCCTGGTTTCAAACAACGGGTTCACATTTGACTTGAGGTTTAGGTTCACATTTGACCTGGTTTCAAACAACGGGTTCACATTTGACTTGAGGTTTAGGTTCACATTTGACCTGGTTTCAAACAACGGGTTCACATTTGACCTGAGGTTTTGGTTCACATTTGACCTGGTTTCAAACAACGGGTTCACATTTGACCTGAGGTTTTGGTTCACATTTGACCTAGTTTCAAATAACGGGTTCACATTTAACCGCAGTTTATGTTTACATTTGACCTGGTTTTAAACAACGGGTTCACATTTGCCTTGAGGTTTAGGTTCACATTTGACCTGGTTTCAAACAACGGGTTCACATTTGACCTGGGGTTTAGGTTCACATTTGACCTGGTTTCAAACAACGGGTTCTCATTTGACTTGAGGTTTAGGTTCACATTTGACCTGGGTTCAAACAATGGGTTCACATTTGACTTGAGGTTTAGGTTCACATTTGACTTGGGTTCAAACAATGGGTTCACATTTGACCGAGGGTTAGGTTTACATTTGACCTGGTTTCAAACAACGGGTTCACATTTGACTTGAGGTTTAGGTTCACATTTGACCTGGTTTCAAACAACGGGTTCACATTTGACTTGAGGTATAGGTTCACATTTGACCTGGTTTCAAACAACGGGTTCATATTTGACCTGAGGTTTTGGTTCACATTTGACCTGGTTTCAAACAACGGGTTCACATTTGACCTGAGGTTTAGGTTCACATTTGACCTAGTTTCAAACAACGGGTTCACATTTGACCGAGGTTTAGGTTTACATTTGACCTGGTTTCAAACAACGGGTTCACATTTGACTTGAGGTTTAGGTTCACATTTGACCTGGTTTCAAACAACGGGTTCACATTTGACTTGAGGTTTAGGTTCACATTTGACATGGGTTCAAATAATGGGTTCACATTTGACTTGAGGTTTAGGTTCACATTTGACTTAGGTTCAAACAATGGGTTCACATTTGACCGAGGGTTAGGTTTACATTTGACCTGGTTTCAAACAACGGGTTCACATTTGACTTGAGGTTTAGGTTCACATTTGACCTGGTTTCAAACAACGGGTTCACATTTGACTTGAGGTTTAGGTTCACATTTGACCTAGTTTCAAACAACGGGTTCACATTTGACCTGAGGTTTAGGTTCACATTTTACCTGGTTTCAAACAACGGGTTCACATTTGACTTGAGGTTTAGGTTCATATTTGACCTGGGTTCAAACAATGGGTTCACATTTGACCTGAGGTTTTGGTTCACATTTGACCTGGTTTCAAACAACGGGTTCACATTTGACCTGAGGTTTTGGTTCACATTTGACCTAGTTTCAAATAACGGGTTCACATTTAACCGCAGTTTATGTTTACATTTGACCTGGTTTTAAACAACGGGTTCACATTTGACTTGAGGTTTAGGTTCACATTTGACCTGGTTTCAAACAACGGGTTCACATTTGACCTACGTTTGGTTCACATTTGACATGGTTTAAAACAACGGGTTCACATTTGACCCGGGGTTTAGGTTTACATTTGACCTATTTTCAAACAACGGGTTCACATTTGACCTCAGGTTTAGGTTCACATTTGACCTGATTTCAAACAACGGGTTCATATTTGACCTGAGGTTTAGGTTCACATTTGACCTGGTTTCAAACAACGGGTTCACATTTGACCTTGGGTTTAGGTTCACATTTGACCTGGTTTCAAACAACGGGTTCACATTTGACCGAGGTTTAGGTTTACATTTGGCCTGGTTTCAAACAACGGGTTCACATTTGACTTGAGGTTTAGGTTCACATTTGACCTGGTTTCAAACAACGGGTTCACATTTGACTTGAGGTTTAGGTTCACATTTGACCTGGTTTCAAACAACGGGTTCACATTTGACCTGAGGTTTTGGTTCACATTTGACCTGGTTTCAAACAACGGGTTCACATTTGACCTGAGGTTTAGGTTCACATTTGACCTAGTTTCAAATAACGGGTTCACATTTGATCGAGGTTTAGGTTTACATTTGACCTGGTTTCAAACAACGGGTTCACATTTGACTTGAGATTTAGGTTCACATTTGACCTGGTTTCAAACAACGGGTTCACATTTGACCTGGGGTTTAGGTCACATTTGACCTGCTTTTGGTTCACATTTGACATGGTTTCAAACAACGGGTTCACATTTGACCTGGGGTTTAGGTTCACATTTGACCTGGTTTTAAACAACGGGCTCACAATTGACCTGAGGTTTAGGTTCACATTTGATCTGGTTTCAAACAACGGGTTCACATTTGACCTGAGGTTTAGGTTCACATTTGACCTGGTTTCAAACAATGGGTTCACATTTGAACTGAGGTTTAGGTTCACATTTGACCTGGTTTCAAACAACGGGTTCACATTTGACCTGAGGTATAGGTTCACATTTGACCTGGGTTCAAACAACAGGTTCACATTTGACCTGAGGTTTTGGTTCACATTTGACCTGGTTTCAAACAACCGGTTCACATTTGACCTGAGGTTTAGGTTCACATTTGACCTGATTTCAAACAACGGGTTCATATTTGACCTGAGGTTTAGGTTCACATTTGACCTGGTTTCAAACAACGGGTTCACGTTTGACCTTGGGTTTAGGTTCAAATTTGACCTGGTTTCAAACAACGGGTTCACATTTGACTTGAGGTTTAGGTTCACATTTGACCTGGTTTCAAACAACGGGTTCTCATTTGACTTGAGGTTTAGGTTCACATTTGACCTGGGTTCAAACAATGGGTTCACATTTGACTTGAGGTTTAGGTTCACATTTGACTTGGGTTCAAACAATGGGTTCACATTTGACCGAGGGTTAGGTTTACATTTGACCTGGTTTCAAACAACGGGTTCACATTTGACTTGAGGTTTAGGTTCACATTTGACCTGGTTTCAAACAACGGGTTCACATTTGACTTGAGGTTTAGGTTCACATTTGACCTGGTTTCAAACAACGGGTTCATATTTGACCTGAGGTTTTGGTTCACATTTGACCTGGTTTCAAACAACGGGTTCACATTTGACCTGAGGTTTAGGTTCACATTTGACCTAGTTTCAAACAACGGGTTCACATTTGACCGAGGTTTAGGTTTACATTTGACCTGGTTTCAAACAACGGGTTCACATTTGACTTGAGGTTTAGGTTCACATTTGACCTGGTTTCAAACAACGGGTTCACATTTGACTTGAGGTTTAGGTTCACATTTGACATGGGTTCAAACAATGGGTTCACATTTGACTTGAGGTTTAGGTTCACATTTGACTTAGGTTCAAACAATGGGTTCACATTTGACCGAGGGTTAGGTTTACATTTGACCTGGTTTCAAACAACGGGTTCACATTTGACTTGAGGTTTAGGTTCACATTTGACCTGGTTTCAAACAACGGGTTCACATTTGACTTGAGGTTTAGGTTCACATTTGACCTAGTTTCAAACAACGGGTTCATATTTGACCTGAGGTTTTGGTTCACATTTGACCTGGTTTCAAACAACGGGTTCACATTTGACCTGAGGTTTAGGTTCACATTTGACCTAGTTTCAAACAACGGGTTCACATTTGACCGAGGTTTAGGTTTACATTTGACCTGGTTTCAAACAACGGGTTCACATTTGACTTGAGGTTTAGGTTCACATTTGACCTGGTTTCAAACAACGGGTTCACATTTGACTTGAGGTTTAGGTTCACATTTGACATGGGTTCAAACAATGGGTTCACATTTGACTTGAGGTTTAGGTTCACATTTGACTTGGGTTCAAACAATGGGTTCACATTTGACCGAGGGTTAGGTTTACATTTGACCTGGTTTCAAACAACGGGTTCACATTTGACTTGAGGTTTAGGTTCACATTTGACCTGGTTTCAAACAACGGGTTCACATTTGACTTGAGGTTTAGGTTCACATTTGACCTGGTTTCAAACAACGGGTTCATATTTGACCTGAGGTTTTGGTTCACATTTGACCTGGTTTCAAACAACGGGTTCACATTTGACCTGAGGTTTAGGTTCACATTTGACCTAGTTTCAAACAACGGGTTCACATTTGACCGAGGTTTAGGTTTACATTTGACCTGGTTTCAAACAACGGGTTCACATTTGACTTGAGGTTTAGGTTCACATTTGACCTGGTTTCAAACAACGGGTTCACATTTGACCTGGGGTTTAGGTTCACATTTGACCTGCTTTTGGTTCACATTTGACATGGTTTCAAACAACGGGTTCACATTTGACCTGGGGTTTAGGTTCACATTTGACCTGGTTTTAAACAACAGGTTCACAATTGACCTGAGGTTTAGGTTCACATTTGACCTGGTTTCAAACAACGGGTTCACATTTGACCTGAGGTTTAGGTTCACATTTGACCTGGTTTCAAACAACGGGTTCACATTTGACCTGAGGTTTAGGTTCACATTTGACCTGGTTCCAAACAACAGGTTCACATTTGAACTGAGGTTTTGGTTCACATTTGACCTGGTTTCAAACAACCGGTTCACATTTGACCTGAGGTTTAGGTTCACATTTGACCTAGTTTCAAACAACAGGTTCACATTTGACCTGAGGTTTAGGTTCACATTTGACCTGATTTCAAACAACGGGTTCATATTTGACCTGAGGTTTAGGTTCACATTTGACCTGGTTTCAAACAACGGGTTCACATTTGACTGAGGTTTAGGTTTACATTTGGCCTGGTTTCAAACAACGGGTTCACATTTGACTTGAGGTTTAGGTTCACATTTGACCTGGTTTCAAACAACGGGTTCACATTTGACTTGAGGTTTAGGTTCACATTTGACCTGGGTTCAAACAATGGGTTCACATATGACCTGAGGTTTTGGTTCACATTTGACCTGGTTTCAAACAACGGGTTCACATTTGACCTGAGGTTTTGGTTCACATTTGACCTAGTTTCAAATAACGGGTTCACATTTGACCGCAGTTTATGTTTACATTTGACTTGGTTTCAAACAACGGGTTCACATTTGACTTGAGGTTTAGGTTCACATTTGACCTGGTTTCAAACAACGGGTTCACATTTGACCTGGGGTTTAGGTTCACATTTGACCTACGTTTGGTTCACATTTGACATGGTTTAAAACAACGGGTTCACATTTGACCTGGGGTTTAGGTTTACATTTGACCTAGTTTCAAACAACGTGTTCACATTTGACCTGAGGTTTAGGTTCACATTTGACCTGGTTTCAAACAACGGGTTCACATTTGACCTGAGGTTTAGGTTCACATTTGACCTGGTTTCAAACAACAGGTTCACATTTGACCTGAAGTTTTGGTTCACATTTGACCTGGTTTCAAACAACGGGTTCACATTTGACTTGAGGTTTAGGTTCACATTTTACCTGGTTTCAAACAATGGGTTCACATTTGACTTGAGGTTTTGGTTCACATTTGGCATGGTTTCAAACAACGGGTTCACATTTGACCTGGGGTTTAGGTTCACATTTGACCTAGTTTCAAACAACGGGTTCACATTTGACTTGTGGTTTAGGTTCACATTTGACCTGGTTTAAAACAATGGGTTCACATTTGACCTGGGGTTTAGGTTCACATTTGACCTAGTTTCAAACAACGGGTTCGCATTTGAACTGAGGTTTTGGTTTACATTTGACCTTGTTTCAAACAATGGGTTCACATTTGGCCTGAGGTTTAGGTTCACATTTGACTTGGGTTCAAAAAACGGGTTCACATTTGACCTGAGGTTTTGGTTCACATTTGACCTGGTTTCAAACAACGGGTTCACATTTGACCGGAGGTTTAGGTTCACATTTGACCTAGTTTCAAAAAATAGGTTCACATTTGACCTGAGGTTTAGGATCACATTTGACCTGGTTTCAAACAACGGGTTCACATTTGACCTGAGGTTTAGGTTCACAATTGAACTGGATTCAAACAAGGGGTTCACATTTCACCTGGGGTTTTGGTTCACATTTGACCTGGTTTGGGTTCACATTTGACCTGGTTTCAAACAATGGGTTCACATTTGACCTGAGGGTCAGGTTCACATTTGACCTGGTTTCAAACAACAGGTTCACATTTGACCTGCGGTTTAGGTTCACATTTGACCTGGTTTCAAACAATGGGTTCACATTTGACCTGAGGTTTAGGTTCACATTTGACGTGGTTTCAAACAACGGGTTCACATTTGAACTAAGGTTTTTGATCACATTTGACCTGGTTTCAAACAACGGGTTCACGTTTGACCTGAGGTTTTGGTTCACATTTTACCTGGTTTCAAACAACGGGTTCACATTTGACCTGAGGTTTAGGTTCACATTTGACCTAGTTTCAAACAACGGGTTGACATTTGACTTGAGGTTTAGGTTCATATTTGACCTGGTTTCAAACATCGGGTTCACATTTGACCTGGGGTTTTGGTTCACATTTGACCTGCTTTCAAACAACGGGTTCACATGTGACCTGTGGTTTAGGTTCACATTTGACTTGGGTTCAAACAACGGGTTCACATTTGACCTGGGGTTTAGGTTCACATTTGACCTGGTTTCAAACAACGGGTTCACATTTGACTTGGTTTTATACAACGGGTTCACATTTGACCAGGTTTCTAACAACAGGTTCACATTTGACCTGGTGTTTAGGTTCACATTTGACCTGGTTTTGTTCACATTTGACCTGGTTTCAAACAACGGGTTCACATTTGACTTGAGGTTTAGGTTCACATTTGACCTAGTTTCAAACAACGGGTTCATATTTGACCTGAGGTTTTGGTTCACATTTGACCTGGTTTCAAACAACGGGTTCACATTTGACCTGAGGTTTAGGTTCACATTTGACCTAGTTTCAAACAACGGGTTCACATTTGACCGAGGTTTAGGTTTACATTTGACCTGGTTTCAAACAACGGGTTCACATTTGACTTGAGGTTTAGGTTCACATTTGACCTGGTTTCAAACAACGGGTTCACATTTGACTTGAGGTTTAGGTTCACATTTGACATGGGTTCAAACAATGGGTTCACATTTGACTTGAGGTTTAGGTTCACATTTGACTTGGGTTCAAACAATGGGTTCACATTTGACCGAGGGTTAGGTTTACATTTGACCTGGTTTCAAACAACGGGTTCACATTTGACTTGAGGTTTAGGTTCACATTTGACCTGGTTTCAAACAACGGGTTCACATTTGACTTGAGGTTTAGGTTCACATTTGACCTGGTTTCAAACAACGGGTTCATATTTGACCTGAGGTTTTGGTTCACATTTGACCTGGTTTCAAACAACGGGTTCACATTTGACCTGAGGTTTAGGTTCACATTTGACCTAGTTTCAAACAACGGGTTCACATTTGACCGAGGTTTAGGTTTACATTTGACCTGGTTTCAAACAACGGGTTCACATTTGACTTGAGGTTTAGGTTCACATTTGACCTGGTTTCAAACAACGGGTTCACATTTGACCTGGGGTTTAGGTTCACATTTGACCTGCTTTTGGTTCACATTTGACATGGTTTCAAACAACGGGTTCACATTTGACCTGGGGTTTAGGTTCACATTTGACCTGGTTTTAAACAACAGGTTCACAATTGACCTGAGGTTTAGGTTCACATTTGACCTGGTTTCAAACAACGGGTTCACATTTGACCTGAGGTTTAGGTTCACATTTGACCTGGTTTCAAACAACGGGTTCACATTTGACCTGAGGTTTCGGTTCACATTTGACCTGGTTCCAAACAACAGGTTCACATTTGAACTGAGGTTTTGGTTCACATTTGACCTGGTTTCAAACAACCGGTTCACATTTGACCTGAGGTTTAGGTTCACATTTGACCTAGTTTCAAACAACAGGTTCACATTTGACCTGAGGTTTAGGTTCACATTTGACCTGATTTCAAACAACGGGTTCATATTTGACCTGAGGTTTAGGTTCACATTTGACCTGGTTTCAAACAACGGGTTCACATTTGACTGAGGTTTAGGTTTACATTTGGCCTGGTTTCAAACAACGGGTTCACATTTGACTTGAGGTTTAGGTTCACATTTGACCTGGTTTCAAACAACGGGTTCACATTTGACTTGAGGTTTAGGTTCACATTTGACCTGGGTTCAAACAATGGGTTCACATATGACCTGAGGTTTTGGTTCACATTTGACCTGGTTTCAAACAACGGGTTCACATTTGACCTGAGGTTTTGGTTCACATTTGACCTAGTTTCAAATAACGGGTTCACATTTGACCGCAGTTTATGTTTACATTTGACTTGGTTTCAAACAACGGGTTCACATTTGACTTGAGGTTTAGGTTCACATTTGACCTGGTTTCAAACAACGGGTTCACATTTGACCTGGGGTTTAGGTTCACATTTGACCTACGTTTGGTTCACATTTGACATGGTTTAAAACAACGTGTTCACATTTGACCTGGGGTTTAGGTTTACATTTGACCTAGTTTCAAACAACGTGTTCACATTTGACCTGAGGTTTAGGTTCACATTTGACCTGGTTTCAAACAACGGGTTCACATTTGACCTGAGGTTTAGGTTCACATTTGACCTGGTTTCAAACAACAGGTTCACATTTGACCTGAAGTTTTGGTTCACATTTGACCTGGTTTCAAACAACGGGTTCACATTTGACTTGAGGTTTAGGTTCACATTTTACCTGGTTTCAAACAATGGGTTCACATTTGACTTGAGGTTTTGGTTCACATTTGGCATGGTTTCAAACAACGGGTTCACATTTGACCTGGGGTTTAGGTTCACATTTGACCTAGTTTCAAACAACGGGTTCACATTTGACTTGTGGTTTAGGTTCACATTTGACCTGGTTTAAAACAATGGGTTCACATTTGACCTGGGGTTTAGGTTCACATTTGACCTAGTTTCAAACAACGGGTTCGCATTTGAACTGAGGTTTTGGTTTACATTTGACCTTGTTTCAAACAATGGGTTCACATTTGGCCTGAGGTTTAGGTTCACATTTGACTTGGGTTCAAAAAACGGGTTCACATTTGACCTGAGGTTTTGGTTCACATTTGACCTGGTTTCAAACAACGGGTTCACATTTGACCGGAGGTTTAGGTTCACATTTGACCTAGTTTCAAAAAATAGGTTCACATTTGACCTGAGGTTTAGGATCACATTTGACCTGGTTTCAAACAACGGGTTCACATTTGACCTGAGGTTTAGGTTCACAATTGAACTGGATTCAAACAAGGGGTTCACATTTCACCTGGGGTTTTGGTTCACATTTGACCTGGTTTGGGTTCACATTTGACCTGGTTTCAAACAATGGGTTCACATTTGACCTGAGGGTCAGGTTCACATTTGACCTGGTTTCAAACAACAGGTTCACATTTGACCTGCGGTTTAGGTTCACATTTGACCTGGTTTCAAACAATGGGTTCACATTTGACCTGAGGTTTAGGTTCACATTTGACGTGGTTTCAAACAACGGGTTCACATTTGAACTAAGGTTTTTGATCACATTTGACCTGGTTTCAAACAACGGGTTCACGTTTGACCTGAGGTTTTGGTTCACATTTTACCTGGTTTCAAACAACGGGTTCACATTTGACCTGAGGTTTAGGTTCACATTTGACCTAGTTTCAAACAACGGGTTGACATTTGACTTGAGGTTTAGGTTCATATTTGACCTGGTTTCAAACATCGGGTTCACATTTGACCTGGGGTTTTGGTTCACATTTGACCTGCTTTCAAACAACGGGTTCACATGTGACCTGTGGTTTAGGTTCACATTTGACTTGGGTTCAAACAACGGGTTCACATTTGACCTGGGGTTTAGGTTCACATTTGACCTGGTTTCAAACAACGGGTTCACATTTGACTTGGTTTTATACAACGGGTTCACATTTGACCAGGTTTCTAACAACAGGTTCACATTTGACCTGGTGTTTAGGTTCACATTTGACCTGGTTTTGTTCACATTTGACCTGGTTTCAAACAACGGGTTCACATTTGACCTGAGGTTTAGGGTCACATTTGACCTGGTTTTAAACAACGGGTTCACATTTGTCCTGAGGTTTAGGTTCTCATTTGACATGGTTTCAAACAACGGGTTCACATTTGACCTGAGGTTTTGGTTCACATTTGATCTGGTTTCAAACAACGGGTTCACATTTGACCTGAAGTTTAGGTTCACATTTGACCTGGTTTCAAACAATGGGCTCACATTTGACATGAGGTTTAGGTTCACATTTGACCTAGTTTCAAACAACGAGTTCACATTTGACCTGAGGTTTAGGTTCACATTTGACCTGGTTTCAAACAACGGGTTCACATTTGACCTGAGGTTTTGGTTCACATTTGACCTAGTTTCAAACAACGGGTTCACATTTGACCTGAGGTTTAGGTTCACATTTGAGCTAGTTTCAAACAACGGGTTCACATTTGACTTGAGGTTTAGGTTCACATTTGAACTGGTTTCAAACAACGGGTTCACATTTGACCTGGGGTTTTGGTTCACATTTGACCTGCTTTCAAACAACAGGTTCACATGTGACCTGAGGTTTAGGTTCACATTTGACCTAGGGTTTTGGTTCACATTTGACATGGTTTCAAACAACGGGTTCACATTTGACCTGGGGTTTAGGTTCACATTTGACCTGGTTTCAAACAACGGGTTTACATTTGACTTGAGGCTTAGGTTCACATTTGACCTGGTTTTAAACAACGGGTTCACATTTGACCTAAGGTTTAGGTTCACATTTGACCAGGTTTCAAACAACGGGTTCACATTTGACCTGGGGTTTAGGTTTACATTTGACCTGGTTTTGTTCACATTTGACCTGGTTTCAAACAACGGGTTCACATTTGACTTGAGGCTTAGGTTCACATTTGACCTGGTTTTAAACAACGGGTTCACATTTGACCTGAGGTTTAGGTTCACATTTGACCAGGTTTCAAACAACGGGTTCACATTTGACCTGGGGTTTAGGTTTACATTTGACCTGGTTTTGTTCACATTTGACCTGGTTTCAGACAACGGGTTCACATTTGACCTGAGGTTTTGGTTAACATTTGACCTAGATTCAAACAACGGGTTCACATTTGACTTGAGGTTTAGGTTCACATTTGAACTGGTTTCAAACAACGGGTTCACATTTGACCTGGGGTTTTGGTTCACATTTGACCTGCTTTCAAACAACAGGTTCACATGTGACCTGAGGTTTAGGTTCACATTTGACTTGAGGTTTTGGTTCACATTTGGCATGGTTTCAAACAACGGGTTTACATTTGACCTGGGGTTTAGGTTCACATTTGACCTGGTTTCAAACAACGGGTTCACATTTGACTTGAGGTTTAGGTTCACATTTGACCTGGTTTCAAACAACGGGTTCACATTTGACCTGAGGTTTTGGTTCACATTAGATCTGGTTTCAAACAACGGGTTCACATTTGACCTGAGGTTTAGGTTCACATTTGACCTGGTTTCAAACAACTGGTTCACATTTGACTTGAGGTTTAGGTTCACATTTGACCTGATTTCAAACAATGGGTTCACATTTGACCTAGGGTTTAGGTTCATATTTGACCTGGTTTCAAACAACGGGTTCACATTTGACCTGAGGTTTTGGTTCATATTTGACCTTGTTTCAAACAACGGGTTCACATTTGACCTGAGGTTTTGGTTCACATTTGACCGGGTTTCAAACAACGGGTTCACATTTGACCGGAGGTTTAGGTTCACATTTGACCTAGTTTCAAAAAATAGGTTCACATTTGACCTGAGGTTTAGGATCACATTTGACCTGGTTTCAAACAACGGGTTCACATTTGACCTGAGGTTTAGGTTCACAATTGAACTAGATTCAAACAAGGGGTTCACATTTCACCTGGGGTTTTGGTTCACATTTGACCTGGTTTGGGTTCACATTTGTCCTGGTTTCAAACAATGGGTTCACATTTGACCTGAGGGTCAGGTTCACATTTGACCTGGTTTCAAACAACAGGTTCACATTTGACCTGCGGTTTAGGTTCACATTTGACCTGGTTTCAAACAATGGGTTCACATTTGACCTGAGGTTTAGGTTCACATTTGACGTGGTTTCAAACAACGGGTTCACATTTGAACTAAGGTTTTTGTTCACATTTGACCTGGTTTCAAACAACGGGTTCACGTTTGACCTGAGGTTTTGGTTCACATTTTACCTGGTTTCAAACAACGGGTTCACATTTGACCTGAGGTTTAGGTTCACATTTGACCTAGTTTCAAACAACGGGTTGACATTTGACTTGAGGTTTAGGTTCATATTTGACCTGGTTTCAAACATCGGGTTCACATTTGACCTGGGGTTTTGGTTCACATTTGACCTGCTTTCAAACAACGGGTTCACATGTGACCTGTGGTTTAGGTTCACATTTGACTTGGGTTCAAACAACGGGTTCACATTTGACCTGGGGTTTAGGTTCACATTTGACCTGGTTTCAAACAACGGGTTCACATTTGACTTGGTTTTATACAACGGGTTCACATTTGACCAGGTTTCTAACAACAGGTTCACATTTGACCTGGTGTTTAGGTTCACATTTGACCTGGTTTTGTTCACATTTGACCTGGTTTCAAACAACGGGTTCACATTTGACCTGAGGTTTAGGGTCACATTTGACCTGGTTTTAAACAACGGGTTCACATTTGTCCTGAGGTTTAGGTTCTCATTTGACATGGTTTCAAACAACGGGTTCACATTTGACCTGAGGTTTAGGTTCACATTTGACCTGGTTTCAAACAACGGGTTCACATTTGACCTGAGGTTTTGGTTCACATTTGACCTAGTTTCAAACAACGGGTTCACATTTGACCTGAGGTTTTGGTTCACATTTGAGCTAGTTTCAAACAACGGGTTCACATTTGACTTGAGGTTTAGGTTCACATTTGAACTGGTTTCAAACAACGGGTTCACATTTGACCTGGGGTTTTGGTTCACATTTGACCTGCTTTCAAACAACAGGTTCACATGTGACCTGAGGTTTAGGTTCACATTTGACCTAGGGTTTTGGTTCACATTTGACATGGTTTCAAACAACGGGTTCACATTTGACCTGGGGTTTAGGTTCACATTTGACCTGGTTTCAAACAACGGGTTCACATTTGACTTGAGGCTTAGGTTCACATTTGACCTGGTTTTAAACAACGGGTTCACATTTGACCTAAGGTTTAGGTTCACATTTGACCAGGTTTCAAACAACGGGTTCACATTTGACCTGGGGTTTAGGTTTACATTTGACCTGGTTTTGTTCACATTTGACCTGGTTTCAAACAACGGGTTCACATTTGACTTGAGGCTTAGGTTCACATTTGACCTGGTTTTAAACAACGGGTTCACATTTGACCTGAGGTTTAGGTTCACATTTGACCAGGTTTCAAACAACGGGTTCACATTTGACCTGGGGTTTAGGTTTACATTTGACCTGGTTTTGTTCACATTTGACCTGGTTTCAGACAACGGGTTCACATTTGACCTGAGGTTTTGGTTAACATTTGACCTAGATTCAAACAACGGGTTCACATTTGACTTGAGGTTTAGGTTCACATTTGAACTGGTTTCAAACAACGGGTTCACATTTGACCTGGGGTTTTGGTTCACATTTGACCTGCTTTCAAACAACAGGTTCACATGTGACCTGAGGTTTAGGTTCACATTTGACTTGAGGTTTTGGTTCACATTTGGCATGGTTTCAAACAACGGGTTTACATTTGACCTGGGGTTTAGGTTCACATTTGACCTGGTTTCAAACAACGGGTTCACATTTGACTTGAGGTTTAGGTTCACATTTGACCTGGTTTCAAACAACGGGTTCACATTTGACCTGAGGTTTTGGTTCACATTAGATCTGGTTTCAAACAACGGGTTCACATTTGACCTGAGGTTTAGGTTCACATTTGACCTGGTTTCAAACAACTGGTTCACATTTGACTTGAGGTTTAGGTTCACATTTGACCTGATTTCAAACAATGGGTTCACATTTGACCTAGGGTTTAGGTTCATATTTGACCTGGTTTCAAACAACGGGTTCACATTTGACCTGAGGTTTTGGTTCATATTTGACCTTGTTTCAAACAACGGGTTCACATTTGACCTGAGGTTTAGGTTCACATTTGACCTAGGTTCAAACAACGGGTTCACATTTGACCTAGTTTCAAACAACGGGTTCACATTTGACCGGTGGTTTAGGTTCACATTTGACCTAGTTTCAAACAACAGGTTCACATTTGACTTGAGGTTTAGGTTCACATTTGACCTGGTCTCAAACAACGGGTTCACATTTGACCTGAGGTTTAGGTTCACATTTGACCAAGTTTCAAACAACGGGTTCACATTTGACCTGGGGTTTAGGTTCACATTTGACCTGGTTTTGTTCACATTTGACCTGGTTTCAAACAACGGGTTCACATTTGACCTGAGGTTTAGGCTCACATTTGACCTGGTTTCAAACAACGGGTTCACATTTGTCCTGAGGTTTAGGTTCACATTTGACCTGGTTTCAAACAACGGGTTCACATTTGACCTGAGGTTTTGGTTCACATTTGATCTGTTTTCAAACAACGGGTTCACATTTAACCTGAGGTTTAGGTTCACATTTGACCTGGTTTCAAACAATGGTCTCACATTTGATATGAGGTTTAGGTTCACATTTGACCTAGTTTCAAACAACGGGTTCACATTTGACCTGAGGTTTAGGTTCATATTTGACCTGGTTTCAAACAACGGGTTCACATTTGATATGAGGTTTTGATTCACATTTGACCTGGTTTCAAACAACGGGTTCACATTTGACCTGAGGTTTAGGTTCACATTTGACCTGGGTTCAAACAACGGGTTCACATTTGACCTGAGGTTTAGGTTCACATTTGATCTGGTTTCACACAACGGGTTCACATTTGGCCTGAGGTTTAGGTTCACATTTGACCTGCTCTCAAACAACGGGTTCACATTTGACCTTAGGTTTTGGTTCACATTTGACCTGGGTTCAAACAACAGGATCATATTTGACCTAATGTTTTGGTTCACATTTGACCTGGTTTCAAACAATGGGTTCACATTTGACCTGAGGTTTAGGTTCACATTTGACCTGGTTTCAAACAATGGGTTCACATTTGACTTGAGGTTTAGGTTCACATTTGACCTGGTTTCAAACAATGGGTTCACATTTGACCTGGGGTTTAGGTTCATATTTGACCTGGTTTCAAACAACGGGTTCACATTTGACTTGAGGCTTAGGTTCACATTTGACCTGGTTTTAAACAACGGGTTCACTTTGACCTGAGGTTTAGGTTCACATTTGACCAGGTTTCAAACAACGGGTTCACATTTGACCTGGGGTTTAGGTTTACATTTGACCTGGTTTTGTTCACATTTGACCTGGTTTCAGACAACGGGTTCACATTTGACCTGAGGTTTTGGTTAACATTTGACCTAGATTCAAACAACGGGTTCACATTTGACTTGAGGTTTAGGTTCACATTTGAACTGGTTTCAAACAACGGGTTCACATTTGACCTGCGGTTTTGGTTCACATTTGACCTGCTTTCAAACAACAGGTTCACATGTGACCTGAGGTTTAGGTTCACATTTGACCTGAGGTTTTGGTTCACATTTGGCATGGTTTCAAACAACGGGTTTACATTTGACCTGGGGTTTAGGTTCACATTTGACCTGGTTTCAAACAACGGGTTCACATTTGACTTGAGGTTTAGGTTCACATTTGACCTGGTTTCAAACAACGGGTTCACATTTGACCTGAGGTTTTGGTTCACATTAGATCTGGTTTCAAACAACGGGTTCACATTTGACCTGAGGTTTAGGTTCACATTTGACCTGGTTTCAAACAACTGGTTCACATTTGACTTGAGGTTTAGGTTCACATTTGACCTGATTTCAAACAATGGGTTCACATTTGACCTAGGGTTTAGGTTCATATTTGACCTGGTTTCAAACAACGGGTTCACATTTGACCTGAGGTTTTGGTTCATATTTGACCTTGTTTCAAACAACGGGTTCACATTTGACCTGAGGTTTAGGTTCACATTTGACCTAGGTTCAAACAACGGGTTCACATTTGACCTAGTTTCAAACAACGGGTTCACATTTGACCAGAGGTTTAGGTTCACATTTGACCTAGTTTCAAACAACAGGTTCACATTTGACTTGAGGTTTAGGTTCACATTTGACCTGGTCTCAAACAACGGGTTCACATTTGACCTGAGGTTTAGGTTCACATTTGACCAAGTTTCAAACAACGGGTTCACATTTGACCTGGGGTTTAGGTTCACATTTGACCTGGTTTTGTTCACATTTGACCTGGTTTCAAACAACGGGTTCACATTTGACCTGAGGTTTAGGCTCACATTTGACCTGGTTTCAAACAACGGGTTCACATTTGTCCTGAGGTTTAGGTTCACATTTGACCTGGTTTCAAACAACGGGTTCACATTTGACCTGAGGTTTTGGTTCACATTTGATCTGTTTTCAAACAATGGGTTCACATTTAACCTGAGGTTTAGGTTCACATTTGACCTGGTTTCAAACAATGGGCTCACATTTGATATGAGGTTTAGGTTCACATTTGACCTAGTTTCAAACAACGGGTTCACATTTGACCTGAGGTTTAGGTTCACATTTGACCTGGTTTCAAACAACGGGTTCACATTTGATATGAGGTTTTGATTCACATTTGACCTGGTTTCAAACAACGGGTTCACATTTGACCTGAGGTTTAGGTTCACATTTGACCTGGGTTCAAACAACGGGTTCACATTTGACCTGAGGTTTAGGTTCACATTTGATCTGGTTTCACACAACGGGTTCACATTTGGCCTGAGGTTTAGGTTCACATTTGACCTGGTCTCAAACAACGGGTTCACATTTGACCTTAGGTTTTGGTTCACATTTGACCTGGGTTCAAACAACAGGATCATATTTGACCTGATGTTTTGGTTCACATTTGACCTGGTTTCAAACAATGGGTTCACATTTGACCTGAGGTTTAGGTTCACATTTGACCTGGTTTCAAACAATGGGTTCACATTTGACTTGAGGTTTAGGTTCACGTTTGACCTGGTTTCAAACAATGGGTTCACATTTGACCTGGGGTTTAGGTTCATATTTGACCTGGTTTCAAACAACGGGTTCACATTTGACCTTAGGTTTTGGTTCATATTTGACCTTGTTTCAAACAACGGGTTCACATTTGACCTGAGGTTTAGATTCACATTTGACCTGGGTTCAAACAACGGGTTCACATTTGACCTGGTTTCAAACAACGTGTTCACATTTGACCGGAGGTTTAGGTTCACATTTGACCTAGTTTCAAACAACAGGTTCACATTTGACCTGAGGTTTAGGTTCACATTTGACCTGGTCTCAAACAACGGGTTCACATTTGACATGAGGTTTTGGTTCACATTTGACCTGGTTTCAAACAACGAGTTCACATTTGACCTGAGGTTTAGGTTCACATTTGACCTGGGTTCAAACAACAGGTTCACATTTGACCTGATGTTTTGGTTCACATTTGGCCTGGTTTCAAACAATGGGTTCACATTTGACCTGAGGTTTAGGTTCACATTTGACCTAGTTTCAACCAACGGGTTAACATTTGACTTGAGGTTTAGGTTCACATTTGACCTGGTTTCAAACAATGGGTTCACATTTGACCTGGGGTTTAGGTTCATATTTTACCTGGTTTCAAACAACGGGTTCACATTTGACCTGAGGTTTTGGTTCATATTTGACCTTGTTTCAAACAACGGGTTCACATTTGACCTGAGGTTTAGGTTCACATTTGACCTGGGTTCAAACAACGGGTTCACATTTGACCTGGTTTCAAACAACGTGTTCACATTTGACCGGAGGTTTAGGTTCACATTTGACCTAGTTTCAAACAACAGGTTCACATTTGACCTGAGGTTTAGGTTCACATTTGACCTGGTCTCAAACAACGGGTTCACATTTGACATGAGGTTTTGGTTCACATTTGACCTGGTTTCAAACAACGAGTTCACATTTGACCTGAGGTTTAGGTTCACATTTGACCTGGGTTCAAACAACAGGTTCACATTTGACCTGATGTTTTGGTTCACATTTGGCCTGGTTTCAAACAATGGGTTCACATTTGACCTGAGGTTTAGGTTCACATTTGACCTGGTTTCAACCAACGGGTTCACATTTGACTTGAGGTTTAGGTTCACATTTGACCTGGTTTCAAACAATGGGTTCACATTTGACCTGGGGTTTAGGTTCCTATTTGACCTGGTTTCAAACAACGGGTTCATATTTGACCTGAGGTTTTGGTTCATATTTGACTTTGTTTTAAACAACGGGTTCACATTTGACCTGAGATTTAGGTTCACATTTGACCTGGGTTCAAACAACGGGTTCACATTTGACCTGGTTTCAAACAACGAGTTCACATTTGACCTGAGGTTTAGGTTCACATTTGACCTGGGTTCAAACAACAGGTTCACATTTGACCTGATGTTTTGGTTCACATTTGGCCTGGTTTCAAACAATGGGTTCACATTTAACCTGAGGTTTAGGTTCACATTTGACCTGGTTTCAAACAACGGGTTCATATTTGACCTGAGGTTTTGGTTCATATTTGACTTTGTTTTAAACAACGGGTTCACATTTGACCTGAGATTTAGGTTCACATTTGACCTGGGTTCAAACAACGGGTTCACATTTGACCTGGTTTCAAACAACGAGTTCACATTTGACCTGAGGTTTAGGTTCACATTTGACCTGGGTTCAAACAACAGGTTCACATTTGACCTGATGTTTTGGTTCACATTTGGCCTGGTTTCAAACAACGGGTTCACATTTAACCTGAGGTTTAGGTTCACATTTGACCTGGTTTCAAACAATGGGCTCACATTTGATATGAGGTTTAGGTTCACATTTGACCTAGTTTCAAACAACGGGTTCACATTTGACCTGAGGTTTAGGTTCATATTTGACCTGGTTTCAAACAACGGGTTCACATTTGATATGAGGTTTTGATTCACATTTGACCTGGTTTCAAACAACGGGTTCACATTTGACCTGAGGTTTAGGTTCACATTTGACCTGGGTTCAAACAACGGGTTCACATTTGACCTGAGGTTTAGGTTCACATTTGATCTGGTTTCACACAACGGGTTCACATTTGGCCTGAGGTTTAGGTTCACATTTGACCTGCTCTCAAACAACGGGTTCACATTTGACCTTAGGTTTTGGTTCACATTTGACCTGGGTTCAAACAACAGGATCATATTTGACCTAATGTTTTGGTTCACATTTGACCTGGTTTCAAACAATGGGTTCACATTTGACCTGAGGTTTAGGTTCACATTTGACCTGGTTTCAAACAATGGGTTCACATTTGACTTGAGGTTTAGGTTCACATTTGACCTGGTTTCAAACAATGGGTTCACATTTGACCTGGGGTTTAGGTTCATATTTGACCTGGTTTCAAACAACGGGTTCATATTTGACCTGAGGTTTTGGTTCATATTTGACTTTGTTTTAAACAACGGGTTCACATTTGACCTGAGATTTAGGTTCACATTTGACCTGGGTTCAAACAACGGGTTCACATTTGACCTGGTTTCAAACAACGAGTTCACATTTGACCTGAGGTTTAGGTTCACATTTGACCTGGGTTCAAACAACAGGTTCACATTTGACCTGATGTTTTGGTTCACATTTGGCCTGGTTTCAAACAACGGGTTCACATTTAACCTGAGGTTTAGGTTCACATTTGACCTGGTTTCAAACAATGGGCTCACATTTGATATGAGGTTTAGGTTCACATTTGACCTAGTTTCAAACAACGGGTTCACATTTGACCTGAGGTTTAGGTTCATATTTGACCTGGTTTCAAACAACGGGTTCACATTTGATATGAGGTTTTGATTCACATTTGACCTGGTTTCAAACAACGGGTTCACATTTGACCTGAGGTTTAGGTTCACATTTCACCTGGGTTCAAACAACGGGTTCACATTTGACCTGAGGTTTAGGTTCACATTTGATCTGGTTTCACACAACGGGTTCACATTTGGCCTGAGGTTTAGGTTCACATTTGACCTGCTCTCAAACAACGGGTTCACATTTGACCTTAGGTTTTGGTTCACATTTGACCTGGGTTCAAACAACAGGATCATATTTGACCTAATGTTTTGGTTCACATTTGACCTGGTTTCAAACAATGGGTTCACATTTGACCTGAGGTTTAGGTTCACATTTGACCTGGTTTCAAACAATGGGTTCACATTTGACTTGAGGTTTAGGTTCACATTTGACCTGGTTTCAAACAATGGGTTCACATTTGACCTGGGGTTTAGGTTCATATTTGACCTGGTTTCAAACAACGGGTTCACATTTGACTTGAGGCTTAGGTTCACATTTGACCTGGTTTTAAACAACGGGTTCACTTTGACCTGAGGTTTAGGTTCACATTTGACCAGGTTTCAAACAACGGGTTCACATTTGACCTGGGGTTTAGGTTTACATTTGACCTGGTTTTGTTCACATTTGACCTGGTTTCAGACAACGGGTTCACATTTGACCTGAGATTTAGGTTCACATTTGACCTGGGTTCAAACAACGGGTTCACATTTGACCTGGTTTCAAACAACGAGTTCACATTTGACCTGAGGTTTAGGTTCACATTTGACCTGGGTTCAAACAACAGGTTCACATTTGACCTGATGTTTTGGTTCACATTTGGCCTGGTTTCAAACAATGGGTTCACATTTAACCTGAGGTTTAGGTTCACATTTGACCTGGTTTCAAACAACGGGTTCATATTTGACCTGAGGTTTTGGTTCATATTTGACTTTGTTTTAAACAACGGGTTCACATTTGACCTGAGATTTAGGTTCACATTTGACCTGGGTTCAAACAACGGGTTCACATTTGACCTGGTTTCAAACAACGAGTTCACATTTGACCTGAGGTTTAGGTTCACATTTGACCTGGGTTCAAACAACAGGTTCACATTTGACCTGATGTTTTGGTTCACATTTGGCCTGGTTTCAAACAACGGGTTCACATTTAACCTGAGGTTTAGGTTCACATTTGACCTGGTTTCAAACAATGGGCTCACATTTGATATGAGGTTTAGGTTCACATTTGACCTAGTTTCAAACAACGGGTTCACATTTGACCTGAGGTTTAGGTTCATATTTGACCTGGTTTCAAACAACGGGTTCACATTTGATATGAGGTTTTGATTCACATTTGACCTGGTTTCAAACAACGGGTTCACATTTGACCTGAGGTTTAGGTTCACATTTGACCTGGGTTCAAACAACGGGTTCACATTTGACCTGAGGTTTAGGTTCACATTTGATCTGGTTTCACACAACGGGTTCACATTTGGCCTGAGGTTTAGGTTCACATTTGACCTGCTCTCAAACAACGGGTTCACATTTGACCTTAGGTTTTGGTTCACATTTGACCTGGGTTCAAACAACAGGATCATATTTGACCTAATGTTTTGGTTCACATTTGACCTGGTTTCAAACAATGGGTTCACATTTGACCTGAGGTTTAGGTTCACATTTGACCTGGTTTCAAACAATGGGTTCACATTTGACTTGAGGTTTAGGTTCACATTTGACCTGGTTTCAAACAATGGGTTCACATTTGACCTGGGGTTTAGGTTCATATTTGACCTGGTTTCAAACAACGGGTTCATATTTGACCTGAGGTTTTGGTTCATATTTGACTTTGTTTTAAACAACGGGTTCACATTTGACCTGAGATTTAGGTTCACATTTGACCTGGGTTCAAACAACGGGTTCACATTTGACCTGGTTTCAAACAACGAGTTCACATTTGACCTGAGGTTTAGGTTCACATTTGACCTGGGTTCAAACAACAGGTTCACATTTGACCTGATGTTTTGGTTCACATTTGGCCTGGTTTCAAACAACGGGTTCACATTTAACCTGAGGTTTAGGTTCACATTTGACCTGGTTTCAAACAATGGGCTCACATTTGATATGAGGTTTAGGTTCACATTTGACCTAGTTTCAAACAACGGGTTCACATTTGACCTGAGGTTTAGGTTCATATTTGACCTGGTTTCAAACAACGGGTTCACATTTGATATGAGGTTTTGATTCACATTTGACCTGGTTTCAAACAACGGGTTCACATTTGACCTGAGGTTTAGGTTCACATTTCACCTGGGTTCAAACAACGGGTTCACATTTGACCTGAGGTTTAGGTTCACATTTGATCTGGTTTCACACAACGGGTTCACATTTGGCCTGAGGTTTAGGTTCACATTTGACCTGCTCTCAAACAACGGGTTCACATTTGACCTTAGGTTTTGGTTCACATTTGACCTGGGTTCAAACAACAGGATCATATTTGACCTAATGTTTTGGTTCACATTTGACCTGGTTTCAAACAATGGGTTCACATTTGACCTGAGGTTTAGGTTCACATTTGACCTGGTTTCAAACAATGGGTTCACATTTGACTTGAGGTTTAGGTTCACATTTGACCTGGTTTCAAACAATGGGTTCACATTTGACCTGGGGTTTAGGTTCATATTTGACCTGGTTTCAAACAACGGGTTCACATTTGACTTGAGGCTTAGGTTCACATTTGACCTGGTTTTAAACAACGGGTTCACTTTGACCTGAGGTTTAGGTTCACATTTGACCAGGTTTCAAACAACGGGTTCACATTTGACCTGGGGTTTAGGTTTACATTTGACCTGGTTTTGTTCACATTTGACCTGGTTTCAGACAACGGGTTCACATTTGACCTGAGGTTTTGGTTAACATTTGACCTAGATTCAAACAACGGGTTCACATTTGACTTGAGGTTTAGGTTCACATTTGAACTGGTTTCAAACAACGGGTTCACATTTGACCTGGGGTTTTGGTTCACATTTGACCTGCTTTCAAACAACAGGTTCACATGTGACCTGAGGTTTAGGTTCACATTTGACCAGGTTTCAAACAACTGGTTCACATTTGACTTGAGGTTTAGGTTCACATTTGACCTGATTTCAAACAATGGGTTCACATTTGACCTAGGGTTTAGGTTCATATTTGACCTGGTTTCAAACAACGGGTTCACATTTGACCTGAGGTTTTGGTTCATATTTGACCTTGTTTCAAACAACGGGTTCACATTTGACCTGAGGTTTAGGTTCACATTTGACCTAGGTTCAAACAGCGGGTTCACATTTGACCTAGTTTCAAACAACGGGTTCACATTTGACCAGAGGTTTAGGTTCACATTTGACCTAGTTTCAAACAACAGGTTCACATTTGACTTGAGGTTTAGGTTCACATTTGACCTGGTTTCAAACAACGGGTTCACATTTGACCTGAGGTTTTGGTTCACATTAGATCTGGTTTCAAACAACGGGTTCACATTTGACCTGAGGTTTAGGTTCACATTTGACCAGGTTTCAAACAACTGGTTCACATTTGACTTGAGGTTTAGGTTCACATTTGACCTGATTTCAAACAATGGGTTCACATTTGACCTAGGGTTTAGGTTCATATTTGACCTGGTTTCAAACAACGGGTTCACATTTGACCTGAGGTTTTGGTTCATATTTGACCTTGTTTCAAACAACGGGTTCACATTTGACCTGAGGTTTAGGTTCACATTTGACCTAGGTTCAAACAGCGGGTTCACATTTGACCTAGTTTCAAACAACGGGTTCACATTTGACCAGAGGTTTAGGTTCACATTTGACCTAGTTTCAAACAACAGGTTCACATTTGACTTGAGGTTTAGGTTCACATTTGACCTGGTCTCAAACAACGGGTTCACATTTGACCTGAGGTTTAGGTTCACATTTGACCAAGTTTCAAACAACGGGTTCACATTTGACCTGGGGTTTAGGTTCACATTTGACCTGGTTTTGTTCACATTTGACCTGGTTTCAAACAACGGGTTCACATTTGACCTGAGGTTTAGGCTCACATTTGACCTGGTTTCAAACAACGGGTTCACATTTGTCCTGAGGTTTAGGTTCACATTTGACCTGGTTTCAAACAACGGGTTCACATTTGACCTGAGGTTTTGGTTCACATTTGATCTGTTTTCAAACAATGGGTTCACATTTAACCTGAGGTTTAGGTTCACATTTGACCTGGTTTCAAACAATGGGCTCACATTTGATATGAGGTTTAGGTTCACATTTGACCTAGTTTCAAACAACGGGTTCACATTTGACCTGAGGTTTAGGTTCACATTTGACCTGGTTTCAAACAACGGGTTCACATTTGATATGAGGTTTTGATTCACATTTGACCTGGTTTCAAACAACGGGTTCACATTTGACCTGAGGTTTAGGTTCACATTTGACCTGGGTTCAAACAACGGGTTCACATTTGACCTGAGGTTTAGGTTCACATTTGATCTGGTTTCACACAACGGGTTCATATTTGGCCTGAGGTTTAGGTTCACATTTGACCTGGTCTCAAACAACGGGTTCACATTTGACCTTAGGTTTTGGTTCACATTTGACCTGGGTTCAAACAACAGGATCATATTTGACCTGATGTTTTGGTTCACATTTGACCTGGTTTCAAACAATGGGTTCACATTTGACCTGAGGTTTAGGTTCACATTTGACCTGGTTTCAAACCATGGGTTCACATTTGACTTGAGGTTTAGGTTCACGTTTGACCTGGTTTCAAACAATGGGTTCACATTTGACCTGGGGTTTAGGTTCATATTTGACCTGGTTTCAAACAACGGGTTCACATTTGACCTTAGGTTTTGGTTCATATTTGACCTTGTTTCAAACAACGGGTTCACATTTGACCTGAGGTTTAGATTCACATTTGACCTGGGTTCAAACAACGGGTTCACATTTGACCTGGTTTCAAACAACGTGTTCACATTTGACCGGAGGTTTAGGTTCACATTTGACCTAGTTTCAAACAACAGGTTCACATTTGACCTGAGGTTTAGGTTCACATTTGACCTGGTCTCAAACAACGGGTTCACATTTGACATGAGGTTTTGGTTCACATTTGACCTGGTTTCAAACAACGAGTTCACATTTGACCTGAGGTTTAGGTTCACATTTGACCTGGGTTCAAACAACAGGTTCACATTTGACCTGATGTTTTGGTTCACATTTGGCCTGGTTTCAAACAATGGGTTCACATTTGACCTGAGGTTTAGGTTCACATTTGACCTAGTTTCAACCAACGGGTTAACATTTGACTTGAGGTTTAGGTTCACATTTGACCTGGTTTCAAACAATGGGTTCACATTTGACCTGGGGTTTAGGTTCATATTTTACCTGGTTTCAAACAACGGGTTCACATTTGACCTGAGGTTTTGGTTCATATTTGACCTTGTTTCAAACAACGGGTTCACATTTGACCTGAGGTTTAGGTTCACATTTGACCTGGGTTCAAACAACGGGTTCACATTTGACCTGGTTTCAAACAACGTGTTCACATTTGACCGGAGGTTTAGGTTCACATTTGACCTAGTTTCAAACAACAGGTTCACATTTGACCTGAGGTTTAGGTTCACATTTGACCTGGTCTCAAACAACGGGTTCACATTTGACATGAGGTTTTGGTTCACATTTGACCTGGTTTCAAACAACGAGTTCACATTTGACCTGAGGTTTAGGTTCACATTTGACCTGGGTTCAAACAACAGGTTCACATTTGACCTGATGTTTTGGTTCACATTTGGCCTGGTTTCAAACAATGGGTTCACATTTGACCTGAGGTTTAGGTTCACATTTGACCTGGTTTCAACCAACGGGTTCACATTTGACTTGAGGTTTAGGTTCACATTTGACCTGGTTTCAAACAATGGGTTCACATTTGACCTGGGGTTTAGGTTCCTATTTGACCTGGTTTCAAACAACGGGTTCATATTTGACCTGAGGTTTTGGTTCATATTTGACTTTGTTTTAAACAACGGGTTCACATTTGACCTGAGATTTAGGTTCACATTTGACCTGGGTTCAAACAACGGGTTCACATTTGACCTGGTTTCAAACAACGAGTTCACATTTGACCTGAGGTTTAGGTTCACATTTGACCTGGGTTCAAACAACAGGTTCACATTTGACATGATGTTTTGGTTCACATTTGGCCTGGTTTCAAACAATGGGTTCACATTTGACCTGAGGTTTAGGTTCACATTTGACCTGGTTTCAAACAACGGGTTCACGTTTGACCTGAGGTTTTGGTTCACATTTGATCTGGTTTCAAGCAACGGGTTCACATTTGACCTGAGGTTTAGGTTCACATTTGACCTGGTTTCAAACAATGGGCTCACATTTAACATGAGGTTTAGGTTCACATTTGACTTAGTTTCAAACAACGGGTTCACATTTGACCTGAGGTTTAGGTTCACATTTGACCTGGTTTCAAACAACGGGTTCACATTTGACCTGGTTTCAAACAACGGGTTCACATTTAACCGGAGGTTTAGGTTCACCTTCGACCTGGGTTCAAACAACGGGTTCACATTTGACCTGAGGTTTAGGTTCACATTTGATCTGGTTTCACACAACGGGTTCACATTTGGCCTGAGGTTTAGGTTCACATTTGACCTGGTCTCAAACAACGGGTTCACATTTGACCTTAGGTTTTGGTTCACATTTGACCTGGGTTCAAAGAACAGGATCATATTTGACCTGATGTTTTGGTTCACATTTGACCTGGTTTCAAACAATGGGTTCACATTTGACCTGAGGTTTAGGTTCACATTTGACCTGGTTTCAAACAATGGGTTCACATTTGACTTGAGGTTTAGGTTCACATTTGACCTGGTTTCAAACAATGGGTTCACATTTGACCTGTGGTTTAGGTTCATATTTGACCTGGTTTCAAACAACGGGTTCACATTTGACCTTTGGTTTTGGTTCATATTTGACCTTGTTTCAAACAACGGGTTCACATTTGACCTGAGGTTTAGATTCACATTTGACCTGGGTTCAAACAACGGGTTCACATTTGACCTGGTTTCAAACAACGTGTTCACATTTGACCGGAGGTTTAGGTTCACATTTGACCTAGTTTCAAACAACAGGTTCACATTTGACCTGAGGTTTAGGTTCACATTTGACCTGGTCTCAAACAACGGGTTCACATTTGACATGAGGTTTTGGTTCACATTTGACCTGGTTTCAAACAACGAGTTCACATTTGACCTGAGGTTTAGGTTCACATTTGACCTGGGTTCAAACAACAGGTTCACATTTGACCTGATGTTTTGGTTCACATTTGGCCTGGTTTCAAACAATGGGTTCACATTTGACCTGAGGTTTAGGTTCACATTTGACCTGGTTTCAAACAATGGGTTGACATTTGACCTGGGGTTTAGGTTCATATTTTACCTGGTTTCAAACAACGGGTTCACATTTGACCTGAGGTTTTGGTTCATATTTGACCTTGTTTCAAACAACGGGTTCACATTTGACCTGAGGTTTAGGTTCACATTTGACCTGGGTTCAAACAACGGGTTCACATTTGACCTGGTTTCAAACAACGTGTTCACATTTGACCGGAGGTTTAGGTTCACATTTGACCTAGTTTCAAACAACAGGTTCACATTTGACCTGAGGTTTAGGTTCACATTTGACCTGGTCTCAAACAACGGGTTCACATTTGACATGAGGTTTTGGTTCACATTTGACCTGGTTTTAAACAACGAGTTCACATTTGACCTGAGGTTTAGGTTCACATTTGACCTGGGTTCAAACAACAGGTTCACATTTGACCTGATGTTTTGGTTCACATTTGGCCTGGTTTCAAACAATGGGTTCACATTTGACCTGAGGTTTAGGTTCACATTTGACCTGGTTTCAACCATAGGGTTTACATTTGACTTGAGGTTTAGGTTCACATTTGACCTGGTTTCAAACAATGGGTTCACATTTGACCTGGGGTTTAGGTTCATATTTGACCTGGTTTCAAACAACGGGTTCATATTTGACCTGAGGTTTTGGTTCACATTTGACCTAGTTTCAAACAACAGGTTCACATTTAACCTGAGGTTTAGGTTCACATTTGACCTGGTCTCAAACAACGGGTTCACATTTGACATGAGGTTTTAGTTCACATTTGACCTGGTTTCAAACAACGAGTTCACATTTGACCTGAGGTTTAGGTTCACATTTGACCTGGGTTCAAACAACAGGTTCACATTTGACCTGATGATTTGGTTCACATTTGGCCTGGTTTCAAACAATGGGTTCACATTTGACCGGAGGTTTAGGTTCACATTTGACCTAGTTTCAAACAACAGGTTCACATTTGACCTGAGGTTTAGGTTCACATTTGACCTGGTCTCAAACAACGGGTTCACATTTGACATGAGGTTTTGGTTCACATTTGACCTGGTTTCAAACAACGAGTTCACATTTGACCTGAGGTTTAGGTTCACATTTGACCTGGGTTCAAACAACAGGTTCACATTTGACCTGATGTTTTGGTTCACATTTGGCCTGGTTTCAAACAATGGGTTCACATTTGACCTGAGGTTTAGGTTCACATTTGACCTAGTTTCAACCAACGGGTTAACATTTGACCTGAGGTTTTGGTTCATATTTGACCTTGTTTCAAACAACGGGTTCACATTTGACCTCAGCTTTAGGTTCACATTTGACCTGGGTTCAAACAACGGGTTCACATTTGACCTGGTTTCAAACAACGTGTTAACATTTGACCGGAGGTTTAGGTTCACATTTGACCTAGTTTCAAACAACAGGTTCACATTTGACCTGAGGTTTAGGTTCACATTTGACCTGGTCTCAAACAACGGGTTCACATTTGACATGAGGTTTTGGTTCACATTTGACCTGGTTTCAAACAACGAGTTCACATTTGACCTGAGGTTTAGGTTCACATTTGACCTGGGTTCAAACAACAGGTTCACATTTGACCTGATGTTTTGGTTCACATTTGGCCTGGTTTCAAACAATGGGTTCACATTTGACCTGAGGTTTAGGTTCACATTTGACCTGGTTTCAACCATAGGGTTTACATTTGACTTGAGGTTTAGGTTCACATTTGACCTGGTTTCAAACAATGGGTTCACATTTGACCTGGGGTTTAGGTTCATATTTGACCTGGTTTCAAACAACGGGTTCATATTTGACCTGAGGTTTTGGTTCACATTTGACCTAGTTTCAAACAACAGGTTCACATTTAACCTGAGGTTTAGGTTCACATTTGACCTGGTCTCAAACAACGGGTTCACATTTGACATGAGGTTTTAGTTCACATTTGACCTGGTTTCAAACAACGAGTTCACAGTTGACCTGAGGTTTAGGTTCACATTTGACCTGGGTTCAAACAACAGGTTCACATTTGACCTGATGATTTGGTTCACATTTGGCCTGGTTTCAAACAATGGGTTCACATTTGACCGGAGGTTTAGGTTCACATTTGACCTAGTTTCAAACAACAGGTTCACATTTGACCTGAGGTTTAGGTTCACATTTGACCTGGTCTCAAACAACGGGTTCACATTTGACATGAGGTTTTGGTTCACATTTGACCTGGTTTCAAACAACGAGTTCACATTTGACCTGAGGTTTAGGTTCACATTTGACCTGGGTTCAAACAACAGGTTCACATTTGACCTGATGTTTTGGTTCACATTTGGCCTGGTTTCAAACAATGGGTTCACATTTGACCTGAGGTTTAGGTTCACATTTGACCTAGTTTCAACCAACGGGTTAACATTTGACTTGAGGTTTAGGTTCACATTTGACCTGGTTTCAAACAATGGGTTCACATTTGACCTGGGGTTTAGGTTCATATTTTACTTGGTTTCAAACAACGGGTTCACATTTGACCTGAGGTTTTGGTTCATATTTGACCTTGTTTCAAACAACGGGTTCACATTTGACCTGAGCTTTAGGTTCACATTTGACCTGGGTTCAAACAACGGGTTCACATTTGACCTGGTTTCAAACAACGTGTTCACATTTGACCGAAGGTTTAGGTTCACATTTGACCTAGTTTCAAACAACAGGTTCACATTTGACCTGAGGTTTAGGTTCACATTTGACCTGGTCTCAAACAACGGGTTCACATTTGACATGAGGTTTTGGTTCACATTTGACCTGGTTTCAAACAACGAGTTCACATTTGACCTGAGGTTTAGGTTCACATTTGACCTGGGTTCAAACAACAGGTTCACATTTGACCTGATGTTTTGGTTCACATTTGGCCTGGTTTCAAACAATGGGTTCACATTTGACCTGAGGTTTAGGTTCACATTTGACCTGGTTTCAACCATAGGGTTTACATTTGACTTGAGGTTTAGGTTCACATTTGACCTGGTTTCAAACAATGGGTTCACATTTGACCTGGGGTTTAGGTTCATATTTGACCTGGTTTCAAACAACGGGTTCATATTTGACCTGAGGTTTTGGTTCACATTTGACCTAGTTTCAAACAACAGGTTCACATTTAACCTGAGGTTTAGGTTCACATTTGACCTGGTCTCAAACAACGGGTTCACATTTGACATGAGGTTTTAGTTCACATTTGACCTGGTTTCAAACAACGAGTTCACATTTGACCTGAGGTTTAGGTTCACATTTGACCTGGGTTCAAACAACAGGTTCACATTTGACCTGATGTTTTGGTTCACATTTGGCCTGGTTTCAAACAATGGGTTCACATTTGACCGGAGGTTTAGGTTCACATTTGACCTAGTTTCAAACAACAGGTTCACATTTGACCTGAGGTTTAGGTTCACATTTGACCTGGTCTCAAACAACGGGTTCACATTTGACATGAGGTTTTGGTTCACATTTGACCTGGTTTCAAACAACGAGTTCACATTTGACCTGAGGTTTAGGTTCACATTTGACCTGGGTTCAAACAACAGGTTCACATTTGACCTGATGTTTTGGTTCACATTTGGCCTGGTTTCAAACAATGGGTTCACATTTGACCTGAGGTTTAGGTTCACATTTGACCTAGTTTCAACCAACGGGTTAACATTTGACTTGAGGTTTAGGTTCACATTTGACCTGGTTTCAAACAATGGGTTCACATTTGACCTGGGGTTTAGGTTCACATTTTACCTGGTTTCAAACAACGGGTTCACATTTGACCTGAGGTTTTGGTTCATATTTGACCTTGTTTCAAACAACGGGTTCACATTTGACCTGAGCTTTAGGTTCACATTTGACCTGGGTTCAAACAACGGGTTCACATTTGACCTGGTTTCAAACAACGTGTTCACATTTGACCGGAGGTTTAGGTTCACATTTGACCTAGTTTCAAACAACAGGTTCACATTTGACCTGAGGTTTAGGTTCACATTTGACCTGGTCTCAAACAACGGGTTCACATTTGACATGAGGTTTTGGTTCACATTTGACCTGGTTTCAAACAACGAGTTCACATTTGACCTGGGTTCAAACAACAGGTTCACATTTGACCTGATGTTTTGGTTCACATTTGGCCTGGTTTCAAACAATGGGTTCACATTTGACCTGAGGTTTAGGTTCACATTTGACCTGGTTTCAACCAACGGGTTCACATTTAACTTGAGGTTTAGGTTCACATTTGACCTGGTTTCAAACAATGGGTTCACATTTGACCTGGGGTTTAGGTTCATATTTGACCTGGTTTCAAACAACGGGTTCATATTTGACTTGAGGTTTTGGTTCATATTTGACTTTGTTTTAAACAACGGGTTCACATTTGACCTGAGATTTAGGTTCAAATTTGACCTGGGTTCAAACAACGTGTTCACATTTGACCTGGTTTCTAACATCGGGTTCACATTTGACCTGGGGTTTAGGGTCACATTTGACCCGGTTTCAAACAACGGGTTCACGTTTGACCTGAGGTTTTGGTTCACATTTGATCTGGTTTCAAGCAACGGGTTCACATTTGACCTGAGGTTTAGGTTCACATTTGACCTAGTTTCAAACAACAGGTTCACATTTGACCTGAGGTTTAGGTTCACATTTGACCTGGTCTCAAACAACGGGTTCACATTTGACATGACGTTTTGGTTCACATTTGACCTGGTTTCAAACAACGAGTTCACATTTGACCTGAGGTTTTGGTTCACATTTGACCTGAGTTCAAACAACAGGTTCACATTTGACCTGATGTTTTGGTTCACATTTGGCCTGGTTTCAAACAATGGGTTCACATTTGACCTGAGGTTTAGGTTCACATTTGACCTGGTTTCAACCAACGGGTTCACATTTGACTTGAGGTTTAGGTTCACATTTGACCTGGTTTCAAACAATGGGTTCACATTTGACCTGGGGTTTAGGTTCATATTTGACCTGGTTTCAAACAACGGGTTCATATTTGACCTGATGTTTTGGTTCACATTTGGCCTGGTTTCAAACAATGGGTTCACATTTGACCTGAGGTTTAGGTTCACATTTGACCTGGTTTCAACCAACGGGTTCACATTTGACCTGAGGTTTAGGTTCACATTTGACCTGGTCTCAAACAACGGGTTCACATTTGACATGAGGTTTTGGTTCACATTTGACTTGGTTTCAAACAACGAGTTCACATTTGACCTGAGGTTTAGGTTCACATTTGACTTGGGTTCAAACAACAGGTTCACATTTGACCTGATGTTTTGGTTCACATTTGGCCTGGTTTCAAACAATGGGTTCACATTTGACCTGAGGTTTAGGTTCACATTTGACCTAGTTTCAACCAACGGGTTAACATTTGACTTGAGGTTTAGGTTCACATTTGACCTGGTTTCAAACAATGGGTTCACATTTGACCTGGGGTTTAGGTTCATATTTTACCTGGTTTCAAACAACGGGTTCACATTTGACCTGAGGTTTTGGTTCATATTTGACCTTGTTTCAAACAACGGGTTCACATTTAACCTGAGGTTTAGGTTCACATTTGACCTGGTCTCAAACAACGGGTTCACATTTGACATGAGGTTTTGGTTCACATTTGACCTGGTTTCAAACAACGAGTTCACATTTGACCTGAGGTTTAGGTTCACATTTGACCTGGGTTCAAACAACAGGTTCACATTTGACCTGATGTTTTGGTTCACATTTGGCTTGGTTTCAAACATTGGGTTCACATTTGACCTGAGGTTTAGGTTCACATTTGACCTGGTTTCAACCATAGGGTTTACATTTGACTTGAGGTTTAGGTTCACATTTGACCTGGTTTCAAACAATGGGTTCACATTTGACCTGGGGTTTAGGTTCATATTTGACCTGGTTTCAAACAACGGGTTCATATTTGACCTGAGGTTTTGGTTCACATTTGACCTAGTTTCAAACAACAGGTTCACATTTAACCTGCGGTTTAGGTTCACATTTGACCTGGTCTCAAACAACGGGTTCACATTTGACATGAGGTTTTGGTTCACATTTGACCTGGTTTCAAACAACGAGTTCACATTTGACCTGAGGTTTAGGTTCACATTTGACCTGGGTTCAAACAACAGGTTCACATTTGACCTGATGTTTTGGTTCACATTTGGCCTGGTTTCAAACAATGGGTTCACATTTGACCGGAGGTTTAGGTTCACATTTGACCTAGTTTCAAACAACAGGTTCACATTTGACCTGAGGTTTAGGTTCACATTTGACCTGGTCTCAAACAACGGGTTCACATTTGACATGAGGTTTTGGTTCACATTTGACCTGGTTTCAAACAACGAGTTCACATTTGACCTGAGGTTTAGGTTCACATTTGACCTGGGTTCAAACAACAGGTTCACATTTGACCTGATGTTTTGGTTCACATTTGGCCTGGTTTCAAACAATGGGTTCACATTTGACCTGAGGTTTAGGTTCACATTTGACCTAGTTTCAACCAACGGGTTAACATTTGACTTGAGGTTTAGGTTCACATTTAACCTGGTTTCAAACAATGGGTTCACATTTGACCTGGGGTTTAGGTTCATATTTTACCTGGTTTCAAACAACGGGTTCACATTTGACCTGAGGTTTTGGTTCATATTTGACCTTGTTTCAAACAACGGGTTCACATTTGACCTGAGCTTTAGGTTCACATTTGACCTGGGTTCAAACAACGGGTTCACATTTGACCTGGTTTCAAACAACGTGTTCACATTTGACCGGAGGTTTAGGTTCACATTTGACCTAGTTTCAAACAACAGGTTCACATTTGACCTGAGGTTTAGGTTCACATTTGACCTGGTCTCAAACAACGGGTTCACATTTGACATGAGGTTTTGGTTCACATTTGACCTGGTTTCAAACAACGAGTTCACATTTGACCTGAGGTTTAGGTTCACATTTGACCTGGGTTCAAACAATAGGTTCACATTTGACCTGATGTTTTGGTTCACATTTGGCCTGGTTTCAAACAATGGGTTCACATTTGACCTGAGGTTTAGGTTCACATTTGACCTGGTTTCAACCAACGGGTTCACATTTGACTTGAGGTTTAGGTTCACATTTGACCTGGTTTCAAACAATGGGTTCACATTTGACCTGGGGTTTAGGTTCATATTTGACCTGGTTTCAAACAACGGGTTCATATTTGACTTGAGGTTTTGGTTCATATTTGACTTTGTTTTAAACAACGGGTTCACATTTGACCTGAGATTTAGGTTCACATTTGACCTGGGTTCAAACAACGGGTTCACATTTGACCTGGTTTCAAACAACGGGTTCACATTTGACCTGAGGTTTAGGGTCACATTTGACCCGGTTTCAAACAACGGGTTCACATTTGACCTGAGGTTTAGGTTCACATTTGACCTGGTTTCAAACAACGGGTTCACGTTTGACCTGAGGTTTTGGTTCACATTTGATCTGGTTTCAAGCAACGGGTTCACATTTGACCTGAGGTTTAGGTTCACATTTGACCTAGTTTCAAACAACAGGTTCACATTTGACCTGAGGTTTAGGTTCACATTTGACCTGGTCTCAAACAACGGGTTCACATTTGACATGAGGTTTTGGTTCACATTTGACCTGGTTTCAAACAACGAGTTCACATTTGACCTGAGGTTTTGGTTCACATTTGACCTTGGTTCAAACAACAGGTTCACATTTGACCTGATGTTTTGGTTCACATTTGGCCTGGTTTCAAACAATGGGTTCACATTTGACCTGAGGTTTAGGTTCACATTTGACCTGGTTTCAACCAACGGGTTCACATTTGACTTGAGGTTTAGGTTCACATTTGACCTGGTTTCAAACAATGGGTTCACATTTGACCTGGGGTTTAGGTTCATATTTGACCTGGTTTCAAACAACGGGTTCATATTTGACCTGAGGTTTTGGTTCACATTTGACCTGGGTTCAAACAACAGGTTCACATTTGACAGGATGTTTTGGTTCACATTTGGCCTGGTTTCAAACAATGGGTTCACATTTGACCTGAGGTTTAGGTTCACATTTGACCTGGTTTCAAACAATGGGCTCACATTTGATATGAGGTTTAGGTTCACATTTGACCTAGTTTCAAACAACGGGTTCACATTTGACCTGAGGTTTAGGTTCACATTTGACCTGGTTTCAAACAACGGGTTCACATTTGATATGAGGTTTTGATTCACATTTGACCTGGTTTCAAACAACGGGTTCACATTTGACCTGAGGTTTAGGTTCACATTTGACCTGGGTTCAAACAACGGGTTCACATTTGACCTGAGGTTTAGGTTCACATTTGATCTGGTTTCACACAACGGGTTCACATTTGGCCTGAGGTTTAGGTTCACATTTGACCTGGTCTCAAACAACGGGTTCACATTTGACCTTAGGTTTTGGTTCACATTTGACCTGGGTTCAAACAACAGGATCATATTTGACCTGATGTTTTGGTTCACATTTGACCTGGTTTCAAACAATGGGTTCACATTTGACCTGAGGTTTAGGTTCACATTTGACCTGGTTTCAAACAATGGGTTCACATTTGACTTGAGGTTTAGGTTCACATTTGACCTGGTTTCAAACAATGGGTTCACATTTGACCTGGGGTTTAGGTTCATATTTTACCTGGTTTCAAACAACGGGTTCACATTTGACCTTAGGTTTTGGTTCATATTTGACCTTGTTTCAAACAACGGGTTCACATTTGACCTGAGGTTTAGATTCACATTTGACCTGGGTTCAAACAACGGGTTCACATTTGACCTGGTTTCAAACAACGTGTTCACATTTGACCGGAGGTTTAGGTTCACATTTGACCTAGTTTCAAACAACAGGTTCACATTTGACCTGAGGTTTAGGTTCACATTTGACCTGGTCTCAAACAACGGGTTCACATTTGACATGAGGTTTTGGTTCACATTTGACCTGGTTTCAAACAACGAGTTCACATTTGACCTGAGGTTTAGGTTCACATTTGACCTGGGTTCAAACAACAGGTTCACATTTGACCTGATGTTTTGGTTCACATTTGGCCTGGTTTCAAACAATGGGTTCACATTTGACCTGAGGTTTAGGTTCACATTTGACCTAGTTTCAACCAACGGGTTAACATTTGACTTGAGGTTTAGGTTCACATTTGACCTGGTTTCAAACAATGGGTTCACATTTGACCTGGGGTTTAGTTTCATATTTTAGCTGGTTTCAAAAAACGGGTTCACATTTGACCTGAGGTTTTGGTTCATATTTGACCTTGTTTCAAACAACGGGTTCACATTTGACCTGAGGTTTAGGTTCACATTTGACCTGGGTTCAAACAACGGGTTCACATTTGACCTGGTTTCAAACAACGTGTTCACATTTGACCGGAGGTTTAGGTTCACATTTGACCTAGTTTCAAACAACAGGTTCACATTTGACCTGAGGTTTAGGTTCACATTTGACCTGGTCTCAAACAACGGGTTCACATTTGACATGAGGTTTTGGTTCACATTTGACCTGGTTTCAAACAACGAGTTCACATTTGACCTGAGGTTTAGGTTCACATTTGACCTGGGTTCAAACAACAGGTTCACATTTGACCTGATGTTTTGGTTCACATTTGGCCTGGTTTCAAACAATGGGTTCACATTTGACCTGAGGTTTAGGTTCACATTTGACCTGGTTTCAACCAACGGGTTCACATTTGACTTGAGGTTTAGGTTCACATTTGACCTGGTTTCAAACAATGGGTTCACATTTGACCTGGGGTTTAGGTTCCTATTTGACCTGGTTTCAAACAACGGGTTCATATTTGACCTGAGGTTTTGGTTCATATTTGACTTTGTTTTAAACAACGGGTTCACATTTGACCTGAGATTTAGGTTCACATTTGACCTGGGTTCAAACAACGGGTTCAAATTTGACCTGGTTTCAAACAACGAGTTCACATTTGACCTGAGGTTTAGGTTCACATTTGACCTGGGTTCAAACAACAGGTTCACATTTGACCTGATGTTTTGGTTCACATTTGGCCTGGTTTCAAACAATGGGTTCACATTTGACCTGAGGTTTAGGTTCACATTTGACCTGGTTTCAAACAACGGGTTCGCGTTTGACCTGAGGTTTTGGTTCACATTTGATCTGGTTTCAAGCAACGGGTTCACATTTGACCTGAGGTTTAGGTTCACATTTGACCTGGTTTCAAACAATGGGCTCACATTTAACATGAGGTTTAGGTTCACATTTGACTTAGTTTCAAACAACGGGTTCACATTTGACCTGAGGTTTAGGTTCACATTTGACCTGGTTTCAAACAACGGGTTCACATTTAACCGGAGGTTTAGGTTCACCTTCGACCTGGGTTCAAACAACGGGTTCACATTTGACCTGAGGTTTAGGTTCACATTTGATCTGGTTTCACACAACGGGTTCACATTTGGCCTGAGGTTTAGGTTCACATTTGACCTGGTCTCAAACAACGGGTTCACATTTGACCTTAGGTTTTGGTTCACATTTGACCTGGGTTCAAAGAACAGGATCATATTTGACCTGATGTTTTGGTTCACATTTGACCTGGTTTCAAACAATGGGTTCACATTTGACCTGAGGTTTAGGTTCACATTTGACCTGGTTTCAAACAATGGGTTCACATTTGACTTGAGGTTTAGGTTCACATTTGACCTGGTTTCAAACAATGGGTTCACATTTGACCTGGGGTTTAGGTTCATATTTGACCTGGTTTCAAACAACGGGTTCACATTTGACCTTAGGTTTTGGTTCATATTTGACCTTGTTTCAAACAACGGGTTCACATTTGACCTGAGGTTTAGATTCACATTTGACCTGGGTTCAAACAACGGGTTCACATTTGACCTGGTTTCAAACAACGTGTTCACATTTGACCGGAGGTTTAGGTTCACATTTGACCTAGTTTCAAACAACAGGTTCACATTTGACCTGAGGTTTAGGTTCACATTTGACCTGGTCTCAAACAACGGGTTCACATTTGACATGAGGTTTTGGTTCACATTTGACCTGGTTTCAAACAACGAGTTCACATTTGACCTGAGGTTTAGGTTCACATTTGACCTGGGTTCAAACAACAGGTTCACATTTGACCTGATGTTTTGGTTCACATTTGGCCTGGTTTCAAACAATGGGTTCACATTTGACCTGAGGTTTAGGTTCACATTTGACCTAGTTTCAACCAACGGGTTAACATTTGACTTGAGGTTTAGGTTCACATTTGACCTGGTTTCAAACAATGGGTTCACATTTGACCTGGGGTTTAGTTTCATATTTTACCTGGTTTCAAACAACGGGTTCACATTTGACCTGAGGTTTTGGTTCATATTTGACCTTGTTTCAAACAACGGGTTCACATTTGACCTGAGGTTTAGGTTCACATTTGACCTGGGTTCAAACAACGGGTTCACATTTGACCTGGTTTCAAACAACGTGTTCACATTTGACCGGAGGTTTAGGTTCACATTTGACCTAGTTTCAAACAACAGTTCACATTTGACCTGAGGTTTAGGTTCACATTTGACCTGGTCTCAAACAACGGGTTCACATTTGACATGAGGTTTTGGTTCACATTTGACCTGGTTTCAAACAACGAGTTCACATTTGACCTGAGGTTTAGGTTCACATTTGACCTGGGTTCAAACAACAGGTTCACATTTGACCTGATGTTTTGGTTCCCATTTGGCCTGGTTTCAAACAATGGGTTCACATTTGACCTGAGGTTTAGGTTCACATTTGACCTGGTTTCAACCAACGGGTTCACATTTGACTTGAGGTTTAGGTTCACATTTGACCTGGTTTCAAACAATGGGTTCACATTTGACCTGGGGTTTAGGATCCTATTTGACCTGGTTTCAAACAACGGGTTCATATTTGACCTGAGGTTTTGGTTCATATTTGACTTTGTTTTAAACAACGGGTTCACATTTGACCTGAGATTTAGGTTCACATTTGACCTGGGTTCAAACAACGGGTTCAAATTTGACCTGGTTTCAAACAACGAGTTCACATTTGACCTGAGGTTTAGGTTCACATTTGACCTGGGTTCAAACAACAGGTTCACATTTGACCTGATGTTTTGGTTCACATTTGGCCTGGTTTCAAATAATGGGTTCACATTTGACCTGAGGTTTAGGTTCACATTTGACCTGGTTTCAAACAACGGGTTCACGTTTGACCTGAGGTTGTGGTTCACATTTGATCTGGTTTCAAGCAACGGGTTCACATTTGACCTGAGGTTTAGGTTCACATTTGACCTGGTTTCAAACAATGGGCTCACATTTAACATGAGGTTTAGGTTCACATTTGACTTAGTTTCAAACAACGGGTTCACATTTGACCTGAGGTTTAGGTTCACATTTGACCTGGTTTCAAACAACGGGTTCACATTTGACCTGGTTTCAAACAACGGGTTCACATTTAACCGGAGGTTTAGGTTCACCTTCGACCTGGGTTCAAACAACGGGTTCACATTTGACCTGAGGTTTAGGTTCACATTTGATCTGGTTTCACACAACGGGTTCACATTTGGCCTGAGGTTTAGGTTCACATTTGACCTGGTATCAAACAACGGGTTCACATTTGACCTTAGGTTTTGGTTCACATTTGACCTGGGTTCAAAGAACAGGATCATATTTGACCTGATGTTTTGGTTCACATTTGACCTGGTTTCAAACAATGGGTTCACATTTGACCTGAGGTTTAGGTTCACATTTGACCTTGTTTCAAACAATGGGTTCACATTTGACTTGAGGTTTAGGTTCACATTTGACCTGGTTTCAAACAATGGGTTCACATTTGACCTGGGGTTTAGGTTCATATTTTACCTGGTTTCAAACAACGGGTTCACATTTGACCTGAGGTTTTGGTTCATATTTGACCTTGTTTCAAACAACGGGTTCACATTTGACCTGAGCTTTAGGTTCACATTTGACCTGGGTTCAAACAACGGGTTCACATTTGACCTGGTTTCAAACAACGTGTTCACATTTGACCTGAGGTTTAGGTTCACATTTGACCTGGTCTCAAACAACGGGTTCACATTTGACATGAGGTTTTGGTTCACATTTGACCTGGTTTCAAACAACGAGTTCACATTTGACCTGAGGTTTAGGTTCACATTTGACCTGGTCTCAAACAACGGGTTCACATTTGACATGAGGTTTTGGTTCACATTTGACCTGGTTTCAAACAACGAGTTCACATTTGACCTGAGGTTTAGGTTCACATTTGACCTGGGTTCAAACAACAGGTTCACATTTGACCTGATGTTTTGGTTCACATTTGGCCTGGTTTCAAACAATGGGTTCACATTTGACCGGAGTTTAGGTTCACATTTGACCTAGTTTCAAACAACAGGTTCACATTTGACCTGAGGTTTAGGTTCACATTTGACCTGGTCTCAAACAACGGGTTCACATTTGACATGAGGTTTTGGTTCACATTTGACCTGGTTTCAAACAACGAGTTCACATTTGACCTGAGGTTTAGGTTCACATTTGACCTGGGTTCAAACAACAGGTTCACATTTGACCTGATGTTTTGGTTCACATTTGGCCTGGTTTCAAACAATGGGTTCACATTTGACCTGAGGTTTAGGTTCACATTTGACCTAGTTTCAACCAACGGGTTAACATTTGACTTGAGGTTTAGGTTCACATTTGACCTGGTTTCAAACAATGGGTTCACATTTGACCTGGGGTTTAGGTTCATATTTTACCTGGTTTCAAACAACGGGTTCACATTTGACCTGAGGTTTTGGTTCATATTTGACCTTGTTTCAAACAACGGGTTCACATTTGACCTGAGCTTTAGGTTCACATTTGACCTGGGTTCAAACAACGGGTTCACATTTGACCTTGTTTCAAACAACGTGTTCACATTTGACCGGAGGTTTAGGTTCACATTTGACCTAGTTTCAAACAACAGTTTCACATTTGACCTGAGGTTTAGGTTCACATTTGACCTGGTTTCAAACAACGGGTTCACATTTGACCTTAGGTTTTGGTTCATATTTGACCTTGTTTCAAACAACGGGTTCACATTTGACCTGAGGTTTAGATTCACATTTGACCTGGGTTCAAACAACGGGTTCACATTTGACCTGGTTTCAAACAACGTGTTCACATTTGACCGGAGGTTTAGGTTCACATTTGACCTAGTTTCAAACAACAGGTTCACATTTGACCTGAGGTTTAGGTTCACATTTGACCTGGTCTCAAACAACGGGTTCACATTCGACATGAGGTTTTGGTTCACATTTGACCTGGTTTCAAACAACGAGTTCACATTTGACCTGAGGTTTAGGTTGACATTTGACCTGGGTTCAAACAACAGGTTCACATTTGACCTGATGTTTTGGTTCACATTTGGCCTGGTTTCAAACAATGGGTTCACGTTTGACCTGAGGTTTAGGTTCACATTTGACCTAGTTTCAACCAACGGGTTAACATTTGACTTGAGGTTTAGGTTCACATTTGACCTGGTTTCAAACAATGGGTTCACATTTGACCTGGGGTTTAGGTTCATATTTTACCTGGTTTCAAACAACGGGTTCACATTTGACCTGAGGTTTTGGTTCATATTTGACCTTGTTTCAAACAACGGGTTCACATTTTACCTGAGGTTTAGGTTCACATTTGACCTGGGTTCAAACAACGGGTTCACATTTGACCTGGTTTCAAACAACGTGTTCACATTTGACCGGAGGTTTAGGTTCACATTTGACCTAGTTTCAAACAACAGGTTCACATTTGACCTGAGGTTTAGGTTCACATTTGACCTGGTCTCAAACAACGGGTTCACATTTGACATGAGGTTTTGGTTCACATTTGACCTGGTTTCAAACAACGAGTTCACATTTGACCTGAGGTTTAGGTTCACATTTGGCCTGGGTTCAAACAACAGGTTCACATTTGACCTGATGTTTTGGTTCACATTTGGCCTGGTTTCAAACAATGGGTTCACATTTGACCTGAGGTTTAGGTTCACATTTGACCTGGTTTCAACCAACGGGTTTACATTTGACTTGAGGTTTAGGTTCACATTTGACCTGGTTTCAAACAATGGGTTCACATTTGACCTGGGGTTTAGGTTCATATTTGACCTGGTTTCAAGCAACGGGTTCATATTTGACCTGAGGTTTTGGTTCATATTTGACTTTGTTTCAAACAACGGGTTCACATTTGACCTGAGATTTAGGTTCACATTTGACCTGGGTTCAAACAACGGGTTCACATTTGACCTGGTTTCAAACAACGGGTTCACATTTGACCTGAGGTTTAAGGTCACATTTGACCCGGTTTCAAACAACGGGTTCACATTTGACCTGAGGTTTAGGTTCACATTTGACCTGGTTTCAAACAACGGGTTCACGTTTAACCTGAGGTTTTGGTTCACATTTGATCTGGTTTCAAGCAACGGGTTCACATTTGACCTGAGGTTTAGGTTCACATTTGACCTGGTTTCAAATAATGGGCTCACATTTAACATGAGGTTTAGGTTCACATTTGACTTAGTTTCAAACAACGGGTTCACATTTGACCTGAGGTTTAGGTTCACATTTGACCTGGTTTCAAACAACGGGTTCACATTTGACCTGGTTTCAAACAACGGGTTCACATTTAACCAGAGGTTTAGGTTCACATTTGACCAGGGTTCAAACAATAAGTTCACATTTGACCTGTGGTTTTGGTTCACATTTGACCTGGTTTCAAACAACGGGTTCACATTCGACCTGAGGTTTAGGTTCACATTTTACCTAATTTCAAACAACGAGTTCACATTTGGCCTGAGGTTTAGGTTCACATTTGACCTGGTTTCAAACAACGGGTTCACATTTGACCTGGGGTTTAGGTTCACATTTGACCTGATTTCAAACAACGGGTTCACATTTAACCTGAGGTTTTGGTTCACATTTGACCTGGTTTTAAACAACGGGTTCACATTTGACCTGAGGTTTAGGTTCACATTTGACCTGGTTTAAAACAACAGGTTCAAATTTGACCTTAGATTCATATTTGACCTGGTTTCAAACAACAGGTTCACATTTGACCTGAGGTTTAGGGTCACATTTGACCCGGTTTCAAACAACCGATTTACATTTGACCTGAGGTTTAGGTTCACATTTGACCTGGTTTCAAACAACGGGTTCACATTTGACCTGAGGTTTTGGTTCACATTTGACCTGGTTTCAAACAACGGTTTCACATTTGACCTGAGGTTTAGGTTCACATTTGACCTAGTTTCAAACAACTGGTTCACATTTGACCGAGGGTTAGGTTTACATTTGACCTGGTTTAAAACAAAGAGTTCACATTTGACTTGAAGTTTAGGTTCACATTTGACCTGGTTTCAAACAACGGGTTCACATTTGACCTGGGGTTTAGGTTTACATTTGACCTACTTTTGGTTCACATTTGACATGGTTTCAAACAACGGGTTAACATTTGACCTGGGGTTTAGGTTCACATTTGACCTAGTTTCAAACAACGGGTTCACAATTGGCTTGGGGTTTAGGTTCGCATTTGACCTGGTTTCAAACAACGGGTTTACATTAGACCTGAGGTTTAGGTTCACATTTGACCAGGTTTCAAACAACGGGTTCACATTTGACCTGAGGTTTTGGTTCACATATGACATGGTTTCAAACAACGGGTTCGCATTTGACTTGAGGTTTAGGTTCACATTTGACCTGGGTTCAAACAACAGGTTCACATTTGACCTGAGGTTTTGGTTCAAATTTGACCTGGTTTCAAACAACGGGTTCACATTTGACCGGAGGTTTAGGTTCACATTTGGCCTAGTTTCAAACAACAGGTTCACATTTGACCTGAGGTTTAGGTTCACATTTGACCTGGTCTCAAACAACGGGTTCACATTTGACCTTAGGTTTTGGTTCATATTTGACCTTGTTTCAAACAACGGGTTCACATTTGACCTGAGCTTTAGGTTCACATTTGACCTGGGTTCAAACAACGGGTTCACATTTGACCTGGTTTCAAACAACGTGTTCACATTTGACCGGAGGTTTAGGTTCAAATTTGACCTAGTTTCAAACAACAGGTTCACATTTGACCTGAGCTTTAGGTTCACATTTGACCTGGGTTCAAACAACGGGTTCACATTTGACCTTGTTTCAAACAACGTGTTCACATTTGACCGGAGGTTTAGGTTCACATTTGACCTAGTTTCAAACAACAGTTTCACATTTGACCTGAGGTTTAGGTTCACATTTGACCTGGTTTCAAACAACGGGTTCACATTTGACCTTAGGTTTTGGTTCATATTTGACCTTGTTTCAAACAACGGGTTCACATTTGACCTGAGGTTTAGATTCACATTTGACCTGGGTTCAAACAACGGGTTCACATTTGACCTGGTTTCAAACAACGTGTTCACATTTGACCGGAGGTTTAGGTTCACATTTGACCTAGTTTCAAACAACAGGTTCACATTTGACCTGAGGTTTAGGTTCACATTTGACCTGGTCTCAAACAACGGGTTCACATTCGACATGAGGTTTTGGTTCACATTTGACCTGGTTTCAAACAACGAGTTCAAATTTGACCTGAGGTTTAGGTTGACATTTGACCTGGGTTCAAACAACAGGTTCACATTTGACCTGATGTTTTGGTTCACATTTGGCCTGGTTTCAAACAATGGGTTCACATTTGACCTGAGGTTTAGGTTCACATTTGACCTAGTTTCAACCAACGGGTTAACATTTGACTTGAGGTTTAGGTTCACATTTGACCTGGTTTCAAACAATGGGTTCACATTTGACCTGGGGTTTAGGTTCATATTTTACCTGGTTTCAAACAACGGGTTCACATTTGACCTGAGGTTTTGGTTCATATTTGACCTTGTTTCAAACAACGGGTTCACATTTTACCTGAGGTTTAGGTTCACATTTGACCTGGGTTCAAACAACGGGTTCACATTTGACCTGGTTTCAAACAACGTGTTCACATTTGACCGGAGGTTTAGGTTCACATTTGACCTAGTTTCAAACAACAGGTTCACATTTGACCTGAGGTTTAGGTTCACATTTGACCTGGTCTCAAACAACGGGTTCACATTTGACATGAGGTTTTGGTTCACATTTGACCTGGTTTCAAACAACGAGTTCACATTTGACCTGAGGTTTAGGTTCACATTTGGCCTGGGTTCAAACAACAGGTTCACATTTGACCTGATGTTTTGGTTCACATTTGGCCTGGTTTCAAACAATGGGTTCACATTTGACTTGAGGTTTAGGTTCACATTTGACCTGGTTTCAACCAACGGGTTTACATTTGACTTGAGGTTTAGGTTCACATTTGACCTGGTTTCAAACAATGGGTTCACATTTAACCTGGGGTTTAGGTTCATATTTGACCTGGTTTCAAGCAACGGGTTCATATTTGACCTGAGGTTTTGGTTCATATTTGACTTTGTTTCAAACAACGGGTTCACATTTGACCTGAGATTTAGGTTCACATTTGACCTGGGTTCAAACAACGGGTTCACATTTGACCTGGTTTCAAACAACGGGTTCACATTTGACCTGAGGTTTAAGGTCACATTTGACCCGGTTTCAAACAACGGGTTCACATTTGACCTGAGGTTTAGGTTCACATTTTACCTAATTTCAAACAACGAGTTCACATTTGGCCTGAGGTTTAGGTTCACATTTGACCTGGTTTCAAACAACGGGTTCACATTTGACCTGGGGTTTAGGTTCACATTTGACCTGATTTGAAACAACGGGTTCACATTTAACCTGAGGTTTTGGTTCACATTTGACCTGGTTTTAAACAATGGGCTCACATTTAACATGAGGTTTAGGTTCACATTTGACTTAGTTTCAAACAACGGGTTCACATTTGACCTGAGGTTTAGGTTCACATTTGACCTGGTTTCAAACAACGGGTTCACATTTGACCTGGTTTCAAACAACGGGTTCACATTTAACCAGAGGTTTAGGTTCACATTTGACCAGGGTTCAAACAATAAGTTCACATTTGACCTGTGGTTTTGGTTCACATTTGACCTGGTTTCAAACAACGGGTTCACATTCGACCTGAGGTTTAGGTTCACATTTTACCTAATTTCAAACAACGAGTTCACATTTGGCCTGAGGTTTAGGTTCACATTTGACCTGGTTTCAAACAACGGGTTCACATTTGACCTGGGGTTTAGGTTCACATTTGACCTGATTTGAAACAACGGGTTCACATTTAACCTGAGGTTTTGGTTCACATTTGACCTGGTTTTAAACAACGGGTTCACATTTGACCTGAGGTTTAGGTTCACATTTGACCTGGTTTAAAACAACAGGTTCAAATTTGACCTTAGATTCATATTTGACCTGGTTTCAAACAACGGGTTCACATTTGACCTGAGGTTTAGGGTCACATTTGACCCGGTTTCAAACAACCGATTTACATTTGACCTGAGGTTTAGGTTCACATTTGACCTGGTTTCAAACAACGGGTTCACATTTGACCTGAGGTTTTGGTTCACATTTGACCTGGTTTCAAACAACGGTTTCACATTTGACCTGAGGTTTAGGTTCACATTTGACCTAGTTTCAAACAACTGGTTCACATTTGACCGAGGGTTAGGTTTACATTTGACCTGGTTTAAAACAACGAGTTCACATTTGACTTGAAGTTTAGGTTCACATTTGACCTGGTTTCAAACAACGGGTTCACATTTGACCTGGGGTTTAGGTTTACATTTGACCTACTTTTGGTTCGCATTTGACATGGTTTCAAACAACGGGTTAACATTTGACCTGGGGTTTAGGTTCACATTTGACCTAGTTTCAAACAACGGGTTCACAATTGACTTGGGGTTTAGGTTCGCATTTGACCTGGTTTCAAACAACGGGTTTACATTAGACCTGAGGTTTAGGTTCACATTTGACCAGGTTTCAAACAACGGGTTCACATTTGACCTGAGGTTTTGGTTCACATATGACATGGTTTCAAACAACGGGTTCGCATTTGACTTGAGGTTTAGGTTCACATTTGACCTGGGTTCAAACAACAGGTTCACATTTGACCTGAGGTTTTGGTTCAAATTTGACCTGGTTTCAAACAACGGGTTCACATTTGACCGGAGGTTTAGGTTCACATTTGGCCTAGTTTCAAACAACAGGTTCACATTTGACCTGAGGTTTAGGTTCACATTTGACCTGGTCTCAAACAACGGGTTCACATTTGACCTTAGGTTTTGGTTCATATTTGACCTTGTTTCAAACAACGGGTTCACATTTGACCTGAGCTTTAGGTTCACATTTGACCTGGGTTCAAACAACGGGTTCACATTTGACCTGGTTTCAAACAACGTGTTCACATTTGACCGGAGGTTTAGGTTCACATTTGACCTAGTTTCAAACAACAGGTTCACATTTGACCTGAGGTTTAGGTTCACATTTGACCTGGTCTCAAACAACGGGTTCACATTCGACATGAGGTTTTGGTTCACATTTGACCTGGTTTCAAACAACGAGTTCACATTTGACCTGAGGTTTAGGTTCACATTTGACCTGGGTTCAAACAACAGGTTCACATTTGACCTGATGTTTTGGTTCACATTTGGCCTGGTTTCAAACAATGGGTTCACATTTGACCTGAGGTTTAGGTTCACATTTGATCTAGTTTCAACCAACGGGTTAACATTTGACTTGAGGTTTAGGTTCACATTTGACCTGGTTTCAAACAATGGGTTCACATTTGACCTGGGGTTTAGGTTCATATTTTACCTGGTTTCAAACAACGGGTTCACATTTGACCTGAGGTTTTGGTTCATATTTGACCTTGTTTCAAACAACGGGTTCATATTTTACCTGAGGTTTAGGTTCACATTTGACCTGGGTTCAAACAACGGGTTCACATTTGACCTGGTTTCAAACAACGTGTTCACATTTGACCGGAGGTTTAGGTTCACATTTGACCTAGTTTCAACAACAGGTTTACATTTGACCTGAGGTTTAGGTTCACATTTGACCTGGTCTTAAACAACGGGTTCACATTTGACATGAGGTTTTGGTTCACATTTGACCTGGTTTCAAACAACGAGTTCACATTTGACCTGAGGTTTAGGTTCACATTTGACCTGGGTTCAAACAACAGGTTCACATTTGACCTGATGTTTTGGTTCACATTTGGCCTGTTTCAAACAATGGGTTCACATTTGACCTGAGGTTTAGGTTCACATTTGACCTGGTTTCAACCAACGGGTTCACATTTGACCTGAGGTTTAGGTTCACATTTGACCTGGTTTCAAACAACGGGTTCACATTTGACCTGGTTTCAAACAACGGGTTCACATTTAACCAGAGGTTTAGGTTCACATTTGACCAGGGTTCAAACAATAAGTTCACATTTGACCTGTGGTTTTGGTTCACATTTGACCTGGTTTCAAACAACGGGTTCACATTCGACCTGAGGTTTAGGTTCACATTTTACCTAATTTCAAACAACGAGTTCACATTTGGCCTGAGGTTTAGGTTCACATTTGACCTGGTTTCAAACAACGGGTTCACATTTGACCTGGGGTTTAGGTTCACATTTGACCTGATTTCAAACAACGGGTTCACATTTAACCTGAGGTTTTGGTTCACATTTGACCTGGTTTTAAACAACGGGTTCACATTTGACCTGAGGTTTAGGTTCACATTTGACCTGGTTTAAAACAACAGGTTCAAATTTGACCTTAGATTCATATTTGACCTGGTTTCAAACAACGGGTTCACATTTGACCTGAGGTTTAGGGTCACATTTGACCCGGTTTCAAACAACCGATTTACATTTGACCTGAGGTTTAGGTTCACATTTGACCTGGTTTCAAACAACGGGTTCACATTTGACCTGAGGTTTTGGTTCACATTTGACCTGGTTTCAAACAACGGTTTCACATTTGACCTGAGGTTTAGGTTCACATTTGACCTAGTTTCAAACAACTGGTTCACATTTGACCGAGGGTTAGGTTTACATTTGACCTGGTTTAAAACAACGAGTTCACATTTGACTTGAAGTTTAGGTTCACATTTGACCTGGTTTCAAACAACGGGTTCACATTTGACCTGGGGTTTAGGTTTACATTTGACCTACTTTTGGTTCGCATTTGACATGGTTTCAAACAACGGGTTAACATTTGACCTGGGGTTTAGGTTCACATTTGACCTAGTTTCAAACAACGGGTTCACAATTGACTTGGGGTTTAGGTTCGCATTTGACCTGGTTTCAAACAACGGGTTTACATTAGACCTGAGGTTTAGGTTCACATTTGACCAGGTTTCAAACAACGGGTTCACATTTGACCTGAGGTTTTGGTTCACATATGACATGGTTTCAAACAACGGGTTCGCATTTGACTTGAGGTTTAGGTTCACATTTGACCTGGGTTCAAACAACAGGTTCACATTTGACCTGAGGTTTTGGTTCAAATTTGACCTGGTTTCAAACAACGGGTTCACATTTGACCGGAGGTTTAGGTTCACATTTGGCCTAGTTTCAAACAACAGGTTCACATTTGACCTGAGGTTTAGGTTCACATTTGACCTGGTCTCAAACAACGGGTTCACATTTGACCTTAGGTTTTGGTTCATATTTGACCTTGTTTCAAACAACGGGTTCACATTTGACCTGAGCTTTAGGTTCACATTTGACCTGGGTTCAAACAACGGGTTCACATTTGACCTGATTTCAAACAACGTGTTCACATTTGACCGGAGGTTTAGGTTCACATTTGACCTAGTTTCAAACAACAGGTTCACATTTGACCTGAGGTTTAGGTTCACATTTGACCTGGTCTCAAACAACGGGTTCACATTCGACATGAGGTTTTGGTTCACATTTGACCTGGTTTCAAACAACGAGTTCACATTTGACCTGAGGTTTAGGTTCACATTTGACCTGGGTTCAAACAACAGGTTCACATTTGACCTGATGTTTTGGTTCACATTTGGCCTGGTTTCAAACAATGGGTTCACATTTGACCTGAGGTTTAGGTTCACATTTGATCTAGTTTCAACCAACGGGTTAACATTTGACTTGAGGTTTAGGTTCACATTTGACCTGGTTTCAAACAATGGGTTCACATTTGACCTGGGGTTTAGGTTCATATTTTACCTGGTTTCAAACAACGGGTTCACATTTGACCTGAGGTTTTGGTTCATATTTGACCTTGTTTCAAACAACGGGTTCACATTTTACCTGAGGTTTAGGTTCACATTTGACCTGGGTTCAAACAACGGGTTCACATTTGACCTGGTTTCAAACAACGTGTTCACATTTGACCGGAGGTTTAGGTTCACATTTGACCTAGTTTCAACAACAGGTTTACATTTGACCTGAGGTTTAGGTTCACATTTGACCTGGTCTCAAACAACGGGTTCACATTTGACATGAGGTTTTGGTTCACATTTGACCTGGTTTCAAACAACGAGTTCACATTTGACCTGAGGTTTAGGTTCACATTTGACCTGGGTTCAAAAAACAGGTTCACATTTGACCTGATGTTTTGGTTCACATTTGGCCTGTTTCAAACAATGGGTTCACATTTGACCTGAGGTTTAGGTTCACATTTGACCTGGTTTCAACCAACGGGTTTACATTTGACTTGAGGTTTAGGTTCACATTTGACCTGGTTTCAAACAATGGGTTCACATTTGACCTGGGGTTTAGGTTCATATTTGACCTGGTTTCAAGCAACGGGTTCATATTTGCCCTGAGGTTTTGGTTCATATTTGACTTTGTTTCAAACAACGGGTTCACATTTGACCTGAGATTTAGGTTCACATTTGACCTGGTCTCAAACAACGGGTTCACATTTGACCTTAGGTTTTGGTTCATATTTGACCTTGTTTCAAACAACGGGTTCACATTTGACCTGAGCTTTAGGTTCACATTTGACCTGGGTTCAAACAACGGGTTCACATTTGACCTGGTTTCAAACAACGTGTTCACATTTGACCGGAGGTTTAGGTTCAAATTTGACCTAGTTTCAAACAACAGGTTCACATTTGACCTGAGCTTTAGGTTCACATTTGACCTGGGTTCAAACAACGGGTTCACATTTGACCTTGTTTCAAACAACGTGTTCACATTTGACCGGAGGTTTAGGTTCACATTTGGCCTAGTTTCAAACAACAGGTTCACATTTGACCTGAGGTTTAGGTTCACATTTGACCTGGTCTCAAACAACGGGTTCACATTTGACCTTAGGTTTTGGTTCATATTTGACCTTGTTTCAAACAACGGGTTCACATTTGACCTGAGCTTTAGGTTCACATTTGACCTGGGTTCAAACAACGGGTTCACATTTGACCTGGATTCAAACAACGTGTTCACATTTGACCGGAGGTTTAGGTTCAAATTTGACCTAGTTTCAAACAACAGGTTCACATTTGACCTGAGCTTTAGGTTCACATTTGACCTGGGTTCAAACAACGGGTTCACATTTGACCTTGTTTCAAACAACGTGTTCACATTTGACCGGAGGTTTAGGTTCACATTTGACCTAGTTTCAACAACAGGTTTACATTTGACCTGAGGTTTAGGTTCACATTTGACCTGGTCTCAAACAACGGGTTCACATTTGACATGAGGTTTTGGTTCACATTTGACCTGGTTTCAAACAACGAGTTCACATTTGACCTGAGGTTTAGGTTCACATTTGACCTGGGTTCAAACAACAGGTTCACATTTGACCTGATGTTTTGGTTCACATTTGGCCTGTTTCAAACAATGGGTTCACATTTGACCTGAGGTTTAGGTTCACATTTGACCTGGTTTCAACCAACGGGTTTACATTTGACTTGAGGTTTAGGTTCACATTTGACCTGGTTTCAAACAATGGGTTCACATTTGACCTGGGGTTTAGGTTCATATTTGACCTGGTTTCAAGCAACGGGTTCATATTTGCCCTGAGGTTTTGGTTCATATTTGACTTTGTTTCAAACAACGGGTTCACATTTGACCTGAGATTTAGGTTCACATTTGACCTGGTCTCAAACAACGGGTTCACATTTGACCTTAGGTTTTGGTTCATATTTGACCTTGTTTCAAACAACGGGTTCACATTTGACCTGAGCTTTAGGTTCACATTTGACCTGGGTTCAAACAACGGGTTCACATTTGACCTGGTTTCAAACAACGTGTTCACATTTGACCGGAGGTTTAGGTTCAAATTTGACCTAGTTTCAAACAACAGGTTCACATTTGACCTGAGCTTTAGGTTCACATTTGACCTGGGTTCAAACAACGGGTTCACATTTGACCTTGTTTCAAACAACGTGTTCACATTTGACCGGAGGTTTAGGTTCACATTTGGCCTAGTTTCAAACAACAGGTTCACATTTGACCTGAGGTTTAGGTTCACATTTGACCTGGTCTCAAACAACGGGTTCACATTTGACCTTAGGTTTTGGTTCATATTTGACCTTGTTTCAAACAACGGGTTCACATTTGACCTGAGCTTTAGGTTCACATTTGACCTGGGTTCAAACAACGGGTTCACATTTGACCTGGATTCAAACAACGTGTTCACATTTGACCGGAGGTTTAGGTTCAAATTTGACCTAGTTTCAAACAACAGGTTCACATTTGACCTGAGCTTTAGGTTCACATTTGACCTGGGTTCAAACAACGGGTTCACATTTGACCTTGTTTCAAACAACGTGTTCACATTTGACCGGAGGTTTACGTTCACATTTGACCTAGTTTCAAACAACAGTTTCACATTTGACCTGAGGTTTAGGTTCACATTTGACCTGGTTTCAAACAACGGGTTCACATTTGACCTTAGGTTTTGGTTCATATTTGACCTTGTTTCAAACAACGGGTTCACATTTGACCTGAGGTTTAGATTCACATTTGACCTGGGTTCAAATAACGGGTTCACATTTGACCTGGTTTCAAACAACGTGTTCACATTTGACCGGAGGTTTAGGTTCACATTTGACCTAGTTTCAAACAACAGGTTCACATTTGACCTGAGGTTTAGGTTCACATTTGACCTGGTCTCAAACAACGGGTTCACATTCGACATGAGGTTTTGGTTCACATTTGACCTGGTTTCAAACAACGAGTTCAAATTTGACCTGAGGTTTAGGTTGACATTTGACCTGGGTTCAAACAACAGGTTCACATTTGACCTGATGTTTTGGTTCACATTTGGCCTGGTTTCAAACAATGGGTTCACATTTGACCTGAGGTTTAGGTTCACATTTGACCTAGTTTCAACCAACGGGTTAACATTTGACTTGAGGTTTAGGTTCACATTTGACCTGGTTTCAAACAATGGGTTCACATTTGACCTGGGGTTTAGGTTCATATTTTACCTGGTTTCAAACAACGGGTTCACATTTGACCTGAGGTTTTGGTTCATATTTGACCTTGTTTCAAACAACGGGTTCACATTTTACCTGAGGTTTAGGTTCACATTTGACCTGGGTTCAAACAACGGGTTCACATTTGACCTGGTTTCAAACAACGTGTTCACATTTGACCGGAGGTTTAGGTTCACATTTGACCTAGTTTCAAACAACAGGTTCACATTTGACCTGAGGTTTAGGTTCACATTTGACCTGGTCTCAAACAACGGGTTCACATTTGACATGAGGTTTTGGTTCACATTTGACCTGGTTTCAAACAACGAGTTCACATTTGACCTGAGGTTTAGGTTCACATTTGGCCTGGGTTCAAACAACAGGTTCACATTTGACCTGATGTTTTGGTTCACATTTGGCCTGGTTTCAAACAATGGGTTCACATTTGACCTGAGGTTTAGGTTCACATTTGACCTGGTTTCAACCAACGGGTTTACATTTGACTTGAGGTTTAGGTTCACATTTGACCTGGTTTCAAACAATGGGTTCACATTTGACCTGGGGTTTAGGTTCATATTTGACCTGGTTTCAAGCAACGGGTTCATATTTGACCTGAGGTTTTGGTTCATATTTGACTTTGTTTCAAACAACGGGTTCACATTTGACCTGAGATTTAGGTTCACATTTGACCTGGGTTCAAACAACGGGTTCACATTTGACCTGGTTTCAAATAACGGGTTCACATTTGACCTGAGGTTTAAGGTCACATTTGACCCGGTTTCAAACAACGGGTTCACATTTGGCCTGAGGTTTAGGTTCACATTTGACCTGGTTTCAAACAACGGGTTCACGTTTAACCTGAGGTTTTGGTTCACATTTGATCTGGTTTCAAGCAACGGGTTCACATTTGACCTGAGGTTTAGGTTCACATTTGACCTGGTTTCAAACAATGGGCTCACATTTAACATGAGGTTTAGGTTCACATTTGACTTAGTTTCAAACAACGGGTTCACATTTGACCTGAGGTTTAGGTTCACATTTGACCTGGTTTCAAACAACGGGTTCACATTTGACCTGGTTTCAAACAACGGGTTCACATTTAACCAGAGGTTTAGGTTCACATTTGACCAGGGTTCAAACAATAAGTTCACATTTGACCTGTGGTTTTGGTTCACATTTGACCTGGTTTCAAACAACGGGTTCACATTCGACCTGAGGTTTAGGTTCACATTTTACCTAATTTCAAACAACGAGTTCACATTTGGCCTGAGGTTTAGGTTCACATTTGACCTGGTTTCAAACAACGGGTTCACATTTGACCTGGGGTTTAGGTTCACATTTGACCTGATTTCAAACAACGGGTTCACATTTAACCTGAGGTTTTGGTTCACATTTGACCTGGTTTTAAACAACGGGTTCACATTTGACCTGAGGTTTAGGTTCACATTTGACCTGGTTTAAAACAACAGGTTCAAATTTGACCTTAGATTCATATTTGACCTGGTTTCAAACAACGGGTTCACATTTGACCTGAGGTTTAGGGTCACATTTGACCCGGTTTCAAACAACCGATTTACATTTGACCTGAGGTTTAGGTTCACATTTGACCTGGTTTCAAACAACGGGTTCACATTTGACCTGAGGTTTTGGTTCACATTTGACCTGGTTTCAAACAACGGTTTCACATTTGACCTGAGGTTTAGGTTCACATTTGACCTAGTTTCAAACAACTGGTTCACATTTGACCGAGGGTTAGGTTTACATTTGACCTGGTTTAAAACAACGAGTTCACATTTGACTTGAAGTTTAGGTTCACATTTGACCTGGTTTCAAACAACGGGTTCACATTTGACCTGGGGTTTAGGTTTACATTTGACCTACTTTTGGTTCAAATTTGACATGGTTTCAAACAACGGGTTAACATTTGACCTGGGGTTTAGGTTCACATTTGACCTAGTTTCAAACAACGGGTTCACAATTGACTTGGGGTTTAGGTTCGCATTTGACCTGGTTTCAAACAACGGGTTTACATTAGACCTGAGGTTTAGGTTCACATTTGACCAGGTTTCAAACAACGGGTTCACATTTGACCTGAGGTTTTGGTTCACATATGACATGGTTTCAAACAACGGGTTCGCATTTGACTTGAGGTTTAGGTTCACATTTGACCTGGGTTCAAACAACAGGTTCACATTTGACCTGAGGTTTTGGTTCAAATTTGACCTGGTTTCAAACAACGGGTTCACATTTGACCGGAGGTTTAGGTTCACATTTGGCCTAGTTTTAAACAACAGGTTCACATTTGACCTGAGGTTTAGGTTCACATTTGACCTGGTCTCAAACAACGGGTTCACATTTGACCTTAGGTTTTGGTTCATATTTGACCTTGTTTCAAACAACGGGTTCACATTTGACCTGAGCTTTAGGTTCACATTTGACCTGGGTTCAAACAACGGGTTCACATTTGACCTGGTTTCAAACAACGTGTTCACATTTGACCGGAGGTTTAGGTTCACATTTGACCTAGTTTCAAACAACAGGTTCACATTTGACCTGAGGTTTAGGTTCACATTTGACCTGGTCTCAAACAACGGGTTCACATTCGACATGAGGTTTTGGTTCACATTTGACCTGGTTTCAAACAACGAGTTCACATTTGACCTGAGGTTTAGGTTCACATTTGACCTGGGTTCAAACAACAGGTTCACATTTGACCTGATGTTTTGGTTCACATTTGGCCTGGTTTCAAACAATGGGTTCACATTTGACCTGAGGTTTAGGTTCACATTTGATCTAGTTTCAACCAACGGGTTAACATTTGACTTGAGGTTTAGGTTCACATTTGACCTGGTTTCAAACAATGGGTTCACATTTGACCTGGGGTTTAGGTTCATATTTTACCTGGTTTCAAACAACGGGTTCACATTTGACCTGAGGTTTTGGTTCATATTTGACCTTGTTTCAAACAACGGGTTCACATTTTACCTGAGGTTTAGGTTCACATTTGACCTGGGTTCAAACAACGGGTTCACATTTGACCTGGTTTCAAACAACGTGTTCACATTTGACCGGAGGTTTAGGTTCACATTTGACCTAGTTTCAACAACAGGTTTACATTTGACCTGAGGTTTAGGTTCACATTTGACCTGGTCTCAAACAACGGGTTCACATTTGACATGAGGTTTTGGTTCACATTTGACCTGGTTTCAAACAACGAGTTCACATTTGACCTGAGGTTTAGGTTCACATTTGACCTGGGTTCAAACAACAGGTTCACATTTGACCTGATGTTTTGGTTCACATTTGGCCTGTTTCAAACAATGGGTTCACATTTGACCTGAGGTTTAGGTTCACATTTGACCTGGTTTCAACCAACGGGTTTACATTTGACTTGAGGTTTAGGTTCACATTTGACCTGGTTTCAAACAATGGGTTCACATTTGACCTGGGGTTTAGGTTCATATTTGACCTGGTTTCAAGCAACGGGTTCATATTTGCCCTGAGGTTTTGGTTCATATTTGACTTTGTTTCAAACAACGGGTTCACATTTGACCTGAGATTTAGGTTCACATTTGACCTGGGTTCAAACAACGGGTTCACATTTGACCTGGTTTCAAACAACGGGTTCACATTTGACCTGAGGTTTAAGGTCACATTTGACCCGGTTTCAAACAACGGGTTCACATTTGACCTGAGGTTTAGGTTCACATTTGACCTGGTTTCAAACAACGGGTTCACGTTTAACCTGAGGTTTTGGTTCACATTTGATCTGGTTTCAAGCAACGGGTTCACATTTGACCTGAGGTTTAGGTTCACATTTGACCTGGTTTCAAACAATGGGCTCACATTTAACATGAGGTTTAGGTTCACATTTGACTTAGTTTCAAACAACGGGTTCACATTTGACCTGAGGTTTAGGTTCACATTTGACCTGGTTTCAAACAATGGGTTCACATTTGACCTGGTTTCAAACAACGGGTTCACATTTAACCAGAGGTTTAGGTTCACATTTGACCAGGGTTCAAACAATAGGTTCACATTTGACCTGTGGTTTTGGTTCACATTTGACCTGGTTTCAAACAACGGGTTCACATTCGACCTGAGGTTTAGGTTCACATTTTACCTAATTTCAAACAACGAGTTCACATTTGGCCTGAGGTTTAGGTTCACATTTGACCTGGTTTCAAACAACGGGTTCACATTTGACCTGGGGTTTAGGTTCACATTTGACCTGATTTCAAACAACGGGTTCACATTTAACCTGAGGTTTTGGTTCACATTTGACCTGGTTTTAAACAACGGGTTCACATTTGACCTGAGGTTTAGGTTCACATTTGACCTGGTTTAAAACAACAGGTTCACATTTGACCTTAGATTCATATTTGACCTGGTTTCAAACAACGGGTTCACATTTGACCTGAGGTTTAGGGTCACATTTGACCCGGTTTCAAACAACCGATTTACATTTGACCTGAGGTTTAGGTTCACATTTGACCTGGTTTCAAACAACGGGTTCACATTTGACCTGAGGTTTTGGTTCACATTTGACCTGGTTTCAAACAACGGTTTCACATTTGACCTGAGGTTTAGGTTCACATTTGACCTAGTTTCAAACAACTGGTTCACATTTGACCGAGGGTTAGGTTTACATTTGACCTGGTTTAAAACAACGAGTTCACATTTGACTTGAAGTTTAGGTTCACATTTGACCTGGTTTCAAACAACGGGTTCACATTTGACCTGGGGTTTAGGTTTACATTTGACCTACTTTTGGTTCACATTTGACATGGTTTCAAACAACGGGTTAACATTTGACCTGGGGTTTAGGTTCACATTTGACCTAGTTTCAAACAACGGGTTCACAATTGACTTGGGGTTTAGGTTCGCATTTGACCTGGTTTCAAACAACGGGTTTACATTAGACCTGAGGTTTAGGTTCACATTTGACCAGGTTTCAAACAACGGGTTCACATTTGACCTGAGGTTTTGGTTCACATATGACATGGTTTCAAACAACGGGTTCGCATTTGACTTGAGGTTTAGGTTCACATTTGACCTGGGTTCAAACAACAGGTTCACATTTGACCTGAGGTTTTGGTTCAAATTTGACCTGGTTTCAAACAACGGGTTCACATTTGACCGGAGGTTTAGGTTCACATTTGGCCTAGTTTCAAACAACAGGTTCACATTTGACCTGAGGTTTAGGTTCACATTTGACCTGGTCTCAAACAACGGGTTCACATTTGACCTGAGGTTTTGGTTCACATTTGACCTGGTTTCAAACAACAGGTTCACATTTGACCTGATGTTTTGGTTCACATTTGGCCTGGTTTCAAACAATGGGTTCACATTTGACCTGAGGTTTAGGTTCACATTTGACCTGGTTTCAACCAACGGGTTCACATTTGACTTGAGGTTTAGGTTCACATTTGACCTGGTTTCAAACAATGGGTTCACATTTGACCTGGGGTTTAGGTTCATATTTGACCTGGTTTCAAACAACGAGTTCATATTTGACCTGAGGTTTTGGTTCATATTTGACTTTGTTTTAAACAACGGGTTCACATTTGACCTGAGATTTAGGTTCACATTTGACCTGGGTTCAAACAACGGGTTCACATTTGACCTAGTTTCAAACAACGGGTTCACATTTGACCTGAGGTTTAGGGTCACATTTGACCCGGTTTCAAACAACGGGTTCACATTTGACCTAAGGTTTAGGTTCACATTTGACCTGGTTTCAAACAACGGGTTCACGTTTGACCTGAGGTTTTGGTTCACATTTGATCTGGTTTCAAGCAACGGGTTCACATTTGACCTGAGGTTTAGGTTCACATTTGACCTGGTTTCAAACAATGGCCTCACATTTAACATGAGGTTTAGGTTCACATTTGACTTAGTTTCAAACAACGGGTTCACATTTGACCTGAGGTTTAGGTTCACATTTGACCTGGTTTCAAACAACGGGTTCACATTTGAACTGGTTTCAAACAACGGGTTCACATTTAACCGGAGGTTTAGGTTCACATTCGACCTGGGTTCAAACAATGGGTTCACATTTGACCTGAGGTTTAGGTTCACATTTGATCTGGTTTCACACAACGGGTTCACATTTGGCCTGAGGTTTAGGTTCACATTTGACCTGGTCTCAAACAACGGGTTCACATTTGACCTTAGGTTTTGGTTCACATTTGACCTGGTTTCAACCAACGGGTTCACATTTGACTTGAGGTTTAGGTTCACATTTGACCTGGTTTCAAACAATGGGTTCACATTTGACCTGGGGTTTAGGTTCATATTTGACCTGGTTTCAAACAACGAGTTCATATTTGACCTGAGGTTTTGGTTCATATTTGACTTTGTTTTAAACAACGGGTTCACATTTGACCTGAGATTTAGGTTCACATTTGACCTGGGTTCAAACAACGGGTTCACATTTGACCTGGTTTCAAACAACGGGTTCACATTTGACCTGAGGTTTAGGGTCACATTTGACCCGGTTTCAAACAACGGGTTCACATTTGACCTAAGGTTTAGGTTCACATTTGACCTGGTTTCAAACAACGGGTTCACGTTTGACCTGAGGTTTTGGTTCACATTTGATCTGGTTTCAAGCAACGGGTTCACATTTGACCTGAGGTTTAGGTTCACATTTGACCTGGTTTCAAACAATGGCCTCACATTTAACATGAGGTTTAGGTTCACATTTGACTTAGTTTCAAACAACGGGTTCACATTTGACCTGAGGTTTAGGTTCACATTTGACCTGGTTTCAAACAACGGGTTCACATTTGACCTGGTTTCAAACAACGGGTTCACATTTAACCGGAGGTTTAGGTTCACATTCGACCTGGGTTCAAACAATGGGTTCACATTTGACCTGAGGTTTAGGTTCACATTTGATCTGGTTTCACACAACGGGTTCACATTTGGCCTGAGGTTTAGGTTCACATTTGACCTGGTCTCAAACAACGGGTTCACATTTGACCTTAGGTTTTGGTTCACATTTGACCTGGGTTCAAAGAACAGGATCATATTTGACCTGATGTTTTGGTTCACATTTGACCTGGTTTCAAACAATGCGTTCACATTTGACCTGAGGTTTAGGTTCACATTTGACCTGGTTTCAAACAATGGGTTCACATTTGACTTGAGGTTTAGGTTCACATTTGACCTGGTTTCAAACAATGGGTTCACATTTGACCTGGGGTTTAGGTTCATATTTGACCTGGTTTCAAACAACGGGTTCACATTTGACCTTAGGTTTTGGTTCATATTTGACCTTGTTTCAAACAACGGGTTCACATTTGACCTGAGGTTTAGATTCACATTTGACCTGGGTTCAAACAACAGGTTCACATTTGACCTGGTTTCAAACAACGTGTTCACATTTGACCGGAGATTTAGGTTCACATTTGACCTAGTTTCAAACAACAGGTTCACATTTGAACTGAGGTTTAGGTTCACATTTGACCTGGTCTCAAACAACGGGTTCACATTTGACATGAGGTTTTGGTTCACATTTGACCTGGTTTCAAACAACGAGTTCACATTTGACCTGAGGTTTAGGTTCACATTTGACCTGGGTTCAAACAACAGGTTCACATTTGACCTGATGTTTTGGTTCACATTTGGCCTGGTTTCAAACAATGGGTACACATTTGACCTGAGGTTTAGGTTCACATTTGACCTAGTTTCAACCAACGGGTTAACATTTGACTTGAGGTTTAGGTTCACATTTGACCTGGTTTCAAACAATGGGTTCACATTTGACCTGGGGTTTAGGTTCATATTTTACCTGGTTTCAAACAACGGGTTCACATTTGACCTGAGGTTTTGGTTCATATTTGACCTTGTTTCAAACAACGGGTTCACATTTGACCTGAGGTTTAGGTTCACATTTGACCTGGGTTCAAACAACGGGTTCACATTTGACCTGGTTTCAAACAACGTGTTCACATTTGACCGGAGGTTTAGGTTCACATTTGACCTAGTTTCAAACAACAGGTTCACATTTGACCTGAGGTTTAGGTTCACATTTGACCTGGTCTCAAACAACGGGTTCACATTTGACATGAGGTTTTGGTTCACATTTGACCTGGTTTCAAACAACGAGTTCACATTTGACCTGAGGTTTAGGTTCACATTTGACCTGGGTTCAAACAACAGGTTCACATTTGACCTGATGTTTTGGTTCACATTTGGCCTGGTTTCAAACAATGGGTTCACATTTGACCTGAGGTTTAGGTTCACATTTGACCTGGTTTCAACCAACGGGTTTACATTTGACTTGAGGTTTAGGTTCACATTTGACCTGGTCTCAAACAATGGGTTCACATTTGACCTGGGGTTTAGGTTCATATTTGACCTGGTTTCAAACAACGGGTTCATATTTGACCTGAGGTTTTGGTTCATATTTGACTTTGTTTCAAACAACGGGTTCACATTTGACCAGAGATTTAGGTTCACATTTGACCTGGGTCAAACAACGGGTTCACATTTGACCTGGTTTCAAACAACGGGTTCACATTTGACCTGAGGTTTAGGGTCACATTTGACCCGGTTTCAAACAACGGGTTCACATTTGACCTGAGGTTTAGGTTCACATTTGACGTGGTTTCAAACAACGGGTTCACGTTTAACCTGAGGTTTTGGTGCACATTTGATCTGGTTTCAAGCAACGGGTTCACATTTGACCTGAGGTTTAGGTTCACATTTGACCTGGTTTCAAACAATGGGCTCACATTTAACATGAGGTTTAGGTTCACATTTGACTTAGTTTCAAACAACGGGTTCACATTTGACCTGAGGTTTAGGTTCACATTTGACCTGGTTTCAAACAACGGGTTCACATTTGACCTGGTTTCAAACAACGGGTTCACATTTAACCGGAGGTTTAGGTTCACATTTGACCAGGGTTCAAACAACGGGTTCACATTTGACCTGTGGTTTAGGTTCACATTTTACCTAATTTCAAACAACGAGTTCACATTTGGCCTGTGGTTTAGGTTCACATTTTACCTAATTTCAAACAACGAGTTCACATTTGGCCTGAGGTTTAGGTTCACATTTGACCTGGTTTCAAATAACGGGTTCACATTTGACCTGGGGTTTAGGTTCACATTTGTCCTGATTTCAAACAACGGGTTCACATTTAACCTGAGGTTTTGGTTCACATTTGACCTGGTTTTAAACAATGGGTTCACATTTGACCTGAGGTTTAGGTTCACATTTGACCTGGTTTAAAACAACAGGTTCACATTTGACCTTAGATTCATATTTGACCTGGTTTCAAACAACGGGTTCACATTTGACCTGAGGTTTAGGGTCACATTTGACCCGGTTTCAAACAACCGATTTACATTTGACCTGAGGTTTAGGTTCACATTTGACCTGGTTTCAAACAACGGGTTCACATTTGACCTGAGGTTTTGGTTCACATTTGACCTAGTTTCAAACAACGGTTTCACATTTGACCTGAGGTTTAGGTTCACATTTGACCTAGTTTCAAACAACTGGTTCACATTTGACCGAGGGTTAGGTTTACATTTGACCTGGTTTAAAACAACGAGTTCACATTTGACTTGAAGTTTAGGTTCACATTTGACCTGGTTTCAAACAACGGGTTAACATTTGACCTGGGGTTTAGGTTCACATTTGACCTAGTTTCAAACAACGGGTTCACAATTTACCTGTGGTTTAGGTTCGCATTTGACCTGGTTTCAAACAACGGGTTTACATTAGACCTGAGGTTTAGGTTCACATTTGACCAGGTTTCAAACAACGGGTTCACATTTGACCTGAGGTTTTGGTTCACATATGACATGGTTTCAAACAACGGGTTCGCATTTGACTTGAGGTTTAGGTTCACATTTGACCTGGGTTCAAACAACAGGTTCACATTTGACCTGAGGTTTTGGTTCAAATTTGACATGGTTTCAAACAACGGGTTCACATTTGACCAGAGGTTTAGGTTCACATTTGGCCTAGTTTCAAACAACAGGTTCACATTTGACCTGAGGTTTAGGTTCACATTTGACCTGGTCTCAAACAACGGGTTCACATTTGACCTGAGGTTTTGGTTCACATTTGACCTGGTTTCAAACAACGAGTTCACATTTGACCTGAGGTTTAGGTTCACATTTGACCTGGGTTCAAACAACAGGTTCACATTTGACCTGATGTTTTGGTTCACATTTGGCCTGGTTTCAAACAATGGGTTCACATTTGACCTGAGGTTTAGGTTCACATTTGACCTGGTTTCAAACAACGGGTTCACATTTGACTTGAGGTTTAGGTTCACATTTGACCTGCTTTCAAACAATGGGTTCACATTTGACCTGGGGTTTGGGTTCATATTTGACCTGGTTTCAAACAACGGGTTCAAGTTTGACCTGAGGTTTTGGTTCATATTTGACCTTGTTTCAAACAACGGGTTCACATTTGACCGGAGGTTTAGGTTCACATTTGACCTGGGTTCAAACAACGGGTTCACATTTGACCTGGTTTCAAACAACGGGTTCACATTTGACCTGAGGTTTAGATTCATATTTGACCTGGTTTCAAACAACGGATTCACATTTGATATGAGGTTTTGGTTCATATTTGACTTGGTTTCATAGAACGAGTTCACATTTGACCTGGGGTTTAGCTTCACATTTGACCTTGGTTCACATTTGACCTGAGATTTAGGTTCACATTTGACCTGGTTTCAAACAACAGGTTCACATTTGACCTGATGTTTTGGTTCACATTTGGCCTGGTTTCAAACAATGGGTTCACATTTGACCTGAGGTTTAGGTTCACATTTGACCTGGTTTCAAACAACGGGTTCACATTTGACCTGAGGTTTAGGTTCACATTTGACCTTGTTTCAAACAATGGGTTCACATTTGACCTGGGGTTTAGGTTCATATTTGACCTGGTTTCAAACAACGGGTTCACATTTGACCTGGTTTCAAACAACGGGTTCACATATGACCTGAGGTTTAGGGTCACATTTGACCCGGTTTCAAACAACGGGTTCACATTTGACCTGAGGTTTAGGTTCACATTTGACCTGGTTTCAAACAACGGGTTCACATTTGACCTGAGGTTTTGGTTCACATTTGACCTGGTTTCAAACAACGATTAAACATTTGACCTGAGGTTTAGGTTCACATTTGACCTAGTTTCAAACAACTGGTTCACATTTGACCGAGGTTTAGGTTTACATTTGACCTGGTTTCAAACAACGGGTTCACATTTGACTTGAGGTTTAGGTTCACATTTGACCTGGTTTCAAACAACGGGTTCACATTTGACCTGGGGTTTAGGTTTACATTTGACCTACTTTTGGTTCACATTTGACATGGTTTCAAACAACGGGTTAACATTTGACCTAGGGTTTAGGTTCACATTTGACCTAGTTTCAAACAACGGGTTCACAATTGACCTGTGGTTTAGGTTCGCATTTGACCTGGTTTCAAACAACGGGTTCACATTAGACCTGAGGTTTAGGTTCACATTTGACCAGATTTCAAACAACGGTTTCACATTTGCCCTGAGGTTTTGGTTCACATATGACATGGTTTCAAACAACGGGTTCACATTTGACTTGAGGTTTAGGTTCACATTTGACCTGGGTTCAAACAACAGGTTCACATTTGACCTGAGGTTTTGGTTCAAATTTGACCTGGTTTCAAACAACGGGTTCACATTTGACCGGAGGGTTAGGTTCACATTTGGCCTAGTTTCAAACAACAGGTTCACATTTGACCTGAGGTTTAGGTTCACATTTGACCTGGTCTCAAACAACGGGTTCACATTTGACCTGAGGTTTTGGGTCACATTTGACCTGGTTTCAAACAACGAATTCACATTTGACCTGAGGTTTAGGTTCACATTTGACATGGGTTCAAACAACAGGTTCACATTTGACCTGATGTTTTGGTTCACATTTGGCCTGGTTTCAAACAATGGGTTCACATTTTACCTGAGGTTTAGGTTCACATTTGACTTGAGGTTTAGGTTCAAATTTGACCTGGTTTCAAACAATGGGTTCACATTTGACCTGGGGTTTAGGTTCATATTTGACCTGGTTTCAAACAACGGGTTCACATTTGACCTGAGGTTTTGGTTCATATTTGACCTTGTTTCAAACAACGGGTTCACATTTGACCTGAGGTTTAGGTTCACATTTGACCTGGGTTCAAACAACGGGTTCACATTTGACCTGGTTTCAAACAACGGGTTCACATTTGACCTGAGGTTTAGAGTCACATTTGACCCGGTTTCAAACAACGGGTTCACATTTGACCTGAGGTTTAGGTTCACATTTGACCTGGTTTCAAACAACGGGTTCACATTTGACCTGAGGTTTTGGTTCACATTTGACCTGGTTTCAAACAACGGTTTCACATTTGACCTGAGGTTTAGGTTCACATTTGACCTAGTTTCAAACAACTGGTTCACATTTGACCGAGGTTTAGGTATACATTTGACCTGGTTTCAAACAACGAGTTCACATTTGACTTGAGGTTTAGGTTCACATTTGACCTGGTTTCAAACAACGGGTTAACATTTGACCTGGGGTTTAGGTTTACATTTAACCTACTTTTGGTTCACATTTGACATGGTTTCAAACAACGGGTTAACATTTGACCTGGGGTTTAGGTTCACATTTGACCAAGTTTCAAACAACGGGTTCACAATTGACCTGTGGTTTAGGTTCGCATTTGACCTGGTTTCAAACAACGGGTTAACATTAGACCTGAGGTTTAGGTTCACATTTGACCAGGTTTCAAACAACGGGTTCACATTTGACCTGAGGTTTTGGTTCACATATGACATGGTTTCAAACAACGGGTTCGCATTTGACTTGAGGTTTAGGTTCACATTCGACCTGGGTTCAAACAACAGGTTCACATTTGACCTGAGGTTTTGGTTCAAATTTGACCTAGTTTCAAACAATGGGTTCACATTTGACCGGAGGTTAAGTTCACATTTGGCCTAGTTTCAAACAACAGGTTCACATTTGACCTGAGGTTTAGGTTCACATTTGACCTGGTCTCAAACAACGGGTTCACATTTGACCTGAGGTTTTGGGTCACATTTGACCTGGGTTCAAACAACGAGTTCACATTTGACCTGAGGTTTAGGTTCACATTTGACCTGGGTTCAAACAACAGGTTCACATTTGACCTGATGTTTTTGTTCACATTTGGCCTGGTTTCAAACAATGGGTTCACATTTGACCTGAGGTTTAGGTTCACATTTGACCTGGTTTCAAACAACGGGTTCACATTTGACTTGAGGTTTAGGTTCACATTTGACCTGGTTTCAAACAATGGGTTCACATTTGACCTGGGGTTTAGGTTCATATTTGACCTGGTTTCAAACAACGGGTTCACATTTGACCTGAGGTTTTGGTTCATATTTGACCTTGTTTCAAACAACGGGTTCGCATTTGACTTGAGGTTTAGGTTCACATTTGACCTGGGTTCAAACAACAGGTTCACATTTGACCTGAGGTTTTGGTTCAAATTTGACATGGTTTCAAACAACGGGTTCACATTTGACCAGAGGTTTAGGTTCACATTTGGCCTAGTTTCAAACAACAGGTTCACATTTGACCTGAGGTTTAGGTTCACATTTGACCTGGTCTCAAACAACGGGTTCACATTTGACCTGAGGTTTTGGTTCACATTTGACCTGGTTTCAAACAACGAGTTCACATTTGACCTGAGGTTTAGGTTCACATTTGACCTGGGTTCAAACAACAGGTTCACATTTGACCTGATGTTTTGGTTCACATTTGGCCTGGTTTCAAACAATGGGTTCACATTTGACCTGAGGTTTAGGTTCACATTTGACCTGGTTTCAAACAACGGGTTCACATTTGACTTGAGGTTTAGGTTCACATTTGACCTGCTTTCAAACAATGGGTTCACATTTGACCTGGGGTTTGGGTTCATATTTGACCTGGTTTCAAACAACGGGTTCAAATTTGACCTGAGGTTTTGGTTCATATTTGACCTTGTTTCAAACAACGGGTTCACATTTGACCGGAGGTTTAGGTTCACATTTGACCTGGGTTCAAACAACGGGTTCACATTTGACCTGGTTTCAAACAACGGGTTCACATTTGACCTGAGGTTTAGATTCATATTTGACCTGGTTTCAAACAACGGATTCACATTTGATCTGAGGTTTTGGTTCATATTTGACTTGGTTTCATAGAACGAGTTCACATTTGACCTGGGGTTTAGCTTCACATTTGACCTTGGTTCACATTTGACCTGAGATTTAGGTTCACATTTGACCTGGTTTCAAACAACAGGTTCACATTTGACCTGATGTTTTGGTTCACATTTGGCCTGGTTTCAAACAATGGGTTCACATTTGACCTGAGGTTTAGGTTCACATTTGACCTGGTTTCAAACAACGGGTTCACATTTGACTTGAGGTTTAGGTTCACATTTGACCTGGTTTCAAACAACGGGTTCACATTTGACCTGGGGTTTAGGTTTACATTTGACCTACTTTTGGTTCACATTTGACATGGTTTCAAACAACGGGTTAACATTTGACCTAGGGTTTAGGTTCACATTTGACCTAGTTTCAAACAACGGGTTCACAATTGACCTGTGGTTTAGGTTCGCATTTGACCTGGTTTCAAACAACGGGTTCACATTAGACCTGAGGTTTAGGTTCACATTTGACCAGATTTCAAACAACGGTTTCACATTTGACCTGAGGTTTTGGTTCACATATGACATGGTTTCAAACAACGGGTTCGCATTTGACTTGAGGTTTAGGTTCACATTTGACCTGGGTTCAAACAACAGGTTCACATTTGACCTGAGGTTTTGGTTCAAATTTGACCTGGTTTCAAACAACGGGTTCACATTTGACCGGAGGGTTAGGTTCACATTTGGCCTAGTTTCAAACAACAGGTTCACATTTGACCTGAGGTTTAGGTTCACATTTGACCTGGTCTCAAACAACGGGTTCACATTTGACCTGAGGTTTTGGGTCACATTTGACCTGGTTTCAAACAACGAATTCACATTTGACCTGAGGTTTAGGTTCACATTTGACCTGGGTTCAAACAACAGGTTCACATTTGACCTAATGTTTTGGTTCACATTTGGCCTGGTTTCAAACAATGGGTTCACATTTTACCTGAGGTTTAGGTTCACATTTGAGCTTGTTTCAAACAACGGGTTCACATTTGACCTGAGGTTTAGGTTCATATTTGACCTGGGTTCAAACAACGGGTTCACATTTGACCTGGTTTCAAACAACGGGTTCACATTTGACCTGAGGTTTAGATTCATATTTGACCTGGTTTCAAACAACGGATTCACATTTGATCTGAGGTTTTGGTTCATATTTGACTTGGTTTCATAGAACGAGTTCACATTTGACCTGGGGTTTAGCTTCACATTTGACCTTGGTTCACATTTGACCTGAGATTTAGGTTCACATTTGACCTGGTTTCAAACAACAGGTTCACATTTGACCTGATGTTTTGGTTCACATTTGACCTGGTTTCAAACAATGGGTTCACATTTGACCTGGGGTTTAGGTTCATATTTGACCTGGTTTCAAACAACGGGTTCACATTTGACCTGAGGTTTTGGTTCATATTTGACCTTGTTTCAAACAACGGGTTCACATTTGACCTGAGGTTTAGGTTCACATTTGACCTGGGTTCAAACAACGGGTTCACATTTGACCTGGTTTCAAACAACGGGTTCACATTTGACCTGAGGTTTAGAGTCACATTTGACCCGGTTTCAAACAGCGGGTTCACATTTGACCTGAGGTTTAGGTTCACATTTGACCTGGTTTCAAACAACGGGTTCACATTTGACCTGAGGTTTTGGTTCACATTTGACCTGGTTTCAAACAACGGTTTCACATTTGACCTGAGGTTTAGTTTCACATTTGACCTAGTTTCAAACAACTGGTTCACATTTGACCGAGGTTTAGGTATACATTTGACCTGGTTTCAAACAACGAGTTCACATTTGACTTGAGGTTTAGGTTCACATTTGACCTGGTTTCAAACAACGGGTTAACATTTGACCTGGGGTTTAGGTTTACATTTGACCTACTTTTGGTTCACATTTGACATGGTTTCAAACAACGGGTTAACATTTGACCTGGGGTTTAGGTTCACATTTGACCTAGTTTCAAACAACGGTTCACAATTGACCTGTGGTTTAGGTTCGCATTTGACCTGGTTTCAAACAACGGGTTAACATTAGACCTGAGGTTTAGGTTCACATTTGACCAGGTTTCAAACAACGGGTTCACATTTGACCTGAGGTTTTGGTTCACATATGACATGGTTTCAAACAACGGGTTCGCATTTGACTTGAGGTTTAGGTTCACATTCGACCTGGGTTCAAACAACAGGTTCACATTTGACCTGAGGTTTTGGTTCAAATTTGACCTAGTTTCAAACAATGGGTTCACATTTGACCGGAGGTTAAGTTCACATTTGGCCTAGTTTCAAACAACAGGTTCACATTTGACCTGAGGTTTAGGTTCACATTTGACCTGGTCTCAAACAACGGGTTCACATTTGACCTGAGGTTTTGGGTCACATTTGACCTGGGTTCAAACAACGAGTGCACATTTGACCTGAGGTTTAGGTTCACATTTGACCTGGGTTCAAACAACAGGTTCACATTTGACCTGATGTTTTTGTTCACATTTGGCCTGGTTTCAAACAATGGGTTCACATTTGACCTGAGGTTTAGGTTCACATTTGACCTGGTTTCAAACAACGGGTTCACATTTGACTTGAGGTTTAGGTTCACATTTTACCTGGTTTCAAACAATGGGTTCACATTTGACCTGGGGTTTAGGTTCATATTTGACCTGGTTTCAAACAACGGGTTCACATTTGACCTGAGGTTTTGGTTCATATTTGACCTTGTTTCAAACAACGGGTTCACATTTGACCTGAGGTTTAGGTTCACATTTGACCTGGGTTCAAACAACGGGTTCACATTTAACCTGGTTTCAAACAACGGGTTAACATTTGACCTAGGGTTTAGGTTCACATTTGACCTAGTTTCAAACAACGGGTTCACAATTGACCTGTGGTTTAGGTTCGCATTTGACCTGGTTTCAAACAACGGGTTCACATTAGACCTGAGGTTTAGGTTCACATTTGACCAGATTTCAAACAACGGTTTCACATTTGACCTGAGGTTTTGGTTCACATATGACATGGTTTCAAACAACGGGTTCGCATTTGACTTGAGGTTTAGGTTCACATTTGACCTGGGTACAAACAACAGGTTCACATTTGACCTGAGGTTTTGGTTCAAATTTGACCTGGTTTCAAACAACGGGTTCACATTTGACCGGAGGGTTAGGTTCACATTTGGCCTAGTTTCAAACAACAGGTTCACATTTGACCTGAGGTTTAGGTTCACATTTGACCTGGTCTCAAACAACGGGTTCACATTTGACCTGAGGTTTTGGGTCACATTTGACCTGGTTTCAAACAACGAGTTCACATTTGACCTGAGGTTTAGGTTCACATTTGACCTGGGTTCAAACAACAGGTTCACATTTGACCTGATGTTTTGGTTCACATTTGGCCTGGTTTCAAACAATGGGTTCACATTTTATCTGAGGTTTAGGTTCACATTTGACTTGAGGTTTAGGTTCAAATTTGACCTGGTTTCAAACAATGGGTTCACATTTGACCTGGGGTTTAGGTTCATATTTGACCTGGTTTCAAACAACGGGTTCACATTTGACCTGAGGTTTTGGTTCATATTTGACCTTGTTTCAAACAACGGGTTCACATTTGACCTGAGGTTTAGGTTCACATTTGACCTGGGTTCAAACAACGGGTTCACATTTGACCTGGTTTCAAACAACGGGTTCACATTTGACCTGAGGTTTAGAGTCACATTTGACCCGGTTTCAAACAACGGGTTCACATTTGACCTGAGGTTTAGGTTCACATTTGACCTGGTTTCAAACAACGGGTTCACATTTGACCTGAGGTTTTGGTTCACATTTGACCTGGTTTCAAACAACGGTTTCACATTTGACCTGAGGTTTAGGTTCACATTTGACCTAGTTTCAAACAACTGGTTCACATTTGACCGAGGTTTAGGTATACATTTGACCTGGTTTCAAACAACGAGTTCACATTTGACTTGAGGTTTAGGTTCACATTTGACCTGGTTTCAAACAACGGGTTAACATTTGACCTGGGGTTTAGGTTTACATTTGACCTACTTTTGGTTCACATTTGACATGGTTTCAAACAACGGGTTAACATTTGACCTGGGGTTTAGGTTCACATTTGACCTAGTTTCAAACAACGGTTCACAATTGACCTGTGGTTTAGGTTCGCATTTGACCTGGTTTCAAACAACGGGTTAACATTAGACCTGAGGTTTAGGTTCACATTTGACCAGGTTTCAAACAACGGGTTCACATTTGACCTGAGGTTTTGGTTCACATATGACATGGTTTCAAACAACGGGTTCGCATTTGACTTGAGGTTTAGGTTCACATTCGACCTGGGTTCAAACAACAGGTTCACATTTGACCTGAGGTTTTGGTTCAAATTTGACCTAGTTTCAAACAATGGGTTCACATTTGACCGGAGGTTAAGTTCACATTTGGCCTAGTTTCAAACAACAGGTTCACATTTGACCTGAGGTTTAGGTTCACATTTGACCTGGTCTCAAACAACGGGTTCACATTTGACCTGAGGTTTTGGGTCACATTTGACCTGGGTTCAAACAACGAGTGCACATTTGACCTGAGGTTTAGGTTCACATTTGACCTGGGTTCAAACAACAGGTTCACATTTGACCTGATGTTTTTGTTCACATTTGGCCTGGTTTCAAACAATGGGTTCACATTTGACCTGAGGTTTAGGTTCACATTTGACCTGGTTTCAAACAACGGGTTCACATTTGACTTGAGGTTTAGGTTCACATTTTACCTGGTTTCAAACAATGGGTTCACATTTGACCTGGGGTTTAGGTTCATATTTGACCTGGTTTCAAACAACGGGTTCACATTTGACCTGAGGTTTTGGTTCATATTTGACCTTGTTTCAAACAACGGGTTCACATTTGACCTGAGGTTTAGGTTCACATTTGACCTGGGTTCAAACAACGGGTTCACATTTAACCTGGTTTCAAACAACGGGTTAACATTTGACCTAGGGTTTAGGTTCACATTTGACCTAGTTTCAAACAACGGGTTCACAATTGACCTGTGGTTTAGGTTCGCATTTGACCTGGTTTCAAACAACGGGTTCACATTAGACCTGAGGTTTAGGTTCACATTTGACCAGATTTCAAACAACGGTTTCACATTTGACCTGAGGTTTTGGTTCACATATGACATGGTTTCAAACAACGGGTTCGCATTTGACTTGAGGTTTAGGTTCACATTTGACCTGGGTACAAACAACAGGTTCACATTTGACCTGAGGTTTTGGTTCAAATTTGACCTGGTTTCAAACAACGGGTTCACATTTGACCGGAGGGTTAGGTTCACATTTGGCCTAGTTTCAAACAACAGGTTCACATTTGACCTGAGGTTTAGGTTCACATTTGACCTGGTCTCAAACAACGGGTTCACATTTGACCTGAGGTTTTGGGTCACATTTGACCTGGTTTCAAACAACGAGTTCACATTTGACCTGAGGTTTAGGTTCACATTTGACCTGGGTTCAAACAACAGGTTCACATTTGACCTGATGTTTTGGTTCACATTTGGCCTGGTTTCAAACAATGGGTTCACATTTTATCTGAGGTTTAGGTTCACATTTGACTTGAGGTTTAGGTTCAAATTTGACCTGGTTTCAAACAATGGGTTCACATTTGACCTGGGGTTTAGGTTCATATTTGACCTGGTTTCAAACAACGGGTTCACATTTGACCTGAGGTTTTGGTTCATATTTGACCTTGTTTCAAACAACGGGTTCACATTTGACCTGAGGTTTAGGTTCACATTTGACCTGGGTTCAAACAACGGGTTCACATTTGACCTGGTTTCAAACAACGGGTTCACATTTGACCTGAGGTTTAGAGTCACATTTGACCCGGTTTCAAACAACGGGTTCACATTTGACCTGAGGTTTAGGTTCACATTTGACCTGGTTTCAAACAACGGGTTCACATTTGACCTGAGGTTTTGGTTCACATTTGACCTGGTTTCAAACAACGGTTTCACATTTGACCTGAGGTTTAGGTTCACATTTGACCTAGTTTCAAACAACTGGTTCACATTTGACCGAGGTTTAGGTATACATTTGACCTGGTTTCAAACAACGAGTTCACATTTGACTTGAGGTTTAGGTTCACATTTGACCTGGTTTCAAACAACGGGTTAACATTTGACCTGGGGTTTAGGTTTACATTTGACCTACTTTTGGTTCACATTTGACATGGTTTCAAACAACGGGTTAACATTTGACCTGGGGTTTAGGTTCACATTTGACCTAGTTTCAAACAACGGGTTCACAATTGACCTGTGGTTTAGGTTCGCATTTGACCTGGTTTCAAACAACGGGTTAACATTAGACCTGAGGTTTAGGTTCACATTTGACCAGGTTTCAAACAACGGGTTCACATTTGACCTGAGGTTTTGGTTCACATATGACATGGTTTCAAACAACGGGTTCGCATTTGACTTGAGGTTTAGGTTCACATTCGACCTGGGTTCAAACAACAGGTTCACATTTGACCTGAGGTTTTGGTTCAAATTTGACCTAGTTTCAAACAATGGGTTCACATTTGACCGGAGGTTAAGTTCACATTTGGCCTAGTTTCAAACAACAGGTTCACATTTGACCTGAGGTTTAGGTTCACATTTGACCTGGTCTCAAACAACGGGTTCACATTTGACCTGAGGTTTTGGGTCACATTTGACCTGGGTTCAAACAACGAGTTCACATTTGACCTGAGGTTTAGGTTCACATTTGACCTGGGTTCAAACAACAGGTTCACATTTGACCTGATGTTTTTGTTCACATTTGGCCTGGTTTCAAACAATGGGTTCACATTTGACCTGAGGTTTAGGTTCACATTTGACCTGGTTTCAAACAACGGGTTCACATTTGACTTGAGGTTTAGGTTCACATTTGACCTGGTTTCAAACAATGGGTTCACATTTGACCTGGGGTTTAGGTTCATATTTGACCTAGTTTCAAACAACGGGTTCACATTTGACCTGAGGTTTTGGTTCATATTTGACCTTGTTTCAAACAACGGGTTCACATTTGACCTGAGGTTTAGGTTCACATTTGACCTGGGTTCAAACAACGGGTTCACATTTAACCTGGTTTCAAACAACGGGTTCACATTTGACCTGAGGTTTAGGGTCACATTTGACCCGGTTTCAAACAACGGGTTCACATTTGACCTGAGGTTTAGGTTCACATTTGACCTGGTTTCAAACAACGGGTTCACATTTGACCTGAGGTTTTGGTTCACATTTGATCTGGTTTCAAACAACGGGTTCACATTTGACCTGAGGTTTAGGTTCACATTTGACCTGGTTTCAAACAATGGGCTCACATTTGACATGAGGTTTAGGTTCACATTTGACTTAGTTTCAAACAACGGGTTCACATTAGACCTGAGGTTTAGGTTCACATTTGACCTGGTTTCAAACAACGGGTTCACATTTGACCTGGTTTCAAACAACGGGTTCACATTTGACCGGAGGTTTAGGTTCACATTTGACCAGGGTTCAAACAACAGGTTCACATTTGACCTGTGGTTTTGGTTCACATTTGACCTGGTTTCAAACAACGGGTTCACATTTGACCTGAGGTTTAGGTTCACATTTTACCTAATTTCAAACAACGAGTTCACATTTGGCCTGAGGTTTAGGTTCACATTTGACCTGGTTTCAAACAACGGGTTCACATTTGACCTGGGGTTTAGGGTCACATTTGACCTGATTTCAAACAACGGGTTCACATTTAACCTGAGGTTTTGGTTCACATTTGACCTGGTTTCAAACAACGGGTTCACATTTGACCTGAGGTTTAGGTTCACATTTGACCTAGTTTAAAACAACAGGTTCACATTTGACCTGAGGTTTAGATTCATATTTGACCTGGTTTCAAACAACGGTTTCACATTTGATCTGAGGTTTTGGTTCATATTTGACTTGGTTTCATAGAACGAGTTCTCATTTGACCTGAGGTTTAGCTTCACATTTCACCTTGGTTCACATTTGACCTGAGATTTAAGTTCACATTTGACCTGGTTTCAAACAACAGGTTCACATTTGACCTGATGTTTTGGTTCACATTTGGCCTGGTTTCAAACAATGGGTTCACATTTGACCTGAGGTTTAGGTTCACATTTGACCTGGTTTCAAACAACGGGTTCACATTTGACTTGAGGTTTAGGTTCACATTTGACCTGGTTTCAAACAATGGGTTCACATTTGACCTGGGGTTTAGGTTCATATTTGACCTGGTTTCAAACAACGGATTCACATTTGACCTGAGGTTTTGGTTCATATTTGACCTTGTTTCAAACAATGGGTTCACATTTGATCTGAGGTTTAGGTTCACATTTGACCTAGGTTCAAACAACGGGTTCACATTTGACCTGGTTTCAAACAACGGGTTCACATTTGACCTGAGGTTTAGGGTCACATTTGACCCGGTTTCAAACAACGGGTTCACATTTGACCTGAGGTTTAGGTTCACATTTGACCTGGTTTCAAACAACGGGTTCACATTTGACCTGAGGTTTTTGTTCACATTTGACCTGGTTTCAAACAACGGTTTCACATTTGACCTGAGGTTTAGGTTCACATTTGACCTAGTTTCAAACAACTGGTTCACATTTGACCGAGGTTTAGGTTTACATTTGACCTGGTTTCAAACAACGAGTTCACATTTGACTTGAGGTTTAGGTTCACATTTGACCTGGTTTCAAACAACGGGTTCACATTTGACCTGGGGTTTAGGTTTACATTTGACCTGCTTTTGGTTCACATTTGACATGGTTTCAAACAACGGGTTAACATTTGACCTGGGGTTTAGGTTCACATTTGACCTGGTTTCAAACAACGGGTTCACATTTGACCTGAGGTTTAGGTTCACATTTGACCTGGGTTCAAACAACGGGTTCACATTTAACCTGGTTTCAAACAACGGGTTCACATTTGACCTGAGGTTTAGGGTCACATTTGACCCGGTTTCAAACAACGGGTTCACATTTGACCTGAGGTTTAGGTTCACATTTGACCTGGTTTCAAACAACGGGTTCACATTTGACCTGAGGTTTTGGTTCACATTTGATCTGGTTTCAAACAACGGGTTCACATTTGACCTGAGGTTTAGGTTCACATTTGACCTGGTTTCAAACAATGGGCTCACATTTGACATGAGGTTTAGGTTCACATTTGACTTAGTTTCAAACAACGGGTTCACATTAGACCTGAGGTTTAGGTTCACATTTGACCTGGTTTCAAACAACGGGTTCACATTTGACCTGGTTTCAAACAACGGGTTCACATTTGACCGGAGGTTTAGGTTCACATTTGACCAGGGTTCAAACAACAGGTTCACATTTGACCTGTGGTTTTGGTTCACATTTGACCTGGTTTCAAACAACGGGTTCACATTTGACCTGAGGTTTAGGTTCATATTTTACCTAATTTCAAACAACGAGTTCACATTTGGCCTGAGGTTTAGGTTCACATTTGACCTGGTTTCAAACAACGGGTTCACATTTGACCTGGGGTTTAGGGTCACATTTGACCTGATTTCAAACAACGGGTTCACATTTAACCTGAGGTTTTGGTTCACATTTGACCTGGTTTCAAACAACGGGTTCACATTTGACCTGAGGTTTAGGTTCACATTTGACCTAGTTTAAAACAACAGGTTCACATTTGACCTGAGGTTTAGATTCATATTTGACCTGGTTTCAAACAACGGTTTCACATTTGATCTGAGGTTTTGGTTCATATTTGACTTGGTTTCATAGAACGAGTTCTCATTTGACCTGAGGTTTAGCTTCACATTTCACCTTGGTTCACATTTGACCTGAGATTTAAGTTCACATTTGACCTGGTTTCAAACAACAGGTTCACATTTGACCTGATGTTTTGGTTCACATTTGGCCTGGTTTCAAACAATGGGTTCACATTTGACCTGAGGTTTAGGTTCACATTTGACCTGGTTTCAAACAACGGGTTCACATTTGACTTGAGGTTTAGGTTCACATTTGACCTGGTTTCAAACAATGGGTTCACATTTGACCTGGGGTTTAGGTTCATATTTGACCTGGTTTCAAACAACGGATTCACATTTGACCTGAGGTTTTGGTTCATATTTGACCTTGTTTCAAACAATGGGTTCACATTTGATCTGAGGTTTAGGTTCACATTTGACCTAGGTTCAAACAACGGGTTCACATTTGACCTGGTTTCAAACAACGGGTTCACATTTGACCTGAGGTTTAGGGTCACATTTGACCCGGTTTCAAACAACGGGTTCACATTTGACCTGAGGTTTAGGTTCACATTTGACCTGGTTTCAAACAACGGGTTCACATTTAACCTGAGGTTTTTGTTCACATTTGACCTGGTTTCAAACAACGGTTTCACATTTGACCTGAGGTTTAGGTTCACATTTGACCTAGTTTCAAACAACTGGTTCACATTTGACCGAGGTTTAGGTTTACATTTGACCTGGTTTCAAACAACGAGTTCACATTTGACTTGAGGTTTAGGTTCACATTTGACCTGGTTTCAAACAACGGGTTCACATTTGACCTGGGGTTTAGGTTTACATTTGACCTGTTTTTGGTTCACATTTGACATGGTTTCAAACAACGGGTTAACATTTGACCTGGGGTTTAGGTTCACATTTGACCTGGTTTCAAACAACGGGTTCACATTTGACCTGAGGTTTAGGTTCACATTTGACCTGGGTTCAAACAACGGGTTCACATTTAACCTGGTTTCAAACAACGGGTTCACATTTGACCTGAGGTTTAGGGTCACATTTGACCCGGTTTCAAACAACGGGTTCACATTTGACCTGAGGTTTAGGTTCACATTTGACCTGGTTTCAAACAACGGGTTCACATTTGACCTGAGGTTTTGGTTCACATTTGATCTGGTTTCAAACAACGGGTTCACATTTGACCTGAGGTTTAGGTTCACATTTGACCTGGTTTCAAACAATGGGCTCACATTTGACATGAGGTTTAGGTTCACATTTGACTTAGTTTCAAACAACGGGTTCACATTAGACCTGAGGTTTAGGTTCACATTTGACCTGGTTTCAAACAACGGGTTCACATTTGACCTGGTTTCAAACAACGGGTTCACATTTGACCGGAGGTTTAGGTTCACATTTGACCAGGGTTCAAACAACAGGTTCACATTTGACCTGTGGTTTTGGTTCACATTTGACCTGGTTTCAAACAACGGGTTCACATTTGACCTGAGGTTTAGGTTCACATTTTACCTAATTTCAAACAACGAGTTCACATTTGGCCTGAGGTTTAGGTTCACATTTGACCTGGTTTCAAACAACGGGTTCACATTTGACCTGGGGTTTAGGGTCACATTTGACCTGATTTCAAACAACGGGTTCACATTTAACCTGAGGTTTTGGTTCACATTTGACCTGGTTTCAAACAACGGGTTCACATTTGACCTGAGGTTTAGGTTCACATTTGACCTAGTTTAAAACAACAGGTTCACATTTGACCTGAGGTTTAGATTCATATTTGACCTGGTTTCAAACAACGGTTTCACATTTGATCTGAGGTTTTGGTTCATATTTGACTTGGTTTCATAGAACGAGTTCTCATTTGACCTGAGGTTTAGCTTCACATTTCACCTTGGTTCACATTTGACCTGAGATTTAAGTTCACATTTGACCTGGTTTCAAACAACAGGTTCACATTTGACCTGATGTTTTGGTTCACATTTGGCCTGGTTTCAAACAATGGGTTCACATTTGACCTGAGGTTTAGGTTCACATTTGACCTGGTTTCAAACAACGGGTTCACATTTGACTTGAGGTTTAGGTTCACATTTGACCTGGTTTCAAACAATGGGTTCACATTTGACCTGGGGTTTAGGTTCATATTTGACCTGGTTTCAAACAACGGATTCACATTTGACCTGAGGTTTTGGTTCATATTTGACCTTGTTTCAAACAATGGGTTCACATTTGATCTGAGGTTTAGGTTCACATTTAACCTAGGTTCAAACAACGGGTTCACATTTGACCTGGTTTCAAACAACGGGTTCACATTTGACCTGAGGTTTAGGGTCACATTTGACCCGGTTTCAAACAACGGGTTCACATTTGACCTGAGGTTTAGGTTCACATTTGACCTGGTTTCAAACAACGGGTTCACATTTGACCTGAGGTTTTTGTTCACATTTGACCTGGTTTCAAACAACGGTTTCACATTTGACCTGAGGTTTAGGTTCACATTTGACCTAGTTTCAAACAACTGGTTCACATTTGACCGAGGTTTAGGTTTACATTTGACCTGGTTTCAAACAACGAGTTCACATTTGACTTGAGGTTTAGGTTCACATTTGACCTGGTTTCAAACAACGGGTTCACATTTGACCTGGGGTTTAGGTTTACATTTGACCTGCTTTTGGTTCACATTTGACATGGTTTCAAACAACGGGTTAACATTTGACCTGGGGTTTAGGTTCACATTTGACCTAGTTTCAAACAACGAGTTCACAATTGACCTGTGGTTTAGGTTCGCATTTGACCTGGTTTCAAACAACGGGTTCACATTAGACCTGAGGTTTAGGTTCACATTTGACCAGGTTTCAAACAACGGGTTCACATTTGACCTGAGGTTTTGGTTCACATATGACATGGTTTCAAACAACGGGTTCACATTTGACCTGAGGTTTAGGTTCACATTTGACCTGGTTTCAAACAACGGGTTCACATTTGACCTGGTTTCAAACAACGGGTTCACATTTGACCGGAGGTTTAGGTTCACATTTCACCAGGGTTCAAACAACAGGTTCACATTTGACCTGTGGTTTTGGTTCACATTTGACCGGGTTTCAAACAACGGGTTCACATTTGACCTGAGGTTTAGGTTCACATTTTACCTAATTTCAAACAACGAGTTCACATTTGGCCTGAGGTTTAGGTTCACATTTGACCTGGTTTCAAACAACGGGTTCACATTTGACCTGGGGTTTAGGGTCACATTTGACCTGATTTCAAACAACGGGTTCACATTTAACCTGAGGTTTTGGTTCACATTTGACCTGGTTTCAAACAACGGGTTCACATTTAACCTGAGGTTTAGGTTCACATTTGACCTAGTTTAAAACAACAGGTTCACATTTGACCTGAGGTTTAGATTCATATTTGACCTGGTTTCAAACAACGGTTTCACATTTGATCTGAGGTTTTGGTTCATATTTGACTTGGTTTCATAGAACGAGTTCACATTTGACCTGAGGTTTAGCTTCACATTTCACCTTGGTTCACATTTGACCTGAGATTTAAGTTCACATTTGACCTGGTTTCAAACAACAGGTTCACATTTGACCTGATGTTTTGGTTTACATTTGGCCTGGTTTCAAACAATGGGTTCACATTTGACCTGAGGTTTAGGTTCACATTTGACCTGGTTTCAAACAACGGGTTCACATTTGACTTGAGGTTTAGGTTCACATTTGACCTGGTTTCAAACAATGGGTTCACATTTGACCTGGGGTTTAGGTTCATATTTGACCTGGTTTCAAACAACGGATTCACATTTGACCTGAGGTTTTGGTTCATATTTGACCTTGTTTCAAACAATGGGTTCACATTTGATCTGAGGTTTAGGTTCACATTTGACCTAGGTTCAAACAACGGGTTCACATTTGACCTGGTTTCAAACAACGGGTTCACATTTGACCTGAGCTTTAGGGTCACATTTGACCCGGTTTCAAACAACGGGTTCACATTTGACCTGAGGTTTAGGTTCACATTTGACCTGGTTTCAAACAACGGGTTCACATTTGACCTGAGGTTTTTGTTCACATTTGACCTGGTTTCAAACAACGGTTTCACATTTGACCTGAGGTTTAGGTTCACATTTGACCTAGTTTCAAACAACTGGTTCACATTTGACTGAGGTTTCGGTTTACATTTGACCTGGTTTCAAACAACGAGTTCACATTTGACTTGAGGTTTAGGTTCACATTTGACCTGGTTTCAAACAACGGGTTCAAATTTGACCTGGGGTTTAGGTTTACATTTGACCTGCTTTTGGTTCACATTTGACATGGTTTCAAACAACGGGTTAACATTTGACCTGGGGTTTAGGTTCACATTTGACCTAGTTTCAAACAACGAGTTCACAATTGACCTGTGGTTTAGGTTCGCATTTGACCTGGTTTCAAACAACGAGTTCACATTAGACCTGAGGTTTAGGTTCACATTTGACCAGGTTTCAAACAACGGGTTCACATTGGACCTGAGGTTTTGGTTCACATATGACATGGTTTCAAACCACGGGTTCGCATTTGACTTGAGGTTTAGGTTCACATTTGACCTGGGTTCAAACAACAGGTTCACATTTGACCTGAGGTTTTGGTTCAAAATTGACCTGTTTTCAAACAACGGGTTCACATTTGACCGGAGGTGTAGGTTCACATTTGACCTAGTTTCAAACAACAGGTTCACATTTGACCTGAGGTTTAGGTTCACATTTGACCTGGTCTCAAACAACGGGTTCACATTTGACCTGAGGTTTTGGGTCACATTTGACCTGGTTTCAAACAACGGTTTCACATTTGACCTGAGGTTTAGGTTCACATTTGACCTAGTTTCAAACAACTGGTTCACATTTGACTGAGGTTTAGGTTTACATTTGACCTGGTTTCAAACAACGAGTTCACATTTGACTTGAGGTTTAGGTTCACATTTGACCTGGTTTCAAACAACGGGTTCACATTTGACCTGGGGTTTAGGTTTACATTTGACCTGCTTTTGGTTCACATTTGACATGGTTTCAAACAACGGGTTAACATTTGACCTGGGGTTTAGGTTCACATTTGACCTAGTTTCAAACAACGAGTTCACAATTGACCTGTGGTTTAGGTTCGCATTTGACCTGGTTTCAAACAACGGGTTCACATTAGACCTGAGGTTTAGGTTCACATTTGACCAGGTTTCAAACAACGGGTTCACATTTGACCTGAGGTTTTGGTTCACATATGACATGGTTTCAAACCACGGGTTCGCATTTGACTTGAGGTTTAGGTTCACATTTGACCTGGGTTCAAACAACAGGTTCACATTTGACCTGAGGTTTTGGTTCAAAATTGACCTGTTTTCAAACAACGGGTTCACATTTGACCGGAGGTGTAGGTTCACATTTGACCTAGTTTCAAACAACAGGTTCACATTTGACCTGAGGTTTAGGTTCACATTTGACCTGGTCTCAAACAACGGGTTCACATTTGACCTGAGGTTTTGGGTCACATTTGACCTGGTTTCAAACAACGGTTTCACATTTGACCTGAGGTTTAGGTTCACATTTGACCTAGTTTCAAACAACTGGTTCACATTTGACTGAGGTTTAGGTTTACATTTGACCTGGTTTCAAACAACGAGTTCACATTTGACTTGAGGTTTAGGTTCACATTTGACCTGGTTTCAAACAACGGGTTCACATTTGACCTGGGGTTTAGGTTTACATTTGACCTGCTTTTGGTTCACATTTGACATGGTTTCAAACAACGGGTTAACATTTGACCTGGGGTTTAGGTTCACATTTGACCTAGTTTCAAACAACGAGTTCACAATTGACCTGTGGTTTAGGTTCGCATTTGACCTGGTTTCAAACAACGGGTTCACATTAGACCTGAGGTTTAGGTTCACATTTGACCAGGTTTCAAACAACGGGTTCACATTTGACCTGAGGTTTTGGTTCACATATGACATGGTTTCAAACCACGGGTTCGCATTTGACTTGAGGTTTAGGTTCACATTTGACCTGGGTTCAAACAACAGGTTCACATTTGACCTGAGGTTTTGGTTCAAAATTGACCTGTTTTCAAACAACGGGTTCACATTTGACCGGAGGTTTAGGTTCACATTTGGCCTAGTTTCAAACAACAGGTTCACATTTGACCTGAGGTTTAGGTTCACATTTGACCTGGTCTCAAACAACGGGTTCACATTTGACCTGAGGTTTTGGGTCACATTTGACCTGGTTTCAAACAACGAGTTCACATTTGACCTGAGGTTTAGGTTCACATTTGACCTGGGTTCAAACAACAGGTTCACATTTGACCTGATGTTTTTGTTCACATTTGGCCTGGTTTCAAACAATGGGTTCACATTTGACCTGAGGTTTAGGTTCACATTTGACCTGGTTTCAAACAACGGGTTCACATTTGACTTGAGGTTTAGGTTCACATTTGACCTGGTTTTAAACAATGGGTTCACATTTGACCTGGGGTTTAGGTTCATATTTGACCTGGTTTCAAACAACGAGTTCACATTTGACCTGAGGTTTTGGTTCATATTTGACCTTGTTTCAAACAACGGGTTCACATTTGACCTGAAGTTTAGGTTCACATTTGACCTGGGTTCAAACAACGGGTTCACATTTGACCTGGTTTCAAACAACGGGTTCACATTTGACCTGAGGTTTAGGGTCACATTTGACCCGGTTTCAAACAACGGGTTCACATTTGACCTGAGGTTTAGGTTCACATTTGACCTGGTTTCAAACAACGGGATCACATTTGACCTGAGGTTTTGGTTCACATTTGATCTGGTTTCAAACAACGGGTTCACATTTGACCTGAGGTTTAGGTTAACATTTGACCTGGTTTCAAACAATGGGCTCACATTTGACATGAGGTTTAGGTTCACATTTGACTTAGTTTCAAACAACGGGTTCACATTTGACCTGAGGTTTAGGTTCACATTTGACCTGGTTTCAAACATCGGGTTCACATTTGACCTGGTTTCAAACAAAGGGTTCACATTTGACCGAAGGTTTAGGTTCACATTTGACCAGGGTTCAAACAACAGGTTCACATTTGACCTGTGGTTTTGGTTCACATTTGACCTGGTTTCAAACAACGGGTTCACATTTGACCTGAGGTTTAGGTTCACATTTTACCTAATTTCAAACAACGAGTTCACATTTGGCCTGAGGTTTAGGTTCACATTTGACCTGGTTTCAAACAACGGGTTCACATTTGACCTGGGGTTTAGGGTCACATTTGACCTGATTTCAAACAACGGGTTCACATTTAACCTGAGGTTTTGGTTCACATTTGACCTGGTTTCAAACAACGGGTTCACATTTGACCTGAGGTTTAGGTTCACATTTGACCTGGTTTAAAACAACAGGTTCACATTTGACCTGAGGTTTAGATTCATATTTGACCTGGTTTCAAACAACGGTTTCACATTTGATCTGAGGTTTTGGTTCATATTTGACTTGGTTTCATAGAACGAGTTCACATTTGACCTGAGGTTTAGGTTCACATTTCACCTTGGTTCACATTTGACCTGAGATTTAAGTTCACATTTGACCTGGTTTCAAACAACAGGTTCACATTTGACCTGATGTTTTGGTTCACATTTGGCCTGGTTTCAAACAATGGGTTCACATTTGACCTGAGGTTTAGGTTCACATTTGACCTGGTTTCAAACAACGGGTTCACATTTGACTTGAGGTTTAGGTTCACATTTGACCTGGTTTCAAACAATGGGTTCACATTTGACCTGGGGTTTAGGTTCATATTTGACCTGGTTTCAAACAACGGATTCACATTTGACCTGAGGTTTTGGTTCACATTTGACCTTGTTTCAAACAATGGGTTCACATTTGATCTGAGGTTTAGGTTCACATTTGACCTAGGTTCAAACAACGGGTTCACATTTGACCTGGTTTCAAACAACGGGTTCACATTTGACCTGAGGTTTAGGGTCACATTTGACCCGGTTTCAAACAACGGGTTCACATTTGACCTGAGGTTTAGGTTCACATTTGACCTGGTTTCAAACAACGGGTTCACATTTGACCTGAGGTTTTTGTTCACATTTGACCTGGTTTCAAACAACGGTTTCACATTTGACCTGAGGTTTAGGTTCACATTTGACCTAGTTTCAAACAACTGGTTCACATTTGACCGAGGTTTAGGTTTACATTTGACCTGGTTTCAAACAACGAGTTCACATTTGACTTGAGGTTTAGCTTCACATTTGACCTGGTTTCAAACAACGGGTTCACATTTGACCTGGGGTTTAGGTTTACATTTGACCTGCTTTTGGTTCACATTTGACATGGTTTCAAACAACGGGTTAACATTTGACCTGGGGTTTAGGTTCAAATTTGACCTAGTTTCAAACAACGAGTTCACAATTGACCTGTGGTTTAGGTTCGCATTTGACCTGGTTTCAAACAACGGGTTCACATTAGACCTGAGGTTTAGGTTCACATTTGACCAGGTTTCAAACAACGGGTTCACATTTGACCTGAGGTTTTGGTTCACATATGACATGGTTTCAAACAACGGGTTCACATTTGACCTGAGGTTTAGGTTCACATTTGACCTGGTTTCAAACAACGGGTTCACATTTGACCTGGTTTCAAACAACGGGTTCACATTTGATCGGAGGTTTAGGTTCACATTTGACCAGGGTTCAAACAACAGGTTCACATTTGACCTGTGGTTTTGGTTCACATTTGACCTGGTTTCAAACAACGGGTTCACATTTGACCTGAGGTTTAGGTTCACATTTTACCTAATTTCAAACAACGAGTTCACATTTGGCCTGAGGTTTAGGTTCACATTTGACCTGGTTTCAAACAACGGGTTCACATTTGACCTGGGGTTTAGGGTCACATTTGACCTGATTTCAAACAACGGGTTCACATTTAACCTGAGGTTTTGGTTCACATTTGACCTGGTTTCAAACAACGGGTTCACATTTGACCTGAGGTTTAGGTTCACATTTGACCTGGTTTAAAACAACAGGTTCACATTTGACCTGAGGTTTAGATTCATATTTGACCTGGTTTCAAACAACGGTTTCACATTTGATCTGAGATTTTGGTTCATATTTGACTTGGTTTCATAGAACGAGTTCACATTTGACCTGAGGTTTAGGTTCACATTTCACCTTGGTTCACATTTGACCTGAGATTTAAGTTCACATTTGACCTGGTTTCAAACAACAGGTTCACATTTGACCTGATGTTTTGGTTCACATTTGGCCTGGTTTCAAACAATGGGTTCACATTTGACCTGAGGTTTAGGTTCACATTTGACCTGGTTTCAAACAACGGGTTCACATTTGACTTGAGGTTTAGGTTCACATTTGACCTGGTTTCAAACAATGGGTTCACATTTGACCTGGGGTTTAGGTTCATATTTGACCTGGTTTCAAACAACGGATTCACATTTGACCTGAGGTTTTGGTTCATATTTGACCTTATTTCAAACAATGGGTTCACATTTGATCTGAGGTTTAGGTTCACATTTGACCTAGGTTCAAACAACGGGTTCACATTTGACCTGGTTTCAAACAACGGGTTCACATTTGACCTGAGGTTTAGGGTCACATTTGACCCGGTTTCAAACAACGGGTTCACATTTGACCTGAGGTTTAGGTTCACATTTGACCTGGTTTCAAACAACGGGTTCACATTTGACCTGAGGTTTTTGTTCACATTTGACCTGGTTTCAAACAACGGTTTCACAATTGACCTGAGGTTTAGGTTCACATTTGACCTAGTTTCAAACAACTGGTTCACATTTGACCGAGGTTTAGGTTTACATTTTACCTAATTTCAAACAACGAGTTCACATTTGGCCTGAGGTTTAGGTTCACATTTGACCTGGTTTCAAACAACGGGTTCACATTTGACCTGGGGTTTAGGGTCACATTTGACCTGATTTCAAACAACGGGTTCACATTTAACCTGAGGTTTTGGTTCACATTTGACCTGGTTTCAAACAACGGGTTCACATTTGACCTGAGGTTTAGGTTCACATTTGACCTGGTTTAAAACAACAGGTTCACATTTGACCTGAGGTTTAGATTCATATTTGACCTGGTTTCAAACAACGGTTTCACATTTGATCTGAGGTTTTGGTTCATATTTGACTTGGTTTCATAGAACGAGTTCACATTTGACCTGAGGTTTAGGTTCACATTTCACCTTGGTTCACATTTGACCTAAGATTTAAGTTCACATTTGACCTGGTTTCAAACAACAGGTTCACATTTGACCTGATGTTTTGGTTCACATTTGGCCTGGTTTCAAACAATGGGTTCACATTTGACCTGAGGTTTAGGTTCACATTTGACCTGGTTTCAAACAACGGGTTCACATTTGACTTGAGGTTTAGGTTCACATTTGACCTGGTTTCAAACAATGGGTTCACATTTGACCTGGGGTTTAGGTTCATATTTGACCTGGTTTCAAACAACGGATTCACATTTGACCTGAGGTTTTGGTTCATATTTGACCTTGTTTCAAACAATGGGTTCACATTTGATCTGAGGTTTAGGTTCACATTTGACCTAGGTTCAAACAACGGGTTCACATTTGACCTGGTTTCAAACAACGGGTTCACATTTGACCTGAGGTTTAGGGTCACATTTGACCCGGTTTCAAACAACGGGTTCACATTTGACCTGAGGTTTAGGTTCACATTTGACCTGGTTTCAAACAACGGGTTCACATTTGACCTGAGGTTTTTGTTCACATTTGACCTGGTTTCAAACAACGGTTTCACATTTGACCTGAGGTTTAGGTTCACATTTGACCTAGTTTCAAACAACTGGTTCACATTTGACCGAGGTTTAGGTTTACATTTGACCTGGTTTCAAACAACGAGTTCACATTTGACTTGAGGTTTAGGTTCACATTTGACCTGGTTTCAAACAACGGGTTCACATTTGACCTGGGGTTTAGGTTTACATTTGACCTGCTTTTGGTTCACATTTGACATGGTTTCAATCAACGGGTTAACATTTGACCTGGGGTTTAGGTTCAAATTTGACCTAGTTTCAAACAACGAGTTCACAATTGACCTGTGGTTTAGGTTCGCATTTGACCTGGTTTCAAACAACGGGTTCACATTAGACCTGAGGTTTAGGTTCACATTTGACCAGGTTTCAAACAACGGGTTCACATTTGACCTGAGGTTTTGGTTCACATATGACATGGTTTCAAACAACGGGTTCACATTTGACCTGAGGTTTAGGTTCACATTTGACCTGGTTTCAAACAACGGGTTCACATTTGACCTGGTTTCAAACAACGGGTTCACATTTGACCAGAGGTTTAGGTTCACATTTGACCAGGGTTCAAACAACAGGTTCACATTTGACCTGTGGTTTTGGTTCACATTTGACCTGGTTTCAAACAACGGGTTCACATTTGACCTGAGGTTTAGGTTCACATTTTACCTAATTTCAAACAACGAGTTCACATTTGGCTTGAGGTTTAGGTTCACATTTGACCTGGTTTCAAACAACGGGTTCACATTTGACCTGGGGTTTAGGGTCACATTTGACCTGATTTCAAACAACGAGTTCACATTTAACCTGAGGTTTTGGTTCACATTTGACCTGGTTTCAAACAACGGGTTCACATTTGACCTGAGGTTTAGGTTCACATTTGACCTAGTTTAAAACAACAGGTTCACATTTGACCTGAGGTTTAGATTCATATTTGACCTGGTTTCAAACAACGGTTTCACATTTGATCTGAGGTTTTGGTTCATATTTGACTTGGTTTCATAGAACGAGTTCACATTTGACCTGAGGTTTAGCTTCACATTTCACCTTGGTTCACATTTGACCTGAGATTTAAGTTCACATTTGACCTGGTTTCAAACAACAGGTTCACATTTGACCTGATGTTTTGGTTTACATTTGGCCTGGTTTCAAACAATGGGTTCACATTTGACCTGAGGTTTAGGTTCACATTTGACCTGGTTTCAAACAATGGGTTCACATTTGACTTGAGGTTTAGGTTCACATTTGACCTGGTTTCAAACAATGGGTTCACATTTGACCTGGGGTTTAGGTTCATATTTGACCTGGTTTCAAACAACGGATTCACATTTGACCTGAGGTTTTGGTTCATATTTGACCTTGTTTCAAACAATGGGTTCACATTTGATCTGAGGTTTAGGTTCACATTTGACCTAGGTTCAAACAACGGGTTCACATTTGACCTGGTTTCAAACAACGGGTTCACATTTGACCTGAGATTTAGGGTCACATTTGACCTGGTTTCAAACAACGGGTTCACATTTGACCTGAGGTTTAGGTTCACATTTGACCTGGTTTCAAACAACAGGTTCACATTTGACCTGAGGTTTTTGTTCACATTTGACCTGGTTTCAAACAACGGTTTCACATTTGACCTGAGGTTTAGGTTCACATTTGACCTAGTTTCAAACAACTGGTTCACATTTGACTGAGGTTTAGGTTTACATTTGACCTGGTTTCAAGCAACGAGTTCACATTTGACTTGAGGTTTAGGTTCACATTTGACCTGGTTTCAAACAACGGGTTCACATTTGACCTGGGGTTTAGGTTTACATTTGACCTGCTTTTGGTTCACATTTGACATGGTTTCAAACAACGGGTTAACATTTGACCTGGGGTTTAGGTTCACATTTGACCTAGTTTCAAACAACGAGTTCACAATTGACCTGTGGTTTAGGTTCGCATTTGACCTGGTTTCAAACAACGGGTTCACATTAGACCTGAGGTTTAGGTTCACATTTGACCAGGTTTCAAACAACGGGTTCACATTTGACCTGAGGTTTTGGTTCACATATGACATGGTTTCAAACAACGGGTTCGCATTTGACTTGAGGTTTAGGTTCACATTTGACCTGGGTTCAAACAACAGGTTCACATTTGACCTGAGGTTTTGGTTCAAATTTGACCTGTTTTCAAACAACGGGTTCACATTTGACCGGAGGTTTAGGTTCACATTTGGCCTAGTTTCAAACAACAGGTTCACATTTGACCTGAGGTTTAGGTTCACATTTTCCCTGGTCTCAAACAACGGGTTCACATTTGACCTGAGGTTTTGGGTCACATTTGACCTGGTTTCAAACAACTAGTTCACATTTGACCTGAGGTTTAGGTTCACATTTGACCTGGGTTCAAACAACAGGTTCACATTTGACCTGATGTTTTTGTTCACATTTGGCCTGGTTTCAAACAATGGGTTCACATTTGACCTGAGGTTTAGGTTCACATTTGACCTGGTTTCAAACAACGGGTTCACATTTGACTTGAGGTTTAGGTTCACATTTGACCTGGTTTTAAACAATGGGTTCACATTTGACCTGGGGTTTAGGTTCATATTTGACCTGGTTTCAAACAACGAGTTCACATTTGACCTGAGGTTTTGGTTCATATTTGACCTTGTTTCAAACAACGGGTTCACATTTGACCTGAAGTTTAGGTTCACATTTGACCTGGGTTCATACAACGGGTTCACATTTGACCTGGTTTCAAACAACGGGTTCACATTTGACCTGAGGTTTAGGGTCACATTTGACCCGGTTTCAAACAACGGGTTCACATTTGACCTGAGGTTTAGGTTCACATTTGACCTGGTTTCAAACAACGGGTTCACATTTGACCTGAGGTTTAGGTTCACATTTTACCTAATTTCAAACAACGAGTTCACATTTGGCCTGAGGTTTAGGTTCACATTTGACCTGGTTTCAAACAACGGGTTCACATTTGACCTGGGGTTTAGGGTCACATTTGACCTGATTTCAAACAACGGGTTCACATTTAACCTGAGGTTTTGGTTCACATTTGACCTGGTTTCAAACAACGGGTTCACATTTGACCTGAGGTTTAGGTTCACATTTGACCTAGTTTAAAACAACAGGTTCACATTTGACCTGAGGTTTAGATTCATATTTGACCTGGTTTCAAACAACGGTTTCACATTTGATCTGAGGTTTTGGTTCATATTTGACTTGGTTTCATAGAACGAGTTCACATTTGACCTGAGGTTTAGCTTCACATTTCACCTTGGTTCACATTTGACCTGAGATTTAAGTTCACATTTGACCTGGTTTCAAACAACAGGTTCACATTTGACCTGATGTTTTGGTTTACATTTGGCCTGGTTTCAAACAATGGGTTCACATTTGACCTGAGGTTTAGGTTCACATTTGACCTGGTTTCAAACAATGGGTTCACATTTGACTTGAGGTTTAGGTTCACATTTGACCTGGTTTCAAACAATGGGTTCACATTTGACCTGGGGTTTAGGTTCATATTTGACCTGGTTTCAAACAACGGATTCACATTTGACCTGAGGTTTTGGTTCATATTTGACCTTGTTTCAAACAATGGGTTCACATTTGATCTGAGGTTTAGGTTCACATTTGACCTAGGTTCAAACAACGGGTTCACATTTGACCTGGTTTCAAACAACGGGTTCACATTTGACCTGAGATTTAGGGTCACATTTGACCTGGTTTCAAACAACGGGTTCACATTTGACCTGAGGTTTAGGTTCACATTTGACCTGGTTTCAAACAACAGGTTCACATTTGACCTGAGGTTTTTGTTCACATTTGACCTGGTTTCAAACAACGGTTTCACATTTGACCTGAGGTTTAGGTTCACATTTGACCTAGTTTCAAACAACTGGTTCACATTTGACTGAGGTTTAGGTTTACATTTGACCTGGTTTCAAGCAACGAGTTCACATTTGACTTGAGGTTTAGGTTCACATTTGACCTGGTTTCAAACAACGGGTTCACATTTGACCTGGGGTTTAGGTTTACATTTGACCTGCTTTTGGTTCACATTTGACATGGTTTCAAACAACGGGTTAACATTTGACCTGGGGTTTAGGTTCACATTTGACCTAGTTTCAAACAACGAGTTCACAATTGACCTGTGGTTTAGGTTCGCATTTGACCTGGTTTCAAACAACGGGTTCACATTAGACCTGAGGTTTAGGTTCACATTTGACCAGGTTTCAAACAACGGGTTCACATTTGACCTGAGGTTTTGGTTCACATATGACATGGTTTCAAACAACGGGTTCGCATTTGACTTGAGGTTTAGGTTCACATTTGACCTGGGTTCAAACAACAGGTTCACATTTGACCTGAGGTTTTGGTTCAAATTTGACCTGTTTTCAAACAACGGGTTCACATTTGACCGGAGGTTTAGGTTCACATTTGGCCTAGTTTCAAACAACAGGTTCACATTTGACCTGAGGTTTAGGTTCACATTTTCCCTGGTCTCAAACAACGGGTTCACATTTGACCTGAGGTTTTGGGTCACATTTGACCTGGTTTCAAACAACTAGTTCACATTTGACCTGAGGTTTAGGTTCACATTTGACCTGGGTTCAAACAACAGGTTCACATTTGACCTGATGTTTTTGTTCACATTTGGCCTGGTTTCAAACAATGGGTTCACATTTGACCTGAGGTTTAGGTTCACATTTGACCTGGTTTCAAACAACGGGTTCACATTTGACTTGAGGTTTAGGTTCACATTTGACCTGGTTTTAAACAATGGGTTCACATTTGACCTGGGGTTTAGGTTCATATTTGACCTGGTTTCAAACAACGAGTTCACATTTGACCTGAGGTTTTGGTTCATATTTGACCTTGTTTCAAACAACGGGTTCACATTTGACCTGAAGTTTAGGTTCACATTTGACCTGGGTTCATACAACGGGTTCACATTTGACCTGGTTTCAAACAACGGGTTCACATTTGACCTGAGGTTTAGGGTCACATTTGACCCGGTTTCAAACAACGGGTTCACATTTGACCTGAGGTTTAGGTTCACATTTGACCTGGTTTCAAACAACGGGTTCACATTTGACCTGAGGTTTAGGTTCACATTTTACCTAATTTCAAACAACGAGTTCACATTTGGCCTGAGGTTTAGGTTCACATTTGACCTGGTTTCAAACAACGGGTTCACATTTGACCTGGGGTTTAGGGTCACATTTGACCTGATTTCAAACAACGGGTTCACATTTAACCTGAGGTTTTGGTTCACATTTGACCTGGTTTCAAACAACGAGTTCACATTTGACTTGAGGTTTAGGTTCACATTTGACCTGGTTTCAAACAACGGGTTAACATTTGACCTGGGGTTTAGGTTTACATTTGACCTACTTTTGGTTCACATTTGACATGGTTTCAAACAACGGGTTAACATTTGACCTGGGGTTTAGGTTCACATTTGACCTAGTTTCAAACAACGAGTTCACAATTGACCTGTGGTTTAGGTTCGCATTTGACCTGGTTTCAAACAACGGGTTCACATTAGACCTGAGGTTTAGGTTCACATTTGACCAGGTTTCAAACAACGGGTTCACATTTGACCTGAGGTTTTGGTTCACATATGACATGGTTTCAAACAACGGGTTCGCATTTGACTTGAGGTTTAGGTTCACATTTGACCTGGGTTCAAACAACAGGTTCACATTTGACCTGAGGTTTTGGTTCAAATTTGACCTGTTTTCAAACAACGGGTTCACATTTGACCGGAGGTTTAGGTTCACATTTGGCCTAGTTTCAAACAACAGGTTCACATTTGACCTGAGGTTTAGGTTCACATTTTCCCTGGTCTCAAACAACGGGTTCACATTTGACCTGAGGTTTTGGGTCACATTTGACCTGGTTTCAAACAACTAGTTCACATTTGACCTGAGGTTTAGGTTCACATTTGACCTGGGTTCAAACAACAGGTTCACATTTGACCTGATGTTTTTGTTCACATTTGGCCTGGTTTCAAACAATGGGTTCACATTTGACCTGAGGTTTAGGTTCACATTTGACCTGGTTTCAAACAACGGGTTCACATTTGACTTGAGGTTTAGGTTCACATTTGACCTGGTTTTAAACAATGGGTTCACATTTGACCTGGGGTTTAGGTTCATATTTGACCTGGTTTCAAACAACGAGTTCACATTTGACCTGAGGTTTTGGTTCATATTTGACCTTGTTTCAAACAACGGGTTCACATTTGACCTGAAGTTTAGGTTCACATTTGACCTGGGTTCATACAACGGGTTCACATTTGACCTGGTTTCAAACAACGGGTTCACATTTGACCTGAGGTTTAGGGTCACATTTGACCCGGTTTCAAACAACGGGTTCACATTTGACCTGAGGTTTAGGTTCACATTTGACCTGGTTTCAAACAACGGGTTCACATTTGACCTGAGGTTTAGGTTCACATTTTACCTAATTTCAAACAACGAGTTCACATTTGGCCTGAGGTTTAGGTTCACATTTGACCTGGTTTCAAACAACGGGTTCACATTTGACCTGGGGTTTAGGGTCACATTTGACCTGATTTCAAACAACGGGTTCACATTTAACCTGAGGTTTTGGTTCACATTTGACCTGGTTTCAAACAACGGGTTCACATTTGACCTGAGGTTTAGGTTCACATTTGACCTAGTTTAAAACAACAGGTTCACATTTGACCTGAGGTTTAGATTCATATTTGACCTGGTTTCAAACAACGGTTTCACATTTGATCTGAGGTTTTGGTTCATATTTGACTTGGTTTCATAGAACGAGTTCACATTTGACCTGAGGTTTAGCTTCACATTTCACCTTGGTTCACATTTGACCTGAGATTTAAGTTCACATTTGACCTGGTTTCAAACAACAGGTTCACATTTGACCTGATGTTTTGGTTTACATTTGGCCTGGTTTCAAACAATGGGTTCACATTTGACCTGAGGTTTAGGTTCACATTTGACCTGGTTTCAAACAACGGGTTTACATTTGACTTGAGGTTTAGGTTCACATTTGACCTGGTTTCAAACAATGGGTTCACATTTGACCTGGGGTTTAGGTTCATTTTTGACCTGGTTTCAAACAACGGATTCACATTTGACCTGAGGTTTTGGTTCATATTTGACCTTGTTTCAAACAATGGGTTCACATTTGATCTGAGGTTTAGGTTCACATTTGACCTAGGTTCAAACAACGGGTTCACATTTGACCTGGTTTCAAACAACGGGTTCACATTTGACCTGAGGTTTAGGGTCACATTTGACCTGGTTTCAAACAACGGGTTCACATTTGACCTGAGGTTTAGGTTCACATTTGACCTGGTTTCAAACAACGGGTTCACATTTGACCTGAGGTTTTTGTTCACATTTGACCTGGTTTCAAACAACGGTTTCACATTTGACCTGAGGTTTAGGTTCACATTTGACCTAGTTTCAAACAACTGGTTCACGTTTGACTGAGGTTTAGGTTTACATTTGACCTGGTTTCAAACAACGAGTTCACATTTGACTTGAGGTTTAGGTTCACATTTGACCTGGTTTCAAACAACGGGTTCACATTTGACCTGGGGTTTAGGTTTACATTTGACCTGCTTTTGGTTCACATTTGACATGGTTTCAAACAACGGGTTAACATTTGACCTGGGGTTTAGGTTCACATTTGACCTAGTTTCAAACAACGAGTTCACAATTGACCTGTGGTTTAAGTTCGCATTTGACCTGGTTTCAAACAACGGGTTCACATTAGACCTGAGGTTTAGGTTCACATTTGACCAGGTTTCAAACAACGGGTTCACATTTGACCTGAGGTTTTGGTTCACATATGACATGGTTTCAAACAACGGGTTCGCATTTGACTTGAGGTTTAGGTTCACATTTGACCTGGGTTCAAACAACAGGTTCACATTTGACCTGAGGTTTTGGTTCAAATTTGACCTGTTTTCAAACAACGGGTTCACATTTGACCGGAGGTTTAGGTTCACATTTGGCCTAGTTTCAAACAACAGGTTCACATTTGACCTGAGGTTTAGGTTCACATTTGCCCTGGTCTCAAACAACGGGTTCACATTTGACCTGAGGTTTTGGGTCACATTTGACCTGGTTTCAAACAACTAGTTCACATTTGACCTGAGGTTTAGGTTCACATTTGACCTGGGTTCAAACAACAGGTTCACATTTGACCTGATGTTTTTGTTCACATTTGGCCTGGTTTCAAACAATGGGTTCACATTTGACCTGAGGTTTAGGTTCACATTTGACCTGGTTTCAAGCAACGGGTTCATATTTGACTTGAGGTTTAGGTTCACATTTGACCTGGTTTTAAACAATGGGTTCACATTTGACCTGGGGTTTAGGTTCATATTTGACCTGGTTTCAAACAACGAGTTCACATTTGACCTGAGGTTTTGGTTCATATTTGACCTTGTTTCAAACAACGGGTTCACATTTGACCTGAAGTTTAGGTTCACATTTGACCTGGGTTCAAACAACGGGTTCACATTTGACCTGGTTTCAAACAACGGGTTCACATTTGACCTGAGGTTTAGGTTAACATTTGACCTGGTTTCAAACAATGGGCTCACATTTGACATGAGGTTTAGGTTCACCTTTGACTTAGTTTCAAACAACGGGTTCACATTTGACCTGAGGTTTAGGTTCACATTTGACCTGGTTTCAAACATCGGGTTCACATTTGACCTGGTTTCAAACAACGGGTTCACATTTGACCGGAGGTTTAGGTTCACATTTGACCAGGATTCAAACAACAGGTTCACATTTGACCTGTGGTTTTGGTTCACATTTGACCTGGTTTCAAACAACGGGTTCACATTTGACCTGAGGTTTAGGTTGACATTTTACCTAATTTCAAACAACGAGTTCACATTTGGCCTGAGGTTTAGGTTCACATTTGACCTGGTTTCAAACAACGGGTTCACATTTGACCTGGGGTTTAGGGTCACATTTGACCTGATTTCAAACAACGGGTTCACATTTAACCTGAGGTTTTGGTTCACATTTGACCTGGTTTCAAACAACGGGTTCACATTTGACCTGGGGTTTAGGTTCACATTTGACCTGGTTTAAAACAACAGGTTCACATTTGACCTGAGGTTTAGATTCATATTTGACCTGGTTTCAAACAACGGTTTCACATTTGATCTGAGGTTTTGGTTCATATTTGACTTGGTTTCATAGAACGAGTTCACATTTGACCTGAGGTTTAGCTTCACATTTCACCTTGGTTCACATTTGACCTGAGATTTAAGTTCACATTTGACCTGGTTTCAAACAACAGGTTCACATTTGACCTGATGTTTTGGTTCACATTTGCCCAGGTTTCAAACAATGGGTTCACATTTGACCTGAGGTTTAGGTTCACATTTGACCTGGTTTCAAACAACGGGTTCACATTTGACCTGAGGTTTAGGTTCACATTTTACCTAATTTCAAACAACGAGTTCACATTTGGCCTGAGGTTTAGGTTCACATTTGACCTGGTTTCAAACAACGGGTTCACATTTGACCTGGGGTTTAGGGTCACATTTGACCTGATTTCAAACAACGGGTTCACATTTAACCTGAGGTTTTGGTTCACATTTGACCTGGTTTCAAACAACGGGTTCACATTTGACCTGGGGTTTAGGTTCACATTTGACCTGGTTTAAAACAACAGGTTCACATTTGACCTGAGGTTTAGATTCATATTTGACCTGGTTTCAAACAACGGTTTCACATTTGATCTGAGGTTTTGGTTCATATTTGACTTGGTTTCATAGAACGAGTTCACATTTGACCTGAGGTTTAGCTTCACATTTCACCTTGGTTCACATTTGACCTGAGATTTAAGTTCACATTTGACCTAGTTTCAAACAACAGGTTCACATTTGACCTGATGTTTTGGTTCACATTTGGCCTGGTTTCAAACAATGGGTTCACATTTGACCTGAGGTTTAGGTTCACATTTGACCTGGTTTCAAACAACGGGTTCACATTTGACTTGAGGTTTAGGTTCACATTTGACCTGGTTTCAAACAATGGGTTCACATTTGACCTGGGGTTTAGGTTCATATATGACCTGGTTTCAAACAACGGATTCACATTTGACCTGAGGTTTTGGTTCATATTTGACCTTGTTTCAAACAATGGGTTCACATTTGATCTGAGGTTTAGGTTCACATTTGACCTAGGTTCAAACAACGGGTTCACATTTGACCTGGTTTCAAACAACGGGTTCACATTTGACCTGAGGTTTAGGGTCACATTTGACCCGGTTTTAAACAACGGGTTCACATTTGACCTGAGGTTTAGGTTCACATTTGACCTGGTTTCAAACAACGGGTTCACATTTGACCTGAGGTTTTTGTTCACATTTGACCTGGTTTCAAACAACGGTTTCACATTTGACCTGAGGTTTAGGTTCACATTTGGCCTAGTTTCAAATAACTGGTTCACATTTGACTGAGGTTTAGGTTTACATTTGACCTGGTTTCAAACAACGAGTTCACATTTGACTTGAGGTTTAGGTTCACATTTGACCTGGTTTCAAACAACGGGTTCACATTTGACCTGGGGTTTAGGTTTACATTTGACCTGCTTTTATTTCACATTTGACATGGTTTCAAACAACGGGTTAACATTTGACCTGGGGTTTAGGTTCACATTTGACCTAGTTTCAAACAACGAGTTCACAATTGACCTGTGGTTTAGGTTCGCATTTGACCTGGTTTTAAACAACGGGTTCACATTAGACCTGAGGTTTAGGTTCACATTTGACCAGGTTTCAAACAACGGAGTCACATTTGACCTGAGGTTTTGGTTCACATTTGATCTGGTTTCAAACAACGGGTTCACATTTGACCTGAGGTTTAGGTTCACATTTGACCTGGTTTCAAACAATGGGCTCACAATTGACATGAGGTTTAGGTTCACATTTGACTTAGTTTCAAACAACGGGTTCACATTTGACCTGAGGTTTAGGTTCACATTTGACCTGGTTTCAAACATCGGGTTCACATTTGACCTGGTTTCAAACAACGGGTTCACATTTGACCGGAGGTTTAGGTTCACATTTGACCAGGGTTCAAACAACAGGTTCACATTTGACCTGTGGTTTTGGTTCACATTTGACCTGGTTTCAAACAACAGGTTCACATTTGACCTGAGGTTTAGGTTCACATTTTACCTAATTTCAAACAACGAGTTCACATTTGTCCTGAGGTTTAGGTTCACATTTGACCTGGTTTCAAACAACGGGTTCACATTTGACCTGGGGTTTAGGGTCACATTTGACCTGATTTCAAACAACGGGTTCACATTTAACCTGAGGTTTTGGTTCACATTTGACCTGGTTTCAAACAACGGGTTCACATTTGACCTGAGGTTTAGGTTCACATTTGACCTGGTTTAAAACAACAGGTTCACATTTGACCTGAGGTTTAGATTCATATTTGACCTGGTTTCAAACAACGGTTTCACATTTGATTTGAGGTTTTGGTTCATATTTGACTTGGTTTCATAGAACGAGTTCACATTTGACCTGAGGTTTAGCTTCACATTTCACCTTGGTTCACATTTGACCTGAGATTTAAGTTCACATTTGACCTGGTTTCAAACAACAGGTTCACATTTGACCTGATGTTTTGGTTCACATTTGGCCTGGTTTCAAACAATGGGTTCACATTTGACCTGAGGTTTAGGTTCACATTTGACCTGAGGTTTAGGTTCACATTTGACCTGGTTTCAAACAACGGGTTCACATTTGACTTGAGGTTTAGGTTCACATTTGACCTGGTTTCAAACAATGGGTTCACATTTGACCTGGGGTTTAGGTTCATATTTGACCTGGTTTCAAACAACGGATTCACATTTGACCTGAGGTTTTGGTTCATATTTGACCTTGTTTCAAACAATGGGTTCACATTTGATCTGAGGTTTAGGTTCACATTTGACCTAGGTTCAAACAACGGGTTCACATTTGACCTGGTTTCAAACAACGGGTTCACATTTGACCTGAGGTTTAGGGTCACATTTGACCTGGTTTTAAACAACGGGTTCACATTTGACCTGAGGTTTAGGTTCACATTTGACCTGGTTTCAAACAACGGGTTCACATTTGACCTGAGGTTTTTGTTCACATTTGACCTAGTTTCAAACAACGGTTTCACATTTGACCTGAGGTTTAGGTTCACATTTGACCTAGTTTCAAATAACTGGTTCACATTTGACCGAGGTTTAGGTTTACATTTGACCTGGTTTCAAACAACGAGTTCACATTTGACTTGAGGTTTAGGTTCACATTTGACCTGGTTTCAAACAACGGGTTCACATTTGACCTGGGGTTTAGGTTTACATTTGACCTGCTTTTATTTCACATTTGACATGGTTTCAAACAACGGGTTAACATTTGACCTGGGGTTTAGGTTCACATTTGACCTAGTTTCAAACAACGAGTTCACAATTGACCTGTGGTTTAGGTTCGCATTTGACCTGGTTTTAAACAACGGGTTCACATTAGACCTGAGGTTTAGGTTCACATTTGACCAGGTTTCAAACAACGGAGTCACATTTGACCTGAGGTTTTGGTTCACATTTGATCTGGTTTCAAACAACGGGTTCACATTTGACCTGAGGTTTAGGTTCACATTTGACCTGGTTTCAAACAATGGGCTCACAATTGACATGAGGTTTAGGTTCACATTTGACTTAGTTTCAAACAACGGGTTCACATTTGACCTGAGGTTTAGGTTCACATTTGACCTGGTTTCAAACATCGGGTTCACATTTGACCTGGTTTCAAACAACGGGTTCACATTTGACCGGAGGTTTAGGTTCACATTTGACCAGGGTTCAAACAACAGGTTCACATTTGACCTGTGGTTTTGGTTCACATTTGACCTGGTTTCAAACAACAGGTTCACATTTGACCTGAGGTTTAGGTTCACATTTTACCTAATTTCAAACAACGAGTTCACATTTGGCCTGAGGTTTAGGTTCACATTTAACCTGGTTTCAAACAACGGGTTCACATTTGACCTGGGGTTTAGGGTCACATTTGACCTGATTTCAAACAACGGGTTCACATTTAACCTGAGGTTTTGGTTCACATTTGACCTGGTTTCAAACAACGGGTTCACATTTGACCTGAGGTTTAGGTTCACATTTGACCTGGTTTAAAACAACAGGTTCACATTTGACCTGAGGTTTAGATTCATATTTGACCTGGTTTCAAACAACGGTTTCACATTTGATTTGAGGTTATGGTTCATATTTGACTTGGTTTCATAGAACGAGTTCACATTTGACCTGAGGTTTAGCTTCACATTTCACCTTGGTTCACATTTGACCTGAGATTTAAGTTCACATTTGACCTGGTTTCAAACAACAGGTTCACATTTGACCTGATGTTTTGGTTCACATTTGGCCTGGTTTCAAACAATGGGTTCACATTTGACCTGAGGTTTAGGTTCACATTTGACCTGAGGTTTAGGTTCACATTTGACCTGGTTTCAAACAACGGGTTCACATTTGACTTGAGGTTTAGGTTCACATTTGACCTGGTTTCAAACAATGGGTTCACATTTGACCTGGGGTTTAGGTTCATATTTGACCTGGTTTCAAACAACGGATTCACATTTGACCTGAGGTTTTGGTTCATATTTGACCTTGTTTCAAACAATGGGTTCACATTTGATCTGAGGTTTAGGTTCACATTTGACCTGGGTTCAAACAACGGGTTCACATTTGACCTGGTTTTAAACAACGGGTTCACATTTGACTTGAGGTTTAGGTTCACATTTGACCTGGTTTCAAACAATGGGTTCAAATTTGACCTGGGGTTTAGGTTCATATTTGACCTGGTTTCAAACAACGGGTTCACATTTGACCTGAGGTTTTGGTTCATATTTGACCTTGTTTCAAACAACGGTTTCACATTTGACCTGAGGTTTAGGTTCACATTTGACCTAGTTTCAAATAACTGGTTCACATTTGACCGAGGTTTAGGTTTACATTTGACCTGGTTTCAAACAACGAGTTCACATTTGACTTGAGGTTTAGGTTCACATTTGACCTGGTTTCAAACAACGGGTTCACATTTGACTTGGGGTTTAGGTTTACATTTGACCTGCTTTTATTTCACATTTGACATGGTTTCAAACAACGGGTTAACATTTGACCTGGGGTTTAGGTTCACATTTGACCTAGTTTCAAACAACGAGTTCACAATTGACCTGTGGTTTAGGTTCGCATTTGACCTGGTTTCAAACAACGGGTTCAAATTAGACCTGAGGTTTAGGTTCACATTTGACCAGGTTTCAAACAACGGGTTCACATTTGACCTGAGGTTTTGGTTCACATATGACATGGTTTCAAACAACGGGTTCACATTTGACTTGAGGTTTAGGTTCACATTTGACCTGGGTTCAAACAACAGGTTCACATTTGACCTGAGGTTTTGGTTCAAATTTGACCTGGTTTCAAACAACTGGTTCACATTTGACCAGAGGTTTAGGTTCACATTTGACCTAGTTTCAAACAACAGGTTCACATTTGACCTGAGGTTTAGGTTCACATTTGACCTGGTCTCAAACAACGGGTTCACATTTGACCTGAGGTTTTGGGTCACATTTGACCTGGTTTCAAACAACGAGTTCACATTTGACCTGAGGTTTAGGTTCACATTTGACCTGGGTTCAAACAACAGGTTCACATTTGACTTGAGGTTTAAGTTCACATTTGACCTGGTTTCAAACAATTGGTTCACATTTGACCTGGGGTTTAGGTTCATATTTGACCTGGTTTCAAACAACAGGTTCACATTTGACCTGAGGTTTTGGTTCATATTTGACCTTGTTTCAAACAACGGGTTCACATTTGACCTGAGGTTTAGGTTCACATTTGACCTGGGTTCAAACAACGGGTTCACATTTGACCTGGTTTTAAACAACGGGTTCACATTTGACTTGAGGTTTAGGTTCACATTTGACCTGGTTTCAAACAATGGGTTCAGATTTGACCTGGGGTTTAGGTTCATATTTGACCTGGTTTCAAACAACGGGTTCACATTTGACCTGAGGTTTTGGTTCATATTTGACCTTGTTTCAAACAACGGTTTCACATTTGACCTGAGGTTTAGGTTCACATTTGACCTAGTTTCAAACAACTGGTTCACATTTGACCGAGGTTTAGGTTTACATTTGACCTGGTTTCAAACAACGAGTTCACATTTGACTTGAGGTTTAGGTTCACATTTGACCTGGTTTCAAACAACGGGTTAACATTTGACCTGGGGTTTAGGTTTACATTTGACCTACTTTTGGTTCACATTTGACATGGTTTCAAACAACGGGTTAACATTTGACCTGGGGTTTAGGTTCACATTTGACCTAGTTTCAAACAACGGGTTCACAATTGACCTGTGGTTTAGGTTCGCATTTGACCTGGTTTCAAAAAACGGGTTCACATTTGACCTGAGGTTTTGGTTCACATATGACATGGTTTCAAACAACGGGTTCGCATTTGACTTGAGGTTTAGGTTCACATTCGACCTGGGTTCAAACAACAGGTTCACATTTGACCTGAGGTTTTGGTTCAAATTTGACCTGGTTTCAAACAATGGGTTCACATTTGACCGGAGGTTAAGTTCACATTTGGCCTAGTTTCAAACAACAGGTTCACATTTGACCTGAGGTTTAGGTTCACATTTGACATGGTCTCAAACAACGGGTTCAAAATTTGACCTGAGGGTTTGGGCCACATTTGACCTAGTTTCAAACAACGAGTTCACATTTGAACTGAGGTTTAGGTTCACATTTGACCTGGGTTCAAACAACAGGTTCACATTTGACCTGATGTTTTTGTTCACATTTGGCCTGGTTTCAAACAATGGGTTCACATTTGACCTGAGGTTTAGGTTCACATTTGACCTGGTTTTAAACAACGGGTTCACATATGACTTGAGGTTTAGGTTCACATTTGACCTGGTTTCAAACAATGGGTTCACATTTGACCTGGGGTTAAGGTTCATATTTGACCTGGTTTCAAACAACGGGTTCACATTTGACTTGAGGTTTTGGTTCATATTTGACCTTGTTTCAAACAACGGGTTCACATTTGACCTGAGGTTTAGGTTCACATTTGACCTGGGTTCAAACAACGGGTTCACATTTGACCTAGTTTCAAACAACGGGTTCACATTTGACCTGAGGTTTAAAGTCACATTTGACCCGGTTTCAAACAACGGGTTCACATTTGACCTGAGGTTTAGGTTCACATTTGACCTGGTTTCAAACAACGAGTTCACATTTGACCTAAGGTTTTGGTTCACATTTGACCTGGTTTCAAACAACGGTTTCACATTTGACCTGAGGTTTAGGTTCACATTTGACCTAGTTTCAAACAACTGGTTCACATTTGACCGAGGTTTAGGTTTACATTTGACCTGGTTTCAAACAACGAGTTCACATTTGACTTGAGGTTTAGGTTCACATTTGACCTGGTTTCAAACAACGGGTTAACATTTGACCTGGGGTTTAGGTTTACATTTGACCTACTTTTGGTTCACATTTGACATGGTTTCAAACAACGGGTTAACATTTGACCTGGGGTTTAGGTTCACATTTGACCTAGTTTCAAACAACGGGTTCACAATTGACCTGTGGTTTAGGTTCGCATTTGACCTGGTTTCAAAAAACGGGTTCACATTTGACCTGAGGTTTTGGTTCACATATGACATGGTTTCAAACAACGGGTTCGCATTTGACTTGAGGTTTAGGTTCACATTCGACCTGGGTTCAAACAACAGGTTCACATTTGACCTGAGGTTTTGGTTCAAATTTGACCTGGTTTCAAACAATGGGTTCACATTTGACCGGAGGTTAAGTTCACATTTGGCCTAGTTTCAAACAACAGGTTCACATTTGACCTGAGGTTTAGGTTCACATTTGACCTGGTCTCAAACAACGGGTTCAAAATTTGACCTGAGGGTTTGGGCCACATTTGACCTGGTTTCAAACAACGAGTTCACATTTGAACTGAGGTTTAGGTTCACATTTGACCTGGGTTCAAACAACAGGTTCACATTTGACCTGATGTTTTTGTTCACATTTGGCCTGGTTTCAAACAATGGGTTCACATTTGACCTGAGGTTTAGGTTCACATTTGACCTGGTTTTAAACAACGGGTTCACATTTGACTTGAGGTTTAGGTTCACATTTGACCTGGTTTCAAACAATGGGTTCACATTTGACCTGGGGTTTAGGTTCATATTTGACCTGGTTTCAAACAACGGGTTCACATTTAACCTGAGGTTTTGGTTCATATTTGACCTTGTTTCAAACAACGGTTTCACATTTGACCTGAGGTTTAGGTTCACATTTGACCTGGTTTCAAACAACTGGTTCACATTTGACCGAGGTTTAGGTTTACATTTGACCTGGTTTCAAACAACGAGTTCACATTTGACTTGAGGTTTAGGTTCACATTTGACCTGGTTTCAAACAACGGGTTAACATTTGACCTGGGGTTTAGGTTTACATTTGACCTACTTTTGGTTCACATTTGACATGGTTTCAAACAACGGGTTAACATTTGACCTGGGGTTTAGGTTCACATTTGACCTAGTTTCAAACAACGGGTTCACAATTGACCTGTGGTTTAGGTTCGCATTTGACCTGGTTTCAAAAAACGGGTTCACATTTGACCTGAGGTTTTGGTTCACATATGACATGGTTTCAAACAACGGGTTCGCATTTGACTTGAGGTTTAGGTTCACATTCGACCTGGGTTCAAACAACAGGTTCACATTTGACCTGAGGTTTTGGTTCAAATTTGACCTGGTTTCAAACAATGGGTTCACATTTGACCGGAGGTTAAGTTCACATTTGGCCTAGTTTCAAACAACAGGTTCACATTTGACCTGAGGTTTAGGTTCACATTTGACCTGGTCTCAAACAACGGGTTCAAAATTTGACCTGAGGGTTTGGGCCACATTTGACCTGGTTTCAGACAACGAGTTCACATTTGAACTGAGGTTTAGGTTCACATTTGACCTGGGTTCAAACAACAGGTTCACATTTGACCTGATGTTTTTGTTCACATTTGGCCTGGTTTCAAACAATGGGTTCACATTTGACCTGAGGTTTAGGTTCACATTTGACCTGGTTTTAAACAACGGGTTCACATTTGACTTGAGGTTTAGGTTCACATTTGACCTGGTTTCAAACAATGGGTTCACATTTGACCTGGGGTTTAGGTTCATATTTGACCTGGTTTCAAACAACGGGTTCACATTTGACCTGAGGTTTTGGTTCATATTTGACCTTGTTTCAAACAACGGTTTCACATTTGACCTGAGGTTTAGGTTCACATTTGACCTAGTTTCAAACAACTGGTTCACATTTGACCGAGGTTTAGGTTTACATTTGACCTGGTTTCAAACAACGAGTTCACATTTGACTTGAGGTTTAGGTTCACATTTGACCTGGTTTCAAACAACGGGTTAACATTTGACCTGGGGTTTAGGTTTACATTTGACCTACTTTTGGTTCACATTTGACATGGTTTCAAACAACGGGTTAACATTTGACCTGGGGTTTAGGTTCACATTTGACCTAGTTTCAAACAACGGGTTCACAATTGACCTGTGGTTTAGGTTCGCATTTGACCTGGTTTCAAAAAACGGGTTAACATTTGACCTGAGGTTTTGGTTCACATATGACATGGTTTCAAACAACGGGTTCGCATTTGACTTGAGGTTTAGGTTCACATTCGACCTGGGTTCAAACAACAGGTTCACATTTGACCTGAGGTTTTGGTTCAAATTTGACCTGGTTTCAAACAATGGGTTCACATTTGACCGGAGGTTAAGTTCACATTTGGCCTAGTTTTAAACAACAGGTTCACATTTGACTTGAGGTTTAGGTTCACATTTGACCTGGTCTCAAACAACGGGTTCAAAATTTGACCTGAGGGTTTGGGCCACATTTGACCTGGTTTCAAACAACGAGTTCACATTTGAACTGAGGTTTAGGTTCACATTTGACCTGGGTTCAAACAACAGGTTCACATTTGACCTGATGTTTTTGTTCACATTTGGCCTGGTTTCAAACAATGGGTTCACATTTGACCTGAGGTTTAGGTTCACATTTGACCTGGTTTTAAACAACGGGTTCACATATGACTTGAGGTTTAGGTTCACATTTGACCTGGTTTCAAAAAATGGGTTCACATTTGACCTGGGGTTTAGGTTCATATTTGACCTGGTTTCAAACAACGGGTTCACATTTGACTTGAGGTTTTGGTTCATATTTGACCTTGTTTCAAACAACGGTTTCACATTTGACCTGAGGTTTAGGTTCACATTTGACCTAGTTTCAAACAACTGGTTCACATTTGACCGAGGTTTAGGTTTACATTTGACCTGGTTTCAAACAACGAGTTCACATTTGACTTGAGGTTTAGGTTCACATTTGACCTGGTTTCAAACAACGGGTTAACATTTGACCTGGGGTTTAGGTTTACATTTGACCTACTTTTGGTTCACATTTGACATGGTTTCAAACAACGGGTTAACATTTGACCTGGGGTTTAGGTTCACATTTGACCTAGTTTCAAACAACGGGTTCACAATTGACCTGTGGTTTAGGTTCGCATTTGACCTGGTTTCAAAAAACGGGTTCACATTTGACCTGAGGTTTTGGTTCACATATGACATGGTTTCAAACAACGGGTTCGCATTTGACTTGAGGTTTAGGTTCACCTTCGACCTGGGTTCAAACAACAGGTTCATATTTGACCTGAGGTTTTGGTTCAAATTTGACCTGGTTTCAAACAATGGGTTCACATTTGACCGGAGGTTAAGTTCACATTTGGCCTAGTTTCAAACAACAGGTTCACATTTGACCTGAGGTTTAGGTTCACATTTGACCTGGTCTCAATCAACTGGTTCACATTTAACCTGAGGGTTTGGGTCACATTTGACCTGGTTTCAAACAACGAGTTCACATTTGAACTGAGGTTTAGGTTCACATTTGACCTGGGTTCAAACAACAGGTTCACATTTGACCTGATGTTTTTGTTCACATTTGGCCTGGTTTCAAACAATGGGTTCACATTTGACCTGAGGTTTAGGTTCACATTTGACCTGGTTTCAAACAACGGGTTCACATTTGAATTGAGGTTTAGGTTCACATTTGACCTGGTTTCAAACAATGGGTTCACATTTGACCTGGGGTTTAGGTTCATATTTGACCTGGTTTCAAACAACGGGTTCACATTTGACCTGAGGTTTTGGTTCATATTTGACCTTGTTTCAAACAACGGGTTCACATTTAACCTGAGGTTTAGGTTCACATTTGACCTGGGTTCAAACAACGGGTTCACATTTGACCTGGTTTCAAACAACGGGTTCACATTTGACCTGAGGTTTAGGGTCACATTTGACCCGGTTTCAAACAACGGGTTCACATTTGACCTGAGGTTTAGGTTCAAATTTGACCTGGTTTCAAACAACGGGTTCACATTTGACCTGAGGTTTTGGTTCACATTTGATCTGGTTTCAAACAACGGGTTCACATTTGACCTGAGGTTTAGGTTCACATTTGACCAGGTTTCAAACAATGGGTTCACATTTGACATGAGGTTTAGGTTCACATTTGACTTAGTTTCAAACAACGGGTTCACATTTGACCTGAGGTTTAGGTTCACATTTGACCTGGTTTCAAACAACGGGTTCACATTTGACCTGGTTTCAAACAACGGGTTCACATTGGACCGGAGGTTTAGGTTCACATTTGACCAGGGTTCAAACAACAGGTTCACATTTGACCTGTGGTTTTGGTTCACATTTGACCTGGTTTCAAACAACGGGTTCACATTTGACCTGAGGTTTAGGTTCACATTTTACCTAATTTCAAACAACGAGTTCACATTTGGCCTGAGGTTTAGGTTCACATTTGACCTGGTTTCAAACAACGGGTTCACATTTGACCTGGGGTTTAGGTTCACATTTGACCTGAATTCAAACAACGGGTTCACATTTAACCTGAGGTTTTGGTTCACATTTGACCTGGTTTCAAACAACCGGTTCACATTTGACCTGAGGTTTAGGTTCACATTTGACCTGGTTTAAAACAACAGGTTCACATTTGACCTGAGGTTTAGATTCATATTTGACCTGGTTTCAAACAACGGTTTCACATTTGATCTGAGGTTTTGGTTCATATTTGACTTGGTTTCATAGAACGAGTTCACATTTGACTTGAGGTTTAGCTTCACATTTGACCTTGGTTCACATTTGACCTGAGATTTAGGTTCACATTTGACCTAGTTTCAAACAACAGGTTCACATTTGACCTGATGTTTTGGTTCACATTTGGCCTGGTTTCAAACAATGGGTTCACATTTGACCTGAGGTTTAGGTTCACATTTGACCTGGTTTCAAACAACGGGTTCACATTTGACTTGAGGTTTAGGTTCACATTTGACCTGGTTTCAAACAATGGGTTCACATTTGACCTGGGGTTTAGGTTCATATTTGACTTGGTTTCAAACAACGGATTCACATTTGACCTGAGGTTTTGGTTCATATTTGACCTTGTTTCAAACAACGGGTTCACATTTGACCTGAGGTTTAGGTTCACATTTGACCTGGGTTCAAACAACGGGTTCACATTTGACCTAGTTTCAAACAACGGGTTCACATTTGACCTGAGGTTTAGAGTCACATTTGACCCGGTTTCAAACAACGGGTTCACATTTGACCTGAGGTTTAGGTTCACATTTGACCTGGTTTCAAACAACGGGTTCACATTTGACCTAAGGTTTTGGTTCACATTTGACCTGGTTTCAAACAACGGTTTCACATTTGACCTGAGGTTTAGGTTCACATTTGACCTAGTTTCAAACAACTGGTTCACATTTGACCGAGGTTTAGGTTTACATTTGACCTGGTTTCAAACAACGAGTTCACATTTGACTTGAGGTTTAGGTTCACATTTGACCTGGTTTCAAACAACGGGTTAACATTTGACCTGGGGTTTAGGTTTACATTTGACCTACTTTTGGTTCACATTTGACATGGTTTCAAACAACGGGTTAACATTTGACCTGGGGTTTAGGTTCACATTTGACCTAGTTTCAAACAACGGGTTCACAATTGACCTGTGGTTTAGGTTCGCATTTGACCTGGTTTCAAAAAACGGGTTCACATTTGACCTGAGGTTTTGGTTCACATATGACATGGTTTCAAACAACGGGTTCGCATTTGACTTGAGGTTTAGGTTCACATTCGACCTGGGTTCAAACAACAGGTTCACATTTGACCTGAGGTTTTGGTTCAAATTTGACCTGGTTTCAAACAATGGGTTCACATTTGACCGGAGGTTAAGTTCACATTTGGCCTAGTTTCAAACAACAGGTTCACATTTGACCTGAGGTTTAGGTTCACATTTGACCTGGTCTCAAACAACGGGTTCAAAATTTGACCTGAGGGTTTGGGCCACATTTGACCTGGTTTCAAACAACGAGTTCACATTTGAACTGAGGTTTAGGTTCACATTTGACCTGGGTTCAAACAACAGGTTCACATTTGACCTGATGTTTTTGTTCACATTTGGCCTGGTTTCAAACAATGGGTTCACATTTGACCTGAGGTTTAGGTTCACATTTGACCTGGTTTTAAACAACGGGTTCACATTTGACTTGAGGTTTAGGTTCACATTTGACCTGGTTTCAAACAATGGGTTCACATTTGACCTGGGGTTTAGGTTCATATTTGACCTGGTTTCAAACAACGGGTTCACATTTGACCTGAGGTTTTGGTTCATATTTGACCTTGTTTCAAACAACGGTTTCACATTTGACCTGAGGTTTAGGTTCACATTTGACCTAGTTTCAAACAACTGGTTCACATTTGACCGAGGTTTAGGTTTACATTTGACCTGGTTTCAAACAACGAGTTCACATTTGACTTGAGGTTTAGGTTCACATTTGACCTGGTTTCAAACAACGGGTTAACATTTGACCTGGGGTTTAGGTTTACATTTGACCTACTTTTGGTTCACATTTGACATGGTTTCAAACAACGGGTTAACATTTGACCTGGGGTTTAGGTTCACATTTGACCTAGTTTCAAACAACGAGTTCACAATTGACCTGTGGTTTAGGTTCGCATTTGACTTGGTTTCAAAAAACGGGTTCACATTTGACCTGAGGTTTTGGTTCACATATGACATGGTTTCAAACAACGGGTTCGCATTTGACTTGAGGTTTAGGTTCACATTCGACCTGGGTTCAAACAACAGGTTCACATTTGACCTGAGGTTTTGGTTCAAATTTGACCTGGTTTCAAACAATGGGTTCACATTTGACCGGAGGTTAAGTTCACATTTGGCCTAGTTTCAAACAACAGGTTCACATTTGACCTGAGGTTTAGGTTCACATTTGACCTGGTCTCAAACAACGGGTTCAAAATTTGACCTGAGGGTTTGGGCCACATTTGACCTGGTTTCAAACAACGAGTTCACATTTGAACTGAGGTTTAGGTTCACATTTGACCTGGGTTCAAACAACAGGTTCACATTTGACCTGATGTTTTTGTTCACATTTGGCCTGGTTTCAAACAATGGGTTCACATTTGACCTGAGGTTTAGGTTCACATTTGACCTGGTTTTAAACAACGGGTTCACATATGACTTGAGGTTTAGGTTCACATTTGACCTGGTTTCAAACAATGGGTTCACATTTGACCTGGGGTTTAGGTTCATATTTGACCTGGTTTCAAACAACGGGTTCACATTTGACTTGAGGTTTTGGTTCATATTTGACCTTGTTTCAAACAACGGGTTCACATTAGACCTGAGGTTTAGGTTCACATTTGACCTGGGTTCAAACAACGGGTTCACATTTGACCTAGTTTCAAACAACGGGTTCACATTTGACCTGAGGTTTAGAGTCACATTTGACCCGGTTTCAAACAACGGGTTCACATTTGACCTGAGGTTTAGGTTCACATTTGACCTGGTTTCAAACAACGAGTTCACATTTGACCTAAGGTTTTGGTTCACATTTGACCTGGTTTCAAACAACGGTTTCACATTTGACCTGAGGTTTAGGTTCACATTTGACCTAGTTTCAAACAACTGGTTCACATTTGACCGAGGTTTAGGTTTACATTTGACCTGGTTTCAAACAACGAGTTCACATTTGACTTGAGGTTTAGGTTCACATTTGACCTGGTTTCAAACAACGGGTTAACATTTGACCTGAGGTTTAGGTTCACATTTGACCTGGTTTAAAACAACAGGTTCACATTTGACCTGAGGTTTAGATTCATATTTGACCTGGTTTCAAACAACGGTTTCACATTTGATCTGAGGTTTTGGTTCATATTTGACTTGGTTTCATAGAACGAGTTCACATTTGACTTGAGGTTTAGCTTCACATTTGACCTTGGTTCACATTTGACCTGAGATTTAGGTTCACATTTGACCTGGTTTCAAACAACAGGTTCACATTTGACCTGATGTTTTGGTTCACATTTGGCCTGGTTTCAAACAATGGGTTCACATTTGACCTGAGGTTTAGGTTCACATTTGACCTGGTTTCAAACAACGGGTTCACATTTGACTTGAGGTTTAGGTTCACATTTGACCTGGTTTCAAACAATGGGTTCACATTTGACCTGGGGTTTAGGTTCATATTTGACCTGGTTTCAAACAACGGATTCACATTTGACCTGAGGTTTTGGTTCATATTTGACCTTGTTTCAAACAACGGGTTCACATTTGACCTGAGGTTTAGGTTCACATTTGACCTGGGTTCAAACAACGGGTTCACATTTGACCTAGTTTCAAACAACGGGTTCACATTTGACCTGAGGTTTAGAGTCACATTTGACCCGGTTTCAAACAACGGGTTCACATTTGATCTGAGGTTTAGGTTCACATTTGACCTGGTTTCAAACAACGGGTTCACATTTGACCTAAGGTTATGGTTCACATTTGACCTGGTTTCAAACAACGGTTTCACATTTGACCTGAGGTTTAGGTTCACATTTGACCTAGTTTCAAACAACTGGTTCACATTTGACCGAGGTTTAGGTTTACATTTGACCTGGTTTCAAACAACGAGTTCACATTTGACTTGAGGTTTAGGTTCACATTTGACCTGGTTTCAAACAACGGGTTAACATTTGACCTGGGGTTTAGGTTTACATTTGACCTACTTTTGGTTCACATTTGACATGGTTTCAAACAACGGGTTAACATTTGACCTGGGGTTTAGGTTCACATTTGACCTAGTTTCAAACAACGGGTTCACAATTGACCTGTGGTTTAGGTTCGCATTTGACCTGGTTTCAAAAAACGGGTTCACATTTGACCTGAGGTTTTGGTTCACATATGACATGGTTTCAAACAACGGGTTCGCATTTGACTTGAGGTTTAGGTTCACATTCGACCTGGGTTCAAACAACAGGTTCACATTTGACCTGAGGTTTTGGTTCAAATTTGACCTGGTTTCAAACAATGGGTTCACATTTGACCGGAGGTTAAGTTCACATTTGGCCTAGTTTCAAACAACAGGTTCACATTTGACCTGAGGTTTAGGTTCACATTTGACCTGGTCTCAAACAACGGGTTCAAAATTTGACCTGAGGGTTTGGGCCACATTTGACCTGGTTTCAAACAACGAGTTCACATTTGAACTGAGGTTTAGGTTCACATTTGACCTGGGTTCAAACAACAGGTTCACATTTGACCTGATGTTTTTGTTCACATTTGGCCTGGTTTCAAACAATGGGTTCACATTTGACCTGAGGTTTAGGTTCACATTTGACCTGGTTTTAAACAACGGGTTCACATTTGACTTGAGGTTTAGGTTCACATTTGACCTGGTTTCAAACAATGGGTTCACATTTGACCTGGGGTTTAGGTTCATATTTGACCTGGTTTCAAACAACGGGTTCACATTTGACCTGAGGTTTTGGTTCATATTTGACCTTGTTTCAAACAACGGTTTCACATTTGACCTGAGGTTTAGGTTCACATTTGACCTAGTTTCAAACAACTGGTTCACATTTGACCGAGGTTTAGGTTTACATTTGACCTGGTTTCAAACAACGAGTTCACATTTGACTTGAGGTTTAGGTTCACATTTGACCTGGTTTCAAACAACGGGTTAACATTTGACCTGGGGTTTAGGTTTACATTTGACCTACTTTTGGTTCACATTTGACATGGTTTCAAACAACGGGTTAACATTTGACCTGGGGTTTAGGTTCACATTTGACCTAGTTTCAAACAACGGGTTCACAATTGACCTGTGGTTTAGGTTCGCATTTGACCTGGTTTCAAAAAACGGGTTCACATTTGACCTGAGGTTTTGGTTCACATATGACATGGTTTCAAACAACGGGTTCGCATTTGACTTGAGGTTTAGGTTCACATTCGACCTGGGTTCAAACAACAGGTTCACATTTGACCTGAGGTTTTGGTTCAAATTTGACCTGGTTTCAAACAATGGGTTCACATTTGACCGGAGGTTAAGTTCACATTTGGCCTAGTTTCAAACAACAGGTTCACATTTGACCTGAGGTTTAGATTCACATTTGACCTGGTCTCAAACAACGGGTTCAAAATTTGACCTGAGGGTTTGGGCCACATTTGACCTGGTTTCAAACAACGAGTTCACATTTGAACTGAGGTTTAGGTTCACATTTGACCTGGGTTCAAACAACAGGTTCACATTTGACCTGATGTTTTTGTTCACATTTGGCCTGGTTTCAAACAATGGGTTCACATTTGACCTGAGGTTTAGGTTCACATTTGACCTGGTTTTAAACAACGGGTTCACATTTGACTTGAGGTTTAGGTCCACATTTGACCTGGTTTCAAACAATGGGTTCACATTTGACCTGGGGTTTAGGTTCATATTTGACCTGGTTTCAAACAACGGGTTCACATTTGACCTGAGGTTTTGGTTCATATTTGACCTTGTTTCAAACAACGGTTTCACATTTGACCTGAGGTTTAGGTTCACATTTGACCTAGTTTCAAACAACTGGTTCACATTTGACCGAGGTTTAGGTTTACATTTGACCTGGTTTCAAACAACGAGTTCACATTTGACTTGAGGTTTAGGTTCACATTTGACCTGGTTTCAAACAACGGGTTAACATTTGACCTGGGGTTTAGGTTTACATTTGACCTACTTTTGGTTCACATTTGACATGGTTTCAAACAACGGGTTAACATTTGACCTGGGGTTTAGGTTCACATTTGACCTAGTTTCAAACAACGGGTTCACAATTGACCTGTGGTTTAGGTTCGCATTTGACCTGGTTTCAAAAAACGGGTTCACATTTGACCTGAGGTTTTGGTTCACATATGACATGGTTTCAAACAACGGGTTCGCATTTGACTTGAGGTTTAGGTTCACATTCGACCTGGGTTCAAACAACAGGTTCACATTTGACCTGAGGTTTTGGTTCAAATTTGACCTGGTTTCAAACAATGGGTTCACATTTGACCGGAGGTTAAGTTCACATTTGGCCTAGTTTCAAACAACAGGTTCACATTTGACCTGAGGTTTAGGTTCACATTTGACCTGGTCTCAGACAACGGGTTCAAAATTTGACCTGAGGGTTTGGGCCACATTTGACCTGGTTTCAAACAACGAGTTCACATTTGAACTGAGGTTTAGGTTCACATTTGACCTGGGTTCAAACAACAGGTTCACATTTGACCTGATGTTTTTGTTCACATTTGGCCTGGTTTCAAACAATGGGTTCACATTTGACCTGAGGTTTAGGTTCACATTTGACCTGGTTTTAAACAACGGGTTCACATTTGACTTGAGGTTTAGGTGCACATTTGACCTGGTTTCAAACAATGGGTTCACATTTGACCTGGGGTTTAGGTTCATATTTGACCTGGTTTCAAACAACGGGTTCACATTTGACCTAAGGTTTTGGTTCATATTTGACCTTGTTTCAAACAACGGTTTCACATTTGACCTGAGGTTTAGGTTCACATTTGACCTAGTTTCAAACAACTGGTTCACATTTGACCGAGGTTTAGGTTTACATTTGACCTGGTTTCAAACAACGAGTTCACATTTGACTTGAGGTTTAGGTTCACATTTGACCTGGTTTCAAACAACGGGTTAACATTTGACCTGGGGTTTAGGTTTACATTTGACCTACTTTTGGTTCACATTTGACATGGTTTCAAACAACGGGTTAACATTTGACCTGGGGTTTAGGTTCACATTTGACCTAGTTTCAAACAACGGGTTCACAATTGACCTGTGGTTTAGGTTCGCATTTGACCTGGTTTCAAAAAACGGGTTCACATTTGACCTGAGGTTTTGGTTCACATATGACATGGTTTCAAACAACGGGTTCGCATTTGACTTAAGGTTTAGGTTCACATTCGACCTGGGTTCAAACAACAGGTTCACATTTGACCTGAGGTTTTGGTTCAAATTTGACCTGGTTTCAAACAATGGGTTCACATTTGACCGGAGGTTAAGTTCACATTTGGCCTAGTTTCAAACAACAGGTTCACATTTGACCTGAGGTTTAGGTTCACATTTGACCTGGTCTCAAACAACGGGTTCAAAATTTGACCTGAGGGTTTGGGCCACATTTGACCTGGTTTCAAACAACGAGTTCACATTTGAACTGAGGTTTAGGTTCACATTTGACCTGGGTTCAAACAACAGGTTCACATTTGACCTGATGTTTTTGTTCACATTTGGCCTGGTTTCAAACAATGGGTTCACATTTGACCTGAGGTTTAGGTTCACATTTGACCTGGTTTTAAACAACGGGTTCACATATGACTTGAGGTTTAGGTTCACATTTGACCTGGTTTCAAACAATGGGTTCACATTTGACCTGGGGTTTAGGTTCATATTTGACCTGGTTTCAAACAACGGGTTCACATTTGACCTGAGGTTTTGGTTCATATTTGACCTTGTTTCAAACAACGGGTTCACATTTGACCTGAGGTTTAGGTTCACATTTGACCTGGGTTCAAACAACGGGTTCACATTTGACCTAGTTTCAAACAACGGGTTCACATTTGACCTGAGGTTTAGAGTCACATTTGACCCGGTTTCAAACAACGGGTTCACATTTGACCTGAGGTTTAGGTTCACATTTGACCTGGTTTCAAACAACGAGTTCACATTTGACTTGAGGTTTAGGTTCACATTTGACCTGGTTTCAAACAACGGGTTAACATTTGACCTGGGGTTTAGGTTTACATTTGACCTACTTTTGGTTCACATTTGACATGGTTTCAAACAACGGGTTAACATTTGACCTGGGGTTTAGGTTCACATTTGACCTAGTTTCAAACAACGGGTTCACAATTGACCTGTGGTTTAGGTTCGCATTTGACCTGGTTTCAAAAAACGGGTTCACATTTGACCTGAGGTTTAGGTTCACATTTGACCTGGTCTCAGACAACGGGTTCAAAATTTGACCTGAGGGTTTGGGCCACATTTGACCTGGTTTCAAACAACGAGTTCACATTTGAACTGAGGTTTAGGTTCACATTTGACCTGGGTTCAAACAACAGGTTCACATTTGACCTGATGTTTTTGTTCACATTTGGCCTGGTTTCAAACAATGGGTTCACATTTGACCTGAGGCTTAGGTTCACATTTGACCTGGTTTTAAACAACGGGTTCACATTTGACTTGAGGTTTAGGTGCACATTTGACCTGGTTTCAAACAATGGGTTCACATTTGACCTGGGGTTTAGGTTCATATTTGACCTGGTTTCAAACAACGGGTTCACATTTGACCTAAGGTTTTGGTTCATATTTGACCTTGTTTCAAACAACGGTTTCACATTTGACCTGAGGTTTAGGTTCACATTTGACCTAGTTTCAAACAACTGGTTCACATTTGACCGAGGTTTAGGTTTACATTTGACCTGGTTTCAAACAACGAGTTCACATTTGACTTGAGGTTTAGGTTCACATTTGACCTGGTTTCAAACAACGGGTTAACATTTGACCTGGGGTTTAGGTTTACATTTGACCTACTTTTGGTTCACATTTGACATGGTTTCAAACAACGGGTTAACATTTGACCTGGGGTTTAGGTTCACATTTGACCTAGTTTCAAACAACGGGTTCACAATTGACCTGTGGTTTAGGTTCGCATTTGACCTGGTTTCAAAAAACGGGTTCACATTTGACCTGAGGTTTTGGTTCACATATGACATGGTTTCAAACAACGGGTTCGCATTTGACTTAAGGTTTAGGTTCACATTCGACCTGGGTTCAAACAACAGGTTCACATTTGACCTGAGGTTTTGGTTCAAATTTGACCTGGTTTCAAACAATGGGTTCACATTTGACCGGAGGTTAAGTTCACATTTGGCCTAGTTTCAAACAACAGGTTCACATTTGACCTGAGGTTTAGGTTCACATTTGACCTGGTCTCAAACAACGGGTTCAAAATTTGACCTGAGGGTTTGGGCCACATTTGACCTGGTTTCAAACAACGAGTTCACATTTGAACTGAGGTTTAGGTTCACATTTGACCTGGGTTCAAACAACAGGTTCACATTTGACCTGATGTTTTTGTTCACATTTGGCCTGGTTTCAAACAATGGGTTCACATTTGACCTGAGGTTTAGGTTCACATTTGACCTGGTTTTAAACAACGGGTTCACATATGACTTGAGGTTTAGGTTCACATTTGACCTGGTTTCAAACAATGGGTTCACATTTGACCTGGGGTTTAGGTTCATATTTGACCTGGTTTCAAACAACGGGTTCACATTTGACCTGAGGTTTTGGTTCATATTTGACCTTGTTTCAAACAACGGGTTCACATTTGACCTGAGGTTTAGGTTCACATTTGACCTGGGTTCAAACAACGGGTTCACATTTGACCTAGTTTCAAACAACGGGTTCACATTTGACCTGAGGTTTAGAGTCACATTTGACCCGGTTTCAAACAACGGGTTCACATTTGACCTGAGGTTTAGGTTCACATTTGACCTGGTTTCAAACAACGAGTTCACATTTGACTTGAGGTTTAGGTTCACATTTGACCTGGTTTCAAACAACGGGTTAACATTTGACCTGGGGTTTAGGTTTACATTTGACCTACTTTTGGTTCACATTTGACATGGTTTCAAACAACGGGTTAACATTTGACCTGGGGTTTAGGTTCACATTTGACCTAGTTTCAAACAACGGGTTCACAATTGACCTGTGGTTTAGGTTCGCATTTGACCTGGTTTCAAAAAACGGGTTCACATTTGACCTGAGGTTTAGGTTCACATTTGACCTGGTCTCAGACAACGGGTTCAAAATTTGACCTGAGGGTTTGGGCCACATTTGACCTGGTTTCAAACAACGAGTTCACATTTGAACTGAGGTTTAGGTTCACATTTGACCTGGGTTCAAACAACAGGTTCACATTTGACCTGATGTTTTTGTTCACATTTGGCCTGGTTTCAAACAATGGGTTCACATTTGACCTGAGGTTTAGGTTCACATTTGACCTGGTTTTAAACAACGGGTTCACATTTGACTTGAGGTTTAGGTTCACATTTGACCTGGTTTCAAACAATGGGTTCACATTTGACCTGGGGTTTAGGTTCATATTTGACCTGGTTTCAAACAACGGGTTCACATTTGACCTGAGGTTTTGGTTCATATTTGACCTTGTTTCAAACAACGGTTTCACATTTGACCTGAGGTTTAGGTTCACATTTGACCTAGTTTCAAACAACTGGTTCACATTTGACCGAGGTTTAGGTTTACATTTGACCTGGTTTCAAACAACGAGTTCACATTTGACTTGAGGTTTAGGTTCACATTTGACCTGGTTTCAAACAACGGGTTAACATTTGACCTGGGGTTTAGGTTTACATTTGACCTACTTTTGGTTCACATTTGACATGGTTTCAAACAACGGGTTAACATTTGACCTGGGGTTTAGGTTCACATTTGACCTAGTTTCAAACAACGGGTTCACAATTGACCTGTGGTTTAGGTTCGCATTTGACCTGGTTTCAAAAAACGGGTTCACATTTGACCTGAGGTTTTGGTTCACATATGACATGGTTTCAAACAACGGGTTCGCATTTGACTTAAGGTTTAGGTTCACATTCGACCTGGGTTCAAACAACAGGTTCACATTTGACCTGAGGTTTTGGTTCAAATTTGACCTGGTTTCAAACAATGGGTTCACATTTGACCGGAGGTTAAGTTCACATTTGGCCTAGTTTCAAACAACAGGTTCACATTTGACCTGAGGTTTAGGTTCACATTTGACCTGGTCTCAAACAACGGGTTCAAAATTTGACCTGAGGGTTTGGGCCACATTTGACCTGGTTTCAAACAACGAGTTCACATTTGAACTGAGGTTTAGGTTCACATTTGACCTGGGTTCAAACAACAGGTTCACATTTGACCTGATGTTTTTGTTCACATTTGGCCTGGTTTCAAACAATGGGTTCACATTTGACCTGAGGTTTAGGTTCACATTTGACCTGGTTTTAAACAACGGGTTCACATATGACTTGAGGTTTAGGTTCACATTTGACCTGGTTTCAAACAATGGGTTCACATTTGACCTGGGGTTTAGGTTCATATTTGACCTGGTTTCAAACAACGGGTTCACATTTGACCTGAGGTTTTGGTTCATATTTGACCTTGTTTCAAACAACGGGTTCACATTTGACCTGAGGTTTAGGTTCACATTTGACCTGGGTTCAAACAACGGGTTCACATTTGACCTAGTTTCAAACAACGGGTTCACATTTGACCTGAGGTTTAGAGTCACATTTGACCCGGTTTCAAACAACGGGTTCACATTTGACCTGAGGTTTAGGTTCACATTTGACCTGGTTTCAAACAACGAGTTCACATTTGACTTGAGGTTTAGGTTCACATTTGACCTGGTTTCAAACAACGGGTTAACATTTGACCTGGGGTTTAGGTTTACATTTGACCTACTTTTGGTTCACATTTGACATGGTTTCAAACAACGGGTTAACATTTGACCTGGGGTTTAGGTTCACATTTGACCTAGTTTCAAACAACGGGTTCACAATTGACCTGTGGTTTAGGTTCGCATTTGACCTGGTTTCAAAAATCGGGTTCACATTTGACCTGAGGTTTTGGTTCACATATGACATGGTTTCAAACAACGGGTTCGCATTTGACTTGAGGTTTAGGTTCACATTCGACCTGGGTTCAAACAACAGGTTCACATTTGACCTGAGGTTTTGGTTCAAATTTGACCTGGTTTCAAACAATGGGTTCACATTTGACCGGAGGTTAAGTTTACATTTGGCCTAGTTTCAAACAACAGGTTCACATTTGACCTGAGGTTTAGGTTCACATTTGACCTGGTCTCAAACAACGGGTTCAAAATTTGACCTGAGGGTTTGGGCCACATTTGACCTGGTTTCAAACAACGAGTTCACATTTGAACTGAGGTTTAGGTTCACATTTGACCTGGGTTCAAACAACAGGTTCACATTTGACCTGATGTTTTTGTTCACATTTGGCCTGGTTTCAAACAATGGGTTCACATTTGACCTGAGGTTTAGGTTCACATTTGACCTGGTTTTAAACAACGGGTTCACATTTGACTTGAGGTTTAGGTTCACATTTGACCTGGTTTCAAACAATGGGTTCACATTTGACCTGGGGTTTAGGTTCATATTTGACCTGGTTTCAAACAACGGGTTCACATTTGACCTAAGGTTTTGGTTCATATTTGACCTTGTTTCAAACAACGGTTTCACATTTGACCTGAGGTTTAGGTTCACATTTGACCTAGTTTCAAACAACTGGTTCACATTTGACCGAGGTTTAGGTTTACATTTGACCTGGTTTCAAACAACGAGTTCACATTTGACTTGAGGTTTAGGTTCACATTTGACCTGGTTTCAAACAACGGGTTAACATTTGACCTGGGGTTTAGGTTTACATTTGACCTACTTTTGGTTCACATTTGACATGGTTTCAAACAACGGGTTAACATTTGACCTGGGGTTTAGGTTCACATTTGACCTAGTTTCAAACAACGGGTTCACAATTGACCTGTGGTTTAGGTTCGCATTTGACCTGGTTTCAAAAAACGGGTTCACGTTTGACCTGAGGTTTTGGTTCACATATGACATGGTTTCAAACAACGGGTTCGCATTTGACTTGAGGTTTAGGTTCACATTCGACCTGGGTTCAAACAACAGGTTCACATTTGACCTGAGGTTTTGGTTCAAATTTGACCTGGTTTCAAACAATGGGTTCACATTTGACCGGAGGTTAAGTTCACATTTGGCCTAGTTTCAAACAACAGGTTCACATTTGACCTGAGGTTTAGGTTCACATTTGACCTGGTCTCAAACAACGGGTTCAAAATTTGACCTGAGGGTTTGGGCCACATTTGACCTGGTTTCAAACAACGAGTTCACATTTGAACTGAGGTTTAGGTTCACATTTGACCTGGGTTCAAACAACAGGTTCACATTTGACCTGATGTTTTTGTTCACATTTGGCCTGGTTTCAAACAATGGGTTCACATTTGACCTGAGGTTTAGGTTCACATTTGACCTGGTTTTAAACAACGGGTTCACATATGACTTGAGGTTTAGGTTCACATTTGACCTGGTTTCAAACAATGGGTTCACATTTGACCTGGGGTTTAGGTTCATATTTGACCTGGTTTCAAACAACGGGTTCACATTTGACCTGAGGTTTTGGTTCATATTTGACCTTGTTTCAAACAACGGGTTCACATTTGACCTGAGGTTTAGGTTCACATTTGACCTGGGTTCAAACAACGGGTTCACATTTGACCTAGTTTCAAACAACGGGTTCACATTTGACCTGAGGTTTAGAGTCACATTTGACCCGGTTTCAAACAACGGGTTCACATTTGACCTGAGGTTTAGGTTCACATTTGACCTGGTTTCAAACAACGAGTTCACATTTGACTTGAGGTTTAGGTTCACATTTGACCTGGTTTCAAACAACGGGTTAACATTTGACCTGGGGTTTAGGTTTACATTTGACCTACTTTTGGTTCACATTTGACATGGTTTCAAACAACGGGTTAACATTTGACCTGGGGTTTAGGTTCACATTTGACCTAGTTTCAAACAACGGGTTCACAATTGACCTGTGGTTTAGGTTCGCATTTGACCTGGTTTCAAAAAACGGGTTCACATTTGACCTGAGGTTTTGGTTCACATATGACATGGTTTCAAACAACGGGTTCGCATTTGACTTGAGGTTTAGGTTCACATTCGACCTGGGTTCAAACAACAGGTTCACATTTGACCTGAGGTTTTGGTTCAAATTTGACCTGGTTTCAAACAATGGGTTCACATTTGACCGGAGGTTAAGTTCACATTTGGCCTAGTTTCAAACAACAGGTTCACATTTGACCTGAGGCTTAGGTTCACATTTGACCTGGTCTCAAACAACGGGTTCAAAATTTGACCTGAGGGTTTGGGCCACATTTGACCTGGTTTCAAACAACGAGTTCACATTTGAACTGAGGTTTAGGTTCACATTTGACCTGGGTTCAAACAACAGGTTCACATTTGACCTGATGTTTTTGTTCACATTTGGCCTGGTTTCAAACAATGGGTTCACATTTGACCTGAGGTTTAGGTTCACATTTGACCTGGTTTTAAACAACGGGTTCACATTTGACTTGAGGTTTAGGTTCACATTTGACCTGGTTTCAAACAATGGGTTCACATTTGACCTGGGGTTTAGGTTCATATTTGACCTGGTTTCAAACAACGGGTTCACATTTGACCTGAGGTTTTGGTTCATATTTGACCTTGTTTCAAACAACGGTTTCACATTTGACCTGAGGTTTAGGTTCACATTTGACCTAGTTTCAAACAACTGGTTCACATTTGACCGAGGTTTAGGTTTACATTTGACCTGGTTTCAAACAACGAGTTCACATTTGACTTGAGGTTTAGGTTCACATTTGACCTGGTTTCAAACAACGGGTTAACATTTGACCTGGGGTTTAGGTTTACATTTGACCTACTTTTGGTTCACATTTGACATGGTTTCAAACAACGGGTTAACATTTGACCTGGGGTTTAGGTTCACATTTGACCTAGTTTCAAACAACGGGTTCACAATTGACCTGTGGTTTAGGTTCGCATTTGACCTGGTTTCAAAAAACGGGTTCACATTTGACCTGAGGTTTTGGTTCACATATGACATGGTTTCAAACAACGGGTTCGCATTTGACTTGAGGTTTAGGTTCACATTCGACCTGGGTTCAAACAACAGGTTCACATTTGACCTGAGGTTTTGGTTCAAATTTGACCTGGTTTCAAACAATGGGTTCACATTTGACCGGAGGTTAAGTTCACATTTGGCCTAGTTTCAAACAACAGGTTCACATTTGACCTGAGGTTTAGGTTCACATTTGACCTGGTCTCAAACAACGGGTTCAAAATTTGACCTGAGGGTTTGGGCCACATTTGACCTGGTTTCAAACAACGAGTTCACATTTGAACTGAGGTTTAGGTTCACGTTTGACCTGGGTTCAAACAACAGGTTCACATTTGACCTGATGTTTTTGTTCACATTTGGCCTGGTTTCAAACAATGGGTTCACATTTGACCTGAGGTTTAGGTTCACATTTGACCTGGTTTTAAACAACGGGTTCACATTTGACTTGAGGTTTAGGTTCACATTTGACCTGGTTTCAAACAATGGGTTCACATTTGACCTGGGGTTTAGGTTCATATTTGACCTGGTTTCAAACAACGGGTTCACATTTGACCTGAGGTTTTGGTTCATATTTGACCTTGTTTCAAACAACGGGTTCACATTTGACCTGAGGTTTAGGTTCACATTTGACCTGGGTTCAAACAACGGGTTCACATTTGACCTAGTTTCAAACAACGGGTTCACATTTGACCTAAGGTTTAGAGTCACATTTGACCCGGTTTCAAACAACGGGTTCACATTTGACCTGAGGTTTAGGTTCACATTTGACCTGGTTTCAAACAACGAGTTCACATTTGACCTAAGGTTTTGGTTCACATTTGACCTGGTTTCAAACAACGGTTTCACATTTGACCTGAGGTTTAGGTTCACATTTGACCTAGTTTCAAACAACTGGTTCACATTTGACCGAGGTTTAGGTTTACATTTGACCTGGTTTCAAACAACGAGTTCACATTTGACTTGAGGTTTAGGTTCACATTTGACCTGGTTTCAAACAACGGGTTAACATTTGACCTGGGGTTTAGGTTTACATTTGACCTACTTTTGGTTCACATTTGACATGGTTTCAAACAACGGGTTAACATTTGACCTGGGGTTTAGGTTCACATTTGACCTAGTTTCAAACAACGGGTTCACAATTGACCTGTGGTTTAGGTTCGCATTTGACCTGGTTTCAAAAAACGGGTTCACATTTGACCTGAGGTTTTGGTTCACATATGACATGGTTTCAAACAACGGGTTCGCATTTGACTTGAGGTTTAGGTTCACATTCGACCTGGGTTCAAACAACAGGTTCACATTTGACCTGAGGTTTTGGTTCAAATTTGACCTGGTTTCAAACAATGGGTTCACATTTGACCGGAGGTTAAGTTCACATTTGGCCTAGTTTCAAACAACAGGTTCACATTTGACCTGAGGTTTAGGTTCACATTTGACCTGGTCTCAAACAACGGGTTCAACATTTGACCTGAGGGTTTGGGCCACATTTGACCTGGTTTCAAACAACGAGTTCACATTTGAACTGAGGTTTAGGTTCACATTTGACCTGGGTTCAAACAACAGGTTCACATTTGACCTGATGTTTTTGTTCACATTTGGCCTGGTTTCAAACAATGGGTTCACATTTGACCTGAGGTTTAGGTTCACATTTGACCTGGTTTCAAACAACGGGTTCACATTTGACTTGAGGTTTAGGTTCACATTTGACCTGGTTTCAAACAATGGGTTCACATTTGACCTGGGGTTTAGGTTCATATTTGACCTGGTTTCAAACAACGGGTTCACATTTGACCTGAGGTTTTGGTTCATATTTGACCTTGTTTCAAACAACGGGTTCACATTTGACCTGAGGTTTAGGTTCACATTTGACCTGGGGTCAAACAACGGGTTCACATTTGACCTAGTTTCAAACAACGGGTTCACATTTGACCTGAGGTTTAGAGTCACATTTGACCCGGTTTCAAACAACGGGTTCACATTTGACCTGAGGTTTAGGTTCACATTTGACCTGGTTTCAAACAACGAGTTCACATTTGACCTAAGGTTTTGGTTCACATTTGACCTGGTTTCAAACAACGGTTTCACATTTGACCTGAGGTTTAGGTTCACATTTGACCTAGTTTCAAACAACTGGTTCACATTTGACCGAGGTTTAGGTTTACATTTGACCTGGTTTTAAACAACGAGTTCACATTTGACTTGAGGTTTAGGTTCACATTTGACCTGGTTTCAAACAACGGGTTAACATTTGACCTGGGGTTTAGGTTTACATTTGACCTACTTTTGGTTCACATTTAACATGGTTTCAAACAACGGGTTAACATTTGACCTGGGGTTTAGGTTCACATTTGACCTAGTTTCAAACAACGGGTTCACAATTGACCTGTGGTTTAGGTTCGCATTTGACCTGGTTTCAAAAAACGGGTTCACATTTAACCTGAGGTTTTGGTTCACATATGACATGGTTTCAAACAACGGGTTCGCATTTGACTTGAGGTTTAGGTTCACATTCGACCTGGGTTCAAACAACAGGTTCACATTTGACCTGAGGTTTTGGTTCAAATTTGACCTGGTTTCAAACAATGGGTTCACATTTGACCGGAGGTTAAGTTCACATTTGGCCTAGTTTCAAACAACAGGTTCACATTTGACCTGAGGTTTAGGTTCACATTTGACTTGGTCTCAAACAACGGGTTCAACATTTGACCTGAGGGTTTGGGCCACATTTGACCTGGTTTCAAACAACGAGTTCACATTTGAACTGAGGTTTAGGTTCACATTTGACCTGGGTTCAAACAACAGGTTCACATTTGACCTGATGTTTTTGTTCACATTTGGCCTGGTTTCAAACAATGGGTTCACATTTGACCTGAGGTTTAGGTTCAGATTTGACCTGGTTTCAAACAACGGGTTCACATTTGACTTGAGGTTTAAGTTCACATTTGACCTGGTTTCAAACAATTGGTTCACATTTCACCTGGGGTTTAGGTTCATATTTGACCTGGTTTCAAACAACGGGTTCACATTTGACCTGAGGTTTTGGTTCATATTTGACCTTGTTTCAAACAACGGGTTCACATTTGACCTGAGGTTTAGGTTCACATTTGACCTGGGTTCAAACAACGGGTTCACATTTGACCTAGTTTCAAACAACGGGTTCACATTTTACCTGAGGTTTAGAGTCACATTTGACCCGGTTTCAAACAACGGGTTCACATTTGACCTGAGGTTTAGGTTCACATTTGACCTGGTTTCAAACAACGAGTTCACATTTGACCTAAGGTTTTGGTTCAGATTTGACCTGGTTTCAAACAACGGTTTCACATTTAACCTGAGGTTTAGGTTCACATTTGACCTAGTTTCAAACAACTAGTTCACATTTGACCGAGGTTTAGGTTTACATTTGACCTGGTTTCAAACAACGAGTTCACATTTGACTTGAGGTTTAGGTTCACATTTGACCTGGTTTCAAACAACGGGTTAACATTTGACCTGGGGTTTAGGTTTACATTTGACCTACTTTTGGTTCACATTTGACATGGTTTCAAACAACGGGTTAACATTTGACCTGGGGTTTAGGTTCACATTTGACCTAGTTTCAAACAACGGGTTCACAATTGACCTGTGGTTTAGGTTCGCATTTGACCTGGTTTCAAAAAACGGGTTCACATTTGACCTGAGGTTTTGGTTCACATATGACATGGTTTCAAACAACGGGTTCACATTTGACTTGAGGTTTAGGTTCACATTCGACCTGGGTTCAAACAACAGGTTCACATTTGACCTGAGGTTTTGGTTCAAATTTGACCTGGTTTCAAACAATGGGTTCACATTTGACCGGAGGTTAAGTTCACATTTGGCCTAGTTTCAAACAACAGGTTCACATTTGACCTGAGGTTTAGGTTCACATTTGACCTGGTCTCAAACAACGGGTTCAACATTTGACCTGAGGGTTTGGGCCACATTTGACCTGGTTTCAAACAACGAGTTCACATTTGAACTGAGGTTTAGGTTCACATTTGACCTGGGTTCAAACAACAGGTTCACATTTGACCTGATGTTTTTGTTCACATTTGGCCTGGTTTCAAACAATGGGTTCACATTTGACCTGAGGTTTAGGTTCACATTTGACCTGGTTTCAAACAACGGGTTCACATTTGACTTGAGGTTTAGGTTCACATTTGACCTGGTTTCAAACAATGGGTTCACATTTGACCTGGGGTTTAGGTTCATATTTGACCTGGTTTCAAACAACGGGTTCACATTTGACCTGAGGTTTTGGTTCATATTTGACCTTGTTTCAAACAACGGGTTCACATTTGACCTGAGGTTTAGGTTCACATTTGACCTGGGTTCAAACAACGGGTTCACATTTGACCTAGTTTCAAACAACGGGTTCACATTTGACTTGAGGTTTAGAGTCACATTTGACCCGGTTTCAAACAACGGGTTCACATTTGACCTGAGGTTTAGGTTCACATTTGACCTGGTTTCAAACAACGAGTTCACATTTGACCTAAGGTTTTGGTTCACATTTGACCTGGTTTCAAACAACGGTTTCACATTTGACCTGAGGTTTAGGTTCACATTTGACCTAGTTTCAAACAACTGGTTCACATTTGACCGAGGTTTAGGTTTACATTTGACCTGGTTTCAAACAACGAGTTCACATTTGACTTGAGGTTTAGGTTCACATTTGACCTGGTTTCAAACAATGGGTTAACATTTGACCTGGGGTTTAGGTTTACATTTGACCTACTTTTGGTTCACATTTGACATGGTTTCAAACAACGGGTTAACATTTGACCTGGGGTTTAGGTTCACATTTGACCTAGTTTCAAACAACGGGTTCACAATTGACCTGTGGTTTAGGTTCGCATTTGACCTGGTTTCAAAAAACGGGTTCACATTTGACCTGAGGTTTTGGTTCACATATGACATGGTTTCAAACAACGGGTTCGCATTTGACTTGAGGTTTAGGTTCACATTCGACCTGGGTTCAAACAACAGGTTCACATTTGACCTGAGGTTTTGGTTCAAATTTGACCTGGTTTCAAACAATGGGTTCACATTTGACCGAAGGTTAAGTTCACATTTGGCCTAGTTTCAAACAACAGGTTCACATTTGACTTGAGGTTTAGGTTCACATTTGACCTGGTCTCAAACAACGGGTTCAACATTTGACCTGAGGGTTTGGGCCACATTTGACCTGGTTTCAAACAACGAGTTCACATTTGAACTGAGGTTTAGGTTCACATTTGACCTGGGTTCAAACAACAGGTTCACATTTGACCTGATGTTTTTGTTCACATTTGGCCTGGTTTCAAACAATGGGTTCACATTTGACCTGAGGTTTAGGTTCACATTTGACCTAGTTTCAAACAACTGGTTCACATTTGACCGAGGTTTAGGTTTACATTTGACCTGGTTTCAAACAACGAGTTCATATTTGACTTGAGGTTTAGGTTCACATTTGACCTGGTTTCAAACAACGGGTTAACATTTGACCTGGGGTTTAGGTTTACATTTGACCTACTTTTGGTTCACATTTGACATGGTTTCAAACAACGGGTTAACATTTGACCTGGGGTTTAGGTTCACATTTGACCTAGTTTCAAACAACGGGTTCACAATTGACCTGTGGTTTAGGTTCGCATTTGACCTGGTTTCAAAAAACGGGTTCACATTTGACCTGAGGTTTTGGTTCACATATGACATGGTTTCAAACAACGGGTTCGCATTTGACTTGAGGTTTAGGTTCACATTCGACCTGGGTTCAAACAACAGGTTCACATTTGACCTGAGGTTTTGGTTCAAATTTGACCTGGTTTCAAACAATGGGTTCACATTTGACCGGAGGTTAAGTTCACATTTGGCCTAGTTTCAAACAACAGGTTCACATTTGACCTGAGGTTTAGGTTCACATTTGACCTGGTCTCAAACAACGGGTTCAACATTTGACCTGAGGGTTTGGGCCACATTTGACCTGGTTTCAAACAACGAGTTCACATTTGAACTGAGGTTTAGGTTCACATTTGACCTGGGTTCAAACAACAGGTTCACATTTGACCTGATGTTTTTGTTCACATTTGGCCTGGTTTCAAACAATGGGTTCACATTTGACCTGAGGTTTAGGTTCACATTTGACCTGGTTTCAAACAACGGGTTCACATTTGACTTGAGGTTTAGGTTCACATTTGACCTGGTTTCAAACAATGGGTTCACATTTGACCCGGGGTTTAGGTTCATATTTGACCTGGTTTCAAACAACGGGTTCACATTTGACCTGAGGTTTTGGTTCATATTTGACCTTGTTTCAAACAACGGGTTCACATTTGACCTGAGGTTTAGGTTCACATTTGACCTGGGTTCAAACAACGGGTTCACATTTGACCTAGTTTCAAACAACGGGTTCACATTTGACCTGAGGTTTAGAGTCGCATTTGACCCGGTTTCAAACAACGGGTTCACATTTGACCTGAGGTTTAGGTTCACATTTGACCTGGTTTCAAACAACGAGTTCACATTTGACCTAAGGTTTTGGTTCACATTTGACCTGGTTTCAAACAACGGTTTCACATTTGACCTGAGGTTTAGGTTCACATTTGACCTAGTTTCAAACAACTGGTTCACATTTGACCGAGGTTTAGGTTTACATTTGACCTGGTTTCAAACAACGAGTTCACATTTGACTTGAGGTTTAGGTTCACATTTGACCTGGTTTCAAACAACGGGTTAACATTTGACCTGGGGTTTAGGTTTACATTTGACCTACTTTTGGTTCACATTTGACATGGTTTCAAACAACGGGTTAACATTTGACCTGGGTTTAGGATCACATTTGACCTAGTTTCAAACAACGGGTTCACAATTGACCTCTGGTTTAGGTTCGCATTTGACCTGGTTTCAAAAAACGGGTTCACATTTGACCTGAGGTTTTGGTTCACATATGACATGGTTTCAAACAACGGGTTCGCATTTGACTTGAGGTTTAGGTTCACATTCGACCTGGGTTCAAACAACAGGTTCACATTTGACCTGAGGTTTTGGTTCAAATTTGACCTGGTTTCAAACAATGGGTTCACATTTGACCGGAGGTTAAGTTCACATTTGGCCTAGTTTCAAACAACAGGTTCACATTTGACCTGAGGTTTAGGTTCACATTAGACCTGGTCTCAAACAACGGGTTCAACATTTGACCTGAGGGTTTGGGCCACATTTGACCTGGTTTCAAACAACGAGTTCACATTTGAACTGAGGTTTAGGTTCACATTTGACCTGGGTTCAAACAACAGGTTCACATTTGACCTGATGTTTTTGTTCACATTTGGCCTGGTTTCAAACAATGGGTTCACATTTGACCTGAGGTTTAGGTTCAGATTTGACCTGGTTTCAAACAACGGGTTCACATTTGACTTGAGGTTTAAGTTCACATTTGACCTGGTTTCAAACAATTGGTTCACATTTGACCCGGGGTTTAGGTTCATATTTGACCTGGTTTCAAACAACGAGTTCACATTTGACTTGAGGTTTAGGTTCACATTTGACCTGGTTTCAAACAACGGGTTAACATTTGACCTGGGGTTTAGGTTTACATTTGACCTACTTTTGGTTCACATTTGACATGGTTTCAAACAACGGGTTAACATTTGACCTGGGGTTTAGGTTCACATTTGACCTAGTTTCAAACAACGGGTTCACAATTGACCTGTGGTTTAGGTTCGCATTTGACCTGGTTTCAAAAAACGGGTTCACATTTGACCTGAGGTTTTGGTTCACATATGACATGGTTTCAAACAACGGGTTCGCATTTGACTTGAGGTTTAGGTTCACATTCGACCTGGGTTCAAACAACAGGTTCACATTTGACCTGAGGTTTTGGTTCAAATTTGACCTGGTTTCAAACAATGGGTTCACATTTGACCGGAGGTTAAGTTCACATTTGGCCTAGTTTCAAACAACAGGTTCACATTCGACCTGAGGTTTAGGTTCACATTTGACCTGGTCTCAAACAACGGGTTCAACATTTGACCTGAGGGTTTGGGCCACATTTGACCTGGTTTCAAACAACGAGTTCACATTTGAACTGAGGTTTAGGTTCACATTTGACCTGGGTTCAAACAACAGGTTCACATTTGACCTGATGTTTTTGTTCACATTTGGCCTGGTTTCAAACAATGGGTTCACATTTGACCTGAGGTTTAGGTTCAGATTTGACCTGGTTTCAAACAACGGGTTCACATTTGACTTGAGGTTTAAGTTCACATTTGACCTGGTTTCAAACAATTGGTTCACATTTGACCCGGGGTTTAGGTTCATATTTGACCTGGTTTCAAACAACGGGTTCACATTTGACCTGAGGTTTTGGTTCATATTTGACCTTGTTTCAAACAACGGGTTCACATTTGACCTGAGGTTTAGGTTCACATTTGACCTGGGTTCAAACAACGGGTTCACATTTGACCTAGTTTCAAACAACGGGTTCACATTTGACCTGAGGTTTAGAGTCGCATTTGACCCGGTTTCAAACAACGGGTTCACATTTGACCTGAGGTTTAGGTTCACATTTGACCTGGTTTCAAACAACGAGTTCACATTTGACCTAAGGTTTTGGTTCACATTTGACCTGGTTTCAAACAACGGTTTCACATTTGACCTGAGGTTTAGGTTCACATTTGACCTAGTTTCAAACAACTGGTTCACATTTGACCGAGGTTTAGGTTTACATTTGACCTGGTTTCAAACAACGAGTTCACATTTGACTTGAGGTTTAGGTTCACATTTGACTTGGTTTCAAACAACGGGTTAACATTTGACCTGGGGTTTAGGTTTACATTTGACCTACTTTTGGTTCACATTTGACATGGTTTCAAACAACGGGTTAACATTTGACCTGGGGTTTAGGTTCACATTTGACCTAGTTTCAAACAACGGGTTCACAATTGACCTGTGGTTTAGGTTCGCATTTGACCTGGTTTCAAAAAACGGTTTCACATTTGACCTGAGGTTTTGGTTCACATATGACATGGTTTCAAACAACGGGTTCGCATTTGACTTGAGGTTTAGGTTCACATTCGACCTGGGTTCAAACAACAGGTTCACATTTGACCTGAGGTTTTGGTTCAAATTTGACCTGGTTTCAAACAATGGGTTCACATTTGACCGGAGGTTAAGTTCACATTTGGCCTAGTTTCAAACAACAGGTTCACATTTGACCTGAGGTTTAGGTTCACATTTGACCTGGTCTCAAACAATGGGTTCAACATTTGACCTGAGGGTTTGGGCCACATTTGACCTGGTTTCAAACAACGAGTTCACATTTGAACTGAGGTTTAGGTTCACATTTGACCTGGGTTCAAACAACAGGTTCACATTTGACCTGATGTTTTTGTTCACATTTGGCCTGGTTTCAAACAATGGGTTCACATTTGACCTGAGGTTTAGGTTCAGATTTGACCTGGTTTCAAACAACAGGTTCACATTTGACTTGAGGTTTAAGTTCACATTTGACCTGGTTTCAAACAATTGGTTCACATTTGACCCGGGGTTTAGGTTCATATTTGACCTGGTTTCAAACAACGGGTTCACATTTGACCTGAGGTTTTGGTTCATATTTGACCTTGTTTCAAACAACGGGTTCACATTTGACCTGAGGTTTAGGTTCAGATTTGACCTGGTTTCAAACAACGGGTTCACATTTGACTTGAGGTTTAAGTTCACATTTGACCTGGTTTCAAACAATTGGTTCACATTTGACCCGGGGTTTAGGTTCATATTTGACCTGGTTTCAAACAACGAGTTCACATTTGACTTGAGGTTTAGGTTCACATTTGACCTGGTTTCAAACAACGGGTTAACATTTGACCTGGGGTTTAGGTTTACATTTGACCTACTTTTGGTTCACATTTGACATGGTTTCAAACAACGGGTTAACATTTGACCTGGGGTTTAGGTTCACATTTGACCTAGTTTCAAACAACGGGTTCACAATTGACCTGTGGTTTAGGTTCGCATTTGACCTGGTTTCAAAAAACGGGTCCACATTTGACCTGAGGTTTTGGTTCACATATGACATGGTTTCAAACAACGGGTTCGCATTTGACTTGAGGTTTAGGTTCACATTCGACCTGGGTTCAAACAACAGGTTCACATTTGACCTGAGGTTTTGGTTCAAATTTGACCTGGTTTCAAACAATGGGTTCACATTTGACCGGAGGTTAAGTTCACATTTGGCCTAGTTTCAAACAACAGGTTCACATTTGACCTGAGGTTTAGGTTCACATTTGACCTGGTCTCAAACAACGGGTTCAACATTTGACCTGAGGGTTTGGGCCACATTTGACCTGGTTTCAAACAACGAGTTCACATTTGAACTGAGGTTTAGGTTCACATTTGACCTGGGTTCAAACAACAGGTTCACATTTGACCTGATGTTTTTGTTCACATTTGGCCTGGTTTCAAACAATGGGTTCACATTTGACCTGAGGTTTAGGTTCAGATTTGACCTGGTTTCAAACAACGGGTTCACATTTGACTTGAGGTTTAAGTTCACATTTGACCTGGTTTCAAACAATTGGTTCACATTTGACCCGGGGTTTAGGTTCATATTTGACCTGGTTTCAAACAACGGGTTCACATTTGACCTGAGGTTTTGGTTCATATTTGACCTTGTTTCAAACAACGGTTTCACATTTGACCTGAGGTTTAGGTTCACATTTGACCTAGTTTCAAACAACTGGTTCACATTTGACCGAGGTTTAGGTTTACATTTGACCTGGTTTCAAACAACGAGTTCACATTTGACTTGAGGTTTAGGTTCACATTTGACCTGGTTTCAAACAACGGGTTAACATTTGACCTGGGGTTTAGGTTTACATTTGACCTACTTTTGGTTCACATTTGACATGGTTTCAAACAACGGGTTAACATTTGACCTGGGGTTTAGGTTCACATTTGACCTAGTTTCAAACAACGGGTTCACAATTGACCTGTGGTTTAGGTTCGCATTTGACCTGGTTTCAAAAAACGGGTTCACATTTGACCTGAGGTTTTGGTTCACATATGACATGGTTTCAAACAACGGGTTCGCATTTGACTTGAGGTTTAGGTTCACATTCGACCTGGGTTCAAACAACAGGTTCACATTTGACCTGAGGTTTTGGTTCAAATTTGACCTGGTTTCAAACAATGGGTTCACATTTGACCGGAGGTTAAGTTCACATTTGGCCTAGTTTCAAACAACAGGTTCACATTTGACCTGAGGTTTAGGTTCACATTTGACCTGGTCTCAAACAACGGGTTCAACATTTGACCTGAGGGTTTGGGCCACATTTGACCTGGTTTCAAACAACGAGTTCACATTTGAACTGAGGTTTAGGTTCACATTTGACCTGGGTTCAAACAACAGGTTCACATTTGACCTGATGTTTTTGTTCACATTTGGCCTGGTTTCAAACAATGGGTTCATATTTGACCTGAGGTTTAGGTTCACATTTGACCTGGTTTCAAACAACGGGTTCACATTTGACTTGAGGTTTAGGTTCACATTTGACCTGGTTTCAAACAACGGGTTAACATTTGACCTGGGGTTTAGGTTCACATTTGACCTAGTTTCAAACAACGGGTTCACATTTGACCTGAGGTTTAGGTTCACATTTGACCTGGTTTCAAACAACGAGTTCACATTTGACCTAAGGTTTTGGTTCACATTTGACCTGGTTTCAAACAACGGTTTCACATTTGACCTGAGGTTTAGGTTCACATTTGACCTAGTTTCAAACAACTGGTTCACATTTGACCGAGGTTTAGGTTTACATTTGACCTGGTTTCAAACAACGAGTTCACATTTGACTTGAGGTTTAGGTTCACATTTGACCTGGTTTCAAACAACGGGTTAACATTTGACCTGGGGTTTAGGTTTACATTTGACCTACTTTTGGTTCACATTTGACATGGTTTCAAACAACGGGTTAACATTTGACCTGGGGTTTAGGTTCACATTTGACCTAGTTTCAAACAACGGGTTCACAATTGACCTGTGGTTTAGGTTCGCATTTGACCTGGTTTCAAAAAACGGGTTCACATTTGACCTGAGGTTTTGGTTCACATATGACATGGTTTCAAACAACGGGTTCGCATTTGACTTGAGGTTTAGGTTCACATTCGACCTGGGTTCAAACAACAGGTTCACATTTGACCTGAGGTTTTGGTTCAAATTTGACCTGGTTTCAAACAATGGGTTCACATTTGACCGGAGGTTAAGTTCACATTTGGCCTAGTTTCAAACAACAGGTTCACATTTGACCTGAGGTTTAGGTTCACATTTGACCTGGTCTCAAACAACGGGTTCAACATTTGACCTGAGGGTTTGGGCCACATTTGACCTGGTTTCAAACAACGAGTTCACATTTGAACTGAGGTTTAGGTTCACATTTGACCTGGGTTCAAACAACAGGTTCACATTTGACCTGATGTTTTTGTTCACATTTGGCCTGGTTTCAAACAATGGGTTCATATTTGACCTGAGGTTTAGGTTCACATTTGACCTGGTTTCAAACAACGGGTTCACATTTGACTTGAGGTTTAGGTTCACATTTGACCTGGTTTCAAACAATGGGTTCACATTTGACCTGGGGTTTAGGTTCATATTTGACCTGGTTTCAAACAACGGGTTCACATTTGACCTGAGGTTTTGGTTCATATTTGACCTTGTTTCAAACAACGGGTTCACATTTGACCTGAGGTTTAGGTTCACATTTGACCTGGGTTCAAACAACGGGTTCACATTTGACCTAGTTTCAAACAACGGGTTCACATTTGACCTGAGGTTTAGAGTCACATTTGACCCGGTTTCAAACAACGGGTTCACATTTGACCTGAGGTTTAGGTTCACATTTGACCTGGTTTCAAACAACGAGTTCACATTTGACCTAAGGTTTTGGTTCACATTTGACCTGGTTTCAAACAACGGTTTCACATTTGACCTGAGGTTTAGGTTCACATTTGACCTAGTTTCAAACAACTGGTTCACATTTGACCGAGGTTTAGGTTTACATTTGACCTGGTTTCAAACAACGAGTTCACATTTGACTTGAGGTTTAGGTTCACATTTGACCTGGTTTCAAACAACGGGTTAACATTTGACCTGGGGTTTAGGTTTACATTTGACCTACTTTTGGTTCACATTTGACATGGTTTCAAACAACGGGTTATCATTTGACCTGGGGTTTAGGTTCACATTTGACCTAGTTTCAAACAACGGGTTCACAATTGACCTGTGGTTTAGGTTCGCATTTGACCTGGTTTCAAAAAACGGGTTCACATTTGACCTGAGGTTTTGGTTCACATATGACATGGTTTCAAACAACGGGTTCGCATTTGACTTGAGGTTTAGGTTCACATTCGACCTGGGTTCAAACAACAGGTTCACATTTGACCTGAGGTTTTGGTTCAAATTTGACCTGGTTTCAAACAATGGGTTCACATTTGACCGGAGGTTAAGTTCACATTTGGCCTAGTTTCAAACAAAAGGTTCACATTTGACCTGAGGTTTAGGTTCACATTTGACCTGGTCTCAAACAACGGGTTCAACATTTGACCTGAGGGTTTGGGCCACATTTGACCTGGTTTCAAACAACGAGTTCACATTTGAACTGAGGTTTAGGTTCACATTTGACCTGGGTTCAAACAACAGGTTCACATTTGACCTGATGTTTTTGTTCACATTTGGCCTGGTTTCAAACAATGGGTTCACATTTGACCTGAGGTTTAGGTTCAGATTTGACCTGGTTTCAAACAACGGGTTCACATTTGACTTGAGGTTTAAGTTCACATTTGACCTGGTTTCAAACAATTGGTTCACATTTGACCCGGGGTTTAGGTTCATATTTGACCTGGTTTCAAACAACGGGTTCACATTTGACCTGAGGTTTTGGTTCATATTTGACCTTGTTTCAAACAACGGGTTCACATTTGACCTGAGGTTTAGGTTCACATTTGACATGGGTTCAAACAACGGGTTCACATTTGACCTAGTTTCAAACAACGGGTTCACATTTGACCTGAGGTTTAGAGTCGCATTTGACCCGGTTTCAAACAACGGGTTCACATTTGACCTGAGGTTTAGGTTCACATTTGACCTGGTTTCAAACAACGAGTTCACATTTGACCTAAGGTTTTGGTTCACATTTGACCTGGTTTCAAACAACGGTTTCACATTTGACCTGAGGTTTAGGTTCACATTTGACCTAGTTTCAAACAACTGGTTCACATTTGACCGAGGTTTAGGTTTACATTTGACCTGGTTTCAAACAACGAGTTCACATTTGACTTGAGGTTTAGGTTCACATTTGACCTGGTTTCAAACAACGGGTTAACATTTGACCTGGGGTTTAGGTTTACATTTGACCTACTTTTGGTTCACATTTGACATGGTTTCAAACAACGGGTTAACATTTGACCTGGGGTTTAGGTTCACATTTGACCTAGTTTCAAACAACGGGTTCACAATTGACCTGTGGTTTAGGTTCGCATTTGACCTGGTTTCAAAAAACGGGTTCACATTTGACCTGAGGTTTTGGTTCACATATGACATGGTTTCAAACAACGGGTTCGCATTTGACTTGAGGTTTAGGTTCACATTCGACCTGGGTTCAAACAACAGGTTCACATTTGACCTGAGGTTTTGGTTCAAATTTGACCTGGTTTCAAACAATGGGTTCACATTTGACCGGAGGTTAAGTTCACATTTGGCCTAGTTTCAAACAACAGGTTCACATTTGACCTGAGGTTTAGGTTCACATTTGACCTGGTCTCAAACAACGGGTTCAACATTTGACCTGAGGGTTTGGGCCACATTTGACCTGGTTTCAAACAACGAGTTCACATTTGAACTGAGGTTTAGGTTCACATTTGACCTGGGTTCAAACAACAGGTTCACATTTGACCTGATGTTTTTGTTCACATTTGGCCTGGTTTCAAACAATGGGTTCACATTTGACCTGAGGTTTAGGTTCAGATTTGACCTGGTTTCAAACAACGGGTTCACATTTGACTTGAGGTTTAAGTTCACATTTGACCTGGTTTCAAACAATTGGTTCACATTTGACCCGGGGTTTAGGTTCATATTTGACCTGGTTTCAAACAACGAGTTCACATTTGACTTGAGGTTTAGGTTCACATTTGACCTGGTTTCAAACAACGGGTTAACATTTGACCTGGGGTTTAGGTTTACATTTGACCTACTTTTGGTTCACATTTGACATGGTTTCAAACAACGGGTTAACATTTGACTTGGGGTTTAGGTTCACATTTGACCTAGTTTCAAACAACGGGTTCACAATTGACCTGTGGTTTAGGTTCGCATTTGACCTGGTTTCAAAAAACGGGTTCACATTTGACCTGAGGTTTTGGTTCACATATGACATGGTTTCAAACAACGGGTTCGCATTTGACTTGAGGTTTAGGTTCACATTCGACCTGGGTTCAAACAACAGGTTCACATTTGACCTGAGGTTTTGGTTCAAATTTGACCTGGTTTCAAACAATGGGTTCACATTTGACCGGAGGTTAAGTTCACATTTGGCCTAGTTTCAAACAACAGGTTCACATTTGACCTGAGGTTTAGGTTCACATTTGACCTGGTCTCAAACAACGGGTTCAACATTTGACCTGAGGGTTTGGGCCACATTTGACCTGGTTTCAAACAACGAGTTCACATTTGAACTGAGGTTTAGGTTCACATTTGACCTGGGTTCAAACAACAGGTTCACATTTGACCTGATGTTTTTGTTCACATTTGGCCTGGTTTCAAACAATGGGTTCACATTTGACCTGAGGTTTAGGTTCAGATTTGACCTGGTTTCAAACAACGGGTTCACATTTGACTTGAGGTTTAAGTTCACATTTGACCTGGTTTCAAACAATTGGTTCACATTTGACCCGGGGTTTAGGTTTATATTTGACCTGGTTTCAAACAACGGGTTCACATTTGACCTGAGGTTTTGGTTCATATTTGACCTTGTTTCAAACAACGGGTTCACATTTGACCTGAGGTTTAGGTTCACATTTGACCTGGGTTCAAACAACGGGTTCACATTTGACCTAGTTTCAAACAACGGGTTCACATTTGACCTGAGGTTTAGAGTCGCATTTGACCCGGTTTCAAACAACGGGTTCACATTTGACCTGAGGTTTAGGTTCACATTTGACCTGGTTTCAAACAACGAGTTCACATTTGACCTAAGGTTTTGGTTCACATTTGACCTGGTTTCAAACAACGGTTTCACATTTGACCTGAGGTTTAGGTTCACATTTGACCTAGTTTCAAACAACTGGTTCACATTTGACCGAGGTTTAGGTTTACATTTGACCTGGTTTCAAACAACGAGTTCACATTTGACTTGAGGTTTAGGTTCACATTTGACCTGGTTTCAAACAACGGGTTAACATTTGACCTGGGGTTTAGGTTTACATTTGACCTACTTTTGGTTCACATTTGACATGGTTTCAAACAACGGGTTAACATTTGACCTGGGTTTAGGTTCACATTTGACCTAGTTTCAAACAACGGGTTCACAATTGACCTGTGGTTTAGGTTCACATTTGACCTGGTTTCAAAAAACGGGTTCACATTTGACCTGAGGTTTTGGTTCACATATGACATGGTTTCAAACAACGGGTTCGCATTTGACTTGAGGTTTAGGTTCACATTCGACCTGGGATCAAACAACAGGTTCACATTTGACCTGAGGTTTTGGTTCAAATTTGACCTGGTTTCAAACAATGGGTTCACATTTGACCGGAGGTTAAGTTCACATTTGGCCTAGTTTCAAACAACAGGTTCACATTTGACCTGAGGTTTAGGTTCACATTTGACCTGGTCTCAAACAACGGGTTCAACGTTTGACCTGAGGGTTTGGGCCACATTTGACCTGGTTTCAAACAACGAGTTCACATTTGAACTGAGGTTTAGGTTCACATTTGACCTGGGTTCAAACAACAGGTTCACATTTGACCTGATGTTTTTGTTCACATTTGGCCTGGTTTCAAACAATGGGTTCACATTTGACCTGAGGTTTAGGTTCACATTTGACCTGGTTTCAAACAACGGGTTCACATTTGACTTGAGGTTTAGGTTCACATTTGACCTGGTTTCAAACAATGGGTTCACATTTGACCTGGGGTTTAGGTTCATATTTGACCTGGTTTCAAAAAACGGGTTCACATTTGACCTGAGGTTTTGGTTCACATATGACATGGTTTCAAACAACGGGTTCGCATTTGACTTGAGGTTTAGGTTCACATTCGACCTGGGTTCAAACAACAGGTTCACATTTGACCTGAGGTTTTGGTTCAAATTTGACCTGGTTTCAAACAATGGGTTCACATTTGACCGGAGGTTAAGTTCACATTTGGCCTAGTTTCAAACAACAGGTTCACATTTGACCTGAGGTTTAGGTTCACATTTGACCTGGTCTCAAACAACGGGTTCAACATTTGACCTGAGGGTTTGGGCCACATTTGACCTGGTTTCAAACAACGAGTTCACATTTGAACTGAGGTTTAGGTTCACATTTGACCTGGGTTCAAACAACAGGTTCACATTTGACCTGATGTTTTTGTTCACATTTGGCCTGGTTTCAAACAATGGGTTCACATTTGACCTGAGGTTTAGGTTCAGATTTGACCTGGTTTCAAACAACGGGTTCACATTTGACTTGAGGTTTAAGTTCACATTTGACCTGGTTTCAAACAATTGGTTCACATTTGACCCGGGGTTTAGGTTTATATTTGACCTGGTTTCAAACAACGGGTTCACATTTGACCTGAGGTTTTGGTTCATATTTGACCTTGTTTCAAACAACGGGTTCACATTTGACCTGAGGTTTAGGTTCACATTTGACCTGGGTTCAAACAACGGGTTCACATTTGACCTAGTTTCAAACAACGGGTTCACATCCTGAGGTTTAGAGTCGCATTTGACCCGGTTTCAAACAACGGGTTCACATTTGACCTGAGGTTTAGGTTCACATTTGACCTGGTTTCAAACAACGAGTTCACATTTGACCTAAGGTTTTGGTTCACATTTGACCTGGTTTCAAACAACGGTTTCACATTTGACCTGAGGTTTAGGTTCACATTTGACCTAGTTTCAAACAACTGGTTCACATTTGACCGAGGTTTAGGTTTACATTTGACCTGGTTTCAAACAACGAGTTCACATTTGACTTGAGGTTTAGGTTCACATTTGACCTGGTTTCAAACAACGGGTTAACATTTGACCTGGGGTTTAGGTTTACATTTGACCTACTTTTGGTTCACATTTGACATGGTTTCAAACAACGGGTTAACATTTGACCTGGGTTTAGGTTCACATTTGACCTAGTTTCAAACAACGGGTTCACAATTGACCTGTGGTTTAGGTTCACATTTGACCTGGTTTCAAAAAACGGGTTCACATTTGACCTGAGGTTTTGGTTCACATATGACATGGTTTCAAACAACGGGTTCGCATTTGACTTGAGGTTTAGGTTCACATTCGACCTGGGATCAAACAACAGGTTCACATTTGACCTGAGGTTTTGGTTCAAATTTGACCTGGTTTCAAACAATGGGTTCACATTTGACCGGAGGTTAAGTTCACATTTGGCCTAGTTTCAAACAACAGGTTCACATTTGACCTGAGGTTTAGGTTCACATTTGACCTGGTCTCAAACAACGGGTTCAACGTTTGACCTGAGGGTTTGGGCCACATTTGACCTGGTTTCAAACAACGAGTTCACATTTGAACTGAGGTTTAGGTTCACATTTGACCTGGGTTCAAACAACAGGTTCACATTTGACCTGATGTTTTTGTTCACATTTGGCCTGGTTTCAAACAATGGGTTCACATTTGACCTGAGGTTTAGGTTCACATTTGACCTGGTTTCAAACAACGGGTTCACATTTGACTTGAGGTTTAGGTTCACATTTGACCTGGTTTCAAACAATGGGTTCACATTTGACCTGGGGTTTAGGTTCATATTTGACCTGGTTTCAAACAACGGGTTCACATTTGACCTGAGGTTTTGGTTCATATTTGACCTTGTTTCAAACAACGGGTTCACATTTGACCTGAGGTTTAGGTTCACATTTGACCTGGGTTCAAACAACGGGTTCACATTTGACCTAGTTTCAAACAACGGGTTCACATTTGACCTGAGGTTTAGAGTCACATTTGACCCGGTTTCAAACAACGGGTTCACATTTGACCTGAGGTTTAGGTTCACATTTGACCTGGTTTCAAACAACGAGTTCACATTTGACCTAAGGTTTTGGTTCACATTTGACCTGGTTTCAAACAACGGTTTCACATTTGACCTGAGGTTTAGGTTCACATTTGACCTAGTTTCAAACAACTGGTTCACATTTGACCGAGGTTTAGGTTTACATTTGACCTGGTTTCAAACAACGAGTTCACATTTGACTTGAGGTTTAGGTTCACATTTGACCTGGTTTCAAACAACGGGTTAACATTTGACCTGGGGTTTAGGTTTACATTTGACCTACTTTTGGTTCACATTTGACATGGTTTCAAACAACGGGTTATCATTTGACCTGGGGTTTAGGTTCACATTTGACCTAGTTTCAAACAACGGGTTCACAATTGACCTGTGGTTTAGGTTCGCATTTGACCTGGTTTCAAAAAACGGGTTCACATTTGACCTGAGGTTTTGGTTCACATATGACATGGTTTCAAACAACGGGTTCGCATTTGACTTGAGGTTTAGGTTCACATTCGACCTGGGTTCAAACAACAGGTTCAAATTTAACCTGAGGTTTTGGTTCAAATTTGACCTGGTTTCAAACAATGGGTTCACATTTGACCGGAGGTTAAGTTCACATTTGGCCTAGTTTCAAACAAAAGGTTCACATTTGACCTGAGGTTTAGGTTCACATTTGACCTGGTCTCAAACAACGGGTTCAACATTTGACCTAAGGGTTTGGGCCACATTTGACCTGGTTTCAAACAACGAGTTCACATTTGAACTGAGGTTTAGGTTCACATTTGACCTGGGTTCAAACAACATGTTCACATTTGACCTGATGTTTTTGTTCACATTTGGCCTGGTTTCAAACAATGGGTTCACATTTGACCTGAGGCTTAGGTTCAGATTTGACCTGGTTTCAAACAACGGGTTCACATTTGACTTGAGGTTTAAGTTCACATTTGACCTGGTTTCAAACAATTGGTTCACATTTGACCCGGGGTTTAGGTTCATATTTGACCTGGTTTCAAACAACGGGTTCACATTTGACCTGCGGTTTTGGTTCATATTTGACCTTGTTTCAAACAACGGGTTCACATTTGACCTGAGGTTTAGGTTCACATTTGACCTGGGTTCAAACAACGGGTTCACATTTGACCTAGTTTCAAACAACGGGTTCACATTTGACCTGAGGTTTAGAGTCACATTTGACCCGGTTTCAAACAACGGGTTCACATTTGACCTGAGGTTTAGGTTCACATTTGACCTGGTTTCAAACAACGAGTTCACATTTGACCTAAGGTTTTGGTTCACATTTGACCTGGTTTCAAACAACGGTTTCACATTTGACCTGAGGTTTAGGTTCACATTTGACCTAGTTTCAAACAACTGGTTCACATTTGACCGAGGTTTAGGTTTACATTTGACCTGGTTTCAAACAACGAGTTCACATTTGACTTGAGGTTTAGGTTCACATTTGACCTGGTTTCAAACAACGGGTTAACATTTGACCTGGGGTTTAGGTTTACATTTGACCTACTTTTGGTTCACATTTGACATGGTTTCAAACAACAGGTTAACATTTGACCTGGGGTTTAGGTTCACATTTGACCTAGTTTCAAACAACGGGTTCACAATTGACCTGTGGTTTAGGTTCGCATTTGACCTGGTTTCAAAAAACGGGTTCACATTTGACCTGAGGTTTTGGTTCACATATGACATGGTTTCAAACAACGGGTTCGCATTTGACTTGAGGTTTAGGTTCACCTTCGACCTGGGTTCAAACAACAGGTTCATATTTGACCTGAGGTTTTGGTTCAAATTTGACCTGGTTTCAAACAATGGGTTCACATTTGACCGGAGGTTAAGTTCACATTTGGCCTAGTTTCAAACAACAGGTTCACATTTGACCTGAGGTTTAGGTTCACATTTGACCTGGTCTCAAACAACGGGTTCACATTTAACCTGAGGGTTTGGGTCACATTTGACCTGGTTTCAAACAACGAGTTCACATTTGAACTGAGGTTTAGGTTCACATTTGACCTGGGTTCAAACAACAGGTTCACATTTGACCTGATGTTTTTGTAAACATTTGGCCTGGTTTCAAACAATGGGTTCACATTTGACCTGAGGTTTAGGTTCACATTTGACCTGGTTTCAAACAACGGGTTCACATTTGACTTGAGGTTTAGGTTCACATTTGACCTGGTTTCAAACAATGGGTTCACATTTGACCTGGGGTTTAGGTTCATATTTGACCTGGTTTCAAACAACGGGTTCACATTTGACCTGAGGTTTTGGTTCATATTTGACCTTGTTTCAAACAACGGGTTCACATTTAACCTGAGGTTTAGGTTCACATTTGACCTGGGTTCAAACAACGGGTTCACATTTGACCTGGTTTCAAACAACGGGTTCACATTTGACCTGAGGTTTAGGGTCACATTTGACCCGGTTTCAAACAACGGGTTCACATTTGACCTGAGGTTTAGGTTCACATTTGACCTGGTTTCAAACAACGGGTTCACATTTGACCTGAGGTTTTGGTTCACATTTGACCTGGTTTCAAACAATGGGTTCACATTTGACATGAGGTTTAGGTTCACATTTGACTTAGTTTCAAACAACGGGTTCACATTTGACCTGAGGTTTAGGTTCACATTTGACCTGGTTTCAAACAACGGGTTCACATTTGACCTGGTTTCAAACAACGGGTTCACATTTGACCGGAGGTTTAGGTTCACATTTGACCAGGGTTCAAACAACAGGTTCACATTTGACCTGTGGTTTTGGTTCACATTTGACCTGGTTTCAAACAACGGGTTCACATTTGACCTGAGGTTTAGGTTCACATTTTACCTAATTTCAAACAACGAGTTCACATTTGGCCTGAGGTTTAGGTTCATATTTGACCTTGTTTCAAACAACAGGTTCACATTTAACCTGAGGTTTAGGTTCACATTTGACCTGGGTTCAAACAACGGGTTCACATTTGACCTGGTTTCAAACAACGGGTTCACATTTGACCTGAGGTTTAGGGTCACATTTGACCCGGTTTCAAACAACGGGTTCACATTTGACCTGAGGTTTAGGTTCACATTTGACCTGGTTTCAAACAACGGGTTCACATTTGACCTGAGGTTTAGGTTCACATTTGACCTGGTTTCAAACAATGGGTTCACATTTGACATGAGGTTTAGGTTCACATTTGACTTAGTTTCAAACAACGGGTTCACATTTGACCTGAGGTTTAGGTTCACATTTGACCTGGTTTCAAACAACGGGTTCACATTTGACCTGGTTTCAAACAACGGTTTCACATTTGACCGGAGGTTTAGGTTCACATTTGACCAGGGTTCAAACAACAGGTTCACATTTGACCTGTGGTTTTGGTTCACATTTGACCTGGTTTCAAACAACGGGTTCACATTTGACCTGAGGTTTAGGTTCACATTTTACCTAATTTCAAACAACGAGTTCACATTTGGCCTGAGGTTTAGGTTCACATTTGACCTGGTTTCAAACAACGGGTTCACATTTGACCTGGGGTTTAGGTTCACATTTGACCTGATTTCAAACAACGGGTTCACATTTAACCTGAGGTTTTGGTTCACATTTGACCTGGTTTAAAACAACCGGTTCACATTTGACCTGAGGTTTAGGTTCACATTTGACCTGGTTTAAAACAACAGGTTCACATTTGACCTGAGGTTTAGATTCATATTTGACCTGGTTTCAAACAACGGTTTCACATTTGATCTGAGGTTTTGGTTCATATTTGACTTGGTTTCATAGAACGAGTTCACATTTGACTTGAGGTTTAGCTTCACATTTGACCTTGGTTCACATTTGACCTGAGATTTAGGTTCACATTTGACCTGGTTTCAAACAACAGGTTCACATTTGACCTGATGTTTTGGTTCACATTTGGCCTGGTTTCAAACAATGGGTTCACATTTGACCTGAGGTTTAGGTTCACATTTGACCTGGTTTCAAACAACGGGTTCACATTTGACTTGAGGTTTAGGTTCACATTTGACCTGGTTTCAAACAATGGGTTCACATTTGACCTGGGGTTTAGGTTCATATTTGACCTGGTTTCAAACAACGGATTCACATTTGACCTGAGGTTTTGGTTCATATTTGACCTTGTTTCAAACAACGAGTTCACATTTGACCTGAGGTTTAGGTTCACATTTGACCTGGGTTCAAACAACGGGTTCACATTTGACCTAGTTTCAAACAACGGGTTCACATTTGACCTGAGGTTTAGAGTCACATTTGACCCGGTTTCAAACAACGGGTTCACATTTGATCTGAGGTTTAGGTTCACATTTGACCTGGTTTCAAACAACGGGTTCACATTTGACCTAAGGTTTTGGTTCACATTTGACCTGGTTTCAAACAACGGTTTCACATTTGACCTGAGGTTTAGGTTCACATTTGACCTAGTTTCAAACAACTGGTTCACATTTGACCGAGGTTTAGGTTTACATTTGACCTGGTTTCAAACAACGAGTTCACATTTGACTTGAGGTTTAGGTTCTCATTTGACCTGGTTTCAAACAACGGGTTAACATTTGACCTGGGGTTTAGGTTTACATTTGACCTAGTTTCAAACAACGGGTTCACAATTGACCTGTGGTTTAGGTTCGCATTTGACCTGGTTTCAAAAAACGGGTTCACATTTGACCTGAGGTTTTGGTTCACATATGACATGGTTTCAAACAACGGGTTCGCATTTGACTTGAGGTTTAGGTTCACATTCGACCTGGGTTCAAACAACAGGTTCACATTTGACCTGAGGTTTTGGTTCAAATTTGACCTGGTTTCAAACAATGGGTTCACATTTGACCGGAGGTTAAGTTCACATTTGGCCTAGTTTCAAACAACAGGTTCACATTTGACCTGAGGTTTAGGTTCACATTTGACCTGGTCTCAAACAACGGGTTCAACATTTGACCTGAGGGTTTGGGCCACATTTGACCTGGTTTCAAACAACGAGTTCACATTTGAACTGAGGTTTAGGTTCACATTTGACCTGGGTTCAAACAACAGGTTCACATTTGACCTGATGTTTTTGTTCACATTTGGCCTGGTTTCAAACAATGGGTTCACATTTGACCTGAGGCTTAGGTTCAGATTTGACCTGGTTTCAAACAACGGGTTCACATTTGACTTGAGGTTTAAGTTCACATTTGACCTGGTTTCAAACAATTGGTTCACATTTGACCCGGGGTTTAGGTTCATATTTGACCTGGTTTCAAACAACGGGTTCACATTTGACCTGCGGTTTTGGTTCATATTTGACCTAGTTTCAAACAACGGGTTCACAATTGACCTGTGGTTTAGGTTCGCATTTGACCTGGTTTCAAAAAACGGGTTCACATTTGACCTGAGGTTTTGGTTCACATATGACATGGTTTCAAACAACGGGTTCGCATTTGACTTGAGGTTTAGGTTCACATTTGACCTGAGGTTTAGGTTCACATTTGACCTGGGTTCAAACAACGGGTTCACATTTGACCTAGTTTCAAACAACGGGTTCACATTTGACCTGAGGTTTAGAGTCACATTTGACCCGGTTTCAAACAACGGGTTCACATTTGACCTGAGGTTTAGGTTCACATTTGACCTGGTTTCAAACAACGAGTTCACATTTGACCTAAGGTTTTGGTTCACATTTGACCTGGTTTCAAACAACGGTTTCACATTTGACCTGAGGTTTAGGTTCACATTTGACCTAGTTTTAAACAACTGGTTCACATTTGACCGAGGTTTAGGTTTACATTTGACCTGGTTTCAAACAACGAGTTCACATTTGACTTGAGGTTTAGGTTCACATTTGACCTGGTTTCAAACAACGGGTTAACATTTGACCTGGGGTTTAGGTTTACATTTGACCTACTTTTGGTTCACATTTGACATGGTTTCAAACAACGGGTTAACATTTGACCTGGGGTTTAGGTTCACATTTGACCTAGTTTCAAACAACGGGTTCACAATTGACCTGTGGTTTAGGTTCGCATTTGACCTGGTTTCAAAAAACGGGTTCACATTTGACCTGAGGTTTTGGTTCACATATGACATGGTTTCAAACAACGGGTTCGCATTTGACTTGAGGTTTAGGTTCACCTTCGACCTGGGTTCAAACAACAGGTTCATATTTGACCTGAGGTTTTGGTTCAAATTTGACCTGGTTTCAAACAATGGGTTCACATTTGACCGGAGGTTAAGTTCACATTTGGCCTAGTTTCAAACAACAGGTTCACATTTGACCTGAGGTTTAGGTTCACATTTGACCTGGTCTCAAACAACGGGTTCACATTTAACCTGAGGGTTTGGGTCACATTTGACCTGGTTTCAAACAACGAGTTCACATTTGAACTGAGGTTTAGGTTCACATTTGACCTGGGTTCAAACAACAGGTTCACATTTGACCTGATGTTTTTGTAAACATTTGGCCTGGTTTCAAACAATGGGTTCACATTTGACCTGAGGTTTAGGTTCACATTTGACCTGGTTTCAAACAACGGGTTCACATTTGACTTGAGGTTTAGGTTCACATTTGACCTGGTTTCAAACAATGGGTTCACATTTGACCTGGGGTTTAGGTTCATATTTGACCTGGTTTCAAACAACGGGTTCACATTTGACCTGAGGTTTTGGTTCATATTTGACCTTGTTTCAAACAACGGGTTCACATTTAACCTGAGGTTTAGGTTCACATTTGACCTGGGTTCAAACAACGGGTTCACATTTGACCTGGTTTCAAACAACGGGTTCACATTTGACCTGAGGTTTAGGGTCACATTTGACCCGGTTTCAAACAACGGGTTCACATTTGACCTGAGGTTTAGGTTCACATTTGACCTGGTTTCAAACAACGGGTTCACATTTGACCTGAGGTTTTGGTTCACATTTGATCTGGTTTCAAACAACGGGTTCACATTTGACCTGAGGTTTAGGTTCACATTTGACCTGGTTTCAAACAATGGGTTCACATTTGACATGAGGTTTAGGTTCACATTTGACTTAGTTTCAAACAACGGGTTCACATTTGACCTGAGGTTTAGGTTCACATTTGACCTGGTTTCAAACAACGGGTTCACATTTGACCTGGTTTCAAACAACGGGTTCACATTTGACCGGAGGTTTAGGTTCACATTTGACCAGGGTTCAAACAACAGGTTCACATTTGACCTGTGGTTTTGGTTCACATTTGACCTGGTTTCAAACAACGGGTTCACATTTGACCTGAGGTTTAGGTTCACATTTTACCTAATTTCAAACAACGAGTTCACATTTGGCCTGAGGTTTAGGTTCACATTTGACCTGGTTTCAAACAACGGGTTCACATTTGACCTGGGGTTTAGGTTCACATTTGACCTGATTTCAAACAACGGGTTCACATTTAACCTGAGGTTTTGGTTCACATTTGACCTGGTTTCAAACAACCGGTTCACATTTGACCTGAGGTTTAGGTTCACATTTGACCTGGTTTAAAACAACAGGTTCACATTTGACCTGAGGTTTAGATTCATATTTGACCTGGTTTCAAACAACGGTTTCACATTTGATCTGAGGTTTTGGTTCATATTTGACTTGGTTTCATAGAACGAGTTCACATTTGACTTGAGGTTTAGCTTCACATTTGACCTTGGTTCACATTTGACCTGAGATTTAGGTTCACATTTGACCTGGTTTCAAACAACAGGTTCACATTTGACCTGATGTTTTGGTTCACATTTGGCCTGGTTTCAAACAATGGGTTCACATTTGACCTGAGGTTTAGGTTCACATTTGACCTGGTTTCAAACAACGGGTTCACATTTGACTTGAGGTTTAGGTTCACATTTGACCTGGTTTCAAACAATGGGTTCACATTTGACCTGGGGTTTAGGTTCATATTTGACCTGGTTTCAAACAACGGATTCACATTTGACCTGAGGTTTTGGTTCATATTTGACCTTGTTTCAAACAACGGGTTCACATTTGACCTGAGGTTTAGGTTCACATTTGACCTGGGTTCAAACAACGGGTTCACATTTGACCTAGTTTCAAACAACGGGTTCACATTTGACCTGAGGTTTAGAGTCACATTTGACCCGGTTTCAAACAACGGGTTCACATTTGATCTGAGGTTTAGGTTCACATTTGACCTGGTTTCAAACAACGGGTTCACATTTGACCTAAGGTTTTGGTTCACATTTGACCTGGTTTCAAACAACGGTTTCACATTTGACCTGAGGTTTAGGTTCACATTTGACCTAGTCTCAAACAACTGGTTCACATTTGACCGAGGTTTAGGTTTACATTTGACCTGGTTTCAAACAACGAGTTCACATTTGACTTGAGGTTTAGGTTCACATTTGACCTGGTTTCAAACAACGGGTTAACATTTGACCTGGGGTTTAGGTTTACATTTGACCTACTTTTGGTTCACATTTGACATGGTTTCAAACAACGGGTTAACATTTGACCTGGGGTTTAGGTTCACATTTGACCTAGTTTCAAACAACGGGTTCACAATTGACCTGTGGTTTAGGTTCGCATTTGACCTGGTTTCAAAAAACGGGTTCACATTTGACCTGAGGTTTTGGTTCACATATGACATGGTTTCAAACAACGGGTTCGCATTTGACTTGAGGTTTAGGTTCACATTCGACCTGGGTTCAAACAACAGGTTCACATTTGACCTGAGGTTTTGGTTCAAATTTGACCTGGTTTCAAACAATGGGTTCACATTTGACCGGAGGTTAAGTTCACATTTGGCCTAGTTTCAAACAACAGGTTCACATTTGACCTGAGGTTTAGGTTCACATTTGACCTGGTCTCAAACAACGGGTTCAACATTTGACCTGAGGGTTTGGGCCACATTTGACATGGTTTCAAACAACGAGTTCACATTTGAACTGAGGTTTAGGTTCACATTTGACCTGGGTTCAAACAACAGGTTCACATTTGACCTGATGTTTTTGTTCACATTTGGCCTGGTTTCAAACAATGGGTTCACATTTGACCTGAGGTTTAGGTTCACAGTTGACCTGGTTTCAAACAACGGGTTCACATTTGACTTGAGGTTTAGGTTCACATTTGACCTGGTTTCAAACAATGGGTTCACATTTGACCTGGGGTTTAGGTTCATATTTGACCTGGTTTCAAACAACGGGTTCACATTTGACCCGAGGTTTTGGTTCATATTTGACCTTGTTTCAAACAACGGGTTCACATTTAACCTGAGGTTTAGGTTCACATTTGACCTGGGTTCAAACAACGGGTTCACATTTGACCTGGTTTCAAACAACGGGTTCACATTTGACCTGAGGTTTAGGGTCACATTTGACCCGGTTTCAAACAAAGGGTTCACATTTGACCTGAGGTTTAGGTTCACATTTGACCTGGTTTCAAGCAACTGGTTCACATTTGACCTGAGGTTTTGGGTCACATTTGATCTGGTTACAAACAACGGGTTCACATTTGACCTGAGGTTTAGGTTCACATTTGACCTGGTTTCAAACAATGGGTTCACATTTGACATGAGGTTTAGGTTCACATTTGACTTAGTTTCAAACAACGGGTTCACATTTGACCTGAGGTTTAGGTTCACATTTGACCTGGTTTCAAACAACGGGTTCACATTTGACCTGGTTTCAAACAACGGGTTCACATTTGACCGGAGGTTTAGGTTCACATTTGACCAGGGTTCAAACAACAGGTTCACATTTGACCTGTGGTTTTGGTTCACATTTGACCTGGTTTCAAACAACGGGTTCACATTTGACCTGAGGTTTAGGTTCACATTTTACCTAATTTCAAACAACGAGTTCACATTTGGACTGAGGTTTAGGTTCACATTTGACCTGGTTTCAAACAACGGGTTCACATTTGACCTGGGGTTTAGGTTCACATTTGACCTGATTTCAAACAACGGGTTCACATTTAACCTGAGGTTTTGGTTCACATTTGACCTGGTTTCAAACAACCGGTTCACATTTGACCTGAGGTTTAGGTTCACATTTGACCTGGTTTAAAACAACAGGTTCACATTTGACCTGAGGTTTAGATTCATATTTGACCTGGTTTCAAACAACGGTTTCACATTTGATATGAGGTTTTGGTTCATATTTGACTTGGTTTCATAGAACGAGTTCACATTTGACTTGAGGTTTAGCTTCACATTTGACCTTGGTTCACATTTGACCTGAGATTTAGGTTCAAATTTGACCTGGTTTCAAACAACAGGTTCACATTTGACCTGATGTTTTGGTTCACATTTGACCTACTTTTGGTTCACATTTGACATGGTTTCAAACAACGGGTTAACATTTGACCTGGGGTTTAGGTTCACATTTGACCTAGTTTCAAACAACGGGTTCACAATTGACCTGTGGTTTAGGTTCGCATTTGACCTGGTTTCAAAAAACGGGTTCACATTTGACCTGAGGTTTTGGTTCACATATGACATGGTTTCAAACAACGGGTTCGCATTTGACTTGAGGTTTAGGTTCACATTCGACCTGGGTTCAAACAACAGGTTCACATTTGACCTGAGGTTTTGGTTCAAATTTGACCTGGTTTCAAACAATGGGTTCACATTTGACCGGAGGTTAAGTTCACATTTGGCCTAGTTTCAAACAACAGGTTCACATTTGACCTGAGGTTTAGGTTCACATTTGACCTGGTCTCAAACAACGGGTTCAACATTTGACCTGAGGGTTTGGGCCACATTTGACCTGGTTTCAAACAACGAGTTCACATTTGAACTGAGGTTTAGGTTCACATTTGACCTGGGTTCAAACAACAGGTTCACATTTGACCTGATGTTTTTGTTCACATTTGGCCTGGTTTCAAACAATGGGTTCACATTTGACCTGAGGTTTAGGTTCACAGTTGACCTGGTTTCAAACAACGGGTTCACATTTGACTTGAGGTTTAGGTTCACATTTGACCTGGTTTCAAACAATGGGTTCACATTTGACCTGGGGTTTAGGTTCATATTTGACCTGGTTTCAAACAACGGGTTCACATTTGACCTGAGGTTTTGGTTCATATTTGACCTTGTTTCAAACAACGGGTTCACATTTAACCTGAGGTTTAGGTTCACATTTGACCTAGGTTCAAACAACGGGTTCACATTTGACCTGGTTTCAAACAACGGGTTCACATTTGACCTGAGGTTTAGGGTCACATTTGACCCGGTTTCAAACAAAGGGTTCACATTTGACCTGAGGTTTTGGGTCACATTTGATCTGGTTACAAACAACGGGTTCACATTTGACCTGAGGTTTAGGTTCACATTTGACCTGGTTTCAAACAATGGGTTCACATTTGACATGAGGTATAGGTTCACATTTGACTTAGTTTCAAACAACGGGTTCACATTTGACCTGAGGTTTAGGTTCACATTTGACCTGGTTTCAAACAACGGGTTCACATTTGACCTGGTTTCAAACAACGGGTTCACATTTGACCGGAGGTTTAGGTTCACATTTGACCAGGGTTCAAACAACAGGTTCACATTTGACCTGTGGTTTTGGTTCACATTTGACCTGGTTTCAAACAACGGGTTCACATTTGGCCTGAGGTTTAGGTTCACATTTTACCTAATTTCAAACAACGAGTTCACATTTGGACTGAGGTTTAGGTTCACATTTGACCTGGTTTCAAACAACGGGTTCACATTAGACCTGGGGTTTAGGTTCACATTTGACCTGATTTCAAACAACGGGTTCACATTTAACCTGAGGTTTTGGTTCACATTTGACCTGGTTTCAAACAACCGGTTCACATTTGACCTGAGGTTTAGGTTCACATTTGACCTGGTTTAAAACAATAGGTTCACATTTGACCTGAGGTTTAGATTCATATTTGACCTGGTTTCAAACAACGGTTTCACATTTGATCTGAGGTTTTGGTTCATATTTGACTTGGTTTCATAGAACGAGTTCACATTTGACTTGAGGTTTAGCTTCACATTTGACCTTGGTTCACATTTGACCTGAGATTTAGGTTCACATTTGACCTGGTTTCAAACAACAGGTTCACATTTGACCTGATGTTTTGGTTCACATTTGGCCTGGTTTCAAACAATGGGTTCACATTTGACCTGAGGTTTAGGTTCACATTTGACCTGGTTTCAAACAACGGGTTCACATTTGACTTGAGGTTTAGGTTCACATTTGACCTGGTTTAAAACAATGGGTTCACATTTGACCTGGGGTTTAGGTTCATATTTGACCTGGTTTCAAACAACGGATTCACATTTGACCTGAGGTTTTGGTTCATATTTGACCTTGTTTCAAACAACGGGTTCACATTTGACCTGAGGTTTAGGTTCACATTTGACCTAGGTTCAAACAACGGTTTCACATTTGACCTGGTTTCAAACAACGGGTTCACATTAGACCTGAGGTTTAGGGTCACATTTGACCCGGTTTCAAACAACGGGTTCACATTTGACCTGAGGTTTAGGTTCACATTTGACCTGGTTTCAAACAACGGGTTCACATTTGACCTGAGGTTTTTGTTCACATTTGACCTGGTTTCAAACAACGGTTTCACATTTGACCTGAGGTTTAGGTTCACATTTGACCTAGTTTCAAACAACTGGTTCACATTTGACCGAGGTTTAGGTTTACATTTGACCTGGTTTCAAACAACGAGTTCACATTTGACTTGAGGTTTAGGTTCACATTTGACCTGGTTTCAAACAACGGGTTCACATTTGACCTGGGGTTTAGGTTTACATTTGACCTGCTTTTGGTTCACATTTGACATGGTTTCAAACAACGGGTTAACATTTGACCTGGGGTTTAGGTTCACATTTTACCTAGTTTCAAACAACGGGTTCACAATTGACCTGTGGTTTAGGTTCGCATTTACCTGGTTTCAAACAACGGGTTCACATTAGACCTGAGGTTTAGGTTCATATTTGACCAGGTTTCAAACAACGGGTTCACATTTGACCTGATGTTTTGGTTCACATATGACCTGGTTTCAAACAACGGGTTCGCATTTGACTTGAGGTTTAGGTTCACATTTGACCTGGGTTCAAACAACAGGTTCACATTTGACCTGAGGTTTTGGTTCAAATTTGACCTGGTTTCAAACAACCGGTTCACATTTGACCTGAGGTTTAGGTTCACATTTGACCTAGTTTCAAACAACGGGTTCACATTTAACCTGAGGTTTAGGTTCACATTTGACCTAGTTTCAAACAACGGGTTCATATTTAACCTGAGGTTTAGGTACATATTTTCCCTGGTTTCAAACAACGTGTTCACATTTGACCTGGGGTTTAGGTTCACATTTGACCTGGTTTCAAACAGCGGGTTCACATTTGACTTGAGGTTTAGGTTCACATTTAACCTGGGTTCAAACAACGGGTTCACGTTTCACCCGAGGTTTAGGGTCACATTTGACCTGAGGTTTAGGTCCACATTTAACATGAGGTTTAGGTTAACATTTGACCTGGTTTCAAACAATGGGTTCACATTTGACATGAGGTTTAGGTTCACATTTGACCTGGTTTCAAACAATGGGTTCACATTTGACTTGAGATTTAGGTTCACATTTGACCTTGTTTCAAACAACGGGTTCACATATGACCCTAGGTTTTGGTTCACATTTGACCTGGTTTCAAACAATGGGTTCACATTTGACCTGAAGTTTAGGTTCACATTTGTCCTGAGGTTTAGGTTCACATTTGACCTAGTTTCAAACAATGGGTTCAGATTTGACATGAGGTTTAGGTTCACATTTGACCTGGTTTCAAACAACGGGTTCACATTTGACCCGAGGTTTAGGTTCACATTTGACCTGGTTTCAAACAACGGGTTCACATTTGACCTGAGGTTTTGATTCACATTTGACCTGAGGTTTTGGTTCACATTTGACCTGGTTTCAAACAAGGGGTTTACATTTGACCTGAGGTTTAGGTTGACATTTGACCTGAGGTTTAGGTTGAAATTTGACCTGGGTTCAAACAACGGGTTCACATTTGACCGAGGTTTAGGTTTACATTTGACCTGGTTTCAAACAACGGGTTCACATTTGACTTAAGGTTTAAGTTCACATTAGACCTGGTTTCAAACAACGGGTTCACATTTGACTTGAGGTTTAGGTTCACATTTGACCTGGGTTCAAACAATGGGTTCAAATTTGACCTGAGGTTTAGATTCATATTTGACCTGGTTTCAAACAACGGTTTCACATTTGATCTGAGGTTTTGGTTCATATTTGACTTGGTTTCATAGAACGAGTTCACATTTGACCTGAGGTTTAGCTTCACATTTGACCCTGGTTCACATTTGACCTGAGATTTAGGTTCACATTTGACCTGGTTTCAAACAACAGGTTCACATTTGACCTGAGGTTTAGGTTCACATTTGACCTGGTTTCAAACAACGGGTTCACATTTGAACTGAGGTTTTGGTTCACATTTGACCTGTTTTCAAACAACGAGTTCACATTTGACCTGAAGTTTAGGATCACATTTGACATGGGTTCAAACAACGGGTTCACATTTGACCGATGTTTAGGTTCACATTTGACCTGGTTTCAAACAACGGGTTCACATTTGACCTAGTTTCAAACAACGGGTTCCCATTTGACCGGTGTTTAGGTTCACATTTGACCTGGTTTCAAACAACGGGTTCACATTTGACCTGAGGTTTAGGTTCATATTTGACTTGGTTTCAAACAACGGGTTCACATTTGACCTGGGGTTTAGGTTCACATTTGACCTGGTTTTGGTTCACATTTGACATGGTTTCAAACAACGGGTTCACATTTGACCTGGGGTTTAGGTTCACATTTGACCTGGTTTCAAACAACAGGTTCACATTTGACCTGAGGTTTAGGTTCACATTTGACCTGGTTCAAACAACAGATTCACATTTGACCTGAGGTTTTGGTTCACATTTGACCTGGTTTCAAATAAGGGGTTTACATTTGACCTGGGGTTTAGGTTCACATTTGACCTGGGTTCAAACAATGGGTTCACATTTGACCGAGGGTTAGGTTTACATTTGACCTCGTTTCAAACAACGGGTTCACATTTGACTTGAGGTTTAAGTTCAAATTTGACCTGGTCTCAAACAACGGTTTCACATTTGACTTGAGGTTTAGGTTCACATTTGACCTGAGTTCAAACAACGGGTTCACATTTGACCTGAGGTTTTGGTTCACATTTGACCTGGTTTCAAACAACGGTTCACATTTGACCTGAGGTTTAGGTTCACATTTGACTTGGATTCAAACAACGGGTTCACATTTGACCTGGGGTTTAGGTTCATATTTGACCTGGTTTTGGTTCACATTTGACATGGTTTCAAACAACGGTTTCACATTTGACTTGAGGTTTAGGTTCACATTTGACCTGAGTTCAAACAACGGGTTCACATTTGACCTGAGGTTTTGGTTCACATTTGACCTGGTTTCAAACAACGGTTCACATTTGACCTGAGGTTTAGGTTCACATTTGACTTGGATTCAAACAACGGGTTCACATTTGACCTGGGGTTTAGGTTCACATTTGACCTGGTTTTGGTTCACATTTGACATGGTTTCAAACAACGGGTTCACATTTGACCTGGGGTTTAGGTTCACATTTGACCTAGTTTCAAACAACAGGTTCACATTTGACCTGAGGTTTAGGTTCACATTTGACCTGGTTTCAATCAACAGGTTCACATTTGAACTGAGGTTTTGGTTCACATTTGACCTGGTTTCAAACAAGGGGTTTACATTTGACCTGGGGTTTAGGTTCACATTTGACCCGGGTTCAAACAATGGGTTCACATTTGACCGAGGGTTAGGTTTACATTTGACCTCGTTTCAAACAACGGGTTCACATTTGACTTGAGGTTTAAGTTCAAATTTGACCTGAGTTCAAAAAACGGGTTCACATTTGACCTGAGGTTTTGGTTCACATTTGACCTGGTTTCAAACAACGAGTTCACATTTCACCCGAGGTTTAGGGTCACATTTGACCTGAGGTTTAGGTCCACATTTAACATGAGGTTTAGGTTAACATTTGACCTGGTTTCAAACAATGGGTTCACATTTGACATGAGGTTTTGGTTCACATTTGACCTGGTTTCAAACAATGGGTTCACATTTGACTTGAGATTTAGGTTCACATTTGACCTTGTTTCAAACAACGGATTCACATTTGACCCTAGGTTTTGGTTCACATTTGACCTGGTTTCAAACAATGGGTTCACATTTGACCTGAAGTTTAGGTTCACATTTGACCTGAGGTTTAGGTTCACATTTGACCTGGTTTCAAACAATGGGTTCAGATTTGACATGAGGTTTAGGTTCACATTTGACCTGGTTTCAAACAACGGGTTCACATTTGACACGAGGTTTAGGTTCACATTTGACCTGGTTTCAAACAACGGGTTCACATTTGACCTGATGTTTTGGTTCACATTTGACCTGAGGTTTTGGTTCACATTTGACCTGGTTTCAAACAAGGGGTTTACATTTGACCTGAGGTTTAGGTTGACATTTGACCTGGGTTCAAACAACGGGTTCACATTTGACCGAGGTTTAGGTTTACATTTGACCTGGTTTCAAACAACGGGTTCACATTTGACTTGAAGTTTAAGTTCACATTAGACCTGGTTTCAAACAACGGGTTCACATTTGACTTGAGGTTTAGGTTCACATTTGACCTGGGTTCAAACAATGGGTTCAAATTTGACCTGAGGTTTAGATTCATATTTGACCTGGTTTCAAACAACGGTTTCACATTTGATCTGAGGTTTTGGTTCATATTTGACTTGGTTTCATAGAACGAGTTCACATTTGACCTGAGGTTTAGCTTCACATTTGACCTTGGTTCACATTTGACCTGAGATTTAGGTTCACATTTGACCTGGTTTCAAACAACAGGTTCACATTTGACCTAAGGTTTAGGTTCACATTTGACCTGGTTTTAAACAACGGGTTCACATTTGAACTGAGGTTTTGGTTCACATTTGACCTCTTTTCAAACAACGGGTTCACATTTGACCTGAAGTTTAGGATCGCATTTGACCTGGGTTCAAACAACGGGTTCACATTTTACCGATGTTTAGGTTCACATTTGACATGGTTTCAAACAACGGGTTCACATTTGACCTAGTTTCAAACAACGGGTACCCATTTGACCGATGTTTAGGTTCACATTTGACCTGGTTTCAAACAACGGGTTCACATTTGACCTGAGGTTTAGGTTCACATTTGACTTGGTTTCAAACAACGGGTTCACATTTGACCTGGGGTTTAGGTTCACATTTGACCTGGTTTTGGTTCACATTTGACATGGTTTCAAACAACGGGTTGACATTTGACCTGGGGTTTAGGTTCACATTTGACCTGGTTTCAAACAACAGGTTCACATTTGACCTGAGGTTTAGGTTCACATTTGACCTGGTTTCAAACAACAGATTCACATTTGACCTGAGGTTTGGGTTCACATTTGACCTGGTTTCAAATAAGGGGTTTACATTTGACCTGGGGTTTAGGTTCACATTTGACCTGGGTTCAAACAATGGGTTCACATTTGACCGAGGGTTAGGTTTACATTTGACCTCGTTTCAAACAACGGGTTCACATTTGACTTGAGGTTTAAGTTCAAATTTGACCTGGTCTCAAACAACGGGTTCACATTTGACTTGAGGTTTAGGTTCACATTTGACCTGAGTTCAAACAACGTGTTCACATTTGACCTGAGGTATTGGTTCACATTTGACCTGGTTTCAAACAACGGTTCACATTTGACCTGAGGTTTAGGTCCACATTTGACTTGGATTCAAACAACGGGTTCACATTTGACTTGGGGTTTAGGTTCACATTTGACCTGGTTTTGGTTCACATTTGACATGGTTTCAAACAACGGGTTCACATTTGACCTGGGGTTTAGGTTCACATTTGACCTAGTTTCAAACAACAGGTTCACATTTGACCTGAGGTTTAGGTTCACATTTGACCTGGGTTCAAACAACGGGTTCACATTTGACCTGGTTTCAAACAACGGGTTCACATTTGACCCGAGGTTTAGGGTCACATTTGACCCGGTTTCAAACAACGGGTTCACATTTGACCTGAGGTTAAGGTTCACATTTGACCTGAGGTTTTGGTTCACATTTGATCTGGTTTCAAACAACGGGTTCACATTTGACCTGAGGTTTAGGTTCACATTTGACCTGGTTTCAAACAACGGGTTCACATTTGACCTGGTTTCAAACAACGGGTTCATATTTGACCTGAGGTTTAGGGTCACATTTGACCCGGTTTCAAACAACGGGTTCACATTTGACCTGAGGTTTAGGTTCACATTTGACATAGTTTCAAACAACGGGTTCACATTTGACCTGAGATTTTGGTTCATATTTGATCTGGTTTCAAACAACGGGTTCACATTTGACCTGAGGTTTAGGTTCACATTTGACCTGGTTTCAAACAATGGGCTCACATTTGACCTGTGGTTTTGGTTCACATTTGACCTGGTTTCAAACAACGGGTTCACATTTGACCTGAGGTTTAGGTTCACATTTTACCTAATTTCAAACAACGAGTTCACATTTGGCCTGAGGTTTAGGTTCACATTTGACCTGGTTTCAAACAACGGGTTCACATTTGACCTGGGGTTTAGGTTCACATTTGACCTGATTTCAAACAACGGGTTCACATTTAACCTGAGGTTTTGGTTCACATTTAACCTGGTTTCAAATAACGGGTTCACATTTGACCTGAGGTTTAGGTTCACATTTGACCTGGTTTAAAACAACAGGTTCACATTTGACCTGAGGTTTAGATTCATATTTGACCTGGTTTCAAACAACGGTTTCACATTTGATCTGAGGTTTTGGTTCATATTTGACTTGGTTTCATAGAACGAGTTCACATTTGACCTAAGGTTTAGCTTCACATTTGACCTTGGTTCACATTTGACCTGAGATTTAGGTTCACATTTGACCTGGTTTCAAACAACAGGTTCATATTTGACCTGATGTTTTGGTTCACATTTGGCCTGGTTTCAAACAATGGGTTCACATTTGACCCGAGGTTTAGGTTCACATTTGACCTGGTTTCAAACAACGGGTTCACATTTGACTTGAGGTTTAGGTTCACATTTGACCTGGTTTCAAACAATGGGTTCACATTTGACCTGGGGTTTAGGTTCATATTTGACCTGGTTTCAAACAACGGATTCACATTTGACCTGAGGTTTTGGTTCATATTTGACCTTGTTTCAAACAACGGGTTCACATTTGACCTGAGGTTTAGGTTCACATTTAACCTAGGTTCAAACTACGGGTTCACATTTGACCGGGTTTCAAACAACGGGTTCATATTTGACCTGAGGTTTAGGGTCACATTTGACCCGGTTTCAAACAACGGGTTCACATTTGACCTGAGGTTTAGGTTCACATTTGACCTGGTTTCAAACAACGGGTTCACATTTGACCTGAGGTTTTTGTTCACATTTGACCTGGTTTCAAACAACGGTTTCACATTTGACCTGAGGTTTAGGTTCACATTTGACCTAGTTTCAAACAACTGGTTCACATTTGACCGAGGTTTAGGTTTACATTTGACTTGGTTTCAAACAACGAGTTCACATTTGACTTGAGGTTTAGGTTCACATTTGACCTGGTTTCAAACAACGGGTTCACATTTGACCTAGGGTTTAGGTTTACATTTGTCCTGCTTTTGGTTCACATTTGACATGGTTTCAAACAACGGGTTAACATTTGACCTGGGGTTTAGGTTCACATTTGACCTAGTTTCAAACGACGGGTTCACAATTGACCTGTGGTTTAGGTTCGCATTTGACCTGGTTTCAAACAACGGGTTCACATTAGACCTGAGGTTTAGGTTCACATTTGACCAGGTTTGAAACAACGGGTTCACATTTGACCTGAGGTTTTGGTTCACATATGACCTGGTTTCAAACAACGGGTTCGCATTTGACTTGAGGTTTAGGTTCACATTTTACCTGGGTTCAAACAACAGGTTCACATTTGACCTGAGGTTTTGGTTCAAATTTGACCTGGTTTCAAACAACCGGTTCACATTTGACCTGAGGTTTAGGTTCACATTTGACCTAGTTTCAAACAACGGGTTCACATTTAACCTGAGGTTTAGGTTTACATTTGACCTGGTTTCAAACAACGGGTTCATATTTGACCTGAGGTTTAGGTACACATTTGCCCTGGTTTCAAACAACGGGTTCACATTTGACCTGGGGTTTAGGTTCACATTTGACCTGGTTTCAAACAGCAGGTTCACATTTGACTTGAGGTTTAGGTTCACATTTAACCTGGGTTCAAACAACGGGTTCACATTTGACCTGAGGTTTTGGTTCACGTTTGACCTGGTTTCAAACAACGAGTTCACATTTCACCCGAGGTTTAGGGTCACATTTGACCTGAGGTTTAGGTCCACATTTAACATGTGGTTTAGGTTAACATTTGACCTGGTTTCAAACAATGGGTTCACATTTGACATGAGGTTTAGGTTCACATTTGACCTGGTTTCAAACAATGGGTTCACATTTGACTTGAGATTTAGGTTCACATTTGACCTTGTTTCAAACAACGGGTTCACATTTGACCCTAGGTTTTGGTTCACATTTGACCTGGTTTCAAACAATGGGTTCACATTTGACCTGAAGTTTAGGTTCACATTTGACCTGAGGTTTAGGTTCACATTTGACCTGGTTTCAAACAATGGGTTCAGATTTGACATGATGTTTAGGTTCACATTTGACCTAGTTTCAAACAACGGGTTCACATTTAACCCGAGGTTTAGGTTCACATTTGACCTGGTTTCAAACAACGGGTTCACATTTGACCTGAGGTTTTGGTTCACATTTGACCTGAGGTTTTGGTTCACATTTGACCTGGTTTCAAACAAGGGGTTTACATTTGACCTGAGGTTTAGGTTGACATTTGACCTGGGTTCAAACAACGGGTTCACATTTGACCGAGGTTTAGGTTTACATTTGACCTGGTTTCAAACAACGGGTTCACATTTGACTTGAGGTTTAAGTTCACATTACACCTGGTTTCAAACAACGGGTTCACATTTGACTTGAGGTTTAGGTTCACATTTGACCTGGGTTCAAACAATGGGTTCAAATTTGACCTGAGGTTTAGATTCATATTTGACCTGGTTTCAAACAACGGTTTCACATTTGATCTGAGGTTTTGGTTCATATTTGACTTGGTTTCATAGAACGATTTCACATTTTACCTAAGGTTTAGCTTCACATTTGACCTTGGTTCACATTTGACCTGAGATTTAGGTTCACATTTGACCTGGTTTCAAACAACAGGTTCACATTTGACCTGAGGTTTAGGTTCACATTTGACCTGGTTTCAAACAACGGGTTCACATTTGAACTGAGGTTTTGGTTCACATTTGACCTGTTTTCAAACAACGGGTTCACATTTGACCTGAAGTTTAGGATCACATTTGACCTGGGTTCAAACAACGGGTTCACATTTGACCGATGTTTAGGTTCACATTTGACCTGGTTTCAAACAACGGGTTCACATTTGACCTAGTTTCAAACAACGGGTTCCCATTTGACCGATGTTTAGGTTCACATTTGACCTGGTTTCAAAAAACGGGTTCACATTTGACCTGAGGTTTAGGTTCACATTTGACTTGGTTTCAAACAACGGGTTCACATTTGACCTGGGGTTTAGGTTCACATTTGACCTGGTTTTGGTTCACATTTGACATGGTTTCAAACAACGGGTTCAGATTTGACCTGGGGTTTAGGTTCAAATTTGACCTGGTTTCAAACAACAGGTTCACATTTGACCTGAGGTTTAGGTTCACATTTGACCTGGTTTCAAACAACAGATTCACATTTGACCTGAGGTTTTGGTTCACATTTGACCTGGTTTCAAATAAGGGGTTTACATTTGACCTGGGGTTTAGGTTCACATTTGACCTGGGTTCAAACAATAGGTTCACATTTGACCCAGGGTTAGGTTTACATTTGACCTCGTTTCAAACAACGGGTTTACATTTGACTTGAGGTTTAAGTTCAAATTTGACCTGGTCTCAAACAACGGGTTCACATTTGACTTGAGGTTTAGGTTCACATTTGACCTGAGTTCAAACAACGGGTTCACATTTGACCTGAGGTTTTGGTTCACATTTGACCTGGTTTCAAACAACGGTTCACATTTGACCTGAGGTTTAGGTTCACATTTGACTTGGATTCAAACAACGGGTTCACATTTGACCTGGGGTTTAGGTTCACATTTGACCTGGTTTTGGTTCACATTTGACATGGTTTCAAACAACGGGTTCACATTTGACCTGGGGTTTAGGTTCACATTTGACCTAGTTTCAAACAACAGGTTCACATTTGACCTGAGGTTTAGGTTCACATTTGACCTGGTTTCAATCAACAGGTTCACATTTGACCTGAGGTTTTGGTTCACATTTGACCTGGTTTCAAACAAGGGGTTTACATTTGACCTGGGGTTTAGGTTCACATTTGACCTGGGTTCAAACAATGGGTTCACATTTGACCGAGGGTTAGGTTTACATTTGACCTCGTTTCAAACAACGGGTTCACATTTGACTTGAGGTTTAAGTTCAAATTTGACCTGAGTTCAAAAAACGGGTTCACATTTGACCTGAGGTTTTGGTTCACATTTGACCTGGTTTCAAACAACGAGTTCACATTTCACCCGAGGTTTAGGATCCCAATTGACCTGAGGTTTAGGTCCACATTTAACATGAGGTTTAGGTTAACATTTGACCTGTTTTTAAACAATGGGTTCACATTTGACATGAGGTTTAGGTTCACATTTGACCTGGTTTCAAACAACGGGTTCACATTTGACTTGAGGTTTAGGTTCACATTTGACCTGGGTTCAAACAATGGGTTCAAATTTGACCTGAGGTTTAGATTCATATTTGACCTGGTTTCAAACAACGGTTTCACATTTGATCTGAGGTTTTGGTTCATATTTGACTTGGTTTCATAAAACGAGTTCACATTTGACCTGAGGTTTAGCTTCACATTTGACCTTGGTTCACATTTGACCTGAGATTTAGGTTCACATTTGACCTGGTTTCAAACAACAGGTTCACATTTGACCTGAGGTTTAGGTTCACATTTGACCTGGTTTCAAACAACGGGTTCACATTTGAACTGAGGTTTTGGTTCACATTTGACCTGTTTTCAAACAACGGGTTCACATTTGACCTGAAGTTTAGGATCACATTTGACCTGGGTTCAAACAACGGGTTCACATTTGACCGATGTTTAGGTTCACATTTGACCTGGTTTCAAACAACGGGTTCACATTTGACCTAGTTTCAAACAACGGGTTCCCATTTGACCGATGTTTAGGTTCACATTTGACCTGGTTTCAAACAACGGGTTCACATTTGACCTGAGGTTTAGGTTCACATTTGACTTGGTTTCAAACAACGGGTTCACATTTGACCTGGGGTTTAGGTTCACATTTGACCTGGTTTTGGTTCACATTTGACATGGTTTCAAACAACGGGTTCACATTTGACCTGGGGTTTAGGTTCAAATTTGACCTGGTTTCAAACAACAGGTTCACATTTGACCTGAGGTTTAGGTTCACATTTGACCTGGTTTCAAACAACAGATTCACATTTGACCTGAGGTTTTGGTTCACATTTGACCTGGTTTCAAATAAGGGGTTTACATTTGACCTGGGGTTTAGGTTCACATTTGACCTGGGTTTAAACAATGGGTTCACATTTGACCGAGGGTTAGGTTTACATTTGACCTCGTTTCAAACAACGGGTTCACATTTAACTTGAGGTTTAAGTTCAAATTTGACCTGGTCTCAAACAACGGGTTCACATTTGACTTGAGGTTTAGGTTCACATTTGACCTGAGTTCAAACAACGGGTTCACATTTGACCTGAGGTTTTGGTTCACATTTGACCTGGTTTCAAACAACGGGTTCACATTTGACCTGAGGTTTAAGTTCAAATTTGACCTGAGTTCAAAAAACGGGTTCACATTTGACCTGAGGTTTTGGTTCACATTTGACCTGGTTTCAAACAACGAGTTCACATTTCACCCGAGGTTTAGGATCCCAATTGACCTGAGGTTTAGGTCCACATTTAACATGAGGTTTAGGTTAACATTTGACCTGTTTTCAAACAATGGGTTCACATTTGACATGAGGTTTAGGTTCACATTTGACCTGGTTTCAAACAATGGGTTCACATTTGACTTGAGATTTAGGTTCACATTTGACCTTGTTTCAAACAACGGGTTCACATTTGACCCTAGGTTTTGGTTCACATTTGACCTGGTTTCAAACAATCAGTTCACATTTGACCTGAAGTTTAGGTTCACATTTGACCTGAGGTTTAGGTTCACATTTGACCTGGTTTCAAACAATGGGTTCAGATTTGACATGAGGTTTAGGTTCACATTTGACCTAGTTTCAAACAACGGGTTCACATTTGACCCGAGGTTTAGGTTCACATTTGACCTGGTTTCAAACAACGGGTTCACATTTGACCCGAGGTTTTGGTTCACATTTGACCTAAGGTTTTGGTTCACATTTGACCTGGTTTCAAACAAGGGGTTTACATTTGACCTGAGGTTTAGGTTGACATTTGACCTGGGTTCAAACAACGGGTTCACATTTGACCGAGGTTTAGGTTTACATTTGACCTGGTTTCAAACAACGGGTTCACATTTGACTTGAGGTTTAAGTTCACATTAGACCTGGTTTCAAACAACGGGTTCACATTTGACTTGAGGTTTAGGTTCACATTTGACCTGGGTTCAAACAATGGGTTCAAATTTGACCTGAGGTTTAGATTCATATTTGACCTGGTTTCAAACAACGGTTTCACATTTGATCTGAGGTTTTGGTTCATATTTGAATTGGTTTCATAGAACGAGTTCACATTTGACCTGAGGTTTAGCTTCATATTTGACCTTGGTTCACATTTGACCTGAGATTTAGGTTCACATTTGACCTGGTTTCAAACAACAGGTTCACATTTGACCTGAGGTTTAGGTTCACATTTGACCTGGTTTCAAACAACGCGTTCACATTTGAACTGAGGTTTTGGTTCACATTTGACCTGTTTTCAAACAACGGGTTCACATTTGACCTGAAGTTTAGGATCACATTTGACCTGGGTTCAAACAACGGGTTCATATTTGACCGATGTTTAGGTTCACATTTGACCTGGTTTCAAACAACGGGTTCACATTTGACCTAGTTTCAAACAACGGGTTCCCATTTGACCGATGTTTAGGTTCACATTTGACCTGGTTTCAAACAACGGGTTCACATTTGACCTGAGGTTTAGGTTCACATTTGACTTGGTTTCAAACAACGGGTTCACATTTGACCTGGGGTTTAGGTTCACATTTGACCTGGTTTTGGTTCACATTTGACATGGTTTCAAACAACGGGTTCACATTTGACCTGGGGTTTAGGTTCACATTTGACCTGGTTTCAAACAACAGGTTCACATTTGACCTGAGGTTTAGGTTCACATTTGACCTGGTTTCAAACAACAGATTCACATTTGACCTGAGGTTTTGGTTCACATTTGACCGGGTTTCAAATAAGGGGTTTACATTTGACCTGGGGTTTAGGTTCACATTTGACCTGGGTTTAAACAATGGGTTCACATTTGACCGAGGGTTAGGTTTACATTTGACCTCGTTTCAAACAACGGGTTCACATTTAACTTGAGGTTTAAGTTCAAATTTGACCTGGTCTCAAACAACGGGTTCACATTTGACTTGAGGTTTAGGTTCACATTTGACCTGAGTTCAAACAACGGGTTCACATTTGACCTGAGGTTTTGGTTCACATTTGACCTGGTTTCAAACAACGGTTCACATTTGACCTGAGGTATAGGTTCACATTTGACTTGGATTCAAACAACGGGTTCACATTTGACCTGGGATTTAGGTTCACATTTGACCTGGTTTTGGTTCACATTTGACATGGTTTCAAACAACGGGTTCACATTTGACCTGGGGTTTAGGTTCACATTTGACCTAGTTTCAAACAACAGGTTCACATTTGACCTGAGGTTTAGGTTCACATTTGACCTGGTTTCAATCAATAGGTTCACATTTGACCTGAGTTTTGGTTCACATTTGACCTGGTTTCAAACAAGGGGTTTACATTTGACCTGGGGTTTAGGTTCACATTTGACCTGGGTTCAAACAATGGGTTCACATTTGACCGAGGGTTAGGTTTACATTTGACCTCGTTTCAAACAACGGGTTCACAATTGACTTGAGGTTTAAGTTCAAATTTGACCTGAGTTCAAAAAACAGGTTCACATTTGACCTGAGGTTTTGGTTCACATTTGACCTGGTTTCAAACAACGGTTCACATTTGACCTGAGGTTTAGGTTCACATTTGACCTAGTTTCAAACAACTGGTTCACATTTGACCGAGGTTTCGGTTTACATTTGACCTAGTTTCAAACAACGAGTTCAAATTTGACTTGAGGTTTAGGTTCACATTGGACCTGGTTTTAAACAACGGGTTCACATTTGAACTGGGGTTTAGGTTTACATTTGACCTGCTTTTGGTTCACATTTGACATGGTTTCACACAAAGGGTTAACATTTGACCTGGGGTTTAGGTTCACATTTGACCTAGTTTCAAACAACGCGTTCACAATTGACCTGTGGTTTAGGTTCGCATTTGACCTGGTTTCAAACAACGGGTTCACATTAGACCTGAGGTTTAGGTTCACATTTGACCAGGTTTCAAACAACGGGTTCACATTTGACCTGAGGTTTTGGTTCACATTTGACCTGGTTTCAAAAAACGGGTTCGCATTTGACTTGAGGTATAGGTTCACATTTGACCTGGGTTCAAACAACAGGTTCACATTTGAACTGAGGTTTTGGTTCAAATTTGACCTGGTTTCAAACAACCGGTTCACATTTGACCTGAGGTTTAGGTTCACATTTGACCTAGTTTCAAACAACGGGTTCACATTTGACCTGAGGTTTAGGTACACATTTGACCTGGTTTCAAACAACGGGTTCACATTTGACCTGGGGTTTAGGTTCACATTTGACCTGGTTTCAAACAGCGGGTTCACATTTGACCTGAGGTTTAGGTACACATTTGACCTGGTTTCAAACAACGGGTTCACATTTGACCTGGGTTTAGGTTCACATTTGACCTGGTTTCAAACAGCGGGTTCACATTTGACTTCAGGTTTAGGTTCACATTTGACCTGGGTTCAAACAATGGGTTCACATTTGACCTGAGGTTTTGGTTCACATTTGACCTGGTTTCAAACAACGACTTCACATTTCACCCAAGGTTTAGGGTTACATTTGACCTGAGGTTTAGGTTCACATTTAACATGAGGTTTAGGTTAACATTTGACCTGGTTTCAAACAATGGGTTCACATTTGACATGAGGTTTAGGTTCACATTTGACCTGGTTTCAAACTATGGGTTCACGTTTGACTTGAGATTTAGGTTCACATTTGACCTTGTTTCAAACAACGGGTTCACATTTGACCCTAGGTTTTGGTTAACATTTGACCTGGTTTCAAACAATGGGTTCACATTTGACCTGAGGTTTAGGTTCACATTTAACCTGAGGTTTAGGTTCACATTTGACCTAGTTTCAAATAATGGGTTCAGATTTGACATGAGGTTTAGGTTCACATTTGACCTGGTTTCAAACAACGGGTTCACATTTGACCCGAGGTTTAGGTTCTCATTTGACCTGGTTTCAAACAACGGGTTCACATTTGACCTGAGGTTTTGGTTCACATTTGACCTGGTTTCAAACAACGACTTCACATTTCACCCAAGGTTTAGGGTTACATTTGACCTGAGGTTTAGGTTCACATTTAACATGAGGTTTAGGTTAACATTTGACCTGGTTTCAAACAATGGGTTCACATTTGACATGAGGTTTAGGTTCACATTTGACCTGGTTTCAAACAATGGGTTCACATTTGACTTGAGATTTAGGTTCACATTTGACCTTGTTTCAAACAACGGGTTCACATTTGACCCTAGGTTTTGGTTAACATTTGACCTGGTTTCAAACAATGGGTTCACATTTGACCTGAGGTTTAGGTTCACATTTGACCTGAGGTTTAGGGACACATTTGACCTGGTTTCAAATAATGGGTTCAGATTTGACATGAGGTTTAGGTTCACATTTGACCTGGTTTCAAACAACGGGTTCACATTTGACCCGAGGTTTAGGTTCACATTTGACCTGGTTTCAAACAAAGGGTTCACATTTGACCTGAGGTTTTGGTTCACATTTGACCCGGCTTCAAACAAGGTGTTTACATTTGACCTGAGGTTTAGGTTGACATTTGACCTGGGTTCAAACAACGGGTTCACATTTGACCGAGGTTTAGGTTTACATTTGACCTGGTTTCAAATAACGGGTTCACATTTGACTGGAGGTTTAGGTTCACATTAGACCTAGTTTCAAACAACGGGTTCACATTTGACTTGAGGTTTAGGTTCACATTTGACCTGGGTTCAAACAATGGGTTCACATTTGACTTAGTTTCAAACAACGGGTTCACATTTGACCTGAGGTTTAGGTTCACATTTGACCTGGTTTCAAACAACGGGTTCACATTTGACCGGAGGTTTAGGTTTACATTTGACCAGGGTTCAAACAACAGGTTCACATTTGACCTGTGGTTTTGGTTCACATTTGACCTGGTTTCAAACAACGGGTTCACATTTGACCTGAGGTTTAGGTTCACATTTGACCTAATTTCAAACAACGAGTTCACATTTGGCCTGAGGTTTAGGTTCACATTTGACCTGGTTTCAAACAACGGGTTCACATTTGACCTGGGGTTTAGGTTCACATTTGACCTGATTTCAAACAACGGGTTCACATTTAACCTGAGGTTTTGGTTCACATTTGACCTGGTTTCAAACAACGGGTTCACATTTGACCTGAGGTTTAGGTTCACATTTGACCTGGTTTAAAACAACAGGTTCACATTTGACCTGAGGTTTAGATTCATATTTGACCTGGTTTCAAACAACGGTTTCACATTTGATCTGAGGTTTTGGTTCATATTTGACTTGGTTTCATAGAACGAGTTCACATTTGACCTGAGGTTTAGCTTCACATTTGACCTTGGTTCACATTTGACCTGAGATTTAGGTTCACATTTGACCTGGTTTCAAACAACAGGTTCACATTTGACCTGATGTTTTGGTTCACATTTGGCCTGGTTTCAAACAATGGGTTCACATTTGACCTGAGGTTTAGGTTCACATTTGACCTGGTTTCAAACAACGGGTTCACATTTAACTTGAGGTTTAGGTTCACATTTGACCTGGTTTCAAACAATGGGTTCACATTTGACCTGGGGTTTAGGTTCATATTTGACCTGGTTTCAAACAACGGATTCACATTTGACCTGAGGTTTTGGTTCATATTTGACCTTGTTTCAAACAACGGGTTCACATATGACCTGAGGTTTAGGTTCACATTTGACCTAGGTTCAAACAACGGGTTCACATTTGACCTGGTTTCAAACAACGGGTTCATATTTGACCTGAGGTTTAGGGTCACATTTGACCCGGTTTCAAACAACGGGTTCACATTTGACCTGAGGTTTAGGTTCACATTTGACCTGGTTTCAAACAACGGGTTCACATTTGACCTGAGGTTTTTGTTCACATTTGACCTGGTTTCAAACAACGGTTTCACATTTGACCTGAGGTTTAGGTTCACATTTGACCTAGTTTCAAACAACTGGTTCACATTTGACCGAGGTTTAGGTCTACATTTGACCTGGTTTCAAACAACGAGTTCACATTTGACTCGAGGTTTAGGTTCACATTTGACCTGGTTTCAAACAACGGGTTCACATTTGACCTAGGGTTTAGGTTTACATTTGACCTGGTTTTGGTTCACATTTGACATGGTTTCAAACAACGGGTTAACATTTGACCTGGGGTTTAGGTTCACATTTGACCTAGTTTCAAACAACGGGTTCACAATTGACCTGTGGTTTAGGTTCACATTTGACCTGGTTTCAAACAACGGGTTCACATTAGACCTGAGGTTTAGGTTCACATTTGACCAGGTTTCAAACAACGGGTTCACATTTGACCTGAGGTTTTGGTTCACATATGACCTGGTTTCAAACAACGGGTTCGCATTTGACTTGAGGTTTAGGTTCACATTTGACCTGGGTTCAAACAACAGGTTCACATTTGACCTGAGGTTTTGGTTCAAATTTGACCTGGTTTCAAACAACCGGTTCACATTTGACCTGAGGTTTAGGTTCACATTTGACCTAGTTTCAAACAACGGGTTCACATTTAACCTGAGGTTTAGTTTCACATTTGACCTGGTTTCAAACAACGGGTTCATATTTGACCTGAGGTTAGGTACACATATGCCCTGGTTTCAAATAACGGGTTCACATTTGACCTGGGGTTTAGGTTCACATTTGACCTGGTTTCAAACAGCAGGTTCACATTTGACTTGAGGTTTAGGTTCACATTTAACCTGGGTTCAAACAACGGGTTCACATTTGACCTGAGGTTTTGGTTCACATTTGACCTGGTTTCAAACAACGAGTTCACATTTCACCTGAGGTTTAGGGTCACATTTGACCTGAGGTTTAGGTCCACATTTAACATGAGGTTTAGGTTAACATTTGACCTGGTTTCAAACAATGGGTTCACATTTGACATGAGGTTTAGGTTCACATTTGACCTGGTTTCAAACAATGGGTTCACATTTGACTTGAGATTTAGGTTCACATTTGACCTTGTTTCAAACAACGGGTTCACATTTGACCCTAGGTTTTGGTTCACATTTGACCTGGTTTCAAACAATGGGTTCACATTTGACCTGAAGTTTAGGTTCACATTTGACCTGAGGTTTAGGTTCACATTTGACCTGGTTTCAAACAATGGGTTCAGATTTGACATGAGGTTTAGGTTCACATTTGACCTAGTTTCAAACAACGGGTTCACATTTGACCCGAGGTTTAGGTTCACATTTGACCTGGTTTCAAACAACGGGTTCACATTTGACCTGAGGTTTTGGTTCACATTTGACCTGAGGTTTTGGTTCACATTTGACCTGGTTTCAAACAAGGGGTTTACATTTGACCTGAGGTTTAGGTTGACATTTGACCTGAGTTCAAACAACGGGTTCACATTTGACCGAGGTTTAGGTTTACATTTGACCTGGTTTCAAACAACGGGTTCACATTTGACTTGAGGTTTATGTTCACATTAGACTTGGTTTCAAACAACGGGTTCACATTTGACTTGAGGTTTAGGTTCACATTTGACCTGGGTTCAAACAATGGGTTCAAATTTGACCTGAGGTTTAGATTCATATTTGACCTGGTTTCAAACAACGGTTTCACATTTGATTTGAGGTTTTGGTTCATATTTGACTTGGTTTCATAGAACGAGTTCACATTTGACCTGAGGTTTTGCTTCACATTTGACCTTGGTTCACATTTGACCTGAGATTTAGGTTCACATTTGACCTGGTTTCAAACAATAGGTTCACATTTGACCTGAGGTTTAGGTTCACATTTGACCTGGTTTCAAACAACGGGTTCACATTTGAACTGAGGTTTTGGTTCACATTTGACCTGTTTTCAAACAACGGGTTCACATTTGACCTGAAGTTTAGGATCACATTTGACCTGGGTTCAAACAACGGGTTCACATTTGACCGATGTTTAGGTTCACATTTGACCTGGTTTCAAACAACGGGTTCACATTTGACCTAGTTTCAAACAACGGGTTCCCATTTGACCGATGTTTAGGTTCACATTTGACCTGGTTTCAAACAACGGGTTCACATTTGACATGAGGTTTAGGTTTACATTTGACTTGGTTTCAAACAACGGGTTCACATTTGACCTGGGGTTTAGGTTCACATTTGACCTGGTTTTGGTTCACATTTGACATGGTTTCAAACAACGGGTTCACATTTGACCTGGGGTTTATGTTCACATTTGACCTGGTTTCAAACAACGGTTCACATTTGACCTGAGGTTTAGGTTCACATTTGACTTGGATTCAAACAACGGGTTCACATTTGACCTGGGGTTTAGGTTCACATTTGACCTGGTTTTGGTTCACATTTGACATGGTTTCAAACAACGGGTTCACATTTGACCTGGGGTTTAGGTTCACATTTGACCAAGTTTCAAACAACAGGTTCACATTTGACCTGAGGTTTAGGTTCACATTTGACCTGGTTTCAATCAACAGGTTCACATTTGACCTGAGGTTTTGGTTCACATTTGACCTGGTTTCAAACAAGGGGTTTACATTTGACCTGGGGTTTAGGTTCACATTTGACCTGGGTTCAAATAATGGGTTCACATTTGACCGAGGGTTAGGTTTACATTTGACCTCGTTTCAAACAACGGGTTCACATTTGACTTGAGGTTTAAGTTCAAATTTGACCTGAGTTCAAAAAACGGGTTCACATTTGACCTGAGGTTTTGGTTCACATTTGACCTGGTTTCAAACAACGAGTTCACATTTCACCCGAGGTTTAGGATCCCAATTGACCTGAGGTTTAGGTCCACATTTAACATGAGGTTTAGGTTAACATTTGACCTGTTTTCAAACAATGGGTGCACATTTGACATGACATTTAGGTTCACATTTGACCTGGTTTCAAACAATGGGTTCACATTTGACTTGAGATTTAGGTTCACATTTGACCTTGTTTCAAACAACGGGTTCACATTTGACCCTAGGTTTTGGTTCACATTTGACCCTAGGTTTTGGTTCACATTTGACCTGGTTTCAAACAATCGGTTCACATTTGACCTGAAGTTTAGGTTCACATTTGACCTGAGGTTTAGGTTCACATTTGACCTGGTTTCAAACAATGGGTTCAGATTTGACATGAGGTTTAGGTTCACATTTGACCTAGTTTCAAACAACGGGTTCACATTTGACCCGAGGTTTAGGTTCACATTTGACCTGGTTTCAAACAACGGGTTCACATTTGACCTGAGGTTTTGGTTCACATTTGACCTGAGGTTTTGGTTCACATTTGACCTGGTTTCAAACAAGGGGTTTACATTTGACCTGAGGTTTAGGTTGACATTTGACCTGGGTTCAAACAACGGGTTCACATTTGACCGAGGTTTAGGTTTACATTTGACCTGGTTTCAAACAACGGGTTCACATTTGACTTGAGGTTTAAGTTCACATTAGACCTGGTTTCAAACAACGGGTTCACATTTGACTTGAGGTTTAGGTTCACATTTGACCTGGGTTCAAACAATGGGTTCAAATTTGACCTGAGGTTTAGATTCATATTTGACCTGGTTTCAAACAACGGTTTCACATTTGATCTGAGGTTTTGGTTCATATTTGACTTGGTTTCATAGAACGAGTTCACATTTGACCTGAGGATTAGCTTCACATTTGACCTTGGTTCACATTTGTTCTGAGATTTAGGTTCACATTTGACCTGGTTTCAAACAACAGGTTCACATTTGACCTGAGGTTTAGGTTCACATTTGACCTGGTTTCAAACAACGGGTTCACATTTGAACTGAGGTTTTGGTTCACATTTGACCTGTTTTCAAACAACGGGTTCTCATTTGACCTGAAGTTTAGGATCACATTTGACCTGGGTTCAAACAACGGGTTCACATTTGACCGATGTTTAGGTTCACATTTGACCTGGTTTCAAACAACGGGTTCACATTTGACCTAGTTTCAAACAACGGGTTCCCATTTGACCGATGTTTAGGTTCACATTTGACCTGGTTTCAAACAACGGGTTCACATTTGACCTGAGGTTTAGGTTCACATTTGACCTGGTTTCAAACAACGGGTTCACATTTAACCTGAGGTTTTGGTTCACATTTGACCTGGTTTCAAACAACCGGTTCACATTTGACCTGAGGTTTAGGTTCACATTTGACCTGGTTTAAAACAACAGGTTCACATTTGACCTGAGGTTTAGATTCATATTTGACCTCGTTTCAAACAACGGTTTCACATTTGATCTGAGGTTTTGGTTCATAATTGACTTGGTTTCATAGAACGAGTTCACATTTGACGTGAGGTTTAGCTTCACATTTGACCTTGGTTCACATTTGACCTGAGATTTAGGTTCACATTTGACCTGGTTTCAAACAACAGGTTCACATTTGACCTGATGTTTTGGTTCACATTTGGCCTGGTTTCAAACAATGGGTTCACATTTGACCTGAGGTTTAGGTTCACATTTGACCTGGTTTCAAACAACGGGTTCACATTTGACTTGAGGTTTAGGTTCACATTTGACCTGGTTTCAAACAATGGGTTCACATTTGACCTGGGGATTAGGTTCATATTTGACCTGGTTTCAAACAACGGATTCACATTTGACCTGAGGTTTTGGTTCACATTTGACCTAGGTTCAAACAACGGGTTCACATTTGACCTGGTTTCAAACAACGGGTTCACATTTGACCTGAGGTTTAGGGTCACATTTGACCCGGTTTCAAACAACGGGTTCACATTTGACCTGAGGTTTAGGTTCACATTTGACCTGGTTTCAAACAACGGGTTCACATTTGACCTGAGGTTTTTGTTCACATTTGACCTGGTTTCAAACAACGGTTTCACATTTGACCTGAGGTTTAGGTTCACATTTGACCTAGTTTCAAACAACTGGTTCACATTTGACCGAGGTTTAGGTTTACATTTGACCTGGTTTCAAACAACGAGTTCACATTTGACTTGAGGTTTAGGTTCACATTTGACCTGGTTTCAAACAACGGGTTCACATTTGACCTGGGGTTTAGGTTTACATTTGACCTGCTTTTGGTTCACATTTGACATGGTTTCAAACAACGGGTTAACATTTGACCTGGGGTTTAGGTTCACATTTGACCTAGTTTCAAACAACGGGTTCACAATTGACCTGTGGTTTAGGTTCGCATTTGACCTGCTTTCAAACAACGGGTTCACATTAGACCTGAGGTTTAGGTTCACATTTGACCAGGTTTCAAACAACGGGTTCACATTTGACCTGAGGTTTTGGTTCACATATGACCTGGTTTCAAACAACGGGTTCGCATTTGACTTGAGGTTTAGGTTCACATTTGACCTGGGTTCAAACAACAGGTTCACATTTGACCTGAGGTTTTGGTTCAAATTTGACCTGGTTTCAAACAACCGGTTCACATTTGACCTGAGGTTTAGGTTCACATTTGACCTAGTTTCAAACAACGGGTTCACATTTAACCTGAGGTTTAGGTTCACATTTGACCTGGTTTCAAACAACGGGTTCATATTTGACCTGAGGTTTAGGTACATATTTGCCCTGGTTTCAAACAACGTGTTCACATTTGACCTGGGGTTTAGGTTCACATTTGACCTAGTTTCAAACAGCGGGTTCACATTTGACTTGAGGTTTAGGTTCACATTTAACCTGGGTTCAAACAACGGGTTCACATTTGACCTGAGGTTTTGGTTCACATTTGACCTGGTTTCAAACAACGAGTTCACGTTTCACCCGAGGTTTAGGGTCACATTTGACCTGAGGTTTAGGTCCACATTTAACATGAGGTTTAGGTTAACATTTGACCTGGTTTCAAACAATGGGTTCACATTTGACATGAGGTTTTGGGTCACATTTGACCCGGTTTCAAACAACGGGTTCACATTTGACCTGAGGTTTAGGTTCACATTTGACCTGGTTTCAAACAACGGGTTCACATTTGACCTGAGGTTTTTGTTCACATTTGACCTGGTTTCAAACAACGGTTTCACATTTGACCTGAGGTTTAGGTTCACATTTGACCTAGTTTCAAACAACTGGTTCACATTTGACCGAGGTTTAGGTTTACATTTGACCTGGTTTCAAACAACGAGTTCACATTTGACTTGAGGTTTAGGTTCACATTTGACCTGGTTTCAAACAACGGGTTCACATTTGACCTGGGGTTTAGGTTTACATTTGACCTGCTTTTGGTTCACATTTGACATGGTTTCAAACAACGGGTTAACATTTGACCTGGGGTTTAGGTTCACATTTGACCTAGTTTCAAACAACGGGTTCACAATTGACCTGTGGTTTAGGTTCGCATTTGACCTGGTTTCAAACAACGGGTTCACATTAGACCTGAGGTTTAGGTTCACATTTGACCAGGTTTCAAACAACGGGTTCACATTTGACCTGAGGTTTTGGTTCACATATGACCTGGTTTCAAACAACGGGTTCGCATTTGACTTGAGGTTTAGGTTCACATTTGACCTGGGTTCAAACAACAGGTTCACATTTGACCTGAGGTTTTGGTTCAAATTTGACCTGGTTTCAAACAACCGGTTCACATTTGACCTGAGGTTTAGGTTCACATTTGACCTAGTTTCAAACAACGGGTTCACATTTAACCTGAGGATTAGGTTCACATTTGACCTGGTTTCAAACAACGGGTTCATATTTGACCTGAGGTTTAGGTACATATTTGCCCTGGTTTCAAACAACGTGTTCACATTTGACCTGGGGTTTAGGTTCACATTTGACCTGGTTTCAAACAGCGGGTTCACATTTGACTTGAGGTTTAGGTTCACATTTAACCTGGGTTCAAACAACGGGTTCACATTTGACCTGAGGTTTTGGTTCACATTTGACCTGGTTTCAAACAACGAGTTCACGTTTCACCCGAGGTTTAGGGTTACATTTGACCTGAGGTTTAGGTCCACATTTAACATGAGGTTTAGGTTAACATTTGACCTGGTTTCAAACAATGGGTTCACATTTGACATGAGGTTTAGGTTCACATTTGACCTGGTTTCAAACAATGGGTTAACATTTGACTTGAGATTTAGGTTCACATTTGACCTTGTTTCAAACAACGGGTTCACATTTGACCCTAGGTTTTGGTTCACATTTGACCTGGTTTCAAACAATGGGTTCACATTTGACCTGAAGTTTAGGTTCACATTTGACCTGAGGTTTAGGTTCACATTTGACCTGGTTTCAAACAACGGGTTCACATTTGACCTGAGGTTTTGGTTCACATTTGACCTGAGGTTTTGGTTCACATTTGACTTGGTTTCAAACAAGGGGTTTACATTTGACCTGAGGTTTAGGTTGACATTAGACCTGGGTTCAAACAACGGGTTCACATTTGACCGAGGTTTAGGTTTACATTTGACCTGGTTTCAAACAACGGGTTCACATTTGACTTGAGGTTTAAGTTCACATTAGACCTGGTTTCAAACAACGGGTTCACATTTGACTTGAGGTTTAGGTTCACATTTGACCTGGGTTCAAACAATGGGTTCAAATTTGACCTGAGGTTTAGATTCATATTTGACATGGTTTCAAACAACGGTTTCACATTTGATTTGAGGTTTTGGTTCATATTTGACTTGGTTTCATAAAACGAGTTCACATTTGACCTGAGGTTTAGCTTCACATTTGACCTTGGTTCACATTTGACCTGAGATTTAGGTTCACATTTGACCTGGTTTCAAACCACAGGTTCACATTTGACCTGAGGTTTAGGTTCACATTTGACCTGGTTTCAAACAACGGGTTCACATTTGAACTGAGGTTTTGGTTCACATTTGACCTGTTTTCAAACAACGGGTTCACATTTGACCTGAAGTTTAGGATCACATTTGACCTGGGTTCAAACAACGGGTTCACATTTGACCGATGTTTAGGTTCACATTTGACCTGGTTTCAAACAACCGGTTCACATTTGACCTAGTTTCAAACAACGGGTTCCCATTTGACCGATGTTTAGGTTCACATTTGACCTGGTTTCAAACAACGGGTTCACATTTGACATGAGGTTTAGGTTCACATTTGACTTGGTTTCAAACAACGGGTTCACATTTGACCTGGGGTTTAGGTTCACATTTGACCTGGTTTTGGTTCACATTTGACATGGTTTCAAACAACGGGTTCACATTTGACCTGGGGTTTAGGTTCACATTTGACCTGGTTTCAAACAACAGATTCACATTTGACCTGAGGTTTTGGTTCACATTTGACCTGGTTTCAAATAAGGGGTTTACATTTGACCTGGGGTTTAGGTTCACATTTGACTTGGGTTCAAACAATCGGTTCACATTTGACCGAGGGTTAGGTTTACATTTGACCTCGTTTCAAACAACGGGTTCACATTTGACTTGAGGTTTAAGTTCAAATTTGACCTGGTCTCAAACAACGGGTTCACATTTGACTTGAGGTTTAGGTTCACATTTGACCTGAGTTCAAACAACGGGTTCACATTTGACCTGAGGTTTTGGTTCACATTTGACCTGGTTTCAAACAACGGTTCACATTTGACCTGAGGTTTAGGTTCACATTTGACTTGGATTCAAACAACGGGTTCACATTTGACCTGGGGTTTAGGTTCACATTTGACCTGGTTTTGGTTCACATTTGACGTGGTTTCAAACAACGGGTTCACATTTGACCTGGGGTTTAGGTTCACATTTGACCTAGTTTCAAACAACAGGTTCACATTTGACCTGAGGTTTAGGTTCACATTTGACCTGGTTTCAATCAACAGGTTCACATTTGACCTGAGGTTTTGGTTCACATTTGACCTGGTTTCAAACAAGGGGTTTACATTTGACCTGGGGTTTAGGTTCACATTTGACCTGGGTTCAAACAATGGGTTCACATTTGACCGAGGGTTAGGTTTACATTTGACCTCGTTTCAAACAACGGGTTCACATTTGACTTGAGGTTTAAGTTCAAATTTGACCTGAGTTCAAAAAACGGGTTCACATTTGACCTGAGGTTTTGGTTCACATTTGACCTGGTTTCAAAAAACGAGTTCACATTTCACCCGAGGTTTAGGATCCCAATTGACCTGAGGTTTAGGTCCACATTTAACATGAGGTTTAGGTTAACATTTGACCTGGTTTCAAACAATGGGTTCACATTTGACATTAGATTTAGGTTCACATTTGACCTGGTTTCAAACAATGGGTTCACATTTGACTTGAGATTTAGGTTCACATTTGACCTTGTTTCAAACAACGGGTTCACATTTGACCCTAGGTTTTGGTTCACATTTGACCTAGTTTCAAACAATCGGTTCATATTTGACCTGAAGTTTAGGTTCACATTTGACCTGAGGTTTAGGTTCACATTTGACCTGGTTTCAAACAATGGGTTCAAATTTGACATGAGGTTTAGGTTCACATTTGACCTAGTTTCAAACAACGGGTTCACATTTGACCCGAGGTTTAGGTTCACATTTGACCTGGTTTCAAACAACGGGTTCACATTTGACCTGAGGTTTTGGTTCACATTTGACCTGAGGTTTTGGTTCACATTTGACCTGGTTTCAAACAAGGGGTTTACATTTGACCTGAGGTTTAGGTTGACATTTGACCTGGGTTCAAACAACGGGTTCACATTTGACCGAGGTTTAGGTTTACATTTGACCTGGTTTCAAACAACGGGTTCACATTTGACTTGAGGTTTAAGTTCACATTAGACCTGGTTTCAAACAACGGGTTCACATTTGACTTGAGGTTTAGGTTCACATTTGACCTGGGTTCAAACAATGGGTTCAAATTTGACCTGAGGTTTAGATTCATATTTGACCTGGTTTCAAACAAGGGTTTCACATTTGATCTGAGGTTTTGGTTCATATTTGACTTGGTTTCATAGAACGAGTTCACATTTGACCTGAGGTTTAGCTTCACATTTGACCTTGGTTCACATTTGTTCTGAGATTTAGGTTCACATTTGACCTGGTTTCAAACAACAGGTTCACATTTGACCTGAGGTTTAGGTTCACATTTGACCTGGTTTCAAACAACGGGTTCACATTTGAACTGAGGTTTTGGTTCACATTTGACTTGTTTTCAAACAACGGGTTCACATTTGACCTGAAGTTTAGGATCACATTTGACCTGGGTTCAAACAACGGGTTCACATTTGACCGATGTTTAGGTTCACATTTGACCTGGTTTCAAACAACGGGTTCACATTTGACCTAGTTTCAAACAACGGGTTCCCATTTGACCGATGTTTAGGTTCACATTTGACCTGGTTTCAAACAACGGGTTCTCATTTGACCTGAGGTTTAGGTTCACATTTGACCTGGTTGCAAACAACGGGTTCACATTTAACCTGAGGTTTTGGTTCACATTTGACCTGGTTTCAAACAACCGGTTCACATTTGACCTGAGGTTTAGGTTCACATTTGACCTGGTTTAAAACAACAGGTTCACATTTGACCTGAGGTTTAGATTCATATTTGACCTGGTTTCAAACAACGGTTTCACATTTGATCTGAGGTTTTGGTTCATATTTGACTTGGTTTCATAGAACGAGTTCACATTTGACTTGAGGTTTAGCTTCACATTTGACCTTGGTTCACATTTGACCTGAGATTTAGGTTCACATTTGACCTGGTTTCAAACAACAGGTTCACATTTGACCTGATGTTTTGGTTCACATTTGGCCTGGTTTCAAACAATGGGTTCACATTTGACCTGAGGTTTAGGTTCACATTTGACCTGGTTTCAAACAACGGGTTCACATTTGACTTGAGGTTTAGGTTCACATTTGACCTGGTTTCAAACAATGGGTTCACATTTGACCTAGGGTTTAGGTTCATATTTGACCTGGTTTCAAACAACGGATTCACATTTGACCTGAGGTTTTGGTTCATATTTGACCTTGTTTCAAACAACGGGTTCACATTTGACCTGAGGTTTAGGTTCACATTTGACCTAGGTTCAAACAACGGGTTCACATTTGACCTGGTTTCAAACAACGGGTTCACATTTGACCTGAGGTTTAGGGTCACATTTGACCCAGTTTCAAACAACGGGTTCACATTTGACCTGAGGTTTAGGTTCACATTTGACCTGGTTTCAAACAACGGGTTCACATTTGACCTGAGGTTTTTGTTCACATTATACCTGGTTTCAAACAACAGTTTCACATTTGACCTGAGGTTTAGGTTCACATTTGACCTAGTTTCAAACAACTGGTTCACATTTGACCGAGGTTTAGGTTTACATTTGACCTGGTTTCAAACAACGAGTTCACATTTGACTTGAGGTTTAGGTTCACATTTGACCTGGTTTCAAACAACGGGTTCACATTTGACCTGGGGTTTAGGTTTACATTTGACCTGCTTTTGGTTCACATTTGACATGGTTTCAAACAACGGGTTAACATTTGACCTGGGGTTTAGGTTCACATTTGACCTAGTTTCAAACAACGGGTTCACAATTGACCTGTGGTTTAGGTTCGTATTTGACCTGGTTTCAAACAACGGGTTCACATTAGACCTGAGGTTTAGGTTCACATTTGACCAGGTTTCAAACAACGGGTTCACATTTGACCTGAGGTTTTGGTTCACATATGACCTGGTTTCAAACAACGGGTTCGCATTTGACTTGAGGTTTAGGTTCACATTTGACCTGGGTTCAAACAACAGGTTCACATTTGACCTGAGGTTTTGGTTCAAATTTGACCTGGTTTCAAACAACCGGTTCACATTTGACCTGAGGTTTAGGTTCACATTTGACCTAGTTTCAAACAACAGGTTCACATTTAACCTGAGGTTTAGGTTCACATTTGAACTGGTTTCAAACAACGGGTTCTTATTTGACCTGAGGTTTAGGTACATATTTGCCCTGGTTTCAAACAACGTGTTCACATTTGACCTGGGGTTTAGGTTCACATTTGACCTGGTTTCAAACAGCGGGTTCACATTTGACTTGAGGTTTAGGTTCACATTTAACCTGGGTTCAAACAACGGGTTCACATTTGACCTGAGGTTTTGGTTCACATTTGACCTGGTTTCAAACAACGAGTTCACGTTTCACCCGAGGTTTAGGGTCACATTTGACCTGAGGTTTAGGTCCACATTTAACATGAGGTTTAGGTTAACATTTGACCGGGTTTCAAACAATGGGTTCACATTTGACATGAGGTTTAGGTTCACATTTGACCTGGTTTCAAACAATGGGTTCACATTTGACTTGAGATTTAGGTTCACATTTGACCTTGTTTCAAACAACGGGTTCAAATTTGACCCTAGGTTTTGGTTCACATTTGACCTGGTTTCAAACAATGGGTTCACATTTGACCTGAAGTGTAGGTTCACATTTGACCTGAGGTTTAGGTTCACATTTGACCTGGTTTCAAACAATGGGTTCAGATTTGACATGAGGTTTAGGTTCACATTTGACCTGGTTTCAAACAACGGGTTCACATTTGACCCGAGGTTTAGGTTCACATTTGACCTGGTTTCAAACAACGGGTTCACATTTGACCTGAGGTTTTGGTTCACATTTGACCTGAGGTTTTGGTTCACATTTGACCTGGTTTCAAACAAGGGGTTTACATTTGACCTGAGGTTTAGGTTGTCATTTGACCTGGGTTCAAACAACGGGTTCACATTTGACCGAGGTTTAGGTTTACATTTGACCTGGTTTCAAACAACGGGTTCACATTTGACTTGAGGTTTAAGTTCACATTAGACCTGGTTTCAAACAACGGGTTCACATTTGACTTGAGGTTTAGGTTCACATTTGACCTGGGTTCAAACAATGGGTTCAAATTTGACCTGAGGTTTAGATTCATATTTGACCTGGTTTCAAACAAGGGTTTCACATTTGATCTGAGGTTTTGGTTCATATTTGACTTGGTTTCATAGAACGAGTTCACATTTGACCTGAGGTTTAGCTTCACATTTGACCTTGGTTCACATTTGTTCTGAGATTTAGGTTCACATTTGACCTGGTTTCAAACAACAGGTTCACATTTGACCTGAGGTTTAGGTTCACATTTGACCTGGTTTCAAACAACGGGTTCACATTTGAACTGAGGTTTTGGTTCACATTTGACCTGTTTTCAAACAACGGGTTCACATTTGACCTGAAGTTTAGGATCACATTTGACCTGGGTTCAAACAACGGGTTCACATTTGACCGATGTTTAGGTTCACATTTGACCTGGTTTCAAACAACGGGTTCACATTTGACCTAGTTTCAAACAACGGGTTCCCATTTGACCGATGTTTAGGTTCACATTTGACCTGGTTTCAAACAACGGGTTCTCATTTGACCTGAGGTTTAGGTTCACATTTGACCTGGTTGCAAACAACGGGTTCACATTTAACCTGAGGTTTTGGTTCACATTTGACCTGGTTTCAAACAACCGGTTCACATTTGACCTGAGGTTTAGGTTCACATTTGACCTGGTTTAAAACAACAGGTTCACATTTGACCTGAGGTTTAGATTCATATTTGACCTGGTTTCAAACAACGGTTTCACATTTGATCTGAGGTTTTGGTTCATATTTGACTTGGTTTCATAGAACGAGTTCACATTTGACTTGAGGTTTAGCTTCACGTTTGACCTTGGTTCACATTTGACCTGAGATTTAGGTTCACATTTGACCTGGTTTCAAACAACAGGTTCACATTTGACCTGATGTTTTGGTTCACATTTGGCCTGGTTTCAAACAATGGGTTCACATTTGACCTGAGGTTTAGGTTCACATTTGACCTGGTTTCAAACAACGGGTTCACATTTGACTTGAGGTTTAGGTTCACATTTGACCTGGTTTCAAACAATGGGTTCACATTTGACCTAGGGTTTAGGTTCATATTTGACCTGGTTTCAAACAACGGATTCACATTTGACCTGAGGTTTTGGTTCATATTTGACCTTGTTTCAAACAACGGGTTCACATTTGACCTGAGGTTTAGGTTCACATTTGACCTAGGTTCAAACAACGGGTTCACATTTGACCTGGTTTCAAACAACGGGTTCACATTTGACCTGAGGTTTAGGGTCACATTTGACCCAGTTTCAAACAACGGGTTCACATTTGACCTGAGGTTTAGGTTCACATTTGACCTGGTTTCAAACAACGGGTTCACATTTGACCTGAGGTTTTTGTTCACATTATACCTGGTTTCAAACAACAGTTTCACATTTGACCTGAGGTTTAGGTTCACATTTGACCTAGTTTCAAACAACTGGTTCACATTTGACCGAGGTTTAGGTTTACATTTGACCTGGTTTCAAACAACGAGTTCACATTTGACTTGAGGTTTAGGTTCACATTTGACCTGGTTTCAAACAACGGGTTCACATTTGACCTGGGGTTTAGGTTTACATTTGACCTGCTTTTGGTTCACATTTGACATGGTTTCAAACAACGGGTTAACATTTGACCTGGGGTTTAGGTTCACATTTGACCTAGTTTCAAACAACGGGTTCACAATTGACCTGTGGTTTAGGTTCGTATTTGACCTGGTTTCAAACAACGGGTTCACATTAGACCTGAGGTTTAGGTTCACATTTGACCAGGTTTCAAACAACGGGTTCACATTTGACCTGAGGTTTTGGTTCACATATGACCTGGTTTCAAACAACGGGTTCGCATTTGACTTGAGGTTTAGGTTCACATTTGACCTGGGTTCAAACAACAGGTTCACATTTGACCTGAGGTTTTGGTTCAAATTTGACCTGGTTTCAAACAACCGGTTCACATTTGACCTGAGGTTTAGGTTCACATTTGACCTAGTTTCAAACAACAGGTTCACATTTAACCTGAGGTTTAGGTTCACATTTGAACTGGTTTCAAACAACGGGTTCTTATTTGACCTGAGGTTTAGGTACATATTTGCCCTGGTTTCAAACAACGTGTTCACATTTGACCTGGGGTTTAGGTTCACATTTGACCTGGTTTCAAACAGCGGGTTCACATTTGACTTGAGGTTTAGGTTCACATTTAACCTGGGTTCAAACAACGGGTTCACATTTGACCTGAGGTTTTGGTTCACATTTGACCTGGTTTCAAACAACGAGTTCACGTTTCACCCGAGGTTTAGGGTCACATTTGACCTGAGGTTTAGGTCCACATTTAACATGAGGTTTAGGTTAACATTTGACCGGGTTTCAAACAATGGGTTCACATTTGACATGAGGTTTAGGTTCACATTTGACCTGGTTTCAAACAATGGGTTCACATTTGACTTGAGATTTAGGTTCACATTTGACCTTGTTTCAAACAACGGGTTCAAATTTGACCCTAGGTTTTGGTTCACATTTGACCTGGTTTCAAACAATGGGTTCACATTTGACCTGAAGTGTAGGTTCACATTTGACCTGAGGTTTAGGTTCACATTTGACCTGGTTTCAAACAATGGGTTCAGATTTGACATGAGGTTTAGGTTCACATTTGACCTGGTTTCAAACAACGGGTTCACATTTGACCCGAGGTTTAGGTTCACATTTGACCTGGTTTCAAACAACGGGTTCACATTTGACCTGAGGTTTTGGTTCACATTTGACCTGAGGTTTTGGTTCACATTTGACCTGGTTTCAAACAAGGGGTTTACATTTGACCTGAGGTTTAGGTTGTCATTTGACCTGGGTTCAAACAACGGGTTCACATTTGACCGAGGTTTAGGTTTACATTTGACCTGGTTTCAAACAACGGGTTCACATTTGACTTGAGGTTTAAGTTCACATTAGACCTGGTTTCAAACAACGGGTTCACATTTGACTTGAGGTTTAGGTTCACATTTGACCTGGGTTCAAACAATGGGTTCAAATTTGACCTGAGGTTTAGATTCATATTTGACCTGGTTTCAAACAACGGTTTCACATTTGATCTGAGGTTTTGGTTCATATTTGACTTGGTTTCATAGAACGAGTTCACATTTGACCTGAGGTTTAGCTTCACATTTGACCTTGGTTCACATTTGACCTGAGATTTAGGTTCACATTTGACCTAGTTTCAAACAACAGGTTCACATTTGACCTGAGGTTTAGGTTCACATTTGACCTGGTTTCAAACAACGGGTTCACATTTGAACTGAGGTTTTGGTTCACATTTGACCTGTTTTCAAACAACGGGTTCACATTTGACCTGAAGTTTAGGATCACATTTGACCTGGGTTCAAACAACGGGTTCACATTTGACCGATGTTTAGGTTCAAATTTGACCTGGTTTCAAAGAACGGGTTCACATTTGACCTAGTTTCAAACAACGGGTTCCCATTTGACCGATGTTTAGGTTCACATTTGACCTGGTTTCAAACAACGGGTTCACATTTGACCTGAGGTTTAGGTTCACATTTGACCTGGTTTCAAACAACGGGTTCACATTTAACCTGAGGTTTTGGTTCACATTTGACCTGGTTTCAAACAACCGGTTCACATTTGACCTGAGGTTTAGGTTCACATTTGACCTGGTTTAAAACAACAGGTTCACATTTGACCTGAGGTTTAGATTCATATTTGACCTGGTTTCAAACAACGGTTTCACATTTGATCTGAGGTTTTGGTTCATATTTGACTTGGTTTCATAGAACGAGTTCACATTTGACTTGAGGTTTAGCTTCACATTTGACCTTGGTTCACATTTGACCTGAGATTTAGGTTCACATTTGACCTGGTTTCAAACAACAGGTTCACATTTGACCTGATGTTTTGGTTCACATTTGGCCTGGTTTCAAACAACGGGTTCACATTTGACCTGAGGTTTAGGTTCACATTTGACCTGGTTTCAAACAACGGGTTCACATTTAACCTGAGGTTTTGGTTCACATTTGACCTGGTTTCAAACAACCGGTTCACATTTGACCTGAGGTTTAGGTTCACATTTGACCTGGTTTAAAACAACAGGTTCACATTTGACCTGAGGTTTAGATTCATATTTGACCTGGTTTCAAACAACGGTTTCACAATTGATCTGAGGTTTTGGTTCATATTTGACTTGGTTTCATAGAACGAGTTCACATTTGACTTGAGGTTTAGCTTCACATTTGACCTTGGTTCACATTTGACCTGAGATTTAGGTTCACATTTGACCTGGTTTCAAACAACAGGTTCACATTTGACCTGATGTTTTGGTTCACATTTGGCCTGGTTTCAAACAATGGGTTCACATTTGACCTGAGGTTTAGGTTCACATTTGACCTGGTTTCAAACAACGGGTTCACATTTGACTTGAGGTTTAGGTTCACATTTGACTTGGTTTCAAACAATGGGTTCACATTTGACCTGGGGTTTAGGTTCATATTTGACCTGGTTTCAAACAACGGATTCACATTTGACCTGAGGTTTTGGTTCATATTTGACCTTGTTTCAAACAACGGGTTCACATTTGACCTGAGGTTTAGGTTCACATTTGACCTAGGTTCAAACAACGGGTTCACATTTGACCTGGTTTCAAACAACGGGTTCACATTTGACCTGAGGTTTAGGGTCACATTTGACCCGGTTTCAAACAACGGGTTCACATTTGACCTGAGGTTTAGGTTCACATTTGACCTGGTTTCAAACAACGGGTTCACATTTGACCTGAGGTTTTTGTTCACATTTGACCTGGTTTCAAACAACGGTTTCACATTTGACCTGAGGTTTAGGTTCACATTTGACCTAGTTTCAAACAACTGGTTCACATTTGACCGAGGTTTAGGTTTACATTTGACCTATTTTCAAACAACGAGTTCACATTTGACTTGAGGTTTAGGTTCACATTTGACCTGGTTTCAAACAACGGGTTCACATTTGACCTGGGGTTTAGGTTTACATTTGACCTGCTTTTGGTTCACATTTGACATGGTTTCAAACAACGGGTTAACATTTGACCTGGGGTTTAGGTTCACATTTGACCTAGTTTCAAACAACGGGTTCACAATTGACCTGTGGTTTGGGTTCGCATTTGACCTGGTTTCAAACAACGGGTTCACATTAGACCTGAGGTTTAGGTTCACATTTGACCAGGTTTCAAACAACGGGTTCACATTTGACAAGAGGTTTTGGTTCACATATGAACTGGTTTCAAACAACGGGTTCGCATTTGACTTGAGGTTTAGGTTCACATTTGACCTGGGTTCAAACAACAGGTTCACATTTGACCTGAGGTTTTGGTTCAAATTTGACCTGGTTTCAAACAACCGGTTCACATTTGACCTGAGGTTTAGGTTCACATTTGACCTAGTTTCAAACAACGGGTTCACATTTAACCTGAGGTTTAGGTTCACATTTGACCTGGTTTCAAACAACGGGTTCATATTTGACCTGAGGTTTAGGTACATATTTGCCCTGGTTTCAAACAACGTGTTCACATTTGACCTGGGGTTTAGGTTCACATTTGACCTGGTTTCAAACAGCGGGTTCACATTTGACTTGAGGTTTAGGTTCACATTTAACCTGGGTTCAAACAACGGGTTCACATTTGACCTGAGGTTTTGGTTCACATTTGACCTGGTTTCAAACAACGAGTTCACGTTTCACCCGAGGTTTAGGGTCACATTTGACCTGAGGTTTAGGTCCACATTTAACATGAGGTTTAGGTTAACATTTGACCTGGTTTCAAACAACGGGTTCACATTTGACATGAGGTTTAGGTTCACATTTGACCTGGTTTCAAACAACGGGTTCACATTTGACCCGAGGTTTAGGTTCACATTTGACCTGGTTTCAAACAACGGGTTCACATTTGACCTGAGGTTTTGGTTCACATTTGACCTGAGGTTTTGGTTCACATTTGACCTGGTTTCAAACAAGGGGTTTACATTTGACCTGAGGTTTAGGTTGACATTTGACCTGGGTTCAAACAACGGGTTCACATTTGACCGAGGTTTAGGTTTACATTTGACCTGGTTTCAAACAACGGGTTCACATTTGACTTGAGGTTTAAGTTCACATTAGACCTGGTTTCAAACAACGGGTTCACATTTGACTTGAGGTTTAGGTTCACATTTGACCTGGGTTCAAACAATGGGTTCAAATTTGACCTGAGGTTTAGATTCATATTTGACCTGGTTTCAAACAACGGTTTCACATTTGATCTGAGGTTTTGGTTCATATTTGACGTGGTTTCATAGAACGAGTTCACATTTGACCTGAGGTTTAGCTTCACATTTGACCTTGGTTCACATTTGACCTGAGATTTAGGTTCACATTTGACCTAGTTTCAAACAACAGGTTCACATTTGACCTGAGGTTTAGGTTCACATTTGACCTGGTTTCAAACAACGGGTTCACATTTGAACTGAGGTTTTGGTTCACATTTGACCTGTTTTCAAACAACGGGTTCACATTTGACCTGAAGTTTAGGATCACATTTGACCTGGGTTCAAACAACGGGTTCACATTTGACCGATGTTTAGGTTCACATTTGACATGGTTTCAAACAACGGGTTTACATTTGACCTAGTTTCAAACAACGGGTACCCATTTGACCGGTGTTTAGGTTCACATTTGACCTGGTTTCAAACAACGGGTTCACATTTGACCTGAGGTTTAGGTTCACATTTGACTTGGTTTCAAACAATGGGTTCACATTTGACCTGGGGTTTAGGTTCACATTTGACCTGGTTTTGGTTCACATTTGACATGGTTTCAAACAACGGGTTCACATTTGACCTGAGGTTTAGGTTCACATTTGACCTGGTTTCAAACAACAGGTTCACATTTGACCTGAGGTTTAGGTTCACATTTGACCTGGTTTCAAACAACAGATTCACATTTGACCTGAGGTTTTGGTTCACATCTGACCTGGTTTCAAATAAGGGGTTTACATTTGACCTGGGGTTTAGGTTCACATTTGACCTGGGTTCAAACAATGGGTTCACATTTGACCGAGGGTTAGGTTTACATTTGACCTCGTTTCAAACAACGGGTTCACATTTGACTTGAGGTTTAAGTTCAAATTTGACCTGGTCTCAAACAACAGGTTCACATTTGACTTGAGGTTTAGGTTCACATTTGACCTGAGTTCAAACAACGTGTTCACATTTGACCTGAGGTTTTGGTTCACATTTGACCTGGTTTCCAACAATGGTTCACATTTGACCTGAGGTTTAGGTTCACATTTGACTTGGATTCAAACAACGGGTTCACATTTGACCTGGGGTTTAGGTTCACATTTGACCTGGTTTTGGTTCACATTTGACATGATTTCAAACAACGGGTTCACATTTGACCTGGGGTTTAGGTTCACATTTGACCTAGTTTCAAACAACAGGTTCACATTTGACCTGAGGTTTAGGTTCACATTTGACCTGGGTTCAAACAACGGGTTCACATTTGACCTGGTTTCAAACAACGGGTTCACATTTGACCCGAGGTTTAGGGTCACATTTGACTCGGTTTCAAACAACGGGTTCATATTTGACCTGAGGTTTAGGTTCACATTTGACCTGGTTTCAAACAACGGGTTCACATTTAACCTGAGGTTTTGGTTCACATTTGATCTGGTTTCAAACAACGGGTTCACATTTGACCTGAGGTTTAGGTTCACATTTGACCTGGTTTCAAACAATGGGCTCACATTTGACATGAGGTTTAGGTTCACATTTGACTTGGGTTCAAACAATGGGTTCACATTTGACCGAGGGTTAGGTTTACATTTGACCTCGTTTCAAACAACGGGTTCACATTTGACTTGAGGTTTAAGTTCAAATTTGACCTGGTCTCAAACAACGGTTTCACAATTGACTTGAGGTTTAGGTTCACATTTGACCTGAGTTCAAACAACAGGTTCACATTTGACCTGAGATTTTGGTTCACATTTGACCTGGTTTCAAACAACGGTTCACATTTGACCTGAGGTTTAGGTTCACATTTGACTTGGATTCAAACAACGGGTTCACATTTGACCTGGGGTTTAGGTTCACATTTGACCTGGTTTTGGTTCACATTTGACATGGTTTCAAACAACGGGTTCACATTTGACCTGGGGTTTAGGTTCACATTTGACCTAGTTTCAAACAACAGGTTCACATTTGACCTGAGGTTTAGGTTCACATTTGACCTGGTTTCAATCAACAGGTTCACATTTGAACTGAGGTTTTGGTTCACATTTGACCTGGTTTCAAACAAGGGGTTTACATTTGACCTGGGGTTTAGGTTCACATTTGACCTGGGTTCAAACAATGGGTTCACATTTGACCGAGGGTTAGGTTTACATTTGACCTCGTTTCAAACAACGGGTTCACATTTGACTTGAGGTTTAAGTTCAAATTTGACCTGAGTTCAAAAAACGGGTTCACATTTGACCTGAGGTTTTGGTTCACATTTGACCTGGTTTCAAACAACGAGTTCACATTTCACCTGAGGTTTAGGGTCACATTTGACCTGAGGTTTAGGTCCACATTTAACATGAGGTTTAGGTTAACATTTGACCTGGTTTCAAACAATGGGTTCACATTTGACATGAGGTTTAGGTTCACATTTGACCTGGTTTCAAACAATGGGTTCACATTTGACTTGAGATTCAGGTTCACATTTGACCTTGTTTCAAACAACGGGTTCACATTTGACCCTAGGTTTTGGTTCACATTTGACCTGGTTTCAAACAATGGGTTCACATTTGACCTGAAGTTTAGGTTCACATTTGACCTGAGGTTTAGGTTCACATTTGACCTGGTTTCAAACAATGGGTTCAGATTTGACTTGAGGTTTAGGTTCACATTTGACCTGGTTTCAAACAACGGGTTCACATTTGACACGAGGTTTAGGTTCACATTTGACCTGGTTTCAAACAACGGGTTCACATTTGACCTGAGGTTTTGGTTCACATTTGACCTGAGGTTTTGGTTCACATTTGACCTGGTTTCAAACAAGGGGTTTACATTTGACCTGAGGTTTAGGTTGACATTTGACCTGGGTTCAAACAACGGGTTCACATTTGACCGAGGTTTAGGTTTACATTTGACCTGGTTTCAAACAACGGGTTCACATTTGACTTGAGGTTTAAGTTCACATTAGACCTGGTTTCAAACAACGGGTTCACATTTGACCTGAGGTTTTGGTTCACATTTGACCTGGTTTCAAACAACGGTTCACATTTGACCTGAGGTTTAGGTTCACATTTGACTTGGATTCAAACAACGGGTTCACATTTGACCTGGGGTTTAGGTTCACATTTGACCTGGTTTTGGTTCACATTTGACATGGTTTCAAACAACGGGTTCACATTTGACCTGGGGTTTAGGTTCACATTTGACCTAGTTTCAAACAACAGGTTCACATTTGACCTGAGGTTTAGGTTCACATTTGACCTGGTTTCAATCAACAGGTTCACATTAGAACTGAGGTTTTGGTTCACATTTGACCTGGTTTCAAACAAGGGGTTTACATTTGACCTGGGGTTTAGGTTCACATTTGACCTGGGTTCAAACAATGGGTTTACATTTGACCTCGTTTCAAACAACGGGTTCACATTTGACTTGAGGTTTAAGTTCAAATTTGACCTGAGTTCAAAAAACGGGTTCACATTTGACCTGAGGTTTTGGTTCACATTTGACCTGGTTTCAAACAACGAGTTCACATTTCACCTGAGGTTTAGGGTCACATTTGACCTGAGGTTTAGGTCCACATTTAACATGAGGTTTAGGTTAACATTTGACCTGGTTTCAAACAATGGGTTCACATTTGACATGAGGTTTAGGTTCACATTTGACCTGGTTTCAAACAATGGGTTCACATTTGACTTGAGATTCAGGTTCACATTTGACCTTGTTTCAAACAACGAGTTCACATTTGACCCTAGGTTTTGGTTCACATTTGACCTGGTTTCAAACAATGGGTTCACATTTGACCTGAAGTTTAGGTTCACATTTGACCTGAGGTTTAGGTTCACATTTGACCTGGTTTCAAACAATGGGTTCAGATTTGACATGAGGTTTAGGTTCACATTTGACCTGGTTTCAAACAACAGGTTCACATTTGACACGAGGTTTAGGTTCACATTTGACCTGGTTTCAAACAACGGGTTCACATTTGACCTGAGGTTTTGGTTCACATTTGACCTGAGGTTTTGGTTCACATTTGACCTGGTTTCAAACAAGGGGTTTACATTTGACCTGAGGTTTAGGTTGACATTTGACCTGGGTTCAAACAACGGGTTTACATTTGACCGAGGTTTAGGTTTACATTTGACCTGGTTCAAACAACGGGTTCACATTTGACTTGAGGTTTAAGTTCACATTAGACCTGGTTTCAAACAACGGGTTCACATTTGACTTGAGGTTTAGGTTCACATTTGACCTGGGTTCAAACAATGGGTTCAAATTTGACCTGAGGTTTAGATTCATATTTGACCTGGTTTCAAACAACGGTTTCACATTTGATCTGAGGTTTTGGTTCATATTTGACTTGGTTTCATAGAACGAGTTCACATTTGACCTGAGGTTTAGCTTCACATTTGACCTTGGTTCACATTTGACCTGAGATTTAGGTTCACATTTGACCTGGTTTCAAACAACAGGTTCACATTTGACCTAAGGTTTAGGTTCACATTTGACCTGGTTTTAAACAACGGGTTCACATTTGAACTGAGGTTTTGGTTCACATTTGACGTCTTTTCAAACAACGGGTTCACATTTGACCTGAAGTTTAGGATCACATTTGACCTGGGTTCAAACAACGGGTTCACATTTGACCGATGTTTAGGTTCACATTTGACATGGTTTCAAACAACGGGTTCACATTTGACCTAGTTTCAAACAACGGGTACCCATTTGACCGATGTTTAGGTTCACATTTGACCTGGTTTCAAACAACGGGTTCACATTTGACCTGAGGTTTAGGTTCACATTTGACTTGGTTTCAAACAACGGGTTCACATTTGACCTGGGGTTTAGGTTCACATTTGACCTGGTTTTGGTTCACATTTGACATGGTTTCAAACAACGGGTTCACATTTGACCTGGGGTTTAGGTTCACATTTGACCTGGTTTCAAACAACAGATTCACATTTGACCTGAGGTTTTGGTTCACATCTGACCTGGTTTCAAATAAGGGGTTTACATTTGACCTGGGGTTTAGGTTCACATTTGACCTGGGTTCATACAATGGGTTCACATTTGACCGAGGGTTAGGTTTACATTTGACCTCGTTTCAAACAACGGGTTCACATTTGACTTGAGGTTTAAGTTCAAATTTGACCTGGTCTCAAACAACGGGTTCACATTTGACTTGAGGTTTAGGTTCACATTTGACCTGAGTTCAAACAACGTGTTCACATTTGACCTGAGGTTTTGGTTCACATTTGACCTGGTTTCAAACAACGGTTCACATTTGACCTGAGGTTTAGGTTCACATTTGACTTGGATTCAAACAACGGGTTCACATTTGACCTGGGGTTTAGGTTCACATTTGACCTGGTTTTGGTTCACATTTGACATGGTTTCAAACAACGGGTTCACATTTGACCTGGGGTTTAGGTTCACATTTGACCTAGTTTCAAACAACATGTTCACATTTGACCTGAGGTTTAGGTTCACATTTGACCTGGTTTCAATCAACAGGTTCACATTTGAACTGAGGTTTTGGTTCACATTTGACCTGGTTTCAAACAAGGGGTTTACATTTGACCTGGGGTTTAGGTTCACATTTGACCTGGGTTCAAACAATGGGTTCACATTTGACCGAGGGTTAGGTTTACATTTGACCTCGTTTCAAACAACGGGTTCACATTTGACTTGAGGTTTAAGTTTAAATTTGACCTGAGTTCAAAAAACGGGTTCACATTTGACCTGAGGTTTTGGTTCACATTTGACCTGGTTTCAAACAACGAGTTCACATTTCACCTGAGGTTTAGGGTCACATTTGACCTGAGGTTTAGGTCCACATTTAACATGAGGTTTAGGTTAACATTTGACCTGGTTTCAAACAATGGGTTCACATTTGACATGAGGTTTAGGTTCACATTTGACCTGGTTTCAAACAATGGGTTCACATTTGACTTGAGATTCAGGTTCACATTTGACCTTGTTTCAAACAACGGGTTCACATTTGACCCTAGGTTTTGGTTCACATTTGACCTGGTTTCAAACAATGGGTTCACATTTAACCTGAAGTTTAGGTTCACATTTGACCTGAGGTTTAGGTTCACATTTTACCTGGTTTCAAACAATGGGTTCAGATTTAACATGAGGTTTAGGTTCACATTTGACCTGGTTTCAAACAACGGGTTCACATTTGACACGAGGTTTAGGTTCACATTTGACCTGGTTTCAAACAACGGGTTCACATTTGACCTGAGGTTTTGGTTCACATTTGACCTGAGGTTTTGGTTCACATTTGACCTGGTTTCAAACAAGGGGTTTACATTTGACCTGAGGTTTAGGTTGACATTTGACCTGGGTTCAAACAACGGGTTCACATTTGACCGAGGTTTAGGTTTACATTTGACCTGGTTTCAAACAACGGGTTCACATTTGACTTGAGGTTTAAGTTCACATTAGACCTGGTTTCAAACAACGGGTTCACATTTGACTTGAGGTTTAGGTTCACATTTGACCTGGGTTCAAACAATGGGTTCAAATTTGACCTGAGGTTTAGATTCATATTTGACCTGGTTTCAAACAACGGTTTCACATTTGATCTGAGGTTTTGGTTCATATTTGACTTGGTTTCATAGAACGAGTTCACATTTGACCTGAGGTTTAGCTTCACATTTGACCTTGGTTCACATTTGACCTGAGATTTAGGTTCACATTTGACCTGGTTTCAAACAACAGGTTCACATTTGACCTAAGGTTTAGGTTCACATTTGACCTGGTTTTAAACAACGGGTTCACATTTGAACTGAGGTTTTGGTTCACATTTGACCTCTTTTCAAACAACGGGTTCACATTTGACCTGAAGTTTAGGATCACATTTGACCTGGGTTCAAACAACGGGTTCACATTTGACCGATGTTTAGGTTCACATTTGACATGGTTTCAAACAACGGGTTCACATTTGACCTAGTTTCAAACAACGGGTACCCATTTGACCGATGTTTAGGTTCACATTTGACCTGGTTTCAAACAACGGGTTCACATTTGACCTGAGGTTTAGGTTCACATTTGACTTGGTTTCAAACAACGGGTTCACATTTGACCTGGGGTTTAGGTTCACATTTGACCTGGTTTTGGTTCACATTTGACATGGTTTCAAACAACGGGTTCACATTTGACCTGGGGTTTAGGTTCACATTTGACCTGGTTTCAAACAACAGGTTCACATTTGACCTGAGGTTTAGGTTCACATTTGACCTAGTTTCAAACAACAGATTCACATTTGACCTGAGGTTTTGGTTCACATTTGACCTGGTTTCAAACAAGGGGTTTACATTTGACCTGGGGTTTAGGTTCACATTTGACCTGGGTTCAAACAATGGGTTCACATTTGACCGAGGGTTAGGTTTACATTTGACCTCGTTTCAAACAACGGGTTCACATTTGACTTGAGGTTTAAGTTTAAATTTGACCTGAGTTCAAAAAACGGGTTCACATTTGACCTGAGGTTTTGGTTCACATTTGACCTGGTTTCAAACAACGAGTTCACATTTCACCTGAGGTTTAGGGTCACATTTGACCTGAGGTTTAGGTCCACATTTAACATGAGGTTTAGGTTAACATTTGACCTGGTTTCAAACAATGGGTTCACATTTGACATGAGGTTTAGGTTCACATTTGACCTGGTTTCAAACAATGGGTTCACATTTGACTTGAGATTCAGGTTCACATTTGACCTTGTTTCAAACAACGGGTTCACATTTGACCCTAGGTTTTGGTTCACATTTGACCTGGTTTCAAACAATGGGTTCACATTTGACCTGAAGTTTAGGTTCACATTTGACCTGAGGTTTAGGTTCACATTTTACCTGGTTTCAAACAATGGGTTCAGATTTAACATGAGGTTTAGGTTCACATTTGACCTGGTTTCAAACAACGGGTTCACATTTGACACGAGGTTTAGGTTCACATTTGACCTGGTTTCAAACAACGGGTTCACATTTGACCTGAGGTTTTGGTTCACATTTGACCTGAGGTTTTGGTTCACATTTGACCTGGTTTCAAACAAGGGGTTTACATTTGACCTGAGGTTTAGGTTGACATTTGACCTGGGTTCAAACAACGGGTTCACATTTGACCGAGGTTTAGGTTTACATTTGACCTGGTTTCAAACAACGGGTTCACATTTGACTTGAGGTTTATGTTCACATTAGACCTGGTTTCAAACAACGGGTTCACATTTGACTTGAGGTTTAGGTTCACATTTGACCTGGGTTCAAACAATGGGTTCAAATTTGACCTGAGGTTTAGATTCATATTTGACCTGGTTTCAAACAACGGTTTCACATTTGATCTGAGGTTTTGGTTCATATTTGACTTGGTTTCATAGAACGAGTTCACATTTGACCTGAGGTTTAGCTTCACATTTGACCTTGGTTCACATTTGACCTGAGATTTAGGTTCACATTTGACCTGGTTTCAAACAACAGGTTCACATTTGACCTAAGGTTTAGGTTCACATTTGACCTGGTTTTAAACAACGGGTTCACATTTGAACTGAGGTTTTGGTTCACATTTGACCTCTTTTCAAACAACGGGTTCACATTTGACCTGAAGTTTAGGATCACATTTGACCTGGGTTCAAACAACGGGTTCACATTTGACCGATGTTTAGGTTCACATTTGACATGGTTTCAAACAACGGGTTCACATTTGACCTAGTTTCAAACAACGGGTACCCATTTGACCGATGTTTAGGTTCACATTTGACCTGGTTTCAAACAACGGGTTCACATTTGACCTGAGGTTTAGGTTCACATTTGACTTGGTTTCAAACAACGGGTTCACATTTGACCTGGGGTTTAGGTTCACATTTGACCTGGTTTTGGTTCACATTTGACATGGTTTCAAACAACGGGTTCACATTTGACCTGGGGTTTAGGTTCACATTTGACCTGGTTTCAAACAACAGGTTCACATTTGACCTGAGGTTTAGGTTCACATTTGACCTAGTTTCAAACAACAGATTCACATTTGACCTGAGGTTTTGGTTCACATCTGACCTGGTTTCAAATAAGGGGTTTACATTTGACCTGGGGTTTAGGTTCACATTTGACCTGGGTTCAAACAATGGGTTCACATTTGACCGAGGGTTAGGTTTACATTTGACCTCGTTTCAAACAACGGGTTCACATTTGACTTGAGGTTTAAGTTCAAATTTGACCTGGTCTCAAACAACGGGTTCACATTTGACTTGAGGTTTAGGTTCACATTTGACCTGAGTTCAAACAACGTGTTCACATTTGACCTGAGGTTTTGGTTCACATTTGACCTGGTTTCAAACAACGGTTCACATTTGACTTGAGGTTTAGGTTCACATTTGACTTGGATTCAAACAACGGGTTCACATTTGACCTGGGGTTTAGGTTCACATTTGACCTGGTTTTGGTTCACATTTGACATGGTTTCAAACAACGGGTTCACATTTGACCTGGGGTTTAGGTTCACATTTGACCTAGTTTCAAACAACAGGTTCACATTTGACCTGAGGTTTAGGTTCACATTTGACCTGGGTTCAAACAACGGGTTCACATTTGACCTGGTTTCAAACAACGGGTTCACATTTGACCCGAGGTTTAGGGTCACATTTGACCCGGTTTCAAACAACGGGTTCACATTTGACCTGAGGTTTAGGTTCACATTTGACCTGGTTTTAAACAACGGGTTCACATTTGACCTGAGGTTTTGGTTCACATTTGATCTGGTTTCAAACAACGGGTTCACATTTGACCTGAGGTTTAGGTTCACATTTGACCTGGTTTCAAACAATGGGCTCACATTTGACATGAGGTTTAGGTTCACATTTGACTTAGTTTCAAACAACGGGTTCACATTTGACCTGAGGTTTAGGTTCACATTTGACCTGGTTTCAAACAACGGGTTCACATTTGACATGGTTTCAAACAACGGGTTCATATTTGACCTGAGGTTTAGGGTCACATTTGACCCGGTTTCAAACAACGGGTTCACATTTAACCTGAGGTTTAGGTTCACATTTGACCTGGTTTCAAACAACGGGTTCACATTTGACCTGAGATTTTGGTTCACATTTGATCTGGTTTCAAACAACGGGTTCACATTTGACCTGAGGTTTAGGTTCACATTTGACCTGGTTTCAAACAATGGGCTCACATTTGACATGAGGTTTAGGTTCACATTTGACTTAGTTTCAAACAACGGGTTCACATTTGACCTGAGGTTTAGGTTCACATTTGACCTGGTTTCAAACAACGGGTTCACATTTGACCGGAGGTTTAGGTTTACATTTGACTAGGGTTCAAACAACAGGTTCACATTTGACCTGTGGTTTTGGTTCACATTTGACCTGGTTTCAAACAACGGGTTCACATTTGACCTGAGGTTTAGGTTCACATTTTACCTAATTTCAAACAACGAGTTCACATTTGGCCTGAGGTTTAGGTTCACATTTGACCTGGTTTCAAACAACGGGTTCACATTTGACCTGGGGTTTAGGTTCACATTTGACCTGATTTCAAACAACGGGTTCACATTTAACCTGAGGTTTTGGTTCACATTTGACCTGGTTTCAAACAACGGGTTCACATTTGACCTGAGGTTTAGGTTCACATTTGACCTGGTTTCAAACAGCAGGTTCACATTTGACTTGACGTTTAGGTTCACATTTAACCTGGGTTCAAACAACGGGCTCACATTTGACCTGAGGTTTAGGTTCACATTTGACTTGGTTTCAAACAACGGGTTCACATTTGACCTGGGGTTTAGGTTCACATTTGACCTGGTTTTGGTTCACATTTGACATGGTTTCAAACAACGGGTTCACATTTGACCTGGGGTTTAGGTTCACATTTGACCTGGTTTCAAACAACAGTTTCACATTTGACCTGAGGTTTAGGTTCACATTTGACCTGGTTTCAAACTACAGATTCACATTTGACCTGAGGTTTTGGTTCACATCTGACCTGGTTTCAAATAAGGGGTTTACATTTGACCTGGGGTTTAGGTTCACATTTGACCTGGGTTCAAACAATGGGTTCACATTTGACCGAGGGTTAGGTTTACATTTGACCTCGTTTCAAACAACGGGTTCACATTTGACTTGAGGTTTAAGTTCAAATTTGACCTGGTCTCAAACAACGGGTTCACATTTGACTTGAGGTTTAGGTTCACATTTGACCTGAGTTCAAACAACGTGTTCACATTTGACCTGAGGTTTTGGTTCACATTTGACCTGGTTTCAAACAACGGTTCACATTTGACTTGAGGTTTAGGTTCACATTTGACTTGGATTCAAACAACGGGTTCACATTTGACCTGGGTTTAGGTTCACATTTGACCTGGTTTTGGTTCACATTTGACATGGTTTCAAACAACGGGTTCACATTTGACCTGGGCTTTAGGTTCACATTTGACCTAGTTTCAAACAACAGGTTCACATTTGACCTGAGGTTTAGGTTCACATTTGACCTGGGTTCAAACAACGGGTTCACATTTGACCTGGTTTCAAACAACGGGTTCACATTTGACCCGAGGTTTAGGGTCACATTTGACCCGGTTTCAAATAACGGGTTCACATTTGACCTGAGGTTTAGGTTCACATTTGACCTGGTTTTAAACAACGGGTTCACATTTGACCTGAGGTTTTGGTTCACATTTGATCTGGTTTCAAACAACGGATTCACATTTGACCTGAGGTTTAGGTTCACATTTGACCTGGTTTCAAACAATGGGCTCACATTTGACATGAGGTTTAGGTTCACATTTGACTTAGTTTCAAACAACGGGTTCACATTTGACCTGAGGTTTAGGTTCACATTTGACCTGGTTTCAAACAACGGGTTCACATTTGACATGGTTTCAAACAACGGGTTCATATTTGACCTGAGGTTTAGGGTCACATTTGACCCGGTTTCAAACAACGGGTTCACATTTGACCTGAGGTTTAGGTTCACATTTGACCTGGTTTCAAACAACGGGTTCACATTTGACCTGAGATTTTGGTTCACATTTGATCTGGTTTCAAACAACGGGTTCACATTTGACCTGAGGTTTAGGTTCACATTTGACCTGGTTTTAAACAATGGGCTCACATTTGACATGAGGTTTAGGTTCACATTTGACTTAGTTTCAAACAACGGGTTCACATTTGACCTGAGGTTTAGGTTCACATTTGACCTGGTTTCAAACAACGGGTTCACATTTGACCGGAGGTTTAGGTTTACATTTGACCAGGGTTCAAACAACAGGTTCACATTTGACCTGTGGTTTTGGTTCACATTTGACTTGGTTTCAAACAACGGGTTCACATTTGACCTGAGGTTTAGGTTCACATTTTACCTAATTTCAAACAACGAGTTCACATTTGGCCTGAGGTTTAGGTTCACATTTGACCTGGTTTCAAACAACGGGTTCACATTTGACCTGGGGTTTAGGTTCACATTTGACCTGATTTCAAACAACGGGTTCACATTTAACCTGAGGTTTTGGTTCACATTTGACCTGGTTTCAAACAACGGGTTCACATTTGACCTGAGGTTTAGGTTCACATTTGACCTGGTTTCAAACAGCAGGTTCACATTTGACTTGAGGTTTAGGTTCACATTTAACCTGGGTTCAAACAACGGGCTCACATTTGACCTGAGGTTTAGATTCATATTTGACCTGGTTTCAAACAACTGTTTCACATTTGATCTGAGGTTTTGGTTCATATTTGACTTGGTTTCATAGAACGAGTTCACATTTGACCTGAGGTTTAGCTTCACATTTGACCTTGGTTCACATTTGACCTGAGATTTAGGTTCACATTTGACCTGGTTTCAAACAACAGGTTCACATTTGACCTGATGTTTTGGTTCACATTTGGCCTGGTTTCAAACAATGGGTTCACATTTGACCTGAGGTTTAGGTTCACATTTGACCTGGTTTCAAACAACGGGTTCACATTTGACTTGAGGTTTAGGTTCACATTTGACCTGGTTTCAAACAATGGGTTCACATTTGACCTGGGGTTTAGGTTCATATTTGACCTGGTTTCAAACAACGGATTCACATTTGACCTGAGGTTTTGGTTCATATTTGACCTTGTTTCAAACAACGGGTTCACATTTGACCTGAGGTTTAAGTTCACATTTGACCTAGGTTCAAACAACGGGTTCACATTTGACCTGGTTTCAAACAACGGGTTCATATTTGACCTGAGGTTTAGGGTCACATTTGACCCGGTTTCAAACAACGGGTTCACATTTGACCTGAGGTTTAGGTTCACATTTGACCTGGTTTCAAACAACGGGTTCACATTTGACCTGAGGTTTTTGTTCACATTTGACCTGGTTTCAAACAACGGTTTCACATTTGACCTGAGGTTTAGGTTCACATTTGACCTAGTTTCAAACAACTGGTTCACATTTGATCGAGGTTTAGGTTTACATTTGACCTGGTTTAAAACAACGAGTTCACATTTGACTTGAGGTTTAGGTTCACATTTGACCTGGTTTCAAACAACGGGTTCACATTTGACCTAGGGTTTAGGTTTACATTTGACCTGCTTTTGGTTCACATTTGACATGGTTTCAAACAACGGGTTAACATTTGACCTGGGGTTTAGGTTCACATTTGACCTAGTTTCAAACAACGGGTTCACAATTGACCTGTGGTTTAGGTTCGCATTTGACCTGGTTTCAAACAACGGGTTCACATTAGACCTGAGGTTTAGGTTCACATTTGACCAGGTTTCAAACAACGGGTTCACATTTGACCTGAGGTTTTGGTTCACATATGACCTGGTTTCAAACAACGGGTTCGCATTTGACTTGAGGTTTAGGTTCACATTTGACCTGGGTTCAAACAACAGGTTCACATTTGACCTGAGGTTTTGGTTCAAATTTGACCTGGTTTCAAACAACCGGTTCACATTTGACCTGAGGTTTAGGTTCACATTTGACCTAGTTTCAAACAACGGGTTCACATTTAACCTGAGGTTTAGGTTCACATTTGACCTGGTTTCAAACAACGGGTTCATATTTGACCTGAGGTTTAGGTACACATTTGCCCTGGTTTCAAACAACGGGTTCACATTTGACCTGGGGTTTAGGTTCACATTTGACCTGGTTTCAAACAGCAGGTTCACATTTGACTTGAGGTTTAGGTTCACATTTAACCTGGGTTCAAACAACGGGCTCACATTTGACCTGAGGTTTTGGTTCACGTTTGACCTGGTTTCAAACAACGAGTTCACATTTCACCCGAGGTTTAGGGTCACATTTGACCTGAGGTTTAGGTCCACATTTAACATGAGGTTTAGGTTAACATTTGACCTGGTTTCAAACAATGGGTTCACATTTGACATGAGGTTTAGGTTCACATTTGACCTGGTTTCAAACAATGGGTTCACATTTGACTTGAGATTTAGGTTCACATTTGGCCTTGTTTCAAACAACGGGTTCACATTTGACCCTAGGTTTTGGTTCACATTTGACATGGTTTCAAACAATGGGTTCACATTTGACCTGAAGTTTAGGTTCACATTTGACCTGAGGTTTAGGTTCACATTTGACCTGGTTTCAATAAATGGGTTCAGATTTGACATGAGGTTTAGGTTCACATTTGACCTAGTTTCAAACAACGGGTTCACATTTGACCCGAGGTTTAGGTTCACATTTGACCTGGTTTCAAACAACGAGTTCACATTTGACCTGAGGTTTTGGTTCACATTTGACCTGAGGTTTTGGTTCACATTTGACCTGGTTTTAAACAAGGGGTTTACATTTGACCTGAGGTTTAGGTTGACATTTGACCTGGGTTCAAACAACGGGTTCACATTTGACCGAGGTTTAGGTTTACATTTGACCTGGTTTCAAACAACGGGTTCACATTTGACTTGAGGTTTAAGTTCACATTAGACCTGGTTTCAAACAACGGGTTCACATTTGACTTGAGGTTGAGGTTCACATTTGACCTGGGTTCAAACAATGGGTTCAAATTTGACCTGAGGTTTAGATTCATATTTGACCTGGTTTCAAACAACGGTTTCACATTTGATCTGAGGTTTTGGTTCATATTTGACTTGGTTTCATAGAACGAGTTCACATTTGACCTACGGTTTAGCTTCACATTTGACCTTGGTTCACATTTGACCTGAGATTTAGGTTCACATTTGACCTGGTTTCAAACAAGAGGTTCACATTTGACCTGAGGTTTAGGTTCACATTTGACCTGGTTTCAAACAACGGGTTCACATTTGAACTGAGGTTTTGGTTCACATTTGACCTGTTTTCAAACAACGGGTTCACGTTTGACCTGAAGTTTAGGATCACATTTGACCTGGGTTCAAACAACGGGTTCACATTTGAGCGATGTTTAGGTTCACATTTGACCTGGTTTCAAACAACGGGTTCACATTTGACCTAGTTTCAAACAACGGGTTCCCATTTGACCGATGTTTAGGTTCACATTTGACCTGGTTTCAAACAACGGGTTCACATTTGACATGAGGTTTAGGTTCACATTTGACTTGGTTTCAAACAACGGGTTCACATTTGACCTGGGGTTTAGGTTCACATTTGACCTGGTTTTGGTTCACATTTGACATGGTTTCAAACAACGGGTTCACATTTGACCTGGGGTTTAGGTTCACATTTGACCTGGTTTCAAACAACAGGTTCACATTTGACCTGAGGTTTAGGTTCACATTTGACCTGGTTTCAAACAACAGATTCACATTTGACCTGAGGTTTTGGTTCACATTTGACCTGGTTTCAAATAAGGGGTTTACATTTGACCTGGGGTTTAGGTTCACATTTGACCTGGGTTCAAACAATGGGTTCACATTTGACCGAGGGTTAGGTTTACATTTGACCTCGTTTCAAACAACGGGTTCACATTTGACTTGAGGTTTAAGTTCAAATTTGACCTGGTCTCAAACAACGGGTTCACATTTGACTTGAGGTTTAGGTTCACATTTGACCTGAGTTCAAACAACGGGTTCACATTTGACCTGAGGTTTTGGTTCACATTTGACCTGGTTTCAAACAACGGTTCACATTTGACCTGAGGTTTAGGTTCACATTTGACTTGGATTCAAACAACGGGTTCACATTTGACCTGGGGTTTAGGTTCACATTTGACCTGGTTTTGGTTCACATTTGACATGGTTTCAAACAACGGGTTCACATTTGACCTGGGGTTTAGGTTCACATTTGACCTAGTTTCAAACAACAGGTTCACATTTGACCTGGTTTCAAACAACGAGTTCACATTTCACCCGAGGTTTAGGTCCACATTTAACATGAGGTTTAGGTTAACATTTGACCTATTTTCAAACAATGGGTTCACATTTGACATGAGGTTTAGGTTCACATTTGACCTGGTTTCAAACAATGGGTTCACATTTGACTTGAGATTTAGGTTCACATTTGACCTTGTTTCAAACAACGGGTTCACATTTGACCCTAGGTTTTGGTTCACATTTGACCTGGTTTCAAACAATCGGTTCACATTTGACCTGAAGTTCAGGTTCACATTTGACCTGAGGTTTAGGTTCACATTTGACCTGGTTTCAAACAATGGGTTCAGATTTGACATGAGGTTTAGGTTCACATTTGACCTAGTTTCAAACAACGGGTTCACATTTGACCCGAGGTTTAGGTTCACATTTGACCTGGTTTCAAACAACGGGTTCACATTTGACCGAGGGTTAGGTTTACATTTGACCTCGTTTCAAACAACGGGTTCACATTTGACTTGAGGTTTAAGTTCAAATTTGACCTGGTCTCAAACAACGGGTTCACATTTGACTTGAGGTTTAGGTTCACATTTGACCTGAGTTCAAACAACGGGTTCACATTTGACCTGAGGTTTTGGTTCACATTTGACCTGGTTTCAAACAACGGTTCACATTTGACCTGAGGTTTAGGTTCACATTTGACTTGGATTCAAACAACGGGTTCACATTTGACCTGGGGTTTAGGTTCACATTTGACCTGGTTTTGGTTCACATTTGACATGGTTTCAAACAACGGGTTCACATTTGACCTGGGGTTTAGGTTCACATTTGACCTAGTTTCAAACAACAGGTTCACATTTGACCTGAGGTTTAGGTTCACATTTGATCTGGTTTCAATCAACAGGTTCACATTTGACCTGAGGTTTTGGTTCACATTTGACCTGGTTTCAAACAAGGGGTTTACATTTGACCTGGGGTTTAGGTTCACATTTGACCTGGGTTCAAACAATGGGTTCACATTTGACCGAGGGTTAGGTTTACATTTGACCTCGTTTCAAACAACGGGTTCGCATTTGACTTGAGGTTTAAGTTCAAATTTGACCTGAGTTCAAAAAACGGGTTCACATTTGACCTGAGGTTTTGGTTAACATTTGACCTGGTTTCAAACAACGAGTTCACATTTCACCCGAGGTTTAGGTCCACATTTAACATGAGGTTTAGGTTAACATTTGACCTGTTTTCAAACAATGGGTTCACATTTGACATGAGGTTTAGGTTCACATTTGACCTGGTTTCAAACAATGGGTTCACATTTGACTTGAGATTTAGGTTCACATTTGACCTTGTTTCAAACAACGGGTTCACATTTGACCCTAGGTTTTGGTTCACATTTGACCTGGTTTCAAACAATCGGTTCACATTTGACCTGAAGTTCAGGTTCACATTTGACCTGAGGTTTAGGTTCACATTTGACCTGGTTTCAAACAATGGGTTCAGATTTGACATGAGGTTTAGGTTCACATTTGACCTAGTTTCAAACAACGGGTTCACATTTGACCCGAGGTTTAGGTTCACATTTGACCTGGTTTCAAACAACGGGTTCACATTTGACCTGAGGTTTTGGTTCACATTTGACCTGAGGTTTTGGTTCACATTTGACCTAGTTTCAAACAAGGGGTTTACATTTGACCTGAGGTTTAGGTTGACATTTGACCTGGGTTCAAACAACGGGTTCACATTTGACCGAGGTTTAGGTTTACATTTGACCTGGTTTCAAACAACGGGTTCACATTTGACTTGAGGTTTAAGTTCACATTAGACCTGGTTTCAAACAACGGGTTCACATTTGACTTAAGGTTTAGGTTCACATTTGACCTGGGTTCAAACAATGGGTTCAAATTTGACCTGAGGTTTAGATTCATATTTGACCTGGTTTCAAACAACGGTTTCACATCTGATCTGAGGTTTTTGTTCATATTTGACTTGGTTTCATAGAACGAGTTCACATTTGACCTGAGGTTTAGCTTCACATTTAACCTTGGTTCACATTTGACCTGAGATTTAGGTTCACATTTGACCTGGTTTCAAACAACAGGTTCACATTTGACCTGAGGTTTAGGTTCACATTTGACCTGGTTTCAAACAACGGGTTCACATTTGAACTGAGGTTTTGGTTGACATTTGACCTGTTTTCAAACAACAGGTTCACATTTGACCTGAAGTTTAGGATCACATTTGACCTGGGTTCAAACAACGGGTTCACATTTGACCGATGTTTAGGTTCACATTTGACCTGGTTTCAAACAACGGGTTCACATTTGACCTAGTTTCAAACAACGGGTTCCCATTTGACCGATGTTTAGGTTCACATTTGACCTGGTTTCAAACAACGGGTTCACATTTGACATGAGGTTTAGGTTCACATTTGACTTGGTTTCAAACAACGGGTTCACATTTGACCTGGGGTTTAGGTTCACATTTGACCTGGTTTTGGTTCACATTTGACATGGTTTCAAACAACGGGTTCACATTTGACCTGGGGTTTAGGTTCACATTTGACCTGGTTTCAAACAACAGGTTCACATTTGACCTGAGGTTTAGGTTCACATTTGACCTGGTTTCAAACAACAGATTCACATTTGACCTGAGGTTTTGGTTCACATTTGACCTGGTTTCAAATAAGGGGTTTACATTTGACCTGGGGTTTAGGTTCACATTTGACCTGGGTTCAAACAATGGGTTCACATTTGACCGAGGGTTAGGTTTACATTTGACCTCGTTTCAAACAACGGGTTCACATTTGACTTGAGGTTTAAGTTCAAATTTGACCTGGTCTCAAACAACGGGTTCACATTTGACTTGAGGTTTAGGTTCACATTTGACCTGAGTTCAAACAACGGGTTCACATTTGACCTGAGGTTTTGGTTCACATTTGACCTGGTTTCAAACAACGGTTCACATTTGACCTGAGGTTTAGGTTCACATTTGACTTGGATTCAAACAACGGGTTCACATTTGACCTGGGGTTTAGGTTCACATTTGACCTGGTTTTGGTTCACATTTGACATGGTTTCAAACAACGGGTTCACATTTGACCTGGGGTTTAGGTTCACATTTGACCTAGTTTCAAACAACAGGTTCACATTTGACCTGAGGTTTAGGTTCACATTTGATCTGGTTTCAATCAACAGGTTCACATTTGACCTGAGGTTTTGGTTCACATTTGACCTGGTTTCAAACAAGGGGTTTACATTTGACCTGGGGTTTAGGTTCACATTTGACCTGGGTTCAAACAATGGGTTCACATTTGACCGAGGGTTAGGTTTACATTTGACCTCGTTTCAAACAACGGGTTCGCATTTGACTTGAGGTTTAAGTTCAAATTTGACCTGAGTTCAAAAAACGGGTTCACATTTGACCCGAGGTTTTGGTTCACATTTGACCTGGTTTCAAACAACGAGTTCACATTTCACCCGAGGTTTAGGTCCACATTTAACATGAGGTTTAGGTTAACATTTGACCTGTTTTCAAACAATGGGTTCACATTTGACATGAGGTTTAGGTTCACATTTGACCTGGTTTCAAACAATGGGTTCACATTTGACTTGAGATTTAGGTTCACATTTGACCTTGTTTCAAACAACGGGTTCACATTTGACCCTAGGTTTTGGTTCACATTTGACCTGGTTTCAAACAATCGGTTCACATTTGACCTGAAGTTTAGGTTCACATTTGACCTGAGGTTTAGGTTCACATTTGACCTGGTTTCAAACAATGGGTTCAGATTTGACATGAGGTTTAGGTTCACATTTGACCTAGTTTCAAACAACGGGTTCACATTTGACCCGAGGTTTAGGTTCACATTTGACCTGGTTTCAAACAACGGGTTCACATTTGACCTGAGGTTTTGGTTCACATTTGACCTGAGGTTTTGGTTCACATTTGACCTAGTTTCAAACAAGGGGTTTACATTTGACCTGAGGTTTAGGTTGACATTTGACCTGGTTTCAAACAACGGGTTCACATTTGACCGAGGTTTAGGTTTACATTTGACCTGGTTTCAAACAACGGGTTCACATTTGACTTGAGGTTTAAGTTCACATTAGACCTGGTTTCAAACAACGGGTTCACATTTGACTTGAGGTTTAAGTTCACATTAGACCTGGTTTCAAACAACGGGTTCACATTTGACTTGAGGTTTAGGTTCACATTTGACCTGGGTTCAAACAATGGGTTCAAATTTGACCTGAGGTTTAGATTCATATTTGACCTGGTTTCAAACAACGGTTTCACATCTGATCTGAGGTTTTGGTTCATATTTGACTTGGTTTCATAGAACGAGTTCACATTTGACCTGAGGTTTAGCTTCACAGTTAACCTTGGTTCACATTTGACCTGAGATTTAGGTTCACATTTGACCTGGTTTCAAACAACAGGTTCACATTTGACCTGAGGTTTAGGTTCACATTTGACCTGGTTTCAAACAACGGGTTCACATTTGAACTGAGGTTTTGGTTGACATTTGACCTGTTTTCAAACAACAGGTTCACATTTGACCTGAAGTTTAGGATCACATTTGACCTGGGTTCAAACAACGGGTTCACATTTGACCGATGTTTAGGTTCACATTTGACCTGGTTTAAAACAACGGGTTCACATTTGACCTAGTTTCAAACAACGGGTTCCCATTTGACCGATGTTTAGGTTCACATTTGACCTGGTTTCAAACAACGGGTTCACATTTGACCTGAGGTTTAGGTTCACATTTGACTTGGTTTCAAACAACGGGTTCACATTTGACCTGGGGTTTAGGTTCACATTTGACCTGGTTTTGGTTCACATTTGACATGGTTTCAAACAACGGGTTCACATTTGACCTGGGTTTTAGGTTCACATTTGACCTGGTTTCAAACAACAGGTTCACATTTGACCTGAGGTTTAGGTTCACATTTGACCTGGTTTCAAACAACAGATTCACATTTGACCTGAGGTTTTGGTTCACATTTGACCTGGGTTCAAACAATGGTTTCAAACAACGGGTTCACATTTGACTTGAGGTTTAGGTTCACATTTGACCTGGGTTCAAACAATGGGTTCAAATTTGACCTGAGGTTTAGATTCATATTTGACCTGGTTTCAAACAACGGTTTCACATCTGATCTGAGGTTTTGGTTCATATTTGACTTGGTTTCATAGAACGAGTTCACATTTGACCTGAGGTTTAGCTTCACAGTTAACCTTGGTTCACATTTGACCTGAGATTTAGGTTCACATTTGACCTGGTTTCAAACAACAGATTCACATTTGACCTGGGGTTTAGGTTCACATTTGACCTGGGTTCAAACAATGGGTTCACATTTGACCGAGGGTTAGGTTTACATTTGACCTTGTTTCAAACAACGGGTTCACATTTAACTTGAGGTTTAAGTTCAAATTTGACCTGGTCTCAAACAACGGGTTCACATTTGACTTGAGGTTTAGGTTCACATTTGACCTGAGTTCAAACAACGGGTTCACATTTGACCTAAGGTTTTGGTTCACATTTGACCTGGTTTCAAACAACGGTTCACATTTGACCTGAGGTTTAGGTTCACATTTGACTTGGATTCAAACAACGGGTTCACATTTGACCTGGGGTTTAGGTTCACATTTGACCTGGTTTTGGTTCACATTTGACATGGTTTCAAACAACGGGTTCACATTTGACCTGGGGTTTAGGTTCACATTTGACCTAGTTTCAAACAACAGGTTCACATTTGACCTGAGGTTTAGGTTCACATTTGACCTGGTTTCAATCAACAGGTTCACATTTGACCTGAGTTTTGGTTCACATTTGACCTGGTTTCAAACAAAGGGTTTACATTTGACCTGGGGTTTAGGTTCACATTTGACATGGGTTCAAACAATGGGTTCACATTTGACCGAGGGTTAGGTTTACATTTGACCTCGTTTCAAACAACGGGTTCACATTTGACTTGAGGTTTAAGTTCAAATTTGACCTGAGTTCAAAAAACGGGTTCACATTTGACCTGAGGTTTTGGTTCACATTTGACCTGGTTTCAAACAACGGTTCACATTTGACCTGAGGTTTAGGTTCACATTTGACCTAGTTTCAAAAAACTGGTTCACATTTGACCGAGGTTTCGGTTTACATTTGACCTGGTTTCAAACAACGAGTTCAAATTTGACTTGAGGTTTAGGTTCACATTGGACCTGGTTTTAAACAACGGGTTCACATTTGACCTGGGGTTTAGGTTTACATTTGACCTGCTTTTGGTTCACATTTGACATGGTTTCAAACAAAGGGTTAACATTTGACCTGGGGTTTAGGTTCACATTTGACCTAGTTTCAAACAACGCGTTCACAATTGACCTGTGGTTTAGGTTCGCATTTGACCTGGTTTCAAACAACGGGTTCACATTAGACCTGAGGTTTAGGTTCACATTTGACCAGGTTTCAAACAACGGGTTCTAATTTGACCTGAGGTTTTGGTTCACATTTGACCTGGTTTCAAACAACGGGTTCGCATTTGACTTGAGGTATAGGTTCACATTTGACCTGGGTTCAAACAACAGGTTCACATTTGAATTGAGGTTTTGGTTCAAATTTGACCTGGTTTCAAACAACCGGTTCACATTTGACCTGAGGTTTAGGTTCACATTTGACCTAGTTTCAAATAACGGGTTCACATTTGACCTGAGGTTTAGGTACACATTTGACCTGGTTTCAAACAACGGGTTCACATTTGCCTGGGGTTTAGGTTCACATTTGACCTGGTTTCAAACAGCAGGTTCACATTTGACCCTAGGTTTTGGTTAACATTTGACCTGATTTCAAACAATGGGTTCACATTTGACCTGAGGTTTAGGTTCACATTTGACCTGAGGTTTAGGTTCACATTTGACCTGGTTTCAAATAATGGGTTCAGATTTGACATGAGGTTTAGGTTCACATTTGACCTGGTTTCAAACAACGGGTTCACATTTGACCCGAGGTTTAGGTTCACATTTGACCTGGTTTCAAACAACGGGTTCACATTTGACCTAAGGTTTTGGTTCACATTTGACCAGGTTTCAAACAACGACTTCACATTTCACCCAAGGTTTAGGGTTACATTTGACCTGAGGTTTAGGTTCACATTTAACATGAGGTTTAGGTTAACATTTGACCTGGTTTCAAACAATGGGTTCACATTTGACATGAGGTTTAGGTTCACATTTGACCTGGTTTCAAACAATGGGTTCACATTTGACTTGAGATTTAGGTTCACATTTGACCTTGTTTCAAACAACGGGTTCACATTTGACCCTAGGTTTTGGTTAACATTTGACCTGGTTTCAAACAATGGGTTCACATTTGACCTGAGGTTTAGGTTCACATTTGACCTGAGGTTTAGGTTCACATTTGACCTGGTTTCAAATAATGGGTTCAGATTTGACATGAGGTTTAGGTTCACATTTGACCTGGTTTCAAACAACGGGTTCACATTTGACCCGAGGTTTAGGTTCACATTTGACCTGGTTTCAAACAAAGGGTTCACATTTGACCTGAGGTTTTGGTTCACATTTGACCCGGCTTCAAACAAGGGGTTTACATTTGACCTGAGGTTTAGGTTGACATTTGACTTGGGTTCAAACAACGGGTTCACATTTGACCGAGGGTTAGGTTTACATTTGACCTGGTTTCAAACAACGGGTTCACATTTGACTTGAGGTTTAGGTTCACATTAGACCTGGTTTCAAACAACGGGTTCACATTTGACTTGAGGTTTAGGTTCACATTTGACCTGGGTTCAAACAATGGGTTCACATTTGACTTAGTTTCAAACAACGGGTTCACATTTGACCTGAGGTTTAGGTTCACATTTGACCTGGTTTCAAACAACGGGTTCACATTTGACCGGAGGTTTAGGTTTACATTTGACCAGGGTTCAAACAACAGGTTCACATTTGACCTGTGGTTTTGGTTCACATTTGACCTGGTTTCAAACAACGGGTTCACATTTGACCTGAGGTTTAGGTTCACATTTTACCTAATTTCAAACAACGAGTTCACATTTGGCCTGAGGTTTAGGTTCACATTTGACCTGGTTTCAAACAACGGGTTCACATTTGACCTGGGGTTTAGGTTCACATTTGACCTGATTTCAAACAACGGGTTCACATTTAACCTGAGGTTTTGGTTCACATTTGACCTGGTTTCAAACAACGGGTTCACATTTGACCTGAGGTTTAGGTTCACATTTGACCTGGTTTAAAACAACAGGTTCACATTTGACCTGAGGTTTAGATTCATATTTGACCTGGTTTCAAACAACGGTTTCACATTTGATCTGAGGTTTTGGTTCATATTTGACTTGGTTTCATAGAACGAGTTCACATTTGACCTGAGGTTTAGCTTCACATTTGACCTTGGTTCACATTTGACCTGAGATTTAGGTTCACATTTGACCTGGTTTCAAACAACAGGTTCACATTTGACCTGATGTTTTGGTTCACATTTGGCCTGGTTTCAAACAATGGGTTCACATTTGACCTGAGGTTTAGGTTCACATTTGACCTGGTTTCAAACAACGGGTTCACATTTGACTTGAGGTTTAGGTTCACATTTGACCTGGTTTCAAACAATGGGTTCACATTTGACCTGGGGTTTAGGTTCATATTTGACCTGGTTTCAAACAACGGATTCACATTTGACCTGAGGTTTTGGTTCATATTTGACCTTGTTTCAAACAACGGGTTCACATTTGACCTGAGGTTTAGGTTCACATTTGACCTAGGTTCAAACAACGGGTTCACATTTGACCTGGTTTCAAACAACGGGTTCATATTTGACCTGAGGTTTAGGGTCACATTTGACCCGGTTTCAAATAACGGGTTCACATTTGACCTGAGATTTAGGTTCACATTTGACCTGGTTTCAAACAACGGGTTCACATTTGACCTGAGGTTTTTGTTCATATTTGACCTGGTTTCAAACAACGGTTTCACATTTGACCTGAGGTTTAGGTTCAAATTTGACCTAGTTTCAAACAACTGGTTCACATTTGACCGAGGTTTAGGTTTACATTTGACCTGGTTTCAAACAACGAGTTCACATTTGACTTGAGGTTTAGGTTCACATTTGACCTGGTTTCAAACAACGGGTTCACATTTGACCTAGGGTTTAGGTTTACATTTGACCTGCTTTTGGTTCACATTTGACATGGTTTCAAACAACGGGTTAACATTTGACCTGGGGTTTAGGTTCACATTTGACCTAGTTTCAAACAACGGGTTCACAATTGACGTCTGGTTTAGGTTCGCATTTGACCTGGTTTCAAACAACGGGTTCACATTAGACCTGAGGTTTAGGTTCACATTTGACCAGGTTTCAAACAACGGGTTCACATTTGACCTGAGGTTTTGGTTCACATATGACCTGGTTTCAAACAACGGGTTCGCATTTGACTTGAGGTTTAGGTTCACATTTGACCTGGGTTCAAACAACAGGTTCACATTTGACCTGAGGTTTTGGTTCAAATTTGACCTGGTTTCAAACAACCGGTTCACATTTGACCTGAGGTTTAGGTTCACATTTGACCTAGTTTCAAACAACGGGTTCACATTTAACCTGAGGTTTAGGTTCACATTTGACCTGGTTTCAAACAACGGGTTCATATTTGACCTGAGGTTTAGGTACACATATGCCCTGGTTTCAAACAACGGGTTCACATTTGACCTGGGGTTTAGGTTCACATTTGACCTGGTTTCAAACAGCAGGTTCACATTTGACTTGAGGTTTAGGTTCACATTTAACCTGGGTTCAAACAACGGGTTCACATTTGACCTGAGGTTTTGGTTCACATTTGACCTGGTTTCAAACAACGAGTTCACATTTCACCCGAGGTTTAGGGTCACAATTGACCTGAGGTTTAGGTCCACATTTAACATGAGGTTTAGGTTAACATTTGACCTGGTTTCAAACAATGGGTTCACATTTGACATGAGGTTTAGGTTCACATTTGACCTGGTTTCAAACAATGGGTTCACATTTGACTTGAGATTTAGGTTCACATTTGACCTTGTTTCAAACAACGGGTTCACATTTGACCCTAGGTTTTGGTTCACATTTGACCTGGTTTCAAACAACGGGTTCATATTTGACCTGAGGTTTAGGTACACATATGCCCTGGTTTCAAACAACGGGTTCACATTTGACCTGGGGTTTAGGTTCACATTTGACCTGGTTTCAAACAGCAGGTTCACATTTGACTTGAGGTTTAGGTTCACATTTAACCTGGGTTCAAACAACGGGTTCACATTTGACCTGAGGTTTTGGTTCACATTTGACCTGGTTTCAAACAACGGGTTCACATTTCACCCGAGGTTTAGGGTCACATTTGACCTGAGGTTTAGGTCCACATTTAACATGAGGTTTAGGTTAACATTTGACCTGGTTTCAAACAATGGGTTCACATTTGACATGAGGTTTAGGTTCACATTTGACCTGGTTTCAAACAATGGGTTCACATTTGACTTGAGATTTAGGTTCACATTTGACCTTGTTTCAAACAACGGGTTCACATTTGACCCTAGGTTTTGGTTCACATTTGACCTGGTTTCAAACAATGAGTTCACATTTGACCTGAAGTTTAGGTTCACATTTGACCTGAGGTTTAGGTTCACATTTGACCTGGTTTCAAACAATGGGTTCAGATTTGACGTGAGGTTTAGGTTCACATTTGACCTAGTTTCAAACAACGGGTTCACATTTGACCCGAGGTTTAGGTTCACATTTGACCTGGTTTCAAACAACGGTATCACATTTGACCTGAGGTTTTGGTTCACATTTGACCTGAGGTTTTGGTTCACATTTGACCTGGTTTCAAACAAGGGGTTTACATTTGACCTGAGGTTTAGGTTGACATTTGACCTGAGTTCAAACAACGGGTTCACATTTGACCGAGGTTTAGGTTTACATTTGACCTGGTTTTAAACCACGGGTTCACATTTGACTTAAGGTTTAAGTTCACATTAGACCTGGTTTCAAACAACGGGTTCACATTTGACTTGAGGTTTAGGTTCACATTTGACCTGGGTTCAAACAATGGGTTCAAATTTGACCTGAGGTTTAGATTCATATTTGACCTGGTTTCAAACAACGGTTTCACATTTGATTTGAGGTTTTGGTTCATATTTGACTTGGTTTCATAGAACGAGTTCACATTTGACCTGAGATTTAGGTTCACATTTGACCTGGTTTCAAACAACAAGTTCACATTTGACCTGAGGTTTAGGTTCACATTTGACCTGGTTTCAAACAACGGGTTCACATTTGAACTGAGGTTTTGGTTCACATTTGACCTGTTTTCAAACAACGGGTTCACATTTGACCTGAAGTTTAGGATCACATTTGACCTGGGTTCAAACAACGGGTTCACATTTGACCGATGTTTAGGTTCACATTTGACCTGGTTTCAAACAACGGGTTCACATTTGACCTAGTTTCAAACAACGGGTTCCCATTTGACCGATGTTTAGGTTCACATTTGACCTGGTTTCAAACAACAGGTTCACATTTGACCTGAGGTTTAGGTTCACATTTGACTTGGTTTCAAACAACGGGTTCACATTTGACCTGGGGTTTAGGTTCACATTTGACCTGGTTTTGGTTCACATTTGACATGGTTTCAAACAACGGGTTCACATTTAACCTGGGGTTTAGGTTCACATTTGACCAAGTTTCAAACAACAGGTTCACATTTGACCTGAGGTTTAGGTTCACATTTGACCTGGTTTCAAACAACAGATTCACATTTGACCTGAGGTTTTGGTTCACATTTGACCTGTTTCAAATAAGGGGTTTACATTTGACCTGGGGTTTAGGTTCACATTTGACCTGGGTTCAAACAATGGGTTCACATTTGACCGAGGGTTAGGTTTACATTTGACCTCGTTTCAAACAACGGGTTCACATTTGACTTGAGGTTTAAGTTCAAATTTGACCTGGTCTCAAACAACGGGTTCACATTTGACTTGAGGTTTAGGTTCACATTTGACCTGAGTTCAAACAACGGGTTCACATTTGAGCTGAGGTTTTGGTTCACATTTGACCTGGTTTCAAACAACGGTTCACATTTAACCTGAGGTTTAGGTTCACATTTGACTTGGATTCAAACAACGGGTTCACATTTGACCTGGGGTTTAGGTTCACATTTGACCTGGTTTTGGTTCACATTTGACATGGTTTCAAACAACGGGTTCACATTTGACCTGGGGTTTAGGTTCATATTTGACCTAGTTTCAAACAACAGGTTCACATTTGACCTGAGGTTTAGGTTCACATTTGACCTGGTTTCAATCAACAGGTTCACATTTGACCTGAGGTTTTGGTTCACATTTGACCTGGTTTCAAACAAGGGGTTTACATTTGACCTGGGGTTTAGGTTCACATTTGACCTGGGTTCAAACAATGGGTTCACATTTGACCGAGGGTTAGGTTTACATTTGACCTCGTTTCAAACAACGGGTTCACATTTGACTTGAGGTTTAAGTTCAAATTTGACCTGAGTTCAAAAAACGGGTTCACATTTGACCTGAGGTTTTGGTTCACATTTGACCTGGTTTCAAACAACGAGTTCACATTTCACCCGAGGTTTAGGATCCCAATTGACCTGAGGTTTAGGTCCACATTTAACATGAGGTTTAGGTTAACATTTGACCTGTTTTCAAACAATGGGTTCACATTTGACATGAGATTTAGGTTCACATTTGACCTGGTTTCAAACAATGGGTTCACATTTGACTTGAGATTTAGGTTCACATTTGACCTTGTTTCAAACAACGGGTTCACATTTGACCCTAGGTTTTGGTTCACATTTGACCTGGTTTCAAACAATCGGTTCACATTTGACCTGAAGTTTAGGTTCACATTTGACCTGAGGTTTAGGTTCACATTTGACCTGGTTTCAAACAATGGGTTCAGATTTGACATGAGGTTTAGGTTCACATTTGACCTAGTTTCAAACAACGTGTTCACATTTGACCCGAGGTTTAGGTTCACATTTGACCTGGTTTCAAACAACGGGTTCACATTTGACCTGAGGTTTTGGTTCACATTTGACCTGAGGTTTTGGTTCACATTTGACCTGGTTTCAAACAAGGGGTTTACATTTGTCTTGAGGTTTAAGTTCACATTAGACCTGGTTTCAAACAACGGGTTCACATTTGACTTGAGGTTTAGGTTCACATTTGACCTGGGTTCAAACAATGGGTTCAAATTTGACCTGAGGTTTAGATTCATATTTGACCTGGTTTCAAACAACGGTTTCACATTTGATCTGAGGTTTTGGTTCATATTTGACTTGGTTTCATAGAACGAGTTCACATTTGACCAGAGGTTTAGCTTCACATATGACCCTGGTTCACATTTGTTCTGAGATTTAGGTTCACATTTGACCTGGTTTCAAACAACAGGTTCACATTTGACCTGGGTTCAAACTACGGGTTCACATTTGACCGAGGTTTAGGTTTACATTTGACCTGGTTTCAAACAACGGGTTCACATTTGACTTGAGGTTTAAGTTCACATTAGACCTGGTTTCAAACAACGGGTTCGCATTTGACTTGAGGTTTAGGTTCACATTTGACCTGGGTTCAAACAACAGGTTCACATTTGACCTGAGGTTTTGGTTCAAATTTGACCTGGTTTCAAACAACCGATTCACATTTGACCTGAGGTTTAGGTTCACATTTGACCTAGTTTCAAACAACGGGTTCACATTTAACCTGAGGTTTAGGTTCACATTTGACCTGGTTTCAAACAACGGTATCACATTTGACCTGAGGTTTTGGTTCACATTTGACCTGAGGTTTTGGTTCACATTTGACCTGGTTTCAAACAAGGGGTTTACATTTGACCTGAGGTTTAGGTTGACATTTGACCTGAGTTCAAACAACGGGTTCACATTTGACCGAGGTTTAGGTTTACATTTGACCTGGTTTTAAACCACGGGTTCACATTTGACTTAAGGTTTAAGTTCACATTAGACCTGGTTTCAAACAACGGGTTCACATTTGACTTGAGGTTTAGGTTCACATTTGACCTGGGTTCAAACAATGGGTTCAAATTTGACCTGAGGTTTAGATTCATATTTGACCTGGTTTCAAACAACGGTTTCACATTTGATTTGAGGTTTTGGTTCATATTTGACTTGGTTTCATAGAACGAGTTCACATTTGACCTGAGATTTAGGTTCACATTTGACCTGGTTTCAAACAACAAGTTCACATTTGACCTGAGGTTTAGGTTCACATTTGACCTGGTTTCAAACAACGGGTTCACATTTGAACTGAGGTTTTGGTTCACATTTGACCTGTTTTCAAACAACGGGTTCACATTTGACCTGAAGTTTAGGATCACATTTGACCTGGGTTCAAACAACGGGTTCACATTTGACCGATGTTTAGGTTCACATTTGACCTGGTTTCAAACAACGGGTTCACATTTGACCTAGTTTCAAACAACGGGTTCCCATTTGACCGATGTTTAGGTTCACATTTGACCTGGTTTCAAACAACAGGTTCACATTTGACCTGAGGTTTAGGTTCACATTTGACTTGGTTTCAAACAACGGGTTCACATTTGACCTGGGGTTTAGGTTCACATTTGACCTGGTTTTGGTTCACATTTGACATGGTTTCAAACAACGGGTTCACATTTAACCTGGGGTTTAGGTTCACATTTGACCAAGTTTCAAACAACAGGTTCACATTTGACCTGAGGTTTAGGTTCACATTTGACCTGGTTTCAAACAACAGATTCACATTTGACCTGAGGTTTTGGTTCACATTTGACCTGTTTCAAATAAGGGGTTTACATTTGACCTGGGGTTTAGGTTCACATTTGACCTGGGTTCAAACAATGGGTTCACATTTGACCGAGGGTTAGGTTTACATTTGACCTCGTTTCAAACAACGGGTTCACATTTGACTTGAGGTTTAAGTTCAAATTTGACCTGGTCTCAAACAACGGGTTCACATTTGACTTGAGGTTTAGGTTCACATTTGACCTGAGTTCAAACAACGGGTTCACATTTGAGCTGAGGTTTTGGTTCACATTTGACCTGGTTTCAAACAACGGTTCACATTTAACCTGAGGTTTAGGTTCACATTTGACTTGGATTCAAACAACGGGTTCACATTTGACCTGGGGTTTAGGTTCACATTTGACCTGGTTTTGGTTCACATTTGACATGGTTTCAAACAACGGGTTCACATTTGACCTGGGGTTTAGGTTCATATTTGACCTAGTTTCAAACAACAGGTTCACATTTGACCTGAGGTTTAGGTTCACATTTGACCTGGTTTCAATCAACAGGTTCACATTTGACCTGAGGTTTTGGTTCACATTTGACCTGGTTTCAAACAAGGGGTTTACATTTGACCTGGGGTTTAGGTTCACATTTGACCTGGGTTCAAACAATGGGTTCACATTTGACCGAGGGTTAGGTTTACATTTGACCTCGTTTCAAACAACGGGTTCACATTTGACTTGAGGTTTAAGTTCAAATTTGACCTGAGTTCAAAAAACGGGTTCACATTTGACCTGAGGTTTTGGTTCACATTTGACCTGGTTTCAAACAACGAGTTCACATTTCACCCGAGGTTTAGGATCCCAATTGACCTGAGGTTTAGGTCCACATTTAACATGAGGTTTAGGTTAACATTTGACCTGTTTTCAAACAATGGGTTCACATTTGACATGAGATTTAGGTTCACATTTGACCTGGTTTCAAACAATGGGTTCACATTTGACTTGAGATTTAGGTTCACATTTGACCTTGTTTCAAACAACGGGTTCACATTTGACCCTAGGTTTTGGTTCACATTTGACCTGGTTTCAAACAATCGGTTCACATTTGACCTGAAGTTTAGGTTCACATTTGACCTGAGGTTTAGGTTCACATTTGACCTGGTTTCAAACAATGGGTTCAGATTTGACATGAGGTTTAGGTTCACATTTGACCTAGTTTCAAACAACGTGTTCACATTTGACCCGAGGTTTAGGTTCACATTTGACCTGGTTTCAAACAACGGGTTCACATTTGACCTGAGGTTTTGGTTCACATTTGACCTGAGGTTTTGGTTCACATTTGACCTGGTTTCAAACAAGGGGTTTACATTTGTCTTGAGGTTTAAGTTCACATTAGACCTGGTTTCAAACAACGGGTTCACATTTGACTTGAGGTTTAGGTTCACATTTGACCTGGGTTCAAACAATGGGTTCAAATTTGACCTGAGGTTTAGATTCATATTTGACCTGGTTTCAAACAACGGTTTCACATTTGATCTGAGGTTTTGGTTCATATTTGACTTGGTTTCATAGAACGAGTTCACATTTGACCAGAGGTTTAGCTTCACATATGACCCTGGTTCACATTTGTTCTGAGATTTAGGTTCACATTTGACCTGGTTTCAAACAACAGGTTCACATTTGACCTGGGTTCAAACTACGGGTTCACATTTGACCGAGGTTTAGGTTTACATTTGACCTGGTTTCAAACAACGGGTTCACATTTGACTTGAGGTTTAAGTTCACATTAGACCTGGTTTCAAACAACGGGTTCGCATTTGACTTGAGGTTTAGGTTCACATTTGACCTGGGTTCAAACAACAGGTTCACATTTGACCTGAGGTTTTGGTTCAAATTTGACCTGGTTTCAAACAACCGATTCACATTTGACCTGAGGTTTAGGTTCACATTTGACCTAGTTTCAAACAACGGGTTCACATTTAACCTGAGGTTTAGGTTCACATTTGACCTGGTTTCAAACAACGGGTTCATATTTGACCTGAGGTTTAGGTACACATATGCCCTGGTTTCAAACAACGGGTTCACATTTGACCTGGGGTTTAGGTTCACATTTGACCTGGTTTCAAACAGCAGGTTCACATTTGACTTGAGGTTTAGGTTCACATTTAACCTGGGTTCAAACAACGGGTTCACATTTGACCTGAGGTTTTGGTTCACATTTGACCTGGTTTCAAACAACGAGTTCACATTTCACCCGAGGTTTAGGGTCACAATTGACCTGAGGTTTAGGTCCACATTTAACATGAGGTTTAGGTTAACATTTGACCTGGTTTCAAACAATGGGTTCACATTTGACATGAGGTTTAGGTTCACATTTGACCTGGTTTCAAACAATGGGTTCACATTTGACTTGAGATTTAGGTTCACATTTGACCTTGTTTCAAACAACGGGTTCACATTTGACCCTAGGTTTTGGTTCACATTTGACCTGGTTTCAAACAACGGGTTCATATTTGACCTGAGGTTTAGGTACACATATGCCCTGGTTTCAAACAACGGGTTCACATTTGACCTGGGGTTTAGGTTCACATTTGACCTGGTTTCAAACAGCAGGTTCACATTTGACTTGAGGTTTAGGTTCACATTTAACCTGGGTTCAAACAACGGGTTCACATTTGACCTGAGGTTTTGGTTCACATTTGACCTGGTTTCAAACAACGGGTTCACATTTCACCCGAGGTTTAGGGTCACATTTGACCTGAGGTTTAGGTCCACATTTAACATGAGGTTTAGGTTAACATTTGACCTGGTTTCAAACAATGGGTTCACATTTGACATGAGGTTTAGGTTCACATTTGACCTGGTTTCAAACAATGGGTTCACATTTGACTTGAGATTTAGGTTCACATTTGACCTTGTTTCAAACAACGGGTTCACATTTGACCCTAGGTTTTGGTTCACATTTGACCTGGTTTCAAACAATGAGTTCACATTTGACCTGAAGTTTAGGTTCACATTTGACCTGAGGTTTAGGTTCACATTTGACCTGGTTTCAAACAATGGGTTCAGATTTGACGTGAGGTTTAGGTTCACATTTGACCTAGTTTCAAACAACGGGTTCACATTTGACCCGAGGTTTAGGTTCACATTTGACCTGGTTTCAAACAACGGTATCACATTTGACCTGAGGTTTTGGTTCACATTTGACCTGAGGTTTTGGTTCACATTTGACCTGGTTTCAAACAAGGGGTTTACATTTGACCTGAGGTTTAGGTTGACATTTGACCTGAGTTCAAACAACGGGTTCACATTTGACCGAGGTTTAGGTTTACATTTGACCTGGTTTTAAACCACGGGTTCACATTTGACTTAAGGTTTAAGTTCACATTAGACCTGGTTTCAAACAACGGGTTCACATTTGACTTGAGGTTTAGGTTCACATTTGACCTGGGTTCAAACAATGGGTTCAAATTTGACCTGAGGTTTAGATTCATATTTGACCTGGTTTCAAACAACGGTTTCACATTTGATTTGAGGTTTTGGTTCATATTACTTGGTTTCATAGAACGAGTTCACATTTGACCTGAGATTTAGGTTCACATTTGACCTGGTTTCAAACAACAAGTTCACATTTGACCTGAGGTTTAGGTTCACATTTGACCTGGTTTCAAACAACGGGTTCACATTTGAACTGAGGTTTTGGTTCACATTTGACCTGTTTTCAAACAACGGGTTCACATTTGACCTGAAGTTTAGGATCACATTTGACCTGGGTTCAAACAACGGGTTCACATTTGACCGATGTTTAGGTTCACATTTGACCTGGTTTCAAACAACGGGTTCACATTTGACCTAGTTTCAAACAACGGGTTCCCATTTGACCGATGTTTAGGTTCACATTTGACCTGGTTTCAAACAACAGGTTCACATTTGACCTGAGGTTTAGGTTCACATTTGACTTGGTTTCAAACAACGGGTTCACATTTGACCTGGGGTTTAGGTTCACATTTGACCTGGTTTTGGTTCACATTTGACATGGTTTCAAACAACGGGTTCACATTTGACCTGGGGTTTAGGTTCACATTTGACCAAGTTTCAAACAACAGGTTCACATTTGACCTGAGGTTTAGGTTCACATTTGACCTGGTTTCAAACAACAGATTCACATTTGACCTGAGGTTTTGGTTCACATTTGACCTGTTTCAAATAAGGGGTTTACATTTGACCTGGGGTTTAGGTTCACATTTGACCTGGGTTCAAACAATGGGTTCACATTTGACCGAGGGTTAGGTTTACATTTGACCTCGTTTCAAACAACGGGTTCACATTTGACTTGAGGTTTAAGTTCAAATTTGACCTGGTCTCAAACAACGGGTTCACATTTGACTTGAGGTTTAGGTTCACATTTGACCTGAGTTCAAACAACGGGTTCACATTTGACCTGAGGTTTTGGTTCACATTTGACCTGGTTTCAAACAACGGTTCACATTTAACCTGAGGTTTAGGTTCACATTTGACTTGGATTCAAACAACGGGTTCACATTTGACCTGGGGTTTAGGTTCACATTTGACCTGGTTTTGGTTCACATTTGACATGGTTTCAAACAACGGGTTCACATTTGACCTGGGGTTTAGGTTCACATTTGACCTAGTTTCAAACAACAGGTTCACATTTGACCTGAGGTTTAGGTTCACATTTGACCTGGTTTCAATCAACAGGTTCACATTTGACCTGAGGTTTTGGTTCACATTTGACCTGGTTTCAAACAAGGGGTTTACATTTGACCTGGGGTTTAGGTTCACATTTGACCTGGGTTCAAACAATGGGTTCACATTTGACCGAGGGTTAGGTTTACATTTGACCTCGTTTCAAACAACGGGTTCACATTTGACTTGAGGTTTAAGTTCAAATTTGACCTGAGTTCAAAAAACGGGTTCACATTTGACCTGAGGTTTTGGTTCACATTTGACCTGGTTTCAAACAACGAGTTCACATTTCACCCGAGGTTTAGGATCCCAATTGACCTGAGGTTTAGGTCCACATTTAACATGAGGTTTAGGTTAACATTTGACCTGTTTTCAAACAATGGGTTCACATTTGACATGAGATTTAGGTTCACATTTGACCTGGTTTCAAACAATGGGTTCACATTTGACTTGAGATTTAGGTTCACATTTGACCTTGTTTCAAACAACGGGTTCACATTTGACCCTAGGTTTTGGTTCACATTTGACCTGGTTTCAAACAATCGGTTCACATTTGACCTGAAGTTTAGGTTCACATTTGACCTGAGGTTTAGGTTCACATTTGACCTGGTTTCAAACAATGGGTTCAGATTTGACATGAGGTTTAGGTTCACATTTGACCTAGTTTCAAACAACGTGTTCACATTTGACCCGAGGTTTAGGTTCACATTTGACCTGGTTTCAAACAACGGGTTCACATTTGACCTGAGGTTTTGGTTCACATTTGACCTGAGGTTTTGGTTCACATTTGACCTGGTTTCAAACAAGGGGTTTACATTTGACTTGAGGTTTAAGTTCACATTAGACCTGGTTTCAAACAACGGGTTCACATTTGACTTGAGGTTTAGGTTCACATTTGACCTGGGTTCAAACAATGGGTTCAAATTTGACCTGAGGTTTAGATTCATATTTGACCTGGTTTCAAACAACGGTTTCACATTTGATCTGAGGTTTTGGTTCATATTTGACTTGGTTTCATAGAACGAGTTCACATTTGACCAGAGGTTTAGCTTCACATATGACCTTGGTTCACATTTGTTCTGAGATTTAGGTTCACATTTGACCTGGTTTCAAACAACAGGTTCAGATTTGACCTGAGGTTTAGGTTCACATTTGACCTGGATTCAAACAACGGGTTCACATTTGAACTGAGGTTTTGGTTCACATTTGACCTGTTTTCAAACAACGGTTTCACATTTGACCTGAAGTTTAGGATCACATTTGACCTGGGTTCAAACAACGGGTTCACATTTGACCGATGTTTAGGTTCACATTTGACCTGGTTTCAAACAACGGGTTCACATTTGACCTAGTTTCAAACAACGGGTTCCCATTTGACCGATGTTTAGGTTCACATTTGACCTGGTTTCAAACAACGGGTTCACATTTGACCTGAGGTTTAGGTTCACATTTGACTTGGTTTCAAACAACGGGTTCACATTTGACCTGGGGTTTAGGTTCACATTTGACCTGGTTTTGGTTCACATTTGACATGGTTTCAAACAACGGGTTCACATTTGACCTGGGGTTTAGGTTCACATTTGACCTGGTTTCAAACAACAGGTTCACATTTGACCTGAGGTTTAGGTTCACATTTGACCTGGTTTCAAATAACAGATTCACATTTGACCTGAGGTTTGGGTTCACATTTGACCTGGTTTCAAATAAGGGGTTTACATTTGACCTGGGGTTTAGGTTCACATTTGACCTGGTTTTGGTTCACATTTGACATGGTTTCAAACAACGGGTTCACATTTGACCTGGGGTTTAGGTTCACATTTGACATGGTTTCAAACAACAGGTTCACATTTGACCTGAGGTTTAGGTTCACATTTGACCTGGATTCAAACAACGGGTTCACATTTGAACTGAGGTTTTGGTTCACATTTGACCTGTTTTCAAACAACGGTTTCACATTTGACCTGAAGTTTAGGATCACATTTGACCTGGGTTCAAACAACGGGTTCACATTTGACCGATGTTTAGGTTCACATTTGACCTGGTTTCAAACAACGGGTTCACATTTGACCTAGTTTCAAACAACGGGTTCCCATTTGACCGATGTTTAGGTTCACATTTGACCTGGTTTCAAACAACGGGTTCACATTTGACCTGAGGTTTAGGTTCACATTTGACTTGGTTTCAAACAACGGGTTCACATTTGACCTGGGGTTTAGGTTCACATTTGACCTGGTTTTGGTTCACATTTGACATGGTTTCAAACAACGGGTTCACATTTGACCTGGGGTTTAGGTTCACATTTGACCTGGTTTCAAACAACAGATTCACATTTGACCTGAGGTTTGGGTTCACATTTGACCTGGTTTCAAATAAGGGGTTTACATTTGACCTGGGGTTTAGGTTCACATTTGACCTGGTTTTGGTTCACATTTGACATGGTTTCAAACAACGGGTTCACATTTGACCTGGGGTTTAGGTTCACATTTGACATGGTTTCAAACAACAGGTTCACATTTGACCTGAGGTTTAGGTTCACATTTGACCTGGATTCAAACAACGGGTTCACATTTGAACTGAGGTTTTGGTTCACATTTGACCTGTTTTCAAACAACGGTTTCACATTTGACCTGAAGTTTAGGATCACATTTGACCTGGGTTCAAACAACGGGTTCACATTTGACCGATGTTTAGGTTCACATTTGACCTGGTTTCAAACAACGGGTTCACATTTGACCTAGTTTCAAACAACGGGTTCCCATTTGACCGATGTTTAGGTTCACATTTGACCTGGTTTCAAACAACGGGTTCACATTTGACCTGAGGTTTAGGTTCACATTTGACTTGGTTTCAAACAACGGGTTCACATTTGACCTGGGGTTTAGGTTCACATTTGACCTGGTTTTGGTTCACATTTGACATGGTTTCAAACAACGGGTTCACATTTGACCTGGGGTTTAGGTTCACATTTGACCTGGTTTCAAACAACAGATTCACATTTGACCTGAGGTTTTGGTTCACATTTGACCTGGTTTTAAATAAGGGGTTTACATTTGACCTGGGGTTTAGGTTCCAATTTAACCTGGGTTCAAACAATGGGTTCACATTTGACCGAGGGTTAGGTTTACATTTGACCTCGTTTCAAACAACGGGTTCACATTTAACTTGAGGTTTAAGTTCAAATTTGACCTGGTCTCAAACAACGGGTTCACATTTGACTTGAGGTTTAGGTTCACATTTGACCTGAGTTCAAACAACGGGTTCACATTTGACCTGAGGTTTTGTTTCACATTTGACCTGGTTTCAAATAACGGTTCACATTTGACCTGAGGTTTAGGTTCACATTTGACTTGGATTCAAACAACGGGTTCACATTTGACCTGGGGTTTAGGTTCACATTTGACCTGGTTTTGGTTCACATTTGACATGGTTTCAAACAACGGGTTCACATTTGACCTGGGGTTTAGGTTCACATTTGACCTAGTTTCAAACAACTGGTTCACATTTGACCTGAGGTTTAGGTTCACATTTGACCTGGTTTCAATCAACAGGTTCACATTTGACCTGAGTTTTGGTTCACATTTGACCTGGTTTCAAACAAGGGGTTTACATTTGACCTGGGGTTTAGGTTCACATTTGACCTGGGTTCAAACAATGGGTTCACATTTGACCGAGGGTTAGGTTTACATTTGACCTCGTTTCAAACAACGGGTTCACATTTGACTTGAGGTTTAAGTTCAAATTTGACCTGAGTTCAAAAAACGGGTTCACATTTGACCTGAGGTTTTGGTTCACATTTGACCTAGTTTCAAACAACGGTTCACATTTGACCTGAGGTTTAGGTTCACATTTGACCTAGTTTCAAACAACTGGTTCATATTTCACCGAGGTTTCGGTTTACATTTGACCTGGTTTCAAACAACGTGTTCAAATTTGACTTGAGGTTTAGGTTCACATTGGACCTGGTTTTAAACAACGGGTTCACATTTGACCTGGGGTTTAGGTTTACATTTGACCTGCTTTTGGTTCACATTTGACATGGTTTCAAACAAAGGGTTAACATTTGACCTGGGGTTTAGGTTCACATTTGACCTAGTTTCAAACAACGCGTTCACAATTGACCTGTGGTTTAGGTTCGCATTTGACCTGGTTTCAAACAACGGGTTCACATTAGACCTGAGGTTTAGGTTCACATTTGACCAGGTTTCAAACAACGGGTTCACATTTGACCTGAGGTTTTGGTTCACATTTGACCTGGTTTCAAACAACGGGTTCGCATTTGACTTGAGGTATAGGTTCACATTTGACCTGGGTTCAAACAACAGGTTCACATTTGAACTGAGGTTTTGGTTCAAATTTGACCTGGTTTCAAACAACCGGTTCACATTTGACTTGAGGTTTAGGTTCCCATTTGACCTAGTTTCAAACAACGGGTTCACATTTGACCTGAGGTTAAGGTACACATTTGTCCTGGTTTCAAACAACGGGTTCACATTTGACCTGGGGTTTAGGTTCACATTTGACCTGGTTTCAAACAGCGGGTTCACATTTGACCTGAGGTTTAGGTACACATTTGACCTGGTTTCAAACAACGGGTTCACATTTGACCTGGGGTTTAGGTTCACATTTGACCTGGTTTCAAACAGCGGGTTCACATTTGACTTCAGGTTTAGGTTCACATTTGACCTGGGTTCAAACAACGGGTTCACATTTGACCTGAGGTTTTGGTTCACATTTGACCTGGTTTCAATCAACGACTTCACATTTCACCCAAGGTTTAGGGTTACATTTGACCTGAGGTTTAGGTTCACATTTAACATGAGGTTTAGGTTAACATTTGACCTAGTTTCAAACAATGGGTTCACATTTGACATGAGGTTTAGGTTCACATTTGACCTGGTTTCAAACAATGGGTTCATGTTTGACTTGAGATTTAGGTTCACATTTGACCTTGTTTCAAACAACGGGTTCACATTTGACCCTAGGTTTTGGTTAACATTTGACCTGGTTTCAAACAATGGGTTCACATTTGACCTGAGGTTTAGGTTCACATTTGACCTGAGGTTTAGGTTCACATTTGACCTGGTTTCAAATAATGGGTTCACATTTGACCTAGTTTCAAACAACGGGTTCCCATTTGACCGATGTTTAGGTTCACATTTGACCTGAGGTTTAGGTTCACATTTGACATGAGGTTTAGGTTCACATTTGACTTTGGGTTTAGGTTCACATTTGACCTGGATTCAAACAACGGGTTCACATTTGACCTGGGGTTTAGGTTCACATTTGATCTGGGTTCAAACAACAGGTTCACATTTGACCTGAAGTTTTGGTTCATATTTGACCTGGTTTCAAACAATGGGTTCACATTTGACCTGAGGTTTAGGTTCACATTTGACCTGGTTTCAAACAACGGGTACACATTTGACCTGAGGTTTAGGTTCACATTTGACTTGGGTTCAAACAACGGGTTCACATTTGACCTGGGGTTTAGGTTCACATTTGACTGGATTCAAACAACGGGTTCACATTTGACCTGGGGTTTAGGTTCACATTTGACCTGGGTTCAAACAACTGGTTCACATTTGACCTGAAGTTTTGGTTCATATTTGACCTAGTTTCAAACAATGGGTTCACATTTGACCTAAGGTTTAGGTTCACATTTGACCTGGTTTCAAACAACGGGTTCACATTTGACTTGAGGATTAGGTTCACATTTGACCTGGTTTCAAACAATGGGTTCACATTTGACTTGGGGTTTAGGTTCACATTTGACCTGGTTTCAAACAACGGGTTCACATTTGACCTAAGGTTTTGGTTCACATTTGACCTTGTTTCAAACAACGGGTTCACATTTGGCCTGAGGTTTAGGTTCACATTTGACTTGGGTTCCAACAACGGGTTCACATTTGACCTGAGGTTTTGGTTCACATTTGACCTGGTTTCAAACAACGGGTTCAAATTTGACCGGAGGTTTAGGTTCACATTTGACCTAGTTTCAAACAATAGGGTCACATTTGACCTGAGGTTTAGGTTCACATTTGACCTGGTTTCAAACAACGGGTTCACATTTGACCTAGTTTCAAACAACGGGTTCCCATTTGATCGATGTTTAGGTTCACATTTGACCTGGTTTCAAACAACGGGTTCACATTTGACCTGAGGTTTAGGTTCACATTTGACTTGGGTTCAAACAACGGGTTCACATTTGACCTGGGGTTTAGGTTCACATTTGACCTGGATTCAAACAACGGGTTCAAATTTGACTTGGGGTTTAGGTTCACATTTGACCTGGGTTCAAACAACAGGTTCACATTTGACCTGAAGTTTTGGTTCATATTTGACCTGGTTTCAAACAATGGGTTCACATCTGACCTGAGGTTTAGGTTCACATTTGACCTAGTTTCAAACAACGGGTTCACATTTGACTTGAGGTTTAGGTTCACATTTGACCTGGTTTCAAATAATGGGTTCACATTTGACTTGGGGTTTAGGTTCACATTTGACCTGGTTTCAAACAACGGGTTCACATTTGACCTGAGGTTTTGGTTCACATTTGACCTTGTTTCAAACAACGGGTTCACATTTGACCTGAGGTTTATGTTCACATTTGACTTGGGTTCAAACAACGGGTTCACATTTGACCTGGGGTTTTGGTTCACATTTGACCGGGTTTCAAACAACGGGTTCAAGTTTGACCGGAGGTTTAGGTTCACATTTGACCTAGTTTCAAACAACAGGTTCACATTTGACCTGAGGTTTAGGTTCACATTTGACCTGGTTTCAAACAACGGGTTCACATTTGACCTAGTTTCAAACAACGGGTTCCCATTTGACCGATGTTTAGGTTCACATTTGACCTGGTTTCAAACAACGGCTTCACATTTGACCTGAGGTTTAGGTTCACATTTGACTTGGTTTCAAACAACGGGTTCACATTTGACCTGGGGTTTAGGTTCACATTTGACCTGGTTTTGGTTCACATTTTACATGGTTTCAAACAACGGGTTAACATTTGACCTGGGGTTTAGGTTCACATTTGACCTGGTTTCAAACAACAGCTTCACATTTGACCTGAGGTTTAGGTTCACATTTAACCTGGTTTCAAACAACGGGTTCACATTTGACCTGAGGTTTTGATTCACATTTGACCTGGTTTCAAACAACGGGTTCACATTTGACCTGAGGTTTAGGTTCACATTTGACCTACTTTCAAACAACGGGTTCACATTTGACCGAGGTTTAGGTTTACATTTGACCTGGTTTCAAACAACGGGTTCACATTTGACTTTGGGTTTAGGTTCACATTTGACCTGGATTCAAACAACGGGTTCACATTTGACCTGGGATTTAGGTTCACATTTGACCTGGGTTCAAACAACAGGTTCACATTTGACCTGAAGTTTTGGTTCATATTTGACTTGGTTTCAAACAATGGGTTCACATTTGACCTGAGGTTTAGGTTCACATTTGACCTGGTTTCAAACAACGGGTACACATTTGACCTGAGGTTTAGGTTCACATTTGACTTGGGTTCAAACAACGGGTTCACATTTGACCTGGGGTTTAGGTTCACATTTGACCTGGATTCAAGCAACGGGTTCACATTTGACCTGGGGTTTAGGTTCACATTTGACCTGGGTTCAAACAACAGGTTCACATTTGACCTGAAGTTTTGGTTCATATTTGACCTAGTTTCAAACAATGGGTTCACATTTGACCTAAGGTTTAGGTTCACATTTGACCTGGTTTCAAACAACGGGTTCACATTTGACCTGATGTTTTGGTTCACATTTGACCTTGTTTCAAACAACGGGTTCACATTTGACCTGAGGTTTATGTTCACATTTGACTTGGGTTCAAACAACGGGTTCACATTTGACCTGAGGTTTTGGTTCACATTTGACCGGGTTTCAAACAACGGGTTCAAGTTTGACCGGAGGTTTAGGTTCACATTTGACCTAGTTTCAAACAACAGGTTCACATTTGACCGGAGGTTTAGGTTCACATTTGACCTGGTTTCAAACAACGGGTTCACATTTGACCTAGTTTCAAACAACGGGTTCCCATTTGACCGATGTTTAGGTTCACATTTGACCTGGTTTCAAACAACGGGTTCACATTTGACCTGAGGTTTAGGTTCACATTTGACTTGGTTTCAAACAACGGGTTCACATTTGACCTGGGGTTTAGGTTCACATTTGACCTGGTTTTGGTTCACATTTTACATGGTTTCAAACAACGGGTTCACATTTGACCTGGGGTTTAGGTTCACATTTGACCTGATTTCAAACAACAGGTTCACATTTGACCTGAGGTTTAGGTTCACATTTAACCTGGTTTCAAACAACGGGTTCACATTTGACCTGAGGTTTTGATTCACATTTGACCTGGTTTCAAACAACGGGTTCACATTTGACCTGAGGTTTAGGTTCACATTTGACCTACTTTCAAACAACGGGTTCACATTTGACCGAGGTTTAGGTTTACATTTGACCTGGTTTCAAACAACGGGTTCACATTTGACTTTGGGTTTAGGTTCACATTTGACCTGGATTCAAACAACGGGTTCACATTTGACCTGGGATTTAGGTTCACATTTGACCTGGGTTCAAACAACAGGTTCACATTTGACCTGAAGTTTTGGTTCATATTTGACCTAGTTTCAAACAACGGGTTCACATTTGACTTGAGGTTTAGGTTCACATTTGACCTGGTTTCAAATAATGGGTTCACATTTGACTTGGGGTTTAGGTTCACATTTGACCTGGTTTCAAACAACGGGTTCACATTTGACCTGAGGTTTTGGTTCCAATTTGACCTTGTTTCAAACAACGGGTTCACATTTGACCTGAGGTTTATGTTCACATTTGACTTGGGTTCAAACAACGGGTTCACATTTGACCTGGGGTTTTGGTTCACATTTGACCGGGTTTCAAACAACGGGTTCAAGTTTGACCGGAGGTTTAGGTTCACATTTGACCTAGTTTCAAACAACAGGTTCACATTTGACCTGAGGTTTAGGTTCACATTTGACCTGGTTTCAAACAACGGGTTCACATTTGACCTAGTTTCAAACAACGGGTTCCCATTTGACCGATGTTTAGGTTCACATTTGACCTGGTTTCAAACAACGGGTTCACATTTGACCGGAGGTTTAGGTTCACATTTGACTTGGTTTCAAACAACGGGTTCACATTTGACCTGGGGTTTAGGTTCACATTTGACCTGGTTTTGGTTCACATTTTACATGGTTTCAAACAACGGGTTAACATTTGACCTGGGGTTTAGGTTCACATTTGACCTGGTTTCAAACAACAGGTTCACATTTGACCTGAGGTTTAGGTTCACATTTAACCTGGTTTCAAACAACGGGTTCACATTTGACCTGAGGTTTTGATTCACATTTGACCTGGTTTCAAACAACGGGTTCACATTTGACCTGAGGTTTAGGTTCACATTTGACCTACTTTCAAACAACGGGTTCACATTTGACCGAGGTTTAGGTTTACATTTGACCTGGTTTCAAACAACGGGTTCACATTTGACTTTGGGTTTAGGTTCACATTTGACCTGGATTCAAACAACGGGTTCACATTTGACCTGGGATTTAGGTTCACATTTGACCTGGGTTCAAACAACAGGTTCACATTTGACCTGAAGTTTTGGTTCATATTTGACTTGGTTTCAAACAATGGGTTCACATTCGACCTGAGGTTTAGGTTCACATTTGACCTGGTTTCAAACAACGGGTACACATTTGACCTGAGGTTTAGGTTCACATTTGACTTGGGTTCAAACAACGGGTTCACATTTGACCTGGGGTTTAGGTTCACATTTGACCTGGATTCAAACAACGGGTTCACATTTGACCTGGGGTTTAGGTTCACATTTGACCTGGGTTCAAACAACAGGTTCACATTTGACCTGAAGTTTTGGTTCATATTTGACCTAGTTTCAAACAATGGGTTCACATTTGACCTAAGGTTTAGGTTCACATTTGACCTGGTTTCAAACAACGGGTTCACATTTGACCTGATGTTTTGGTTCACATTTGACCTTGTTTAAAACAACGGGTTCACATTTGACCTGAGGTTTATGTTCACATTTGACTTGGGTTCAAACAACGGGTTCACATTTGACCTGAGGTTTTGGTTCACATTTGACCGGGTTTCAAACAACGGGTTCAAGTTTGACCGGAGGTTTAGGTTCACATTTGACCTAGTTTCAAACAACAGGTTCACATTTGACCTGAGGTTTAGGTTCACATTTGACCTGGTTTCAAACAACGGGTTCACATTTGACCTAGTTTCAAACAACGGGTTCCCATTTGACCGATGTTTAGGTTCACATTTGACCTGGTTTCAAACAACGGGTTCACATTTGACCTGAGGTTTAGGTTCACATTTGACTTGGTTTCAAACAACGGGTTCACATTTGACCTGGGGTTTAGGTTCACATTTGACCTGGTTTTGGTTCACATTTTACATGGTTTCAAACAACGGGTTCACATTTGACCTGGGGTTTAGGTTCACATTTGACCTGATTTCAAACAACAGGTTCACATTTGACCTGAGGTTTAGGTTCACATTTAACCTGGTTTCAAACAACGGGTTCACATTTGACCTGAGGTTTTGATTCACATTTGACCTGGTTTCAAACAACGGGTTCACATTTGACCTGAGGTTTAGGTTCACATTTGACCTACTTTCAAACAACGGGTTCACATTTGACCGAGGTTTAGGTTTACATTTGACCTGGTTTCAAACAACGGGTTCACATTTGACTTTGGGTTTAGGTTCACATTTGACCTGGATTCAAACAACGGGTTCACATTTGACCTGGGATTTAGGTTCACATTTGACCTGGGTTCAAACAACAGGTTCACATTTGACCTGAAGTTTTGGTTCATATTTGACTTGGTTTCAAACAATGGGTTCACATTTGACCTGAGGTTTAGGTTCACATTTGACCTGGTTTCAAACAACGGGTACACATTTGACCTGAGGTTTAGGTTCACATTTGACTTGGGTTCAAACAACGGGTTCACATTTGACCTGGGGTTTAGGTTCACATTTGACCTGGATTCAAACAACGGGTTCACATTTGACCTGGGGTTTAGGTTCACATTTGACCTGGGTTCAAACAACAGGTTCACATTTGACCTGAAGTTTTGGTTCATATTTGACCTAGTTTCAAACAATGGGTTCACATTTGACCTAAGGTTTAGGTTCACATTTGACCTGGTTTCAAACAACGGGTTCACATTTGACTTGAGGATTAGGTTCACATTTGACCTGGTTTCAAACAATGGGCTCACATTTGACTTGGGGTTTAGGTTCACATTTGACCTGGTTTCAAACAACGGGTTCACATTTGACCTGAGGTTTTGGTTCACATTTGACCTTGGTTCAAACAACAGGTTCACATTTGACCTGAGGTTTAGGTTCACATTTGACTTGGGTTCAAACAACGGGTTCACATTTGACCTGAGGTTTTGGTTCACATTTGACCTGGTTTCAAACAACGGGTTCAAATTTGACCGGAGGTTTAGGTTCACATTTGACCTAGTTTCAAACAATAGGTTCACATTTGACCTGAGGTTTAGGTTCACATTTGACCTGGTTTCAAACAACGGGTTCACATTTGACCTAGTTTCAAACAACGGGTTCCCATTTGACCGATGTTTAGGTTCACATTTGACCTGATTTCAAACAACGGGTTCACATTTGACCTGAGGTTCAGGTTCACATTTGACTTGGGTTCAAACAACGGGTTCACATTTGACCTGGGGTTTAGGTTCACATTTAACCTGGATTCAAACAACGGGTTCAAATTTGACCTGGGGTTTAGGTTCACATTTGACCTGGGTTCAAACAACAGGTTCACATTTGACCTGAAGTTTTGGTTCATATTTGACCTGGTTTCAAACAATGGGTTCACATTTGACCTGAGGTTTAGGTTCACATTTGACCTGGTTTCAAACAACGGGTTCACATTTGACTTGAGGTTTAGGTTCACATTTGACCTGGTTTCAAACAATGGGTTCACATTTGACTTGGGGTTTAGGTTCACATTTGACCTGGTTTCAAACAACGGGTTCACATTTGACCTGAGGTTTTGGTTCACATTTGACCGGGTTTCAAACAACGGGTTCAAATTTGACCAGAGGTTTAGGTTCACATTTGACCTAGTTTCAAACAACAGGTTCACATTTGACCTGAGGTTTAGGTCCACATTTGACCTGGTTTCAAACAACAGGTTCACATTTGACCTGAAGTTTTGGTTCATATTTGACCTAGTTTCAAACAATGGGTTCACATTTGACCTAAGGTTTAGGTTCACATTTGACCTGGTTTCAAACAACGGGTTCACATTTGACTTGAGGATTAGGTTCACATTTGACCTGGTTTCAAACAATGGGTTCACATTTGACTTGAGGTTTAGGTTCACATTTGACCTGGTTTCAAACAACGGGTTCACATTTGACCTAGTTTCAAACAACGGGTTCCCATTTGACCGATGTTTAGGTTCACATTTGACCTGGTTTCAAACAACGGGTTCACATTTGACCTGAGGTTTAGGTTCACATTTGACTTGGTTTCAAACAACGGGTTCACATTTGACCTGGGGTTTAGGTTCACATTTGACCTGGTTTTGGTTCACATTTTACATGGTTTCAAACAACGGGTTCACATTTGACCTGGGGTTTAGGTTCACATTTGACCTGGTTTCAAACAACAGGTTCACAGTTGACCTGAGGTTTAGGTTCACATTTAACCTGGTTTCAAACAACGGGTTCACATTTGACCTGAGGTTTTGATTCACATTTGACCTGGTTTCAAACAACGGGTTCACATTTGACCTGAGGTTTAGGTTCACATTTGACCTACTTTCAAACAACGGGTTCACATTTGACCGAGGTTTAGGTTTACATTTGACCTGGTTTCAAACAACGGGTTCACATTTGACTTTGGGTTTAGGTTCACATTTGACCTGGATTCAAATAACGGGTTCACATTTGACCTGGGATTTAGGTTCACATTTGACCTGGGTTCAAACAACAGGTTCACATTTGACCTGAAGTTTTGGTTCATATTTGACCTGGTTTCAAACAATGGGTTCACATTTGACCTGAGGTTTAGGTTCACATTTGACCTGGTTTCAAACAACGGGTACACATTTGACCTGAGGTTTAGGTTCACATTTGACTTGGGTTCAAACAACGGGTTCACATTTGACCTGGGGTTTAGGTTCACATTTGACCTGGATTCAAACAACGGGTTCACATTTGACCTGGGGTTTAGGTTCACATTTGACCTGGGTTCAAACAACAGGTTCACATTTGACCTGAAGTTTTGGTTCATATTTGACCTAGTTTCAAACAATGGGTTCACATTTGACCTAAGGTTTAGGTTCACATTTGACCTGGTTTCAAACAACGGGTTCACATTTGACTTGAGGATTAGGTTCACATTTGACCTGGTTTCAAACAATGGGTTCACATTTGACTTGGGGTTTAGGTTCACATTTGACCTGGTTTCAAACAACGGGTTCACATTTGACCTGAGGTTTTGGTTCACATTTGACCATGGTTCAAACAACGGGTTCACATTTGACCTGAGGTTTAGGTTCACATTTGACTTGGGTTCAAACAACGGGTTCACATTTGACCTGAGGTTTTGGTTCACATTTGACCTGGTTTCAAACAACGGGTTCAAATTTGACCGGAGGTTTAGGTTCACATTTGACCTAGTTTCAAACAATAGGTTCACATTTGACCTGAGGTTTAGGTTCACATTTGACCTGGTTTCAAACAACGGATTCACATTTGACCTAGTTTCAAACAACGGGTTCCCATTTGACCGATGTTTAGGTTCACATTTGACCTGGTTTCAAACAACGGGTTCACATTTGACCTGAGGTTTAGGTTCACATTTGACTTGGGTTCAAACAACGGGTTCACATTTGACCTGGGGTTTAGGTTCACATTTGACCTGGATTCAAACAACGGGTTCAAATTTGACCTGGGGTTTAGGTTCACATTTGACCTGGGTTCAAACAACAGGTTCACATTTGACCTGAAGTTTTGGTTCATATTTGACCTGGTTTCAAACAACGGGTTCACATTTGACTTGAGGTTTAGGTTCACATTTGACCTGGTATCAAACAATGGGTTCACATTTGACTTGGGGTTTAGGTTCACATTTGACCTGGTTTCAAACAACGGGTTCACATTTGACCTGAGGTTTTGGTTCACATTTGACCTTGTTTCAAACAACGGGTTCACATTTGACCTGAGGTTTAGGTTCACATTTGACTTGGGTTCAAACAACGGGTTCACATTTGACCTGAGGTTTTGGTTCACATTTGACCGGGTTTCAAACAACGGGTTCAAATTTGACCAGAGGTTTAGGTTCACATTTGACCTAGTTTCAAACAACAGGTTCACATTTGACCTGAGGTTTAGGTTCACATTTGACCTGGTTTCAAACAACAGGTTCACATTTGACCTGAAGTTTTGGTTCATATTTGACCTAGTTTCAAACAATGGGTTCACATTTGACCTAAGGTTTAGGTTCACATTTGACCTGGTTTCAAACAACGGGTTCACATTTGACTTGAGGATTAGGTTCACATTTGACCTGGTTTCAAACAATGGGTTCACATTTGACTTGGGGTTTAGCTTCACATTTGACCTGGTTTCAAACAACGGGTTCACATTTGACCTGAGGTTTTGGTTCACATTTGACCTTGTTTCAAACAACGGGTTCACATTTGACCTGAGGTTTAGGTTCACATTTGACTTGGGTTCAAACAACGGGTTCACATTTGACCTGGGGTTTAGGTTCACATTTGACCTGGATTCAAACAACGGGTTCAAATTTGACCTGGGGTTTAGGTTCACATTTGACCTGGGTTCAAACAACAGGTTCACATTTGACCTAAAGTTTTGGTTCATATTTGACCTGGTTTCAAACAATGGGTTCACATTTGACCTGAGGTTTAGGTTCACATTTGACCTGGTTTCAAACAACGAGTTCACATTTGACTTGAGGTTTAGGTTCACATTTGACCTGGTTTCAAACAATGGGTTCACATTTGACTTGGGGTTTAGGTTCACATTTGACCTGGTTTCAAACAACGGGATCACATTTGACCTGAGGTTTTGGTTCACATTTGACCTTGTTTCAAACAACGGGTTCACATTTGACCTGAGGTTTAGGTTCACATTTGACTTGGGTTCAAACAACGGGTTCACATTTGACCTGAGGTTTTGGTTCAAATTTGACCGGGTTTCAAACAACGGGTTCAAATTTGACCGGAGGTTTAGGTTCACATTTGACCTAGTTTCAAACAACAGGTTCACATTTGACCTGAGGTTTAGGTTCACATTTGACCTGGTTTCAAACAACGGGTTCACATTTGACCTAGTTTCAAACAACGGGTTCACATTTGACCTGGGGTTTAGGTTCACATTTGACTTGGTTTTGGTGCACATTTTACATGGTTTCAAACAACGGGTTCACATTTGACCTGGGGTTTAGGTTCACATTTGACCTGGTTTCAAACAACAGGTTCACATTTGACCTGAGGTTTAGGTTCACATTTAACCTGGTTTCAAACAACGGGTTCACATTTGACCTGAGGTTTTGATTCACATTTGACCTGGTTTCAAACAACGGGTTCACATTTGACCTGAGGTTTAGGTTCACATTTGACCTACTTTCAAACAACGGGTTCACATTTGACCGAGGTTTAGGTTTACATTTGACCTGGTTTCAAACAACGGGTTCACATTTGACTTTGGGTTTAGGTTCACATTTGACCTGGATTCAAACAACGGGTTCACATTTGACCTGGGATTTAGGTTCACATTTGACCTGGGTTCAAACAACAGGTTCACATTTGACCTGAAGTTTTGGTTCATATTTGACCTGGTTTCAAACAATGGGTTCACATTTGACTTGAGGTTTAGGTTCACATTTGACCTGAAGTTTTGGTTCATATTTGACCTGGTTTCAAACAACGGGTTCACATTTGACTTGAGGTTTAGGTTCACATTTGACCTGGTATCAAACAATGGGTTCACATTTGACTTGGGGTTTAGGTTCACATTTGACCTGGTTTCAAACAACGGGTTCACATTTGACCTGAGGTTTTGGTTCACATTTGACCTTGTTTCAAACAACGGGTTCACATTTGACCTGAGGTTTAGGTTCACATTTGACTTGGGTTCAAACAACGGGTTCACATTTGACCTGAGGTTTTGGTTCACATTTGACCGGGTTTCAAACAACGGGTTCAAATTTGACCAGAGGTTTAGGTTCACATTTGACCTAGTTTCAAACAACAGGTTCACATTTGACCTGAGGTTTAGGTTCACATTTGACCTGGTTTCAAACAACAGGTTCACATTTGAACTGAAGTTTTGGTTCATATTTGACCTAGTTTCAAACAATGGGTTCACATTTGACCTAAGGTTTAGGTTCACATTTGACCTGGTTTCAAACAACGGGTTCACATTTGACTTGAGGATTAGGTTCACATTTGACCTGGTTTCAAACAATGGGTTCACATTTGACTTGGGGTTTAGGTTCACATTTGACCTGGTTTCAAACAACGGGTTCACATTTGACCTGAGGTTTTGGTTCACATTTGACCTTGTTTCAAACAACGGGTTCACATTTGACCTGAGGTTTAGGTTCACATTTGACTTGGGTTCAAACAACGGGTTCACATTTGACCTGGGGTTTAGGTTCACATTTGACCTGGATTCAAACAACGGGTTCAAATTTGACCTGGGGTTTAGGTTCACATTTGACCTGGGTTCAAACAACAGGTTCACATTTGACCTGAAGTTTTGGTTCATATTTGACCTGGTTTCAAACAATGGGTTCACATTTGACCTGAGGTTTATGTTCACATTTGACCTGGTTTCAAACAACGGGTTCACATTTGACTTGAGGTTTAGGTTCACATTTGACCTGGTTTCAAACAATGGGTTCACATTTGACTTGGGGTTTAGGTTCACATTTGACCTGGTTTCAAACAACGGGATCACATTTGACCTGAGGTTTTGGTTCACATTTGACCTTGTTTCAAACAACGGGTTCACATTTGACCTGAGGTTTAGGTTCACATTTGACTTGGGTTCAAACAACGGGTTCACATTTGACCTGAGGTTTTGGTTCAAATTTGACCGGGTTTCAAACAACGGGTTCAAATTTGACCGGAGGTTTAGGTTCACATTTGACCTAGTTTCAAACAACAGGTTCACATTTGACCTGGTTTCAAACAACGGGTTCACATTTGACCTAGTTTCAAACAACGGGTTCACATTTGACCTGGGGTTTAGGTTCACATTTGACTTGGTTTTGGTGCACATTTTACATGGTTTCAAACAACGGGTTCACATTTGACCTGGGGTTTAGGTTCACATTTGACCTGGTTTCAAACAACAGGTTCACATTTGACCTGAGGTTTAGGTTCACATTTAACCTGGTTTCAAACAACGGGTTCACATTTGACCTGAGGTTTTGATTCACATTTGACCTGGTTTCAAACAACGGGTTCACATTTGACCTGAGGTTTAGGTTCACATTTGACCTACTTTCAAACAACGGGTTCACATTTGACCGAGGTTTAGGTTTACATTTGACCTGGTTTCAAACAACGGGTTCACATTTGACTTTGGGTTTAGGTTCACATTTGACCTGGATTCAAACAACGGGTTCACATTTGACCTGGGATTTAGGTTCACATTTGACCTGGGTCAAACAACAGGTTCACATTTGACCTGAAGTTTTGGTTCATATTTGACCTGGTTTCAAACAATGGGTTCACATTTGACCTGAGGTTTAGGTTCACATTTGACCTGGTTTCAAACAACGGGTACACATTTGACCTGAGGTTTAGGTTCACATTTGACTTGGGTTCAAACAACGGGTTCACATTTGACCTGGGGTTTAGGTTCACATTTGACCTGGATTCAAACAACGGGTTCACATTTGACCTGGGGTTTAGGTTCACATTTGACCTAGGTTCAAACAACAGGTTCACATTTGACCTGAAGTTTTGGTTCATATTTGACCTAGTTTCAAACAATGGGTTCACATTTGACCTAAGGTTTAGGTTCACATTTGACCTGGTTTCAAACAACGGGTTCACATTTGACTTGAGGATTAGGTTCACATTTGACCTGGTTTCAAACAATGGGTTCACATTTGACTTGGGGTTTAGGTTCACATTTGACCTGGTTTCAAACAACGGGTTCACATTTGACCTGAGGTTTTGGTTCACATTTGACCTTGGTTCAAACAACGGGTTCACATTTGACCTGAGGTTTAGGTTCACATTTGACTTGGGTTCAAACAACGGGTTCACATTTGACCTGAGGTTTTGGTTCACATTTGACCTGGTTTCAAACAACGGGTTCAAATTTGACCCGAGGTTTAGGTTCATATTTGACCTAGTTTCAAACAAAATGGTTCACATTTGACCTGAGGTTTAGGTTCACATTTGACCTGGTTTCAAACAACGGGTTCACATTTGACCTAGTTTCAAACAACGGGTTCCCATTTGACCGATGTTTAGGTTCACATTTGACCTGGTTTCAAACAACGGGTTCACATTTGACCTGAGGTTTAGGTTCACATTTGACTTGGGTTCAAACAACGGGTTCACATTTGACCTGGGGTTTAGGTTCACATTTGACCTGGATTCAAACAACGGGTTCAAATTTGACCTGGGGTTTAGGTTCACATTTGACCTGGGTTCAAACAACGGGTTCACATTTGACCTGAGGTTTTGGTTCACATTTGACCTGGTTTCAAACAACGGGTTCAAATTTGACCGGAGGTTTAGGTTCACATTTGACCTAGTTTCAAACAATAGGTTCACATTTGACCTGCGGTTTAGGTTCACATTTGACCTGGTTTCAAACAACGGGTTCACATTTGACCTAGTTTCAAACAACGGGTTCCCATTTGACCGATGTTTAGGTTCACATTTGACCTGGTTTCAAACAACGGGTTCACATTTGACCTGAGGTTTAGGTTCACATTTGACTTGGGTTCACACAACGGGTTCACATTTGACCTGGGGTTTAGGTTCACATTTGACCTGGATTCAAACAACGGGTTCAAATTTGACCTGGGGTTTAGGTTCACATTTGACCTGGGTTCAAACAACAGGTTCACATTTGACCTGAAGTTTTGGTTCATATTTGACCTGGTTTCAAACAACGGGTTCATATTTGACTTGAGGTTTAGGTTCACATTTGACCTGGTTTCAAACAATGGGTTCACATTTGACTTTGGGTTTAGGATCACATTTGACCTGGTTTCAAACAACGGGTTCACATTTGACCTGAGGTTTTGGTTCAAATTTGACCGGGTTTCAAACAACGGGTTCAAATTTGACCGGAGGTTTAGGTTCACATTTGACCTAGTTTCAAACAACAGGTTCACATTTGACCTGGTTTCAAACAACGGGTTCACATTTGACCTAGTTTCAAACAACGGGTTCACATTTGACCTGGGGTTTAGGTTCACATTTGACTTGGTTTTGGTGCACATTTTACATGGTTTCAAACAACGGGTTCACATTTGACCTGGGGTTTAGGTTCACATTTGACCTGGTTTCAAACAACAGGTTCACATTTGACCTGAGGTTTAGGTTCACATTTAACCTGGTTTCAAACAACGGGTTCACATTTGACCTGAGGTTTTGATTCACATTTGACCTGGTTTCAAACAACGGGTTCACATTTGACCTGAGGTTTAGGTTCACATTTGACCTACTTTCAAACAACGGGTTCACATTTGACCGAGGTTTAGGTTTACATTTGACCTGGTTTCAAACAACGGGTTCACATTTGACTTTGGGTTTAGGTTCACATTTGACCTGGATTCAAACAACGGGTTCACATTTGACCTGGGATTTAGGTTCACATTTGACCTGGGTTCAAACAACAGGTTCACATTTGACCTGAAGTTTTGGTTCATATTTGACCTGGTTTCAAACAATGGGTTCACATTTGACCTGAGGTTTAGGTTCACATTTGACCTGGTTTCAAACAACGGGTACACATTTGACCTGAGGTTTAGGTTCACATTTGACTTGGGTTCAAACAACGGGTTCACATTTGACCTGGGGTTTAGGTTCACATTTGACCTGGATTCAAACAACGGGTTCACATTTGACCTGGGGTTTAGGTTCACATTTGACCTAGGTTCAAACAACAGGTTCACATTTGACCTGAAGTTTTGGTTCATATTTGACCTAGTTTCAAACAATGGGTTCACATTTGACCTAAGGTTTAGGTTTACATTTGACCTGGTTTCAAACAACGGGTTCACATTTGACTTGAGGATTAGGTTCACATTTGACCTGGTTTCAAACAATGGGTTCACATTTGACTTGGGGTTTAGGTTCACATTTGACCTGGTTTCAAACAACGGGTTCACATTTGACCTGAGGTTTTGGTTCACATTTGACCTTGGTTCAAACAACGGGTTCACATTTGACCTGAGGTTTAGGTTCACATTTGACTTGGGTTCAAACAACGGGTTCACATTTGACCTGAGGTTTTGGTTCACATTTGACCTGGTTTCAAACAACGGGTTCAAATTTGACCCGAGGTTTAGGTTCATATTTGACCTAGTTTCAAACAATAGGTTCACATTTGACCTGAGGTTTAGGTTCACATTTGACCTGGTTTCAAACAACGGGTTCACATTTGACCTAGTTTCAAACAACGGGTTCCCATTTGACCGATGTTTAGGTTCACATTTGACCTGGTTTCAAACAACGGGTTCACATTTGACCTGAGGTTTAGGTTCACATTTGACTTGGGTTCAAACAACGGGTTCACATTTGACCTGGGGTTTAGGTTCACATTTGACCTGGATTCAAACAACGGGTTCAAATTTGAACTGGGGTTTAGGTTCACATTTGACCTGGGTTCAAACAACGGGTTCACATTTGACCTGAGGTTTTGGTTCACATTTGACCTGGTTTCAAACAACGGGTTCAAATTTGACCGGAGGTTTAGGTTCACATTTGACCTAGTTTCAAACAATAGGTTCACATTTGACCTGAGGTTTAGGTTCACATTTGACCTGGTTTCAAACAACGGGTTCACATTTGACCTAGTTTCAAACAACGGGTTCCCATTTGACCGATGTTTAGGTTCACATTTGACCTGGTTTCAAACAACGGGTTCACATTTGACCTGAGGTTTAGGTTCACATTTGACTTGGGTTCAAACAACGGGTTCACATTTGACCTGGGGTTTAGGTTCACATTTGACCTGGATTCAAACAACGGGTTCAAATTTGACCTGGGGTTTAGGTTCACATTTGACCTGGGTTCAAACAACAGGTTCACATTTGACCTGAAGTTTTGGTTCATATTTGACCTGGTTTCAAACAATGGGTTCATATTTGACTTGAGGTTTAGGTTCACATTTGACCTGGTTTCAAACAATGGGTTCACATTTGACTTTGGGTTTAGGATCACATTTGACCTGGTTTCAAACAACGGGTTCACATTTGACCTGAGGTTTTGGTTCACATTTGACCTTGTTTCAAACAACGGGTTCACATTTGACCTGAGGTTTAGGTTCACATTTGATTTGGGTTCAAACAACGGGTTCACATTTGACCTGAGGTTTTGGTTCACATTTGACCGGGTTTCAAACAACGGGTTCAAATTTGACCAGAGGTTTAGGTTCACATTTGACCTAGTTTCAAACAACAGGTTCACATTTGACCTGAGGTTTAGGTTCACATTTGACCTGGTTTCAAACAACAGGTTCACATTTGACCTGAAGTTTTGGTTCATATTTGACCTAGTTTCAAATAATGGGTTCACATTTGACCTAAGGTTTAGGTTCACATTTGACCTGGTTTCAAACAACGGGTTCACATTTGACTTGAGGATTAGGTTCACATTTGACCTGGTTTCAAACAATGGGTTCACATTTGACTTGGGGTTTAGGTTCACATTTGACCTGGTTTCAAACAACAGGTTCACATTTGACCTGAGGTTTTGGTTCACATTTGACCTTGTTTCAAACAACGGGTTCACATTTGACCTGAGGTTTAGGTTCACATTTGACTTGGGTTCAAACAACGGGTTCACATTTGACCTGGGGTTTAGGTTCACATTTGACCTGGATTCAAACAACGGGTTCAAATTTGACCTGGGGTTTAGGTTCACATTTGACCTGGGTTCAAACAACAGGTTCACATTTGACCTGAAGTTTTGGTACATATTTGACCTGGTTTCAAACAACGGGTTCATATTTGACTTGAGGTTTAGGTTCACATTTGACCTGGTTTCAAACAATGGGTTCACATTTGACTTTGGGTTTAGGATCACATTTGACCTGGTTTCAAACAACGGGTTCACATTTGACCTGAGGTTTTGGTTCACATTTGACCTTGTTTCAAACAACGGGTTCACATTTGACCTGAGGTTTAGGTTCACATTTGATTTGGGTTCAAACAACGGGTTCACATTTGACCTGAGGTTTTGGTTCACATTTGACCGGGTTTCAAACAACGGGTTCAAATTTGACCAGAGGTTTAGGTTCACATTTGACCTAGTTTCAAACAACAGGTTCACATTTGACCTGAGGTTTAGGTTCACATTTGACCTGGTTTCAAACAACAGGTTCACATTTGACCTGAAGTTTTGGTTCATATTTGACCTAGTTTCAAATAATGGGTTCACATTTGACCTAAGGTTTAGGTTCACATTTGACCTGGTTTCAAACAACGGGTTCACATTTGACTTGAGGATTAGGTTCACATTTGACCTGGTTTCAAACAATGGGTTCACATTTGACTTGGGGTTTAGGTTCACATTTGACCTGGTTTCAAACAACAGGTTCGCATTTGACCTGAGGTTTTGGTTCACATTTGACCTTGTTTCAAACAACGGGTTCACATTTGACCTGAGGTTTAGGTTCACATTTGACTTGGGTTCAAACAACGGGTTCACATTTGACCTGGGGTTTAGGTTCACATTTGACCTGGATTCAAACAACGGGTTCAAATTTGACCTGGGGTTTAGGTTCACATTTGACCTGGGTTCAAACAACAGGTTCACATTTGACCTGAAGTTTTGGTACATATTTGACCTGGTTTCAAACAACGGGTTCATATTTGACTTGAGGTTTAGGTTCACATTTGACCTGGTTTCAAACAATGGGTTCACATTTGACTTTGGGTTTAGGATCACATTTGACCTGGTTTCAAACAACGGGTTCACATTTGACCTGAGGTTTTGGTTCACATTTGACCTTGTTTCAAACAACGGGTTCACATTTGACCTGAGGTTTAGGTTCACATTTGATTTGGGTTCAAACAACGGGTTCACATTTGACCTGAGGTTTTGGTTCACATTTGACCGGGTTTCAAACAACGGGTTCAAATTTGACCAGAGGTTTAGGTTCACATTTGACCTAGTTTCAAACAACAGGTTCACATTTGACCTGAGGTTTAGGTTCACATTTGACCTGGTTTCAAACAACAGGTTCACATTTGACCTGAAGTTTTGGTTCATATTTGACCTAGTTTCAAATAATGGGTTCACATTTGACCTAAGGTTTAGGTTCACATTTGACCTGGTTTCAAACAACGGGTTCACATTTGACTTGAGGATTAGGTTCACATTTGACCTGGTTTCAAACAATGGGTTCACATTTGACTTGGGGTTTAGGTTCACATTTGACCTGGTTTCAAACAACAGGTTCACATTTGACCTGAGGTTTTGGTTCACATTTGACCTTGTTTCAAACAACGGGTTCACATTTGACCTGAGGTTTAGGTTCACATTTGACTTGGGTTCAAACAACGGGTTCACATTTGACCTGGGGTTTAGGTTCACATTTGACCTGGATTCAAACAACGGGTTCAAATTTGACCTGGGGTTTAGGTTCACATTTGACCTGGGTTCAAACAACAGGTTCACATTTGACCTGAAGTTTTGGTTCATATTTGACCTGGTTTCAAACAACGGGTTCATATTTGACTTGAGGTTTAGGTTCACATTTGACCTGGTTTCAAACAATGGGTTCACATTTGACTTTGGGTTTAGGATCACATTTGACCAGGTTTCAAACAACGGGTTCACATTTGACCTGAGGTTTTGGTTCACATTTGACCTTGTTTCAAACAACGGGTTCACATTTGACCTGAGGTTTAGGTTCACATTTGATTTGGGTTCAAACAACGGGTTCACATTTGACCTGAGGTTTTGGTTCACATTTGACCGGGTTTCAAACAACGGGTTCAAATTTGACCAGAGGTTTAGGTTCACATTTGACCTAGTTTCAAACAACAGGTTCACATTTGACCTGAGGTTTAGGTTCACATTTGACCTGGTTTCAAACAACAGGTTCATATTTGACCTGAAGTTTTGGTTCATATTTGACCTAGTTTCAAATAATGGGTTCACATTTGACCTAAGGTTTAGGTTCACATTTGACCTGGTTTCAAACAACGGGTTCACATTTGACTTGAGGATTAGGTTCACATTTGACCTGGTTTCAAACAATGGGTTCACATTTGACTTGGGGTTTAGGTTCACATTTGACCTGGTTTCAAACAACAGGTTCACATTTGACCTGAGGTTTTGGTTCACATTTGACCTTGTTTCAAACAACGGGTTCACATTTGACCTGAGGTTTAGGTTCACATTTGACTTGGGTTCAAACAACGGGTTCACATTTGACCTGGGGTTTAGGTTCACATTTGACCTGGATTCAAACAACGGGTTCAAATTTGACCTGGGGTTTAGGTTCACATTTGACCTGGGTTCAAACAACAGGTTCACATTTGACCTGAAGTTTTGGTTCATATTTGACCTGGTTTCAAACAATGGGTTCACATTTGACCTGAGGTTTAGGTTCACATTTGACCTGGTTTCAAACAACGGGTTCACATTTGACTTGAGGATTAGGTTCACATTTGACCTGGTTTCAAACAATGGGTTCAAATTTGACTTGGGGTTTAGGTTCACATTTGACCTGGTTTCAAACAACGGGTTCACATTTGACCTGAGGTTTTGGTTCACATTTGACCTTGTTTCAAACAACGGGTTCACATTTGACCTGAGGTTTAGGTTCACATTTGACTTGGGTTCAAACAACGGGTTCACATTTGACCTGAGGTTTTGGTTCACATTTGACCTGGTTTCAAACAACGGGTTCAAATTTGACCGGAGGTTTAGGTTCACATTTGACCTAGTTTCAAACAATAGGGTCACATTTGACCTGAGGTTTAGGTTCACATTTGACATGGTTTCAAACAACGGGTTCACATTTGACCTAGTTTCAAACAACGGGTTCCCATTTGACCGATGTTTAGGTTCACATTTGACCTGGTTTCAAACAACGGGTTCACATTTGACCTGAGGTTTAGGTTCACATTTGACTTGGGTTCAAACAACGGGTTCACATTTGACCTGGGGTTTAGGTTCACATTTGACCTGGATTCAAACAACGGGTTCAAATTTGACCTGGGGTTTAGGTTCACATTTGACCTGGGTTCAAACAACAAGTTCACATTTGACCTGAAGTTTTGGTTCATATTTGACCTGGTTTCAAACAATGGGTTCACATTTGACCTGAGGTTTAGGTTCACATTTGACCTGGTTTCAAACAACGGGTTCACATTTGACTTGAGGATTAGGTTCCCATTTAACCTGGTTTCAAACAATGGGTTCACATTTGACTTGGGGTTTAGGTTTACATTTGACCTGGTTTCAAACAACGGGTTCACATTTGACCTGAGGTTTTGGTTCACATTTGACCTTGTTTCAAACAACGGGTTCACATTTGACCTGAGGTTTAGGTTCACATTTGACTTGGGTTCAAACAACGGGTTCACATTTGACCTGAGGTTTTGGTTCACATTTGACCTGGTTTCAAACAACGGGTTCAAATTTGACCGGAGGTTTAGGTTCACATTTGACCTAGTTTCAAACAACAGGTTCACATTTGACCTGAGGTTTAGGTTCACATTTGACCTGGTTTCAAACAACGGGTTCACATTTGACCTAGTTTCAAACAACGGGTTCCCATTTGATCGATGTTTCGGTTCACTTTTGACCTGGTTTCAAACAACGGGTTCACATTTGACCTGAGGTTTAGATTCACATTTGACTTGGTTTCAAACAACGGGTTCACATTTGACCTGGGGTTTAGGTTCACATTTGACCTGGTTTTGGTTCACATTTTACATGGTTTCAAACAACGGGTTCACATTTGACCTGGGGTTTAGGTTCACATTTGACCTGGTTTCAAACAACAGGTTCACATTTGCCCTGAGGTTTAGGTTCACATTTAACCTGGTTTCAAACAACAGGTTCACATTTGACCTGAGGTTTTGATTCACATTTGACCTGGTTTCAAACAACGGGTTCACATTTGACCTGAGGTTTAGGTTCACATTTGACCTACTTTCAAACAACGGGTTCACATTTGACCGAGGTTTAGGTTTACATTTGACCTGGTTTCAAACAACGGGTTCACATTTGACTTTGGGTTTAGGTTCACATTTGACCTGGATTCAAACAACGGGTTCACATTTGACCTGGGGTTTAGGTTCACATTTGACCTGGGTTCAAACAACAGGTTCACATTTGACCTGAAGTTTTGGTTCATATTTGACCTGGTTTCAAACAATGGGTTCACATTTGACCTGAGGTTTAGGTTCACATTTGACCTGGTTTCAAACAACGGGTACACATTTGACCTGAGGTTTAGGTTCACATTTGACTTGGGTTCAAACAACGGGTTCACATTTGACCTGGGGTTTAGGTTCACATTTGACCTGGATTCAAACAACGGGTTCACATTTGACCTGGGGTTTAGGTTCACATTTGACCTGGGTTCAAACAACAGGTTCACATTTGACCTGAAGTTTTGGTTCATATTTGACCTTGTTTCAAACAATGGGTTCACATTTGCCCTGAGGTTTAGGTTCACATTTAACCTGGTTTCAAACAACAGGTTCACATTTGACCTGAGGTTTTGATTCACATTTGACCTGGTTTCAAACAATGGGTTCAAATTTGACTTGGGGTTTAGGTTCACATTTGACCTGGTTTCAAACAACGGGTTCACATTTGACCTGAGGTTTTGGTTCACATTTGACCTTGTTTCAAACAACGGGTTCACATTTGACCTGAGGTTTAGGTTCACATTTGACTTGGGTTCAAACAACGGGTTCACATTCGACCTGAGGTTTTGGTTCACATTTGACCTGGTTTCAAACAACGGGTTCAAATTTGACCGGAGGTTTAGGTTCACATTTGACCTAGTTTCAAACAATAGGGTCACATTTGACCTGAGGTTTAGGTTCACATTTGACATGGTTTCAAACAACGGGTTCACATTTGACCTAGTTTCAAACAACGGGTTCCCATTTGACCGATGTTTAGGTTCACATTTGACCTGGTTTCAAACAACGGGTTCACATTTGACCTGAGGTTTAGGTTCACATTTGACTTGGGTTCAAACAACGGGTTCACATTTGACCTGAGGTTTAGGTTCACATTTGACCTGGATTCAAACAACGGGTTCAAATTTGACCTGGGGTTTAGGTTCACATTTGACCTGGGTTCAAACAACAGGTTCACATTTGACCTGAAGTTTTGGTTCATATTTGACCTGGTTTCAAACAATGGGTTCACATTTGACCTGAGGTTTAGGTTCACATTTGACCTGGTTTCAAACAACGGGTTCACATTTGACCTGAGGTTTAGGTTCACATTTGACCTAGTTTTAAACAACTGGTTCACATTTGACCGAGGTTTAGGTTTACATTTGACCTGGTTTCAAACAACGAGTTCACATTTGACTTGAGGTTTAGGTTCACATTTGACCTGGTTTCAAACAACGGGTTCACATTTGACCTGGGGTTTAGGTTTACATTTGACCTGCTTTTGGTTCACATTTGACATGGTTTCATACAACGGGTTAACATTTGACCTGGGGTTTGGGTTCACATTTGACCTAGTTTCAAACAACGGGTTCACAATTGACCTGTGGTTTAGGTTCGCATTTGACCTGGTTTCAAACAACGGGTTCACATTTGACCTGAGGTTTAGGTTCACATTTGACCAGGTTTCAAACAACGGGTTCACATTTGACCTGAGGTTTTGGTTCACATATGACCTGGTTTCAAACAACGGGTTCGTATTTGACTTGAGGTTTAGGTTCACATTTGACCTGGGTTCAAACAACAGGTTCACATTTGACCTGAGGTTTTGGTTCAAATTTGACCTGGTTTCAAACAACCGGTTCACATTTGACCTGAGGTTTAGGTTCACATTTGACCTAGTTTCAAACAACGGGTTCACATTTGACCTGGGGTTTAGGTTCACATTTGACCTGGTTTCAAACAACGAGTTCATATTTGACCTGAGGTTTAAGGACACATTTGACCTGGTTTCAAACAACGAGTTCAAATTTGACATGGGGTTTAGGTTCACATTTGACCTGGTTTCAAACAGCGGGTTCACATTTGACTTGAGGTTTAGGTTCACATTTGACCTGGGTTCAAACAACGGGTTCACATTTGACCTGAGGTTTTGGTTCACATTTGACCTGGTTTCAAACAACGAGTTCACATTTCACCCGAGGTTTAGGTTCACATTTAACATGAGGTTTAGGTTAACATTTGACCTGGTTTCAAACAATGGGTTCACATTTGACATGAGGTTTAGGTTCACATTTGACCTGGTTTCAAACAATGGGTTCACATTTGACTTGAGATTTAGGTTCACATTTGACCTTATTTCAAACAACGAGTTCACATTTGACCCTAGGTTTTGGTTCACATTTGACCTAGTTTCAAACAATGGGTTCACATTTGACCTGAGGTTTAGGTTCACATTTGACCTGAGGTTTAGGTTCACATTTGACTTGGTTTCAAACAACGGGTTCAGATTTGACATGAGGTTTAGGTTCACATTTGACCTGGTTTCAAACAACGGGTTCACATTTGACCCGAGGTTTAGGTTCACATTTGACCTGGTTTCAAATAACCGGTTCACATTTGACCTGAGGTTTTGGTTCACATTTGACCTGGTTTCAAACAAGGGGTTTACATTTGACCTGAGGTTTAGGTTGACATTTGACCTGGGTTCAAACAACGGGTTCACATTTGACCGAGGTTTAGGTTTACATTTGACCTGGTTTCAAACAACGGGTTCACATTTGACTTGAGGTTTAGGTTCACATTAGACCTGGTTTCAAACAACGTGTTCACATTTGACTTGAGGTTTAGGTTCACATTTGACCTGGGTTCAAACAATGGGTTCACATTTGACCTGAGGTTTTGGTTAACATTTGACCTGGTTTCAAACAACGGGTTCACATTTGACCTGAGGTTTAGGTTCACATTTGACCTAGTTTCAAACAACGGGTTCACATTTGACCGAGGTTTAGGTTTACATTTGACCTGGTTTCAAACAACGGGTTCACATTTGACTTGAGGTTTAGGTTCACATTTGACCTGGATTCAAACAACGGGTTCACATTTGACCTGGGTTAAAACAACAGGTTCACATCTGACCTGAAGTTTTAGTTCTTATTTGACCTGGTTTCAAACAATGGGTTCACATTTGACCTGAGGTTTAGGTTCACATTTGACCTGGTTTCAAACAACGGGTTCACATTTGACTTGAGGTTTAGGTTCACATTTGACCTGGTTTCAAATAATGGGTTCACATTTAACTTGGGGTTTAGGTTCACATTTGACCTGGTTTCAAACAACGGGTTCACATTTGACCTGAGGTTTTGGTTCACATATGACCTGGTTTCAAACAACGGGTTCGTATTTGACTTGAGGTTTAGGTTCACATTTGACCTGGGTTCAAACAACAGGTTCACATTTGACCTGAGGTTTTGGTTCAAATTTGACCTGGTTTCAAACAACCGGTTCACATTTGACCTGAGGTTTAGGTTCACATTTGACCTAGTTTCAAACAACGGGTTCACATTTGACCTGGGGTTTAGGTTCACATTTGACCTGGTTTCAAACAACGAGTTCATATTTGACCTGAGGTTTAAGGACACATTTGACCTGGTTTCAAACAACGAGTTCAAATTTGACATGGGGTTTAGGTTCACATTTGACCTGGTTTCAAACAGCGGGTTCACATTTGACTTGAGGTTTAGGTTCACATTTGACCTGGGTTCAAACAACGGGTTCACATTTGACCTGAGGTTTTGGTTCACATTTGACCTGGTTTCAAACAACGCGTTCACATTTCACCCGAGGTTTAGGGTCACATTTGACCTGAGGTTTAGGTTCACATTTAACATGAGGTTTAGGTTAACATTTGACCTGGTTTCAAACAATGGGTTCACATTTGACATGAGGTTTAGGTTCACATTTGACCTGGTTTCAAACAATGGGTTCACATTTGACTTGAGATTTAGGTTCACATTTGACCTTATTTCAAACAACGAGTTCACATTTGACCCTAGGTTTTGGTTCACATTTGACCTAGTTTCAAACAATGGGTTCACATTTGACCTGAGGTTTAGGTTCACATTTGACCTGAGGTTTAGGTTCACATTTGACTTGGTTTCAAACAACGGGTTCAGATTTGACATGAGGTTTAGGTTCACATTTGACCTGGTTTCAAACAACGGGTTCACATTTGACCCGAGGTTTAGGTTCACATTTGACCTGGTTTCAAATAACCGGTTCACATTTGACCTGAGGTTTTGGTTCACATTTGACCTGGTTTCAAACAAGGGGTTTACATTTGACCTGAGGTTTAGGTTGACATTTGACCTGGGTTCAAACAACGGGTTCACATTTGACCGAGGTTTAGGTTTACATTTGACCTGGTTTCAAACAACGGGTTCACATTTGACTTGAGGTTTAGGTTCACATTAGACCTGGTTTCAAACAACGTGTTCACATTTGACTTGAGGTTTAGGTTCACATTTGACCTGGGTTCAAACAATGGGTTCACATTTGACCTGGCGTTTTGGTTAACATTTGACCTGGTTTCAAACAACGGGTTCACATTTGACCTGAGGTTTAGGTTCACATTTGACCTAGTTTCAAACAACGGGTTCACATTTGACCGAGGTTTAGGTTTACATTTGACCTGGTTTTAAACAACGGGTTCACATTTGACTTGAGGTTTAGGTTCACATTTGACCTGGATTCAAACAACGGGTTCACATTTGACCTGGGTTAAAACAACAGGTTCACATTTGACCTGAAGTTTTAGTTCTTATTTGACCTGGTTTCAAACAATGGGTTCACATTTAACCTGAGGTTTAGGTTCACATTTGACCTGGTTTCAAACAACGGGTTCACATTTGACTTGAGGTTTAGGTTCACATTTGACCTGGTTTCAAATAATGGGTTCACATTTAACTTGGGGTTTAGGTTCACATTTGACCTGGTTTCAAACAACGGGTTCACATTTGTCCTGAGGTTTAGGTTCACATTTGACTAGGGTTCAAACAACGGGTTCACATTTGACATGAGGTTTAGGTTCACATTTGACCTGGTTTCAAACAATGGGTTCACATTTGACTTGAGATTTAGGTTCACATTTGACCTTGTTTCAAACAACGGGTTGACATTTGACCCTAGGTTTTGGTTCACATTTGACCTTGTTTCAAACAACGGGTTCACATTTGACCTGAGGTTTAGGTTCACATTTGACTAGGGTTCAAACAACGGGTTCACATTTGACCTGAGGTTTTGGTTCACATTTGACCAGGTTTCAAACAACGGGTTCAAATTTGACCCGAGGTTTAGGTTCACATTTGACCTAGTTTCAAACAACAGGCTCACATTTGACATGAGGTTTAGGTTCACATTTGACCTGGTTTCAAACAACGGGTTCACATTTGACCTGACGTTTAGGTTCACATTTGACCTGGTTTCAAACAACGGGTTCACATTTCACCTGGGGTTTTGGTTCACATTTGACCCGGTTTTAGTTCACATTTGACCTGGTTTTGGTTCACATTTGACCTGAGGTTCAGGTTCACATTTGACCTGGTTTCCAACAGTGGGTTCACATTTCACCTGGGGTTTTGGTTCACATTTGACCTGGTTTTGGTTCATATTTGACGTGAGGTTCAGGTTCACATTTGACCCGGTTTCAAACAACAGGTTCACATTTGACCTAGTTTCAAACAACGGGTTCACAATTGACCTGTGGTTTAGGTTCGCATTTGACATGGTTTCAAACAACGGGTTCACATTTGACCTGAGGTTTAGGTTCACATTTGACCAGGTTTCAAACAACGGGTTCACATTTGACCTGAGGTTTTGGTTCACATATGACCTGGTTTCAAACAACGAGTTCGTATTTGACTTGAGGTTTAGGTTCACATTTGACCTGGGTTCAAACAACAGGTTCACATTTGACCTGAGGTTTTGGTTCAAATTTGACCTGGTTTCAAACAACCGGTTCACATTTGACCTGAGGTTTAGGTTCACATTTGACCTAGTTTCAAACAACGGGTTCACATTTGACCTGGGGTTTAGGTTCACATTTGACCTGGTTTCAAACAACGAGTTCATATTTGACCTGAGGTTTAAGGACACATTTGACCTGGTTTCAAACAACGAGTTCAAATTTGACATGGGGTTTAGGTTCACATTTGACCTGGTTTCAAACAGCGGGTTCACATTTGACTTGAGGTTTAGGTTCACATTTAACCTGGGTTCAAACAACGGGTTCACATTTGACCTGAGGTTTTGGTTCACATTTGACCTGGTTTCAAACAACGAGTTCACATTTCACCCGAGGTTTAGGGTCACATTTGACCTGAGGTTTAGGTTCACATTTAACATGAGGTTTAGGTTAACATTTGACCTGGTTTCAAACAATGGGTTCACATTTGACATGAGGTTTAGGTTCACATTTGACCTGGTTTCAAACAATGGGTTCACATTTGACTTGAGATTTAGGTTCACATTTGACCTTGTTTCAAACAACGGGTTCACATTTGACCCTAGGTTTTGGTTCACATTTGACCTGGTTTCAAACAATGGGTTCACATTTGACCTGAGGTTTAGGTTCACATTTGACTTGGTTTCAAACAATGGGTTCAGATTTGACATGAGGTTTAGGTTCACATTTGACCTGGTTTCAAACAACGGGTTCACATTTGACCCGAGGTTTAGGTTCACATTTGACCTGGTTTCAAACAACCGGTTCACATTTGACCTGAGGTTTTGGTTCACATTTGACCTGGTTTCAAACAAGGGGTTTACATTTGACCTGAGGTTTAGGTTGACATTTGACCTGGGTTCAAACAACGGGTTCACATTTGACCGGGGTTTAGGTTTACATTTGACCTGGTTTCAAACAACGGGTTCACATTTGACTTGAGGTTTAGGTTCACATTAGACCTGGTTTCAAACAACGTGTTCACATTTGACTTGAGGTTTAGGTTCACATTTGACCTGGGTTCAAACAATGGGTTCACATTTGACCTGAGGTTTTGGTTAACATTTGACCTGGTTTCAAACAACGGGTTCACATTTGACCTGAGGTTTAGGTTCACATTTGACCTAGTTTCAAACAACGGGTTCACATTTGACCGAGGTTTAGGTTTACATTTGACCTGGTTTCAAACAACGGGTTCACATTTGACTTGAGGTTTAGGTTCACATTTGACCTGGATTCAAACAATGGGTTCACATTTGACCTGGGTTCAAACAACAGGTTCACATTTGACCTGAAGTTTTAGTTCTTATTTGACCTGGTTTCAAACAATGGGTTCACATTTGACCTGAGGTTTAGGTTCACATTTGACCTGTTTTCAAACAACGGGTTCACATTTGACTTGAGGTTTAGGTTCACATTTGACCTGGTTTCAAATAATGGGTTCACATTTAACTTGGGGTTTAGGTTCACATTTGACCTTGTTTTAAACAACGGGTTCATATTTGACCTGAGGTTTAGGTTCACATTTGACTAGGGTTCAAACAACGGGTTCACATTTGACCTGAGGTTTTGGTTCACATTTGAGCTGGTTTCAAACAACGGGTTCAAATTTGACCCGAGGTTTAGGTTCACATTTGACCTAGTTTCAAACAACCGGCTCACATTTGACCTGAGGTTTAGGTTCACATTTGACCTGGTTTCAAACAACGGGTTCACATTTCACCTGGGGTTTTGGTTCACATTTGACCTGGTTTTAGTTCACATTTGACTTGGTTTTGGTTCACATTTGACCTGAGGTTCAGGTTCACATTTGACCTGGTTTCAAACAATGGGTTCACATTTCACCTGGGGTTTTGGTTCACATTTGACCTGGTTTTGGTTCATATTTGACGTGAGGTTCAGGTTCACATTTGACCCGGTTTCAAACAACAGGTTCACATTTGACCTGTGTTTTAGGTTCACATTTGACCTGGTTTCAAACAACGGATTCACATTTGACATGAGGTTTAGGTTCACATTTGTAGTGGTTTCAAACAACTGGTTCACACTTGAACTAAGGTTTTGGTTCACATTTCACCTGGTTTCAAACAACGGGTTCACATTTGACCTGAGGTTTAGATTCACATTTGACCTAGGTTCAAACAACAGGTTCAGGTTTGACCTGAGGTTTTGGTTCACATTTGACCTGGTTTCAAACAACGGGTTCACATTTGACCTGAGGTTTAGGTTCACATTTGACCTGGGTTCAAACACTAGGTTCATGTTTGACCTGAGGTTTTGGTTCACATTTGGCCTGGTTTCAAACAACAGGTTCACATTTGACCTGAGGTTTAGGTTCAGATTTGACCTAGTTTCAAACAACGGGTTCACATTTGACTTGAGGTTTAGGTTCACATTTGACCTGGTTTCAAACAAAGGGTTCACATTTAACCTGGAGTTTTGGTTCACATTTGGCCTGCTTTCAAACAACGGGTTCACATGTGACCTGAGGTTTAGTTTCACATTTGACTTGGGTTCAAACAACGGGTTCACATTTGACCTGAGGTTTTGGTTCACATTTGACCTGGTTTCAAACAACGGGTTCAAATTTGACCCGAGGTTTAGGTTCACATTTGACCTAGTTTCAAACAACAGGCTCACATTTGACCTGAGGTTTAGGTTCACATTTGACCTGGTTTCAAACGACGGGTTCACATTTGACCTGACGTTTAGGTTCACATTTGACCTGGTTTCAAACAACGGGTTCACATTTCACCTGGGGTTTTGGTTCACATTTGACCTAGTTTTAGTTCACATTTGACCTGGTTTTGGTTCACATTTGACCTGAGGTTCAGGTTCACATTTGACCTGGTTTCAAACAATGGGTTCACATTTCACCTGGGGTTTTGGTTCACATTTGACCTGGTTTTGGTTCATATTTGACGTGAGGTTCAGGTTCACATTTGACCCGGTTTCAAACAACAGGTTCACATTTGACCTGTGTTTTAGGTTCACATTTGACCTGGTTTCAAACAACGGGTTCACATTTGACATGAGGTTTAGGTTCACATTTGTAGTGGTTTCAAACAACTGGTTCACACTTGAACTAAGGTTTTGGTTCACATTTCACCTGGTTTCAAACAACGGGTTCACATTTGACCTGAGGTTTAGATTCACATTTGACCTAGGTTCAAACAACAGGTTCAGGTTTGACCTGAGGTTTTGGTTCACATTTGACCTGGTTTCAAACAACGGGTTCACATTTGACCTGAGGTTTAGGTTCACATTTGACCTGGGTTCAAACAATAGGTTCATGTTTGACCTGAGGTTTTGGTTCACATTTGGCCTGGTTTCAAACAACAGGTTCACATTTGACCTGAGGTTTAGGTTTAGATTTGACCTAGTTTCAAACAACGGGTTCACATTTGACTTGAGGTTTAGGTTCACATTTGACCTGGTTTCAAACAAAAGGTTCACATTTGACCTGGAGTTTTGGTTCACATTTGGCCTGCTTTCAAACAACGGGTTCACATGTGACCTGAGGTTTAGTTTCACATTTGACTTGGGTTCAAACAACAGGTTCACATTTGACCTGAGGTTTTGGTTCACATTTAACATGGTTTCAAACAACGGGTTCACATTTGACCTGGGGTTTAGGTTCACATTTGACTTGGTTTCAAACAACGGGTTCACATTTGACGTGAAGTTTAGGTTCACATTTGACCTGGTTTTAAACAACGGGCTCACATTTGACCTGAGGTTTAGGCTCACATTTGACCAGGTTTGAAACAACGGGTTCACATTTGACCTGGGGTTTAGGTTTACATTTGACCTGGTTTTGTTCACATTTGACCTGGTTTCAAACAACGGGTTCACATTTGACCTGAGGTTTAGGGTCACATTTGACCTGATTTCAAACAACGGGTTCACATTTGACCTGAGGTTTTGGTTCACATTTGACCTTGTTTCAAACAACGGGTTCACATTTGACCTGAGGTTTAGGTTCACATTTGACTAGGGTTCAAACAACGGGTTCACATTTGACCTGAGGTTTTGATCACATTTAACCTGGTTTCAAACAACGGGTTCAAATTTGACCGGAGGTTTAGGTTCACATTTGACCTAGTTTCAAACAACAGGCTCACATTTGACCTGAGGTTTAGGTTCACATTTGACCTGGTTTCAAACAATGGGTTCACATTTGACCTGAGGTTTAGGTTCACATTTGACCTGGTTTCAAACAACGGGTTCACATTTCACCTGGGGTTTTGGTTCACATTTGACCTGGTTTTAGTTCACATTTGACCTGGTTTTGGTTCACATTTGACCTGAGGTTCAGGTTCACATTTGACCTGGTTTCAAACAATGGGTTCACATTTCAGCTGGGGTTTTGGTTCACATTTGACCTGGTTTTGGTTCATATTTGACGTGAGGTTCAGGTTCACATTTGACCCGGTTTCAAACAACAGGTTCACATTTGACCTGTGTTTTAGGTTCACATTTGACCTGGTTTCAAACAACGGGTTCACATTTGACATGAGGTTTAGGTTCACATCTGTAGTGGTTTCAAACAACTGGTTCACACTTGAACTAAGGTTTTGGTTCACATTTCACCTGGTTTCAAACAACGGGTTCACATTTGACCTGAGGTTTAGATTCACATTTGACCTAGGTTCTAACAACAGGTTCACGTTTGACCTGAGGTTTTGGTTCATATTTGACCTGGTTTCAAACAACGGGTTCACATTTGACCTGAGGTTTAGGTTCACATTTGACCTGGTTTCAAACAACGGGTTCACATTTGACCGAGGTTTAGGTTTACATTTGACCTGGTTTCAAACAACGGGTTCACATTTGACTTGAGGTTTAGGTTCACATTTGACCTGGATTCAAACAACGGGTTCACATTTGACCTGGGGTTTAGGTTCACATTTGACCTTGGTTCAAACAACAGGTTCACATTTGACCTGAAGTTTTGGTTCTTATTTGACCTGGTTTCAAACAATGGGTTCACATTTGACCTGAGGTTTAGGTTCACATTTGACCTGGTTTTAAACAACGGGTTCACATTTGACTTGAGGTTTAGGTTCACATTTGACCTGGTTTCAAATAATGGGTTCACATTTAACTTGGGGTTTAGGTTCACATTTGACCTGGTTTCAAACAACGGGTTCACATTTGACGTGAAGTTTAGGTTCACATTTTACCTGGTTTTAAACAATGGGTTCACATTTGACCTGAGGTTTAGGCTCACATTTGACAAGGTTTCAAACAACGGGTTCACATTTGACCTGGGGTATAGGTTTACATTTGACCTGGTTTTGTTCACATTTGACCTGGTTTCAAACAACGGGTTCACATTTGACCTGAGGTTTAGGGTCACATTTGACCTGATTTCAAACAACGGGTTCACATTTGACCTGAGGTTTAGGTTCACATTTGACCTGGTTTCAAACAACGGGTTCACATTTGACCTGAGGTTTTGGTTCACATTTAATCTGGATTCAAACAACGGGTTCACATTTGACCTGAGGTTTAGGTTCACATTTGACCTGGTTTCAAACAATGGGCTCACATTTGACATTAGGTTTAGGTTCAAATTTGACCTAGTTTCAAACAACGGGTTCACATTTGACCTGAGGTTTAGGTTCACATTTGACCTGGTTTCAAACAACGGGTTCACATTTGACCCTAGGTTTTGGTTCACATTTGACCTGGTTTCAAACAATGGGTTCTAATTTGACCTGAGGTTTAGGTTCACATTTGACTTGGTTTCAAACAATGGGTTCAGATTTGACATGAGGTTTAGGTTCACATTTGACCTGGTTTCAAACAACGGGTTCACATTTCACCTGGGGTTTTGGTTCACATTTGACCTGGTTTTAGTTCACATTTGACCTGGTTTTGGTTCACATTTGACCTGAGGTTCAGGTTCACATTTGACCTGGTTTCAAACAATGGGTTCACATTTCACCTGGGGTTTTGGTTCACATTTGACCTGGTTTTGGTTCATATTTGACGTGAGGTTCAGGTTCACATTTGACTCGGTTTCAAACAACAGGTTCACATTTGACATGTGTTTTAGGTTCACATTTGACCTGGTTTCAAACAACGGGTTCACATTTGACATGAGGTTTAGGTTCACATCTGTAGTGGTTTCAAACAACTGGTTCACACTTGAACTAAGGTTTTGGTTCACATTTCACCTGGTTTCAAACAACGGGTTCACATTTGACCTGAGGTTTAGATTCACATTTGACCTAGGTTCTAACAACAGGTTCACGTTTGACCTGAGGTTTTGGTTCACATTTGACCTGGTTTCAAACAACGGGTTCACATTTGACCTGAGGTTTAGGTTCACATTTGACCTGGTTTCAAACAACGAGTTCACATTTGACCAAGGTTTAGGTTTACATTTGACCTGGTTTCAAACAACGGGTTCACATTTGACTTGAGGTTTAGGTTCACATTTGACCTGGTTTCAAATAACGGGTTCACATTTGACTTGAGGTTTAGGTTCACATTTGACCTGGTTTCAAATAATGGGTTCACATTTAACTTGGGGTTTAGGTTCACATTTGACCTGGTTTCAAACAACGGGTTCACATTTGACGTGAAGTTTAGGTTCACATTTGACCTGGTTTTAAACAACGGGTTCACATTTGACCTGAGGTTTAGGCTCACATTTGACAAGGTTTCAAACAACGGGTTCACATTTGACCGGGGGTTTAGGTTTACATTTGACCTGGTTTTGTTCACATTTGACCTGGTTTCAAACAACGGGTTCACATTTGACCTGAGGTTTAGGGTCACATTTGACCTGATTTCAAACAACGGGTTCACATTTGACCTGAGGTTTAGGTTCACATTTGACCTGGTTTCAAACAACGGGTTCACATTTGACCTGAGGTTTTGGTTCACATTTAATCTGGATTCAAACAACGGGTTCACATTTGACCTGGTTTCAAACAATGGGCGCACATTTGACATTAGGTTTAGGTTCAAATTTGACCTAGTTTCAAACAACGGGTTCACATTTGACCTGAGGTTTAGGTTCACATTTGACCTGGTTTCAAACAACGGGTTCACATTTGACCCTAGGTTTTGGTTCACATTTGACCTGGTTTCAAACAATGGGTTCAAATTTGACCTGAGGTTTAGGTTCACATTTGACCTGAGGTTTAGGTTCACATTTGACTTGGTTTCAAACAATGGGTTCAGATTTGACATGAGGTTTAGGTTCACATTTGACTTGGTTTCAAACAACGGGTTCACATTTCACCTGGGGTTTTGGTTCACATTTGACCTGGTTTTAGTTCACATTTGACCTGGTTTTGGTTCACATTTGACCTGAGGCTCAGGTTCACATTTGACCTGGTTTCAAACAATGGGTTCACATTTCACCTGGGGTTTTGGTTCACATTTGACCTGGTTTTGGTTCATATTGGACGTGAGGTTCAGGTTCACATTTGACCCGGTTTCAAACAACAGGTTCACATTTGACCTGTGTTTTAGGTTCACATTTGACCTGGTTTCAAACAACTGGTTCACATTTGACATGAGGTTTAGGTTCACATCTGTAGTGGTTTCAAACAACTGGTTCACACTTGAACTAAGGTTTTGGTTCACATTTCACCTGGTTTCAAACAACGGGTTCACATTTGACCTGAGGTTTAGATTCACATTTGACCTAGGTTCTAACAACAGGTTCACGTTTGACCTGAGGTTTTGGTTCACATTTGACCTGGTTTCAAACAACGGGTTCACATTTGACCTGAGGTTTAGGTTCACATTTGACCTGGTTTCAAACAACGGGTTCACATTTGACCGAGGTTTAGGTTCACATTTGACCTGGTTTCAAACAACGGGTTCACATTTGACTTGAGGTTTAGGTTCACATTTGACCTGGTTTCAAATAATGGGTTCACATTTCACCTGGGGTTTTGGTTCACATTTGACCTGGTTTTAGTTCACATTTGACCGGGTTTTGGTTCACATTTGACCTGAGGTTCAGGTTCACATTTGACCTGGTTTCAAACAATGGGTTCACATTTCACCTGGGGTTTTGGTTCACATTTGACCTGGTTTTGGTTCATATTTGACGTGAGGTTCAGGTTCACATTTGACTCGGTTTCAAACAACAGGTTCACATTTGACATGTGTTTTAGGTTCACATTTGACCTGGTTTCAAACAACGGGTTCACATTTGACATGAGGTTTAGGTTCACATCTGTAGTGGTTTCAAACAACTGGTTCACACTTGAACTAAGGTTTTGGTTCACATTTCACCTGGTTTCAAACAACGGGTTCACATTTGACCTGAGGTTTAGATTCACATTTGACCTAGGTTCTAACAACAGGTTCACGTTTGACCTGAGGTTTTGGTTCACATTTGACCTGGTTTCAAACAACGGGTTCACATTTGACCTGAGGTTTAGGTTCACATTTGACATGGTTTCAAACAACGAGTTCACATTTGACCAAGGTTTAGGTTTACATTTGACCTGGTTTCAAACAACGGGTTCACATTTGACTTGAGGTTTAGGTTCACATTTGACCTGGTTTCAAATAACGGGTTCACATTTGACTTGAGGTTTAGGTTCACATTTGACCTGGTTTCAAATAATGGGTTCACATTTAACTTGGGGTTTAGGTTCACATTTGACCTGGTTTCAAACAACGGGTTCACATTTGACGTGAAGTTTAGGTTCACATTTGACCTGGTTTTAAACAACGGGTTCACATTTGACCTGAGGTTTAGGCTCACATTTGACAAGGTTTCAAACAACGGGTTCACATTTGACCGGGGGTTTAGGTTTACATTTGACCTGGTTTTGTTCACATTTGACCTGGTTTCAAACAACGGGTTCACATTTGACCTGAGGTTTAGGGTCACATTTGACCTGATTTCAAACAACGGGTTCACATTTGACCTGAGGTTTAGGTTCACATTTGACCTGGTTTCAAACAACGGGTTCACATTTGACCTGAGGTTTTGGTTCACATTTAATCTGGATTCAAACAACGGGTTCACATTTGACCTGGTTTCAAACAATGGGCGCACATTTGACATTAGGTTTAGGTTCAAATTTGACCTAGTTTCAAACAACGGGTTCACATTTGACCTGAGGTTTAGGTTCACATTTGACCTGGTTTCAAACAACGGGTTCACATTTGACCCTAGGTTTTGGTTCACATTTGACCTGGTTTCAAACAATGGGTTCAAATTTGACCTGAGGTTTAGGTTCACATTTGACCTGAGGTTTAGGTTCACATTTGACTTGGTTTCAAACAATGGGTTCAGATTTGACATGAGGTTTAGGTTCACATTTGACTTGGTTTCAAACAACGGGTTCACATTTCACCTGGGGTTTTGGTTCACATTTGACCTGGTTTTAGTTCACATTTGACCTGGTTTTGGTTCACATTTGACCTGAGGCTCAGGTTCACATTTGACCTGGTTTCAAACAATGGGTTCACATTTCACCTGGGGTTTTGGTTCACATTTGACCTGGTTTTGGTTCATATTGGACGTGAGGTTCAGGTTCACATTTGACCCGGTTTCAAACAACAGGTTCACATTTGACCTGTGTTTTAGGTTCACATTTGACCTGGTTTCAAACAACTGGTTCACATTTGACATGAGGTTTAGGTTCACATCTGTAGTGGTTTCAAACAACTGGTTCACACTTGAACTAAGGTTTTGGTTCACATTTCACCTGGTTTCAAACAACGGGTTCACATTTGACCTGAGGTTTAGATTCACATTTGACCTAGGTTCTAACAACAGGTTCACGTTTGACCTGAGGTTTTGGTTCACATTTGACCTGGTTTCAAACAACGGGTTCACATTTGACCTGAGGTTTAGGTTCACATTTGACCTGGTTTCAAACAACGGGTTCACATTTGACCGAGGTTTAGGTTCACATTTGACCTGGTTTCAAACAACGGGTTCACATTTGACTTGAGGTTTAGGTTCACATTTGACCTGGTTTCAAATAATGGGTTCACATTTAACTTGGGGTTTAGGTTCACATTTGACCTGGTTTCAAACAACGGGTTCACATTTGACGTGAAGTTTAGGTTCACATTTTACCTGGTTTTAAACAATGGGTTCACATTTGACCTGAGGTTTAGGCTCACATTTGACAAGGTTTCAAACAACGGGTTCACATTTGACCTGGGGTTTAGGTTTACATTTGACCTGGTTTTGTTCACATTTGACCTGGTTTCAAACAACGGGTTCACATTTGACCTGAGGTTTAGGGTCACATTTGACCTGATTTCAAACAACGGGTTCACATTTGACCTGAGGTTTAGGTTCACATTTGACCTGGTTTCAAACAACGGGTTCACATTTGACCTGAGGTTTTGGTTCACATTTAATCTGGATTCAAACAACGGGTTCACATTTGACCTGAGGTTTAGGTTCACATTTGACCTGGTTTCAAACAATGGGTTCACATTTGACATTAGGTTTAGGTTCAAATTTGACCTAGTTTCAAACAACGGGTTCACATTTGACCTGAGGTTTAGGTTCACATTTGACCTGGTTTCAAACAACGGGTTCACATTTGACCCTAGGTTTTGGTTCACATTTGACCTGGTTTCAAACAATGGGTTCAAATTTGACCTGAGGTTTAGGTTCACATTTGACTTGGTTTCAAACAATGGGTTCAGATTTGACATGAGGTTTAGGTTCACATTTGACCTGGTTTCAAACAACGGGTTCACATTTCACCTGGGGTTTTGATTCACATTTGACCTGGTTTTAGTTCACATTTGACCTGGTTTTGGTTCACATTTGACCTGAGGTTCAGGTTCACATTTGACCTGGTTTCAAACAATGGGTTCACATTTCACCTGGGGTTTTGGTTCACATTTGACCTGGTTTTGGTTCATATTTGACGTGAGGTTCAGGTTCACATTTGACCCGGTTTCAAACAACAGGTTCACATTTGACCTGTGTTTTAGGTTCACATTTGACCTGGTTTCAAACAACGGGTTCACATTTGACATGAGGTTTAGGTTCACATCTGTAGTGGTTTCAAACAACTGGTTCACACTTGAACTAAGGTTTTGGTTCACATTTCACCTGGTTTCAAACAACGGGTTCACATTTGACCTGAGGTTTAGATTCACATTTGACCTAGGTTCTAACAACAAGTTCACGTTTGACCTGAGGTTTTGGTTCACATTTGACCTGGTTTCAAACAACGGGTTCACATTTGACCTGAGGTTTAGGTTCACATTTGACCTGGTTTCAAACAACGAGTTCACATTTGACCGAGGTTTAGGTTTACATTTGACCTGGTTTCAAACAATGGGTTCACATTTGACTTGAGGTTTAGGTTCACATTTGACCTGGTTTCAAACAACGGGTTCACATTTGACTTGAGGTTTAGGTTCACATTTGACCTGGTTTCAAATAATGGGTTCACATTTAACTTGGGGTTTAGGTTCACATTTGACCTGGTTTCAAACAACGGGTTCACATTTGACGTGAAGTTTAGGTTCACATTTGACCTGGTTTTAAACAACGGGTTCACATTTGACCTGAGGTTTAGGCTCACATTTGACAAGGTTTCAAACAACGGGTTCACATTTGACCTGGGGTTTAGGTTTACATTTTACCTGGTTTTGTTCACATTTGACCTGGTTTCAAACAACGGGTTCACATTTGACCTGAGGTTTAGGGTCACATTTAACCTGATTTCAAACAACGGGTTCACATTTGACCTGAGGTTTAGGTTCACATTTGACCTGGTTTCAAACAACGGGTTCACATTTGACCTGAGGTTTTGGTTCACATTTAATCTGGATTCAAACAACGGGTTCACATTTGACCTGGTTTCAAACAATGGGCGCACATTTGACATTAGGTTTAGGTTCAAATTTGACCTAGTTTCAAACAACGGGTTCACATTTGACCTGAGGTTTAGGTTCACATTTGACCTGGTTTCAAACAACGGGTTCACATTTGACCCTAGGTTTTGGTTCACATTTGACCTGGTTTCAAACAATGGGTTCAAATTTGACCTGAGGTTTAGGTTCACATTTGACCTGAGGTTTAGGTTCACATTTGACTTGGGTTCAAACAATGGGTTCAGATTTGACATGAGGTTTAGGTTCACATTTGACTTGGTTTCAAACAACGGGTTCACATTTCACCTGGGGTTTTGGTTCACATTTGACCTGGTTTTAGTTCACATTTGACCTGGTTTAGGTTCACATTTGACCTGGTTTCAAACAACGGGTTCACATTTGACCTGAGGTTTTGGTTCACATTTAATCTGGATTCAAACAACGGGTTCACATTTGACCTGAGGTTTAGGTTCACATTTGACCTGGTTTCAAACAATGGGTTCACATTTGACATTAGGTTTAGGTTCAAATTTGACCTAGTTTCAAACAACGGGTTCACATTTGACCTGAGGTTTAGGTTCACATTTGACCTGGTTTCAAACAACGGGTTCACATTTGACCCTAGGTTTTGGTTCACATTTGACCTGGTTTCAAACAATGGGTTCAAATTTGACCTGAGGTTTAGGTTCACATTTGACTTGGTTTCAAACAATGGGTTCAGATTTGACATGAGGTTTAGGTTCACATTTGACCTGGTTTCAAACAACGGGTTCACATTTCACCTGGGGTTTTGATTCACATTTGACCTGGTTTTAGTTCACATTTGACCTGGTTTTGGTTCACATTTGACCTGAGGTTCAGGTTCACATTTGACCTGGTTTCAAACAATGGGTTCACATTTCACCTGGGGTTTTGGTTCACATTTGACCTGGTTTTGGTTCATATTTGACGTGAGGTTCAGGTTCACATTTGACCCGGTTTCAAACAACAGGTTCACATTTGACCTGTGTTTTAGGTTCACATTTGACCTGGTTTCAAACAACGGGTTCACATTTGACATGAGGTTTAGGTTCACATCTGTAGTGGTTTCAAACAACTGGTTCACACTTGAACTAAGGTTTTGGTTCACATTTCACCTGGTTTCAAACAACGGGTTCACATTTGACCTGAGGTTTAGATTCACATTTGACCTAGGTTCTAACAACAAGTTCACGTTTGACCTGAGGTTTTGGTTCACATTTGACCTGGTTTCAAACAACGGGTTCACATTTGACCTGAGGTTTAGGTTCACATTTGACCTGGTTTCAAACAACGAGTTCACATTTGACCGAGGTTTAGGTTTACATTTGACCTGGTTTCAAACAATGGGTTCACATTTGACTTGAGGTTTAGGTTCACATTTGACCTGGTTTCAAACAACGGGTTCACATTTGACTTGAGGTTTAGGTTCACATTTGACCTGGTTTCAAATAATGGGTTCACATTTAACTTGGGGTTTAGGTTCACATTTGACCTGGTTTCAAACAACGGGTTCACATTTGACGTGAAGTTTAGGTTCACATTTGACCTGGTTTTAAACAACGGGTTCACATTTGACCTGAGGTTTAGGCTCACATTTGACAAGGTTTCAAACAACGGGTTCACATTTGACCTGGGGTTTAGGTTTACATTTTACCTGGTTTTGTTCACATTTGACCTGGTTTCAAACAACGGGTTCACATTTGACCTGAGGTTTAGGGTCACATTTAACCTGATTTCAAACAACGGGTTCACATTTGACCTGAGGTTTAGGTTCACATTTGACCTGGTTTCAAACAACGGGTTCACATTTGACCTGAGGTTTTGGTTCACATTTAATCTGGATTCAAACAACGGGTTCACATTTGACCTGGTTTCAAACAATGGGCGCACATTTGACATTAGGTTTAGGTTCAAATTTGACCTAGTTTCAAACAACGGGTTCACATTTGACCTGAGGTTTAGGTTCACATTTGACCTGGTTTCAAACAACGGGTTCACATTTGACCCTAGGTTTTGGTTCACATTTGACCTGGTTTCAAACAATGGGTTCAAATTTGACCTGAGGTTTAGGTTCACATTTGACCTGAGGTTTAGGTTCACATTTGACTTGGGTTCAAACAATGGGTTCAGATTTGACATGAGGTTTAGGTTCACATTTGACTTGGTTTCAAACAACGGGTTCACATTTCACCTGGGGTTTTGGTTCACATTTGACCTGGTTTTAGTTCACATTTGACCTGGTTTTGGTTCACATTTGACCTGAGGCTCAGGTTCACATTTGACCTGGTTTCAAACAATGGGTTCACATTTCACCTGGGGTTTTGGTTCACATTTGACCTGGTTTTGGTTCATATTGGACGTGAGGTTCAGGTTCACATTTGACCCGGTTTCAAACAACAGGTTCACATTTGACCTGTGTTTTAGGTTCACATTTGACCTGGTTTCAAACAACGGGTTCACATTTGACATGAGGTTTAGGTTCACATCTGTAGTGGTTTCAAACAACTGGTTCACACTTGAACTAAGGTTTTGGTTCACATTTCACCTGGTTTCAAACATCGGGTTCACATTTGACCTGAGGTTTAGATTCACATTTGACCTAGGTTCTAACAACAGGTTCACGTTTGACCTGAGGTTTTGGTTCACATTTGACCTGGTTTCAAACAACGGGTTCACATTTGACCTGAGGTTTAGGTTCACATTTGACCTGGTTTCAAACAACGGGTTCACATTTGACCGAGGTTTAGGTTTACATTTGACCTGGTTTCAAACAACGGGTTCACATTTGACTTGAGGTTTAGGTTCACATTTGACCTGGATTCAAACAACGGGTTCACATTTGACCTGGGGTTTAGGTTCACATTTGACCTGGGTTCAAACAACAGGTTCACATTTGACCTGAAGTTTTGGTTCTTATTTGACCTGGTTTCAAACAATGGGTTCACATTTGACCTGAGGTTTAGGTTCACATTTGACCTGGTTTCAAACAACGGGTTCACATTTGACTTGAGGTTTAGGTTCACATTTGACCTGGTTTCAAATAATGGGTTCACATTTAACTTGGAGTTTAGGTTCACATTTGACCAGGTTTCAAACAACGGGTTCACATTTGACGTGAAGTTTAGGTTCACATTTAACCTGGTTTTAAACAACGGGTTCACATTTGACCTGAGGTTTAGGCTCACATTTGACAAGGTTTCAAACAACGGGTTCACATTTGACCTGGGGTTTAGGTTTACATTTGACCTGGTTTTGTTCACATTTGACCTGGTTTCAAACAACGGGTTCACATTTGACCTGAGGTTTAGGGTCACATTTGACCTGATTTCAAACAACGGGTTCACATTTGACCTGAGGTTTAGGTTCACAATTGACCTGGTTTCAAACAACGGGTTCACATTTGACCTGAGGTTTTGGTTCACATTTAATCTGGATTCAAACAACGGGTTCACATTTGACCTGAGGTTTAGGTTCACATTTGACCTGGTTTCAAACAATGGGTTCACATTTGACATTAGGTTTAGGTTCAAATTTGACCTAGTTTCAAACAACGGGTTCACATTTGACCTTAGGTTTAGGTTCACATTTGACCTGGTTTCAAACAACGGGTTCACATTTGACCCTAGGTTTTGGTTCACATTTGACCTGGTTTCAAACAATGGGTTCAAATTTGACCTGAGGTTTAGGTTCACATTTGACCTGAGGTTTAGGTTCACATTTGACTTGGTTTCAAACAATGGGTTCAGATTTGACATGAGGTTTAAGTTCACATTTGACCTGGTTTCAAACAACGGGTTCACATTTGACCCGAGGTTTAGGTTCACATTTGACCTGGTTTCAAACAACGGGTTCACATTTGACCTGAGGTTTTGGTTCACATTTGACCTGGTTTCAAACAAGGGGTTTACATATGACCTGAGGTTTAGGTTGAAATTTGACCTGGGTTCAAACAACGGGTTCACATTTGACCGAGGTTTAGGTTTACATTTGACCTGGTTTCAAACAACGGGTTCACATTTGACTTGAGGTTTAGGTTCACATTAGACCTGGTTTCAAACAACGTGTTCACATTTGACTTGGGGTTTAGGTTCACATTTGACCTGGGTTCAAACAATGGGTTCACATTTGACCTGAGGTTTTGGTTAACATTCGACCTGGTTTCAAACAACGGGTTCACATTTGACCTGAGGTTTAGGTTCACATTTGACCTTGTTTCAAACAACGGGTTCACATTTGACCTAGGTTTAGGTTTACATTTGACCTAGTTTCAAACAATGGGTTCACATTTGACTTGAGGTTTAGGTTCACATTTGACCTGGATTCAAACAACGGGTTCACATTTGACCTGGGGTTTAGGTTCACATTTGACCTGGGTTCAAACAACAGGTTCACATTTGACCTGAAGTTTTGGTTCTTATTTGACCTGGTTTCAAACAATGGGTTAACATTTGACCTGAGGTTTAGGTTCACATTTGACCTGGTTTCAAACAACGGGTTCACATTTGACTTGAGGTTTAGGTTCACATTTGACCTGGTTTCAAATAATGGGTTCACAGTTAACTTGGGGTTTAGGTTCACATTTGACCTGGTTTCAAACAACGGGTTCACATTTGACCTGAGGTTTTGGTTCACATTTGACCTTGTTTCAAACAACGGGTTCACATTTGACCTGAGGTTTATGTTCACATTTGACTAGGGTTCAAACAATGGGTTCATATTTGACCTGAGGTTTTGGTTCACATTTGGCCTGGTTTCAAACAACGGGTTCAAATTTGACCGGAGGTTTAGGTTCACATTTGACCTAGTTTCAAACAACAGGTTCACATTTGACCTGAGGTTTAGGTTCACATTTGACCTGGTTTCAAACAACGGGTTCACATTTGACCTGAGGTTTAGGTTCACATTTGACCTGGTTTCAAACAACGGGTTCACATTTCACCTGGAGTTTTGGTTCACATTTGACCTGGTTTTAGTTCACATTTGACCTGGTTTTGGTTCACATTTGACCTGAGGTTCAGGTTCACATTAGACCTGGTTTCAAACAATGGGTTCACATTTCACCTGGGGTTTTGGTTCACATTTGACCTGGTTTTGGTTCATATTTGACGTGAGGTTCTGGTTCACATTTGACCTGGTTTCAAACAACAGGTTCACATTTGACCTGTGTTTTAGGTTCACATTTGACCTGGTTTCAAACAACGGGTTCACATTTGACATGAGGTTTAGGTTCACATTTGGAGTGGTTTCAAACAACTCGTTCACACTTGAACTAAGGTTTTGGTTCACATTTCACCTGGTTTCAAACAACGGGTTCACATTTGACCTGAGGTTTAGATTCACATTTGACCTAGGTTCTAACAACAGGTTCACGTTTGACCTGAGGTTTTGGTTCACATTTGACCTGGTTTCAAACAACGGGTTCACATTTTACCTGAGGTTTAGGTTCACATTTGACCTGGGTTCAAACAATAGGTTCATGTTTGACCTGAGGTTTTGGTTCACATTTGACCTGGTTTCAAACAACAGGTTCACATTTGACCTGAGGTTTAGGTTCAGATTTGACCTAGTTTCAAACAACGGGTTCACATTTGACTTGAGGTTTAGGTTCACATTTGACCTGGTTTCAAACAAAGGGTTCACATTTGACCTGGAGTTTTGGTTCACATTTGGCCTGCTTTCAAACAACGGGTTCACATGTGACCTGAGGTTTAGTTTCACATTTGACTTGGGTTCAAACAACGGGTTCACATTTGACCTGAGGTTTTGGTTCACATTTAACACGGTTTCAAACAACGGGTTCACATTTGACCTGGGGTTTAGGTTCACATTTGACCTCGTTTCAAACAACGGGTTCACATTTGACGTGAAGTTTAGGTTCACATTTGACCTGGTTTTAAACAACGGGTTCACATTTGACCTGAGGTTTAGGCTCACATTTGACCTGGGTTCAAACAACAGGTTCACATTTGACCTGAGGTTTAGGGTCACATTTGACCTGAGGTTTTGGTTCACATTTAATCTGGATTCAAACAACGGGTGCACATTTGACCTGAGGTTTAGGTTCACATTTGACCTGGTTTCAAACAATGGGCTCACATTTGACATTAGGTTTAGGTTCAAATTTGACCTAGTTTCAAACAACGGGTTCACATTTGACCTGAGGTTTAGGTTCACATTTGAACTGGTTTCAAACAACGGGTTCACATTTGACCTGAGGTTTTGGTTCACATTTGACCTGGTTTCAAACAACGTGTTCACATTTGACCTGAGGTTTAGGTTCACATTTGACCTGGGTTCAAACAACAGGTTCACATTTGATCTGAAGTTTTGTTTCTTATTTGACCTGGTTTCAAACAATGGGTTCACATTTGACCTGAGGTTTAGGTTCACATTTGACCAGGTTTCAAACAACGGGTTCACATTTGACTTGAGGTTTAGGTTCACATTTGACCTGGTTTCAAATAATGGGTTCACATTTAACCTGGGGTTTAGGTTCACATTTGACCTGGTTTCAAACAACGGGTTCACATTTGACCTGAGGTTTTGGTTCACATTGGACTAGGGTTCAAACAATGGGTTCACATTTGACATGAGGTTTTGGTTCACATTTGACCTGGTTTCAAACAATGGGTTCAAATTTGACCGGAGGTTTAGGTTCACATTTGACCTAGTTTCAAACAACAGGTTCACATTTGACCTGAGGTTTAGGTTCACATTTGACCTGGTTTCAAACAACGGGTTCACATTTGATCTGAGGTTTAGGTTCACATTTGACCTGGTTTCAAACAACGGGTTCACATTTCACCTGGGGTTTTGGTTCACTTTTGACCTGGTTTTAGTTCACATTTGACCTGGTTTTGGTTCACATTTGACTTGAGGTTCAGGTTCACATTTGACCTGGTTTCAAACAATGGGTTCACATTTCACCTGGGGTTTTGCTTCACATTTGACCTGGTTTTGGTTCATATTTGACGTGAGGTTCAGGTTCACATTTGACCTGGTTTCAAACAACAGGTTCACATTTGACCTGTGTTTTAGGTTCACATTTGACCTGGTTTCAAACAACGGGTTCACATTTGACATGAGGTTTAGGTTCACATTTGGAGTGGTTTCAAACAACTCGTTCACACTTGAACTAAGGTTTTGGTTCACATTTCACCTGGTTTCAAACAACGGGTTCACATTTGACCTGAGGTTTAGATTCACATTTGACCTAGGTTCTAACAACAGGTTCACGTTTGACCTGAGGTTTTGGTTCACATTTGACCTGGTTTCAAACAACGGGTTCACATTTTACCTGAGGTTTAGGTTCACATTTGACCTGGGTTCAAACAATAGGTTCATGTTTGACCTGAGGTTTTGGTTCACATTTGACCTGGTTTCAAACAACAGGTTCACATTTGACCTGAGGTTTAGGTTCAGATTTGACCTAGTTTCAAACAACGGGTTCACATTTGACTTGAGGTTTAGGTTCACATTTGACCTGGTTTCAAACAAAGGGTTCACATTTGACCTGGAGTTTTGGTTCACATTTGGCCTGCTTTCAAACAACGGGTTCACATGTGACCTGAGGTTTAGTTTCACATTTGACTTGGGTTCAAACAACGGGTTCACATTTGACCTGAGGTTTTGGTTCACATTTAACATGGTTTCAAACAACGGGTTCACATTTGACCTAGGGTTTAGGTTCACATTTGACCTCGTTTCAAACAACGGGTTCACATTTGACGTGAAGTTTAGGTTCACATTTGACCTGGTTTTAAACAACAGGTTCACATTTGACCTGAGGTTTAGGCTCACATTTAACCTGGGTTCAAACAACAGGTTCACATTTGACCTGAGGTTTAGGGTCACATTTGACCTGAGGTTTTGGTTCACATTTAATCTGGATTCAAACAACGGGTGCACATTTGACGTGAGGTTTAGGTTCACATTTGACCTGGTTTCAAACAATGGGCTCACATTTGACATTAGGTTTAGGTTCAAATTTGACCTAGTTTCAAACAACGGGTTCACATTTGACCTGAGGTTTAGGTTCACATTTGACCTGGTTTCAAACAACGGGTTCACATTTGACCTGAGGTTTTGGTTCACATTTGACCTGGTTTCAAACAACGTGTTCACATTTGACCTGAGGTTTAGGTTCACATTTGACCTGGGTTCAAACAACAGGTTCACATTTGACCTGAAGTTTTGGTTCTTATTTGACCTGGTTTCAAACAATGGGTTCACATTTGACCTGAGGTTTAGGTTCACATTTGACCCGGTTTCAAACAACGGGTTCACATTTGACTTGAGGTTTAGGTTCACATTTGACCTGGTTTCAAATAATGGGTTCACATTTAACCTGGGGTTTAGGTTCACATTTGACCTGGTTTCAAACAACGGGTTCACATTTGACCTGAGGTTTTGGTTCACATTTGACCTTGTTTCAAACAACGGGTTCACATTTGACCTGAGGTTTAGGTTCACATTTGACTAGGGTTCAAACAATGGGTTCACATTTGACATGAGGTTTTGGTTCACATTTGACCTGGTTTCAAACAACGGGTTCAAATTTGACCGGAGGTTTAGGTTCACATTTGACCTAGTTTCAAACAACAGGTTCACATTTGACCTGAGGTTTAGGTTCACATTTGACCTGGTTTCAAACAACGGGTTCACATTTGATCTGAGGTTTAGGTTCACATTTGACCTGGTTTCAAACAACGGGTTCACATTTCACCTGGGGTTTTGGTTCACATTTGACCTGGTTTTAGTTCACATTTGACCTGGTTTTGGTTCACATTTGACCTGAGGTTCAGGTTCACATTTGACCGGGTTTCAAACAACAGGTTCACATTTGACCTGTGTTTTAGGTTCACATTTGACCTGGTTTCAAACAACGGGTTCACATTTGACATGAGGTTTAGGTTCACATTTGTAGTGGTTTCAAACAACTGGTTCACACTTGAACTAAGGTTTTGGTTCACATTTCACCTAGTTTCAAACAACGGGTTCACATTTGACCTGAGGTTTAGATTCACATTTGACCTAGGTTCTAACAACAGGTTCACGTTTGACCTGAGGTTTTGGTTCATATTTGACCTGGTTTCAAACAACGGGTTCACATTTGACCTGAGGTTTAGGTTCACATTTGACCTGGGTTCAAACAATAGGTTCATGTTTGACCTGAGGTTTTGGTTCACATTTGACCTGGTTTCAAACAACAGGTTCACATTTGACCTGAGGTTTAGGTTCAGATTTGACCTAGTTTCAAACAACGGGTTCACATTTGACTTGAGGTTTAGGTTCACATTTGACCTGGTTTCAAACAAAGGGTTCACATTTGACCTGGAGTTTTGGTTCACATTTGGCCTGCTTTCAAACAACGGGTTCACATGTGACCTGAGGTTTAGTTTCACATTTGACATGGGTTCAAACAACGGGTTCACATTTGACCTGAGGTTTTCGTTCACATTTAACATGGTTTCAAACAACGGGTTCCCATTTGACCTGGGGTTTAGGTTCACATTTGACCTGGTTTTAAACAACGGGTTCACATTTGACCTGAGGTTTAGGCTCACATTTGACCTGGGTTCAAACAACGGGTTCACATTTGACCTGAGGTTTTGGTTCACATTTAATCTGGATTCAAACAACGGGTGCACATTTGACCTGAGGTTTAAGTTCACATTTGACCTGGTTTCAAACAATGGGCTCACATTTGACATTAGGTTTAGGTTCAAATTTGACCTAGTTTCAAACAACGGGTTCACATTTGACCTGAGGTTTAGGGTCACATTTGACCTGGTTTCAAACAACGGGTTCACATTTGACCTGAGGTTTTGGTTCACATTTGACCTGGTTTCAAACAACGTGTTCACATTTGACCTGGGTTCAAATAATAGGTTCATGTTTGACCTGAGGTTTTGGTTCACATTTGACCTGGTTTCAAACAACAGGTTCACATTTGACCTGAGGTTTAGGTTCAGATTTGACGTAGTTTCAAACAACGGGTTCACATTTGACTTGAGGTTTAGGTTCACATTTGACCTGGTTTCAAACAAAGGGTTCACATTTGACCTGGAGTTTTGGTTCACATTTGACCTGAGGTTTTGGTTCATATTTGACCTGGTTTCAAACAACGGGTTCACATTTGACCTGAGGTTTAGGTTCACATTTGACCTGGGTTCAAACAATAGGTTCATGTTTGACCTGAGGTTTTGGTTCAGATTTGACCTGGTTTCAAACAACAGGTTCACATTTGACCTGAGGTTTAGGTTCAGATTTGACCTAGTTTCAAACAACGGGTTCACATTTGACTTGAGGTTTAGGTTCACATTTGACCTGGTTTCAAACAAAGGGTTCACATTTGACCTGGAGTTTTGGTTCACATTTGGCCTGCTTTCAAACAACGGGTTCACATGTGACCTGAGGTTTAGTTTCACATTTGACATGGGTTCAAACAACGGGTTCACATTTGACCTGAGGTTTTCGTTCACATTTAACATGGTTTCAAACAACGGGTTCACATTTGACCTGGGGTTTAGGTTCACATTTGACCTCGTTTCAAACAACGGGTTCACATTTGACGTGAAGTTTAGGTTCACATTTGACCTGGTTTTAAACAACGGGTTCACATTTGACCTGAGGTTTAGGCTCACATTTGACCTGGGTTCAAACAACGGGTTCACATTTGACCTGAGGTTTTGGTTCACATTTAATCTGGATTCAAACAACGGGTGCACATTTGACCTGAGGTTTAAGTTCACATTTGACCTGGTTTCAAACAATGGGCTCACATTTGACATTAGGTTTAGGTTCAAATTTGACCTAGTTTCAAACAACGGGTTCACATTTGACCTGAGGTTTAGGGTCACATTTGACCTGGTTTCAAACAACGGGTTCACATTTGACCTGAGGTTTTGGTTCACATTTGACCTGGTTTCAAACAACGTGTTCACATTTGACCTGGGTTCAAATAATAGGTTCATGTTTGACCTGAGGTTTTGGTTCACATTTGACCTGGTTTCAAACAACAGGTTCACATTTGACCTGAGGTTTAGGTTCAGATTTGACGTAGTTTCAAACAACGGGTTCACATTTGACTTGAGGTTTAGGTTCACATTTGACCTGGTTTCAAACAAAGGGTTCACATTTGACCTGGAGTTTTGGTTCACATTTGGCCTGCTTTCAAACAACGGGTTCACATGTGACCTGAGGTTTAGTTTCACATTTGACATGGGTTCAAACAACGGGTTCACATTTGACCTGAGGTTTTGGTTCACATTTAACATGGTTTCAAACAACGGGTTCACATTTGACCTGGGGTTTAGGTTCACATTTGACCTCGTTTCAAACAACGGGTTCACATTTGACGTGAAGTTTAGGTTCACATTTGACCTGGTTTTAAACAACGGGTTCACATTTGACCTGAGGTTTAGGCTCACATTTGACCTGGGTTCAAACAACGGGTTCACATTTGACCTGAGGTTTTGGTTCACATTTAATCTGGATTCAAACAACGGGTGCACATTTGACCTGAGGTTTAAGTTCACATTTGACCTGGTTTCAAACAATGGGCTCACATTTGACATTAGGTTTAGGTTCAAATTTGACCTAGTTTCAAACAACGGGTTCACATTTGACCTGAGGTTTAGGGTCACATTTGACCTGGTTTCAAACAACGGGTTCACATTTGACCTGAGGTTTAGGTTCACATTTGACCTGGGTTCAAACAACAAGTTCACATTTGACCTGAAGTTTTGGTTCTTATTTGACCTGGTTTCAAACAATGGGTTCACATTTGACCTGAGGTTTAGGTTCACATTTGACCAGGTTTCAAACAACGGGTTCACATTTGACTTGAGGTTTAGGTTCACATTTGACCTAGTTTCAAATAATGGGTTCACATTTAACCTGGGGTGTAGGTTCACATTTGACCTGGTTTCAAACAACGGGTTCACATTTGACCTGAGGTTTTGGTTCACATTTGACCTTGTTTCAAACAACGGGTTCACATTTGACTTGAGGTTTAGGTTCACATTTGACCTAGTTTCAAACAACAGGTTCACATTTGACCTGAGGTTTAGGTTCACATTTGACCTGGTTTCAAACAACGGGTTCACATTTGACCTGAGGTTTAGGTTCACATTTGACCTGGTTTCAAACAACGGGTTCACATTTCACCTGGGGTTTTGGTTCATATTTGACCTGGTTTTAGTTCACATTTGACCTAGTTTTGGTTCACATTTGACCTGAGGTTCAGGTTAACATTTGACCTGGTTTCAAACAATGGGTTCACATTTCACCTGGGGTTTTGGTTCACATTTGACCTGGTTTTGGTTCATATTTGACGTGAGGTTCAGGTTCACATTTGACCTGGTTTCAAACAACAGGTTCACATTTGACTTGTGTTTTAGGTTCACATTTGACCTGGTTTCAAACAACGGGTTCACATTTGACATGAGGTTTAGGTTCACATTTGTAGTGGTTTCAAACAACTGGTTCACACTTGAACTAAGGTTTTGGTTCACATTTCACCTGGTTTCAAACAACGGGTTCACATTTGACCTGAGGTTTAGATTCACATTTGACATAGGTTCTAACAACAGGTTCACGTTTGACCTGAGGTTTTGGTTCACATTTGACCTGGTTTCAAACAACGGGTTCACATTTGACCTGAGGTTTAGGTTCACATTTGACCTGGGTTCAAACAATAGGTTCATGTTTGACCTGAGGTTTTGGTTCACATTTGACCTGGTTTCAAACAACAGGTTCACATTTGACCTGAGGTTTAGGTTCAGATTTGACCTAGTTTCAAACAACGGGTTCATATTTGACATGAGGTTTAGGTTCACATTTGACCTGGTTTCAAACAAAGGGTTCACATTTGACCTGGAGTTTTGGTTCACATTTGGCCTGCTTTTAAACAACGGGTTTACATGTGACCTAAGGTTTAGTTTCACATTTGACTTGAGCTTTTGGTTCACATTTAACATGGTTTCAAACAACGGGTTCACATTTGACCTGGGGTTTAGGTTCACATTTGACCTGGTTTTAAACAACGGGTTCAAATTTGACCTGAGGTTTAGGCTCACATTTGACCAGGTTTCAAACAACGAGTTCACATTTGACCTGGGGTTTAGGTTTACATTTGACCTGGTTTTGTTCACATTTGACCTGGTTTCAAACAACGGGTTCACATTTGACCTGAGGTTTAGGGTCACATTTGACCTGATTTCAAACAACGGGTTCACATTTGACCTTAGGTTTAGGTTCACATTTGACCTGGTTTCAAACAACGGGTTCACATTTGACCTGAGGTTTTGGTTCACATTTAATCTGGATTCAAACAACGGGTTCACATTTGACATTAGGTTTAGGTTCAAATTTGAGCTAGTTTCAAACAACGTGTTCACATTTGACCTGAGGTTTATGTTCACATTTGACTTGGGTTCAAACAATAGGTTCACATTTGACCTGGTTTAAAACAACGGGTTCACATTTGACCTAAGGTTTAGATTCATATTTTTCCTGGTTTCAAACAACGGGTTCACATTTGACTTGAGGTTTAGGTTCACATTTGACCTGGTTTCAAACAAAGGGTTCACATTTGACCTGGAGTTTTGGTTCACATTTGACTTGCTTTCAAACAACAGGTTCACATGTGACCTGAGGTTTAGTTTCACATTTAACATGGTTTCAAACAACGGGTTCACATTTGACCTGGGGTTTAGGTTCACATTTGACCTGGTTTCAAACAACGGGTTCACATTTGACGTGAAGTTTAGGTTCACATTTGGCCTGATTTTAAACAACGGGTTCACATTTGACCTGAGGTTTAGGCTCATATTTGACCAGGTTTCAAACAACGGGTTCACATTTGACCTGGGGTTTAGGTTCACATTTGACCAGGTTTTGTTCACATTTGACCTGGTTTCAAACAACGGGTTCACATTTGACCTGAGGTTTAGGGTCACATTTGACCTGATTTCAAACAACGGGTTCATATTTGACCCGAGGTTTAGGTTCACATTTGACCTGGTTTCAAACAACGGGTTCACATTTGACCTGAGGTTTTGGTTCACATTTGACCAGGTTTCAAACAATGGGCTCACATTTGACATTAGGTTTAGGTTCAAATTTGACCTAGTTTCAAACAACGGGTTCTCATTTGACCTGAGGTTTAGGTTCACATTTGACCTGGTTTCAAACAAGGGGTTCACATTTGACTTGAGGTTTAGGTTCACATTTGACCTGGTTTCAAACAAAGGGTTCACATTTGACCTGGAGTTTTGGTTCACATTTGACCTGCTTTCAAACAACGGGTTCACATGTGACCTGAGGTTTAGTTTCACATTTGACTTGGGTTCAAACAACGGGTTCACATTTGACCTGAGGTTTAGCTTCACATTTGACCTTGGTTCAGATTTGAACTGAGATTTAGGTTCACATTTGACCTAGTTTCAAACAACAGGTTCACATTTGACTTGAGGTTTAGGTTAACATTTGACCTGGTTTCAAACACCGCGTTCACATTTGAACTGAGGTTTTGGTTCACATTTGACCTATTTTCAAACAACGGGTTCACATTTGACCTGGGCTCAAACAAAGGGTTCACATTTGACCTGAGGTTTTGGTTCACATTTGACCTGGTTTCAAACAACGGGTTCACATTTGACCTGAAGTTTAGGTTCATATTTGACCTAATTTCAAATAACGAGTTCACATTTGACCTGAGGTTTAGGATCACATTTGACCTGGTTTCAAACAACGGGTTCACATTTGACCTGAGCTTTAGATTCATATTTGACCTGGTTTCAAACAACGGGTTCACATTTGACCTGAGGTTTTGGTTCATATTTGACTTGGTTTCATATAACGGGTTCACATTTGACCTGAGGTTTAGCTTCACATTTGACCTTGGTTCAGAGTTGACCTGAGATTTAGGTTCACATTTGACCTGGTTTTAAACAACAGGTTCACATTTGACTTGAGGTTTAGGTTAACATTTGACCTGGTTTCAAACACCGCGTTGACATTTGAACTGAGGTTTTGGTTCACATTTGACCTGTTTTCAAACAACGGGTTCACATTTGACCTGAGGTTTAGGTTCAAATTTGACCTGGTTTCAAACAACGGGTTCACATTTGACCTGAGGTTTAGGTTCACATTTGACCTGGTTTCAAACAACGGGTTCACATTTGACCTGAGGTTTTGGTTCATATTTGACTTGGTTTCATAGAACGGGTTCACATTTGACCTGAGGTTTAGCTTCACATTTGACATTGGTTCAGATATGACCTGAGATTTAGGTTCACATTTTATCTGGTTTCAAACAACAGGTTCACATTTGACTTGAGGTTTAGGTTAACATTTGACCTGGTTTTAAACACCGCGTTCACATTTGAACTGAGGTTTTGGTTCACATTTTACCTGTTTTCAAACAACGGGTTCACATTTGACCTGAGGTTTAGGATCACATTTGACCTGGTTTCAAACAACGGGTTCACATTTGACCTGAGGTTTAGGTTCACATTTGACCTGGTTTCAAACAACGGGTTAACATTTGACCTGTGGTTTAGGTTCACATTTGACCTGGTTTTGGTTCACATTTGACATGGTTTCAAACAACGGGTTCACATTTGACCTGGGGTTTAGGTTCACATTTGACCTGGTTTCAAACAACAGGTTCACATTTGACCTGAGGTTTAGGTTCACATTTGACCTGGTTTCAAACAACGGGTTTACATTTGACCTGAGGTTTTGGTTCACATTTGACCTGGTTTTAAACAAGGGGTTTACATTTGACCTGAGGTTTAGGTTCACATTTGACTTGGGTTCAAACAATGGGTTCACATTTGACCGAGGGTTAGGTTTACATTTGACCTGGTTTCAAACAACGGGTTCACATTTGACTTGAGGTTTAGGTTCAAATTTGACCTGGTTTCAAACAACGGTTTCACATTTGACTTGAGGTTTAGGTTCACATTTGACCTGAGTTCAAACAACGGGTTCACATTTTACCTAAGGTTTTGGTTCACATTTGACCTGGTTTCAAACAACGGGTTCACATTTGACCTGAGGTTTAGGTTCACATTTGACCTGGTTTCAAACAACGGGTTCACATTTGACCTGAGGTTTTGGTTCATATTTGACTTGGTTTCATAGAACGGGTTCACATTTGACCTGAGGTTTAGCTTCACATTTGACATTGGTTCAGATATGACCTGAGATTTAGGTTCACATTTTATCTGGTTTCAAACAACAGGTTCACATTTGACTTGAGGTTTAGGTTAACATTTGACCTGGTTTTAAACACCGCGTTCACATTTGAACTGAGGTTTTGGTTCACATTTTACCTGTTTTCAAACAACGGGTTCACATTTGACCTGAGGTTTAGGATCACATTTGACCTGGTTTCAAACAACGGGTTCACATTTGACCTGAGGTTTAGGTTCACATTTGACCTGGTTTCAAACAACGGGTTAACATTTGACCTGTGGTTTAGGTTCACATTTGACCTGGTTTTGGTTCACATTTGACATGGTTTCAAACAACGGGTTCACATTTGACCTGGGGTTTAGGTTCACATTTGACCTGGTTTCAAACAACAGGTTCACATTTGACCTGAGGTTTAGGTTCACATTTGACCTGGTTTCAAACAACGGGTTTACGTTTGACCTGAGGTTTTGGTTCACATTTGACCTGGTTTTAAACAAGGGGTTTACATTTGACCTGAGGTTTAGGTTCACATTTGACTTGGGTTCAAACAATGGGTTCACATTTGACCGAGGGTTAGGTTTACATTTGACCTGGTTTCAAACAACGGGTTCACATTTGACTTGAGGTTTAGGTTCAAATTTGACCTGGTTTCAAACAACGGTTTCACATTTGACTTGAGGTTTAGGTTCACATTTGACCTGAGTTCAAACAACGGGTTCACATTTTACCTAAGGTTTTGGTTCACATTTGACCTGGTTTCAAACAACGGGTTCACATTTGACCTGAGGTTTAGGTTCACATTTGACTTGGTTTCAAACAACGGGTTCACATTTGACCTGGGGTTTAGGTTCATATTTGACGCTTTTGGTTCACATTTGACATGGTTTCAAACAACGGGTTAACATTTGACCTGGGGTTTAGGTTCACATTTGACCTGGTTTCAAACAACGGGTTCACAATTTACCTTAGGTTTAGGTTCGCATTTGACCTGGTTTTAAACAACAGGTTCACATTTGACCTGAGGTTTAGGTTCACATTTGACCTGGTCTCAAACAACGGGTTCACATTTGACCTGAGGTTTTGGTTCACATATGACCTGGTTTCAAACAACGGGTTCACATTTGACTTGAGGTTTAGGTTCACATTTGACCTGGGTTTAAACAACAGGTTCACATTTGACCTGAGGTTTTGGTTCAAATTTGACCTGGTTTCAAACAACCGGTTCACATTTGACCTGAGGTTTAGGTTCACATTTGACCTAGTTTCAAACAACGGGTTCACATTTGACCTGAGGTTTAGGTTCACATTTGACCTGGTTTCAAACAACGGGTTCATATTTGACCTGGGGTTTAGGTTCACATTTGACCTGGTTTCAAACAACGGGTTCACATTTGACCTGTGGTTTTGGTTCACATTTGACCTTGTTTCAACAACGGGTTCAAATTTGACCTGAGGTTTAGGTTCACATTTGACCTTGGTTCAACAACGCGTTCACATTTGACCTGAGGTTTTGGTTCACATTTGACCAGGTTTCAAACAACGGGTTCACATTTGACCTGAAGTCTAGGTTCATATTTGACCTAGTTTCAAACAACGGGTTCCCATTTGACCGATGTTTAGGTTCACATTTGACCTGGTTTCAAACAACAGGTTCACATTTGACCTGAGGTTTAGGTTCACATTTGACCTGGTTTCAAACAACGGGTTAACATTTGACCTGGGGTTTAGGTTCACATTTGACCTGTTTTTGGTTCACATTTGACATGGTTTCAAACAACGGGTTCACATTTGACCTGGGGTTTAGGTTCACATTTGACCTGGTTTCAAACAACAGGTTCACATTTGACCTGAGGTTTAGGTTCGCATTTGACCTGGTTTCAAACAACGGGTTCACATTTGACCTGAGGTTTTGGTTCACATTTGACCTGGGTTCAAACAACGGGTTTACATTTGACCTGAGGTTTAGGTTCACATTTGACTTGGGTTCAAACAATGGGTTCACATTTGACTGAGGGTTAGGTTTACATTTGACCTGGTTTCAAACAACGGGTTCACATTTGACTTGAGGTTTAGGTTCAAATTTGACCTGGTCTCAAACAACGGGTTCACATTTGACTTGAGGTTTAGGTTCACATTTGACCTGAGTTCAAACAACGGGTTCACATTTGACCTGAGGTTTTGGTTCAAATTTGACCTGGTTTCAAACAGCGGGTTCATATTTGACCTGAGATTTAGGTTCACATTTGACCTGGTTTCAAACAACGGGTTCACATTTGACCTGGGGTTTAGGTTCATATTTGACGCTTTTGGTTCACATTTGACATGGTTTCAAACAACGGTTTAACATTTGACCTGGGGTTTAGGTTCACATTTGACCTAGATTCAAACAACGGGTTCACAATTTACCTGAGGTTTAGGTTCGCATTTGACCTGGTTTCAAACAACGGGTTCACATTTGACCTGAGGTTTAGGTTCACATTTGACCTGGTTTCAAACGACGGGTTCACATTTGACCTGAGGTTTTGATTCACATATGACCTGGTTTCAAACAACGGGTTCACATTTGACTTGAGGTTTAGGTTCATATTTGACCTGGGTTTAAACAACAGGTTCACATTTGACCTGAGGTTTTGGTTCAAATTTGACCTGGTTTCAAACAACTCGTTCACATTTGACCTGAGGTTTAGGTTCACATTTGACCTGGTTTCAAACAACGGGTTAACATTTGACCTGGGGTTTAGGTTCACATTTGACCTGGTTTTGGTTCACATTTGACATGGTTTCAAACAGCGGGTTCACATTTGACCTGGGGTTTAGGTTCACATTTGACCTGGTTTCAAACAACAAGTTCACATTTGACCTGAGGTTTAGGTTCACATTTGTCCTGGTTTCAAACAACACATTCACATTTGACCTGAGGATTTGGTTCACATTTGACTTGGGTTCAAACAATGGGTTCACATTTGACCGAGGGTTAGGTTTACATTTGACCTGGTTTCAAACAACGGGTTCACATTTGACTTGAGGTTTAGGTTCAAATTTGACCTGGTCTCAAACAACGGGTTCACATTTGACTTGAGATTTAGGTTCACATTTGACCTGAGTTCAAACAACGGGTTCACATTTTACCTTAGGTTTAGGTTAACATTTGACCTAGTTTCAAACAACGGGTTCACATTTGACCGAGGTTTAGGTTTACATTAGACCTGGTTTCAAACAACGAGTTCACATTTGACTTGAGGTTTAGGTTCACATTTGACCTGGTTTCAAACAACGGGTTCACATTTGACCTGGGGTTTAGGTTCATATTTGACGCTTTTGGTTCACATTTGACATGGTTTCAAACAACGGGTTAACATTTGACCTGGGGTTTAGGTTCACATTTGACCTGGTTTCAAACAACGGGTTCACAATTGACCTGAGGTTTAGGTTCGCATTTGACCTGGTTTCAAACAATGGGTTCACATTTGACCTGAGGTTTAGGTTGACATTTGACCTGGTTTCAAACAACGGGTTCACATTTGACCTGAGGTTTTGGTTCACATATGACCTGGTTTCAAACAACGGGTTCACATTTGACTTGAGGTTTAGGTTCACATTTGACCTGTGTTTAAACAACATGTTCACATTTGACCTGAGGTTTTGGTTCAAATTTGACCTGGTTTCAAACAACCGGTTCACATTTGACCTGAGGTTTAGGTTCACTTTTGACCTAGTTTCAAACAACGGGTTCACATTTGACCTGAGGTTTTGGTTCACATATGACCTGGTTTCAAACAACGGGTTCACATTTGACTTGAGGTTTAGGTTCACATTTGACCTGGGTTTAAACAATAGGTTCACATTTGACCTGAGGTTTAGGTTCAGATTTGACCTGGTTTCAAACAACGGGTTCACATTTGACCTGAGGTTTAGGTTCACATTTGACCTGGTTTCAAACAACGGGTTAAAATTTGACCTGGGGTTTAGGTTCACATTTGACCTGGTTTTGGTTCACATTTGACATGGTTTCAAACAGCGGGTTCACATTTGATCTGGGGTTTAGGTTCACATTTTACCTTGTTTCAAACAATAGGTTCACATTTGACCTGAGGTTTAGGTTCACATTTGACCTGGTTTCAAACAACGGGTTCACATTTGACCTGAGGTTTTGGTTCACATTTGACCTGGTTTCAAACAAGGGGTTTACATTTGACCTGAGGTTTAGGTTCACATTTGACTTGGGTTCAAACAATCGGTTCCCATTTGACCGAGGGTTAGGTTTACATTTGACCTGGTTTCAAACAACGGGTTCACATTTGACTTGACGTTTAGGTTCACATTTGACCTGAGTTCAAACAACGGGTTCACATTTTACCTGAGGTTTTGGTTCACATTTGACCTGGTTTCAAACAACGGGTTCACATTTGACCTGAGGTTTAGGTTCACATTTGACCTAGTTTCAAACAACGGGTTTACATTTGACCGAGGCTTAGGTTTACATTTGACCTGGGCTCAAACAACGGGTTTACATTTGACCGAGGCTTAGGTTCACATTTGACCTGGTTTCAAACAACGGGTTCACATTTGACCTGAAGTTTAGGTTCATATTTGACCTAATTTCAAATAACGAGTTCACATTTGACCTGAGGTTTAGGATCACATTTGACCTGGTTTCAAACAACGGGTTCACATTTGACCTGAGCTTTAGATTCATATTTGACCTGGTTTCAAACAACGGGTTCACATTTGACCTGAGGTTTTGGTTCATATTTGACTTGGTTTCATATAACGGGTTCACATTTGACCTGAGGTTTAGCTTCACATTTGACCTTGGTTCAGAGTTGACCTGAGATTTAGGTTCACATTTGACCTGGTTTTAAACAACAGGTTCACATTTGACTTGAGGTTTAGGTTAACATTTGACCTGGTTTCAAACACCGCGTTGACATTTGAACTAAGGTTTTGGTTCACATTTGACCTGTTTTCAAACAACGGGTTCACATTTGACCTGAGGTTTAGGTTCAAATTTGACCTGGTTTCAAACAACGGGTTCACATTTGACCTGAGGTTTAGGTTCACATTTGACCTGGTTTCAAACAACGGGTTCACATTTGACCTGAGGTTTTGGTTCATATTTGACTTGGTTTCATAGAACGGGTTCACATTTGACCTGAGGTTTAGCTTCACATTTGACATTGGTTCAGATATGACCTGAGATTTAGGTTCACATTTTACCTGGTTTCAAACAACAGGTTCACATTTGACTTGAGGTTTAGGTTAACATTTGACCTGGTTTTAAACACCGCGTTCACATTTGAACTGAGGTTTTGGTTCACATTTTACCTGTTTTCAAACAACGGGTTCACATTTGACCTGAGGTTTAGGATCACATTTGACCTGGTTTCAAACAACGGGTTCACATTTGACCTGAGGTTTAGGTTCACATTTGACCTGGTTTCAAACAACGGGTTAACATTTGACCTGTGGTTTAGGTTCACATTTGACCTGGTTTTGGTTCACATTTGACATGGTTTCAAACAACGGGTTCACATTTGACCTGGGGTTTAGGTTCACATTTGACCTGGTTTCAAACAACAGGTTCACATTTGACCTGAGGTTTAGGTTCACATTTGACCTGGTTTCAAACAACGGGTTTACATTTGACCTGAGGTTTTGGTTCACATTTGACCTGGTTTTAAACAAGGGGTTTACATTTGACCTGAGGTTTAGGTTCACATTTGACTTGGGTTCAAACAATGGGTTCACATTTGACCGAGGGTTAGGTTTACATTTGACCTGGTTTCAAACAACAGGTTCACATTTGACTTGAGGTTTAGGTTCAAATTTGACCTGGTTTCAAACAACGGTTTCACATTTGACTTGAGGTTTAGGTTCACATTTGACCTGAGTTCAAACAACGGGTTCACATTTTACCTAAGGTTTTGGTTCACATTTGACCTGGTTTCAAACAACGGGTTCACATTTGACCTGAGGTTTAGGTTCACATTTGACTTGGTTTCAAACAACGGGTTCACATTTGACCTGGGGTTTAGGTTCATATTTGACGCTTTTGGTTCACATTTGACATGGTTTCAAACAACGGGTTAACATTTGACCTGGGGTTTAGGTTCACATTTGACCTGGTTTCAAACAACGGGTTCACAATTTACCTTAGGTTTAGGTTCGCATTTGACCTGGTTTTAAACAACAGGTTCACATTTGACCTGAGGTTTAGGTTCACATTTGACCTGGTCTCAAACAACGGGTTCACATTTGACCTGAGGTTTTGGTTCACATATGACCTGGTTTCAAACAACGGGTTCACATTTGACTTGAGGTTTAGGTTCACATTTGACCTGGGTTTAAACAACAGGTTCACATTTGACCTGAGGTTTTGGTTCAAATTTGACCTGGTTTCAAACAACCGGTTCACATTTGACCTGAGGTTTAGGTTCACATTTGACCTAGTTTCAAACAACGGGTTCACATTTGACCTGAGGTTTAGGTTCACATTTGACCTGGTTTCAAACAACGGGTTCATATTTGACCTGGGGTTTAGGTTCACATTTGACCTGGTTTCAAACAACGGGTTCACATTTGACCTGTGGTTTTGGTTCACATATGACCTTGTTTCAACAACGGGTTCAAATTTGACCTGAGGTTTAGGTTCACATTTGACCTTGGTTCAACAACGCGTTCACATTTGACCTGAGGTTTTGGTTCACATTTGACCTGGTTTCAAACAACGGGTTCACATTTGACCTGAAGTCTAGGTTCATATTTGACCTAGTTTCAAACAACGGGTTCCCATTTGACCGATGTTTAGGTTCACATTTGACCTGGTTTCAAACAACAGGTTCACATTTGACCTGAGGTTTAGGTTCACATTTGACCTGGTTTCAAACAACGGGTTAACATTTGACCTGGGGTTTAGGTTCACATTTGACCTGTTTTTGGTTCACATTTGACATGGTTTCAAACAACGGGTTCACATTTGACCTGGGGTTTAGGTTCACATTTGACCTGGTTTCAAACAACAGGTTCACATTTGACCTGAGGTTTAGGTTCGCATTTGACCTGGTTTCAAACAACGGGTTCACATTTGACCTGAGGTTTTGGTTCACATTTGACCTGGGTTCAAACAACGGGTTTACATTTGACCTGAGGTTTAGGTTCACATTTGACTTGGGTTCAAACAATGGGTTCACATTTGACTGAGGGTTAGGTTTACATTTGACCTGGTTTCAAACAACGGGTTCACATTTGACTTGAGGTTTAGGTTCAAATTTGACCTGGTCTCAAACAACGGGTTCACATTTGACTTGAGGTTTAGGTTCACATTTGACCTGAGTTCAAACAACGGGTTCACATTTGACCTAAGGTTTTGGTTCAAATTTGACCTGGTTTCAAACAGCGGGTTCATATTTGACCTGAGATTTAGGTTCACATTTGACCTGGTTTCAAACAACGGGTTCACATTTGACCTGGGGTTTAGGTTCATATTTGACGCTTTTGGTTCACATTTGACATGGTTTCAAACAACGGTTTAACATTTGACCTGGGGTTTAGGTTCACATTTGACCTAGTTTCAAACAACGGGTTCACAATTTACCTGAGGTTTAGGTTCGCATTTGACCTGGTTTCAAACAACGGGTTCACATTTGACCTGAGGTTTAGGTTCACATTTGACCTGGTTTCAAACGACGGGTTCACATTTGACCTGAGGTTTTGATTCACATATGACCTGGTTTCAAACAACGGGTTCACATTTGACTTGAGGTTTAGGTTCATATTTGACCTGGGTTTAAACAACAGGTTCACATTTGACCTGAGGTTTTGGTTCAAATTTGACCTGGTTTCAAACAACTCGTTCACATTTGACCTGAGGTTTAGGTTCACATTTGACCTGGTTTCAAACAACGGGTTAACATTTGACCTGGGGTTTAGGTTCACATTTGACCTGGTTTTGGTTCACATTTGACATGGTTTCAAACAGCGGGTTCACATTTGACCTGGGGTTTAGGTTCACATTTGACCTGGTTTCAAACAACAAGTTCACATTTGACCTGAGGTTTAGGTTCACATTTGTCCTGGTTTCAAACAACACATTCACATTTGACCTGAGGATTTGGTTCACATTTGACTTGGGTTCAAACAATGGGTTCACATTTGACCGAGGGTTAGGTTTACATTTGACCTGGTTTCAAACAACGGGTTCACATTTGACTTGAGGTTTAGGTTCAAATTTGACCTGGTCTCAAACAACGGGTTCACATTTGACTTGAGATTTAGGTTCACATTTGACCTGAGTTCAAACAACGGGTTCACATTTTACCTTAGGTTTAGGTTAACATTTGACCTAGTTTCAAACAACGGGTTCACAATTTACCTGAGGTTTAGGTTCGCATTTGACCTGGTTTCAAACAACGGGTTCACATTTGACCTGAGGTTTAGGTTCACATTTGACCTGGTTTCAAACGACGGGTTCACATTTGACCTGAGGTTTTGATTCACATATGACCTGGTTTCAAACAACGGGTTCACATTTGACTTGAGGTTTAGGTTCATATTTGACCTGGGTTTAAACAACAGGTTCACATTTGACCTGAGGTTTTGGTTCAAATTTGACCTGGTTTCAAACAACTCGTTCACATTTGACCTGAGGTTTAGGTTCACATTTGACCTGGTTTCAAACAACGGGTTAACATTTGACCTGGGGTTTAGGTTCACATTTGACCTGGTTTTGGTTCACATTTGACATGGTTTCAAACAGCGGGTTCACATTTGACCTGGGGTTTAGGTTCACATTTGACCTGGTTTCAAACAACAAGTTCACATTTGACCTGAGGTTTAGGTTCACATTTGTCCTGGTTTCAAACAACACATTCACATTTGACCTGAGGATTTGGTTCACATTTGACTTGGGTTCAAACAATGGGTTCACATTTGACCGAGGGTTAGGTTTACATTTGACCTGGTTTCAAACAACGGGTTCACATTTGACTTGAGGTTTAGGTTCAAATTTGACCTGGTCTCAAACAACGGGTTCACATTTGACTTGAGATTTAGGTTCACATTTGACCTGAGTTCAAACAACGGGTTCAAATTTTACCTTAGGTTTAGGTTAACATTTGACCTAGTTTCAAACAACGGGTTCACATTTGACCGAGGTTTAGGTTTACATTAGACCTGGTTTCAAACAACGAGTTCACATTTGACTTGAGGTTTAGGTTCACATTTGACCTGGTTTCAAACAACGGGTTCACATTTGACCTGGGGTTTAGGTTCATATTTGACGCTTTTGGTTCACATTTAACATGGTTTCAAACAACGGGTTAACATTTGACCTGGGGTTTAGGTTCACATTTGACCTGGTTTCAAACAACGGGTTCACAATTGACCTGAGGTTTAGGTTCGCATTTGACCTGGTTTCAAACAATGGGTTCACATTTGACCTGAGGTTTAGGTTGACATTTGACCTGGTTTCAAACAACGGGTTCACATTTGACCTGAGGTTTTGGTTCACATATGACCTGGTTTCAAACAACGGGTTCACATTTGACTTGAGGTTTAGGTTCACATATGACCTGTGTTTAAACAACATGTTCACATTTGACCTGAGGTTTTGGTTCAAATTTGACCTGGTTTCAAACAACCGGTTCACATTTGACCTGAGGTTTAGGTTCACTTTTGACCTAGTTTCAAACAACGGGTTCACATTTGACCTGAGGTTTTGGTTCACATATGACCTGGTTTCAAACAACGGGTTCACATTTGACTTGAGGTTTAGGTTCACATTTGACCTGGGTTTAAACAATAGGTTCACATTTGACCTGAGGTTTAGGTTCAGATTTGACCTGGTTTCAAACAACGGGTTCACATTTGACCTGAGGTTTAGGTTCACATTTGACCTGGTTTCAAACAACGGGTTAACATTTGACCTGGGGTTTAGGTTCACATTTGACCTGGTTTTGGTTCACATTTGACATGGTTTCAAACAGCGGGTTCACATTTGATCTGGGGTTTAGGTTCACATTTTACCTTGTTTCAAACAATAGGTTCACATTTGACCTGAGGTTTAGGGTCACATTTGACCTGGTTTCAAACAACGGGTTCACATTTGACCTGAGGTTTTGGTTCACATTTGACCTGGTTTCAAACAAGGGGTTTACATTTGACCTGAGGTTTAGGTTCACATTTGACTTGGGTTCAAACAATCGGTTCCCATTTGACCGAGGGTTAGGTTTACATTTGACCTGGTTTCAAACAACGGGTTCACATTTGACTTGAGGTTTAGGTTCACATTTGACCTGAGTTCAAACAACGGGTTCACATTTTACCTGAGGTTTTGGTTCACATTTGACCTGGTTTCAAACAACGGGTTCACATTTGACCTGAGGTTTAGGTTCACATTTGACCTAGTTTCAAACAACGGGTTTACATTTGACCGAGGCTTAGGTTTACATTTGACCTGGTTTCAAACAACGAGTTCACATTTGACTTGAGGTTTAGGTTCACATTTGACCTGGTTTCAAACAACGGGTTCACATTTGACCTGGGGTTTAGGTTCATATTTGACGCTTTTGGTTCACATTTTACATGCTTTCAAACAACGGGTTAACATTTGACCTGGGGTTTAGGTTCACATTTGACTTGGTTTCAAACAACGGGTTCACAATTGACCTGAGGTTTAGGTTCGCTTTTGACCTGGTTTCAAACAACGGGTTCACATTTGACCTGAGGTTTAGGTTCACATTTGACCTGAGGTTTTGGTTCACATATGACCTGGTTTCAAACAACGGGTTCACATTTGACTTGAGGTTTAGGTTCACATTTGACCTGTGTTTAAACAACATGTTCACATTTGACCTGAGGTTTTGGTTCAAATTTGACCTGGTTTCAAACAACCGGTTCACATTTGACCTGAGGTTTAGGTTCACTTTTGACCTAGTTTCAAACAACGGGTTCACATTTGACCTGAGGTTTTGGTTCACATATGACCTGGTTTCAAACAACGGGTTCACATTTGACTTGAGGTTTAGGTTCACATTTGACCTGGGTTTAAACAATAGGTTCACATTTGACCTGAGGTTTAGGTTCAGATTTGACCTGGTTTCAAACAACGGGTTCACATTTGACCTGAGGTTTAGGTTCACATTTGACCTGGTTTCAAACAACGGGTTAACATTTGACCTGGGGTTTAGGTTCACATTTGACCTGGTTTTGGTTCACATTTGACATGGTTTCAAACAGCGGGTTCACATTTGATCTGGGGTTTAGGTTCACATTTTACCTTGTTTCAAACAATAGGTTCACATTTGACCTGAGGTTTAGGGTCACATTTGACCTGGTTTCAAACAACGGGTTCACATTTGACCTGAGGTTTTGGTTCACATTTGACCTGGTTTCAAACAAGGGGTTTACATTTGACCTGAGGTTTAGGTTCACATTTGACTTGGGTTCAAACAATCGGTTCCCATTTGACCGAGGGTTAGGTTTACATTTGACCTGGTTTCAAACAACGGGTTCACATTTGACTTGAGGTTTAGGTTCACATTTGACCTGAGTTCAAACAACGGGTTCACATTTTACCTGAGGTTTTGGTTCACATTTGACCTGGTTTCAAACAACGGGTTCACATTTGACCTGAGGTTTAGGTTCACATTTGACCTAGTTTCAAACAACGGGTTTACATTTGACCGAGGCTTAGGTTTACATTTGACCTGGTTTCAAACAACGAGTTCACATTTGACTTGAGGTTTAGGTTCACATTTGACCTGGTTTCAAACAACGGGTTCACATTTGACCTGGGGTTTAGGTTCATATTTGACGCTTTTGGTTCACATTTTACATGCTTTCAAACAACGGGTTAACATTTGACCTGGGGTTTAGGTTCACATTTGACTTGGTTTCAAACAACGGGTTCACAATTGACCTGAGGTTTAGGTTCGCATTTGACCTGGTTTCAAACAACGGGTTCACATTTGACCTGAGGTTTAGGTTCACATTTGACCTGGTTTCAAACAACGGGTTCACATTTGACCTGAGGTTTTGGTTCACATATGACTTGGTTTAAAACAACGGGTTCACATTTGACTTGAGGTTTAGGTTCACATTTGACCTGGGTTTAAACAATAGGTTCACATTTGACCTGAGGTTTTGGTTCAAATTTGACTTGGTTTCAAACAACCGGTTCACAATTCACCTGAGGTTTAGGTTCACATTTGACCTAGTTTCAAACAACGGGTTCACATTTGACCTGAGGTTTAGGTTCACATTTGACCTGGTTTCAAACAACGGGTTCATATTTGACCTGAGGTTTAGGTACACATTTGACCTGGTTTCAAACAACGGGTTCACATTTGACCTGAGGTTTAGATTCATATTTGACCTGTTTTCAAACAACGGGTTCACATTTGACCTGAGGTTCTGGTTCACATTTGACCTGGTTTCAAACAACGTGTTCACATTTGACCTGAGGTTTAGGTTCACATTTGACCTGGTTTCAAACAATGGGCTCACATTTGGCATTAGGTTTAGGTTCAAATTTGACCTAGTTTCAAACAACGGGTTCACATTTGACCTGAGGTTTAGGTTCACATTTGACCTGGTTTCAAACAACGGGTTCATATTTGACCTGAGGTTTTGGTTCACATTTGACCTGGATTAAAACAACGAGTTCACATTTGACCTGAGGTTTATGTTCACATTTTACCTAATTTCAAACAACGAGTTCACATTTGACCTGAGGTTTAGGTTCACATTTGACCTGGTTTCAAACAACAGGTTCACATTTGACCTGGGGTTTAGATTCATATTTGACCTGGTTTCAAACAACGGGTTCACATTTGACCTGAGGTTTTGGTTCACATTTGACTTGGTTTCATAGAACGGGTTCACATTTGACCTGAGGTTTAGCTTCACATTTGACCTTGGTTCACATTTGACGTGAGATTTAGGTTCACATTTGACCTGGTTTCAAACAACAGGTTCACATTTGACCTGAGGTTTAGGTTAACATTTGACCTGGTTTCAAACAAAGCGTTCACATTTGAACTGAGGTTTTGGTTCACATTTGACCTGTTTTCAAACAACGGGTTCACATTTGACCTGAGGTTTTGGATCACATTTGACCTGGGTTCAAACAACGGGTTCACATTTTACCTGAGGTTTTGGTTCACATTTGACCTGGTTTCAAACAACGGGTTCACATTTGACCTGAAGTTTAGGTTCATATTTGACCTAGTTTCAAACAACGGGTTCCCATTTGATCGATGTTTAGGTTCACATTTGACCTGGTTTCAAACAACGGGTTCACATTTGACCTGAGGTTTAGGTTCACATTTGACCTGGTTTCAAACAACGGGTTAACATTTGACCTGGGGTTTAGGTTCACATTTGACCTGGTTTTGGATCACATTTGACATGGTTTCAAAAAACGGGTTCACATTTGACCTGGGGTTTAGGTTCACATTTGACCTGGTTTCAAACAACAGGTTCACATTTGACCTGAGGTTTAGGTTCACATTTGACCTGGTTTCAAACAACGGGTTCACATTTGACCTGAGGTTTTGGTTCACATTTGACCTGGTTTAAAACAAGGGGTTTACATTTGACCTGAGGTTTAGGTTCACATTTGACTTGGGTTCAAACAATGGGTTCACATTTGACCGAGGGTTAGGTTTACATTTGACCTGGTTTCAAACAACGGGTTCACATTTGACTTGAGGTTTAGGTTCAAATTTGACCTGGTCTCAAACAACGGGTTCACATTTGACTTGAGGTTTAGGTTCACATTTGACCTGAGTTCAAACAACGGGTTCACATTTTACCTGAGGTTTTGGTTCACATTTGACCTGGTTTCAAACAACGGGTTCACATTTGACCTGAGGTTTAGGTTCACATTTGACCTAGTTTCAAATAACGGGTTCACATTTGACCGAGGTTTAGGTTTACATTTGGCCTGGTTTCAAACAACGGGTTAACATTTGACCTGGGGTTTAGGTTCACATATGACCTGGTTTCAAACAACGGGTTCACATTTGATTTGAGGTTTAGGTTCACATTTGACCTGGGTTTTAAACAACAGGTTCACATTTCACCTGAGGTTTTGGTTCAAATTTGACCTGGGTTCAAACAACAGGTTCACATTTGACCTGAGGTTTTGGTTCAAATATGACAAACAACCGGTTCAAATTTGACTTGAGGTTTAGGTTCACATTTGACCTAGTTTCAAACAACGGGTTCAGATTTGACCTGAGGTTTAGGTACACATTTGACCTGGTTTCAACCAACGGGTTCACATTTGACCTGGGGTTTAGGTTCACATTTGACCTGGTTTCAAACAGCGGTTCACATTTGACTTGAGGTTTAGTTTCACATTTGACCTGGTTTCAAATAGCGGGTTCACATTTGCCCTGAGGTTTTGTTTCACATTTCACCTGAGGTTTAGGGTCACATTTGACCTGAGGTTTAAGTTTACATTTCACATGAGGTTTAGGTTAACATTTGACCTGGTTTCAAACAATGGGTTCTTATTTTTTAAGAGGTTTAGGTTCACATTTGACCTGGTTTCAAATAACGGGTTCACATTTGACCCGAGGTTTAGGTTCACATTTGACCTGGTTTCAAACAACGGGTTTACATTTGACGTGAGGTTTAGGTTGACATTTGACCTGGGTTCAAACAACGGGTTCACATTTGACTGAGGTTTAGGTTTACATTTGACCTGGTTTCAAACAACGGGTTCACATTTGATTTGAGGTTTAGGTTCACATTAGACCTGGTTTCAAACAACGGGTTCACATTTAACTTGAGGTTTAGGTTCACATTTGACCTGGGTTCAAACATTGGTTCACATTTGACCTGAGGTTTTGGTTCACATTTGACCTGAGGTTTAGATTCATATTTGACCTGTTTTCAAACAACGGGTTCACATTTGACCTGAGGTTTTGGTTCACATTTGACCTGGTTTCAAACAACGTGTTCACATTTGACATTAGGTTTAGGTTCAAATTTGACCTAGTTTCAAACAACGGGTTCACATTTGACCTGAGGTTTAGGTTCACATTTGACCTGGTTTCAAACAACGGGTTCACATTTGACCTGAGGTTTTGGTTCACATTTAACCTGGTTTAAAACCACGAGTTCACATTTGACCTGAGGTTTATGTTCACATTTTACCTAATTTCAAACAACGAGTTCACATTTGACCTGAGGTTTAGGTTCACATTTGACCTGGTTTCAAACAACAGGTTCACATTTGACCTGGGGTTTAGATTCATATTTGACCTGGTTTCAAACAACGGGTTCACATTTGACCTGAGGTTTTGGTTCACATTTGACTTGGTTTCATAGAACGGGTTCACATTTGACCTGAGGTTTAGCTTCACATTTGACCTTGGTTCACATTTGACGTGAGATTTAGGTTCACATTTGACCTGGTTTCAAACAACAGGTTCACATTTGACCTGAGGTTTAGGTTAACATTTGACCTGGTTTCAAACAAAGCGTTCACATTTGAACTGAGGTTTTGGTTCACATTTGACCTGTTTTCAAACAACGGGTTCACATTTGACCTGAGGTTTTGGATCACATTTGACCTGGGTTCAAACAACGGGTTCACATTATACCTGAGGTTTTGGTTCACATTTGACCTGGTTTCAAACAACGGGTTCACATTTGACCTGAAGTTTAGGTTCATATTTGACCTAGTTTCAAACAACGGGTTCCCATTTGATCGATGTTTAGGTTCACATTTGACCTGGTTTCAAACAACGGGTTCACATTTGACCTGAGGTTTAGGTTCACATTTGACCTGGTTTCAAACAACGGGTTAACATTTGACCTGGGGTTTAGGTTCACATTTGACCTGGTTTTGGTTCACATTTGACATGGTTTCAAAAAACGGGTTCACATTTGACCTGGGGTTTAGGTTCACATTTGACCTGGTTTCAAACAACAGGTTCACATTTGACCTGAGGTTTAGGTTCACATTTGACCTGGTTTCAAACAACGGGTTCACATTTGACCTGAGGTTTTGGTTCACATTTGACCTGGTTTAAAACAAGGGGTTTACATTTGACCTGAGGTTTAGGTTCACATTTGACTTGGGTTCAAACAATGGGTTCAGATTTGACCGAGGGTTAGGTTTACATTTGACCTGGTTTCAAACAACGGGTTCACATTTGACTTGAGGTTTAGGTTCAAATTTGACCTGGTCTCAAACAACGGGTTCACATTTGACTTGAGGTTTAGGTTCACATTTGACCTGAGTTCAAACAACGGGTTCACATTTTACCTGAGGTTTTGGTTCACATTTGACCTGGTTTCAAACAACGGGTTCACATTTGACCTGAGGTTTAGGTTCACATTTGACCTAGTTTCAAATAACGGGTTCACATTTGACCGAGGTTTAGGTTTACATTTGACCTGGTTTCAAACAATGAGTTCACATTTGACTTGAGGTTTAGGTTCACATTTGACCTGGTTTCAAACAACGGGTTCACATTTGACCTGGGGTTTAGCTTCATATTTGACGCTTTTGGTTCACATTTGACATGGTTTCAAACAACGGGTTAACATTTGACCTGGGGTTTAGGTTCACATTTGACATGGTTTCAAACAACGAGTTCACAATTTACCTTAGGTTCAGGTTCGCATTTGACCTGGTTTCAAACAACGGGTTCACATTTGACCTGAGGTTTAGGTTCACATTTGACCTGGTTTCAAACAACGGGTTCACATTTGACCTGAGGTTTTGGTTCACATATGACCTGGTTTCAAACAACGGGTTCACATTTGACTTGAGGTTTAGGTTCACATTTGACCTGGGTTTAAACAACAGGTTCACATTTGACCTGAGGTTTTGGTTCAAATTTGACCTGGTTTCAAACAACCGGTTCACATTTGACCTGAGGTTTAGGTTCACATTTGACCTGGTATCAAACAACGGGTTAACATTTGACCTGGGGTTTAGGTTCACATTTGACCTGGGGTTTAGGTTCACATTTGACCTGAGGTTTTGGTTCAAATTTGACCTGGTTTCAAACAACCGGTTCACATTTGACCTGAGGTTTACGTTCACATTTGACCTAGTTTCAAACAACGGGTTCACATTTGACCTGAGGTTTAGGTTCACATTTGACCTGGTTTCAAACAACGAGTTCATATTTGACCTGAGGTTTAGGTACACATTTGACCTGGTTTCAAACAACGGGTTAACATTTGACCTGGGGTTTAGGTTCACATATGACCTGGTTTCAAACAACGGGTTCACATTTGATTTGAGGTTTAGGTTCACATTTGACCTGGGTTTAAACAACAGGTTCACATTTGACCTGAGGTTTTGGTTCAAATTTGACCTGGGTTCAAACAACAGGTTCACATTTGACCTGAGGTTTTGGTTCAAATTTGACAAACAACCGGTTCACATTTGACTTGAGGTTTAGGTTCACATTTGACCTAGTTTCAAACAACGGGTTCACATTTGACCTGAGGTTTAGGTACACATTTGACCTGGTTTCAAACAACGGGTTCACATTTGACCTGGGGTTTAGGTTCAAATTTGACCTGGTTTCAAACAACAGGTTCACATTTGACCTGGGGTTTAGATTCATATTTGACCTGGTTTCAAACAACGGGTTCACATTTGACCTGAGGTTTTGGTTCACATTTGACTTGGTTTCATAGAACGGGTTCACATTTGACCTGAGGTTTAGCTTCACATTTGACCTTGGTTCACATTTGACGTGAGATTTAGGTTCACATTATACCTGGTTTCAAACAACAGGTTCACATTTGACCTGAGGTTTAGGTTAACATTTGACCTGGTTTCAAACAAAGCGTTCACATTTGAACTGAGGTTTTGGTTCACATTTGACCTGTTTTCAAACAACGGGTTCACATTTGACCTGAGGTTTAGGATCACATTTGACCTGGGTTCAAACAACGGGTTCACATTTTACCTGAGGTTTTGGTTCACATTTGACCTGGTTTCAAACAACGGGTTCACATTTGACCTGAAGTTTAGGTTCATATTTGACCTAGTTTCAAACAACGGGTTCCCATTTGATCGATGTTTAGGTTCACATTTGACCTGGTTTCAAACAACGGGTTCACATTTGACCTGAGGTTTAGGTTCACATTTGACCTGGTTTCAAACAACGGGTTAACATTTGACCTGGGGTTTAGGTTCACATTTGACCTGGTTTTGGTTCACATTTGACATGGTTTCAAAAAACGGGTTCACATTTGACCTGGGGTTTATGTTCACATTTGACCTGGTTTCAAACAACAGGTTCACATTTGACCTGAGGTTTAGGTTCACATTTGACCTGGTTTCAAACAACGGGTTCACATTTGACCTGAGGTTTTGGTTCACATTTGACCTGGTTTAAAACAAGGGGTTTACATTTGACCTGAGGTTTAGGTTCACATTTGACTTGGGTTCAAACAATGGGTTCAGATTTGACCGAGGGTTAGGTTTACATTTGACCTGGTTTCAAACAACGGGTTCACATTTGACTTGAGGTTTAGGTTCAAATTTGACCTGGTCTCAAACAACGGGTTCACATTTGACTTGAGGTTTAGGTTCACATTTGACCTGAGTTCAAACAACGGGTTCACATTTTACCTGAGGTTTTGGTTCACATTTGACCTGGTTTCAAACAACGGGTTCACATTTGACCTGAGGTTTAGGTTCACATTTGACCTAGTTTCAAATAACGGGTTCACATTTGACCGAGGTTTAGATTTACATTTGACCTGGTTTCAAACAATGAGTTCACATTTGACTTGAGGTTTAGGTTCACATTTGACCTGGTTTCAAACAACGGGTTCACATTTGACCTGGGGTTTAGCTTCATATTTGACGCTTTTGGTTCACATTTGACATGGTTTCAAACAACGGGTTAACATTTGACTTGGGGTTTAGGTTCACATTTGACATGGTTTCAAACAACGGGTTCACAATTTACCTTAGGTTCAGGTTCGCATTTGACCTGGTTTCAAACAACGGGTTCACATTTGACCTGAGGTTTAGGTTCACATTTGACCTGGTTTCAAACAACGGGTTCACATTTGACCTGAGGTTTTGGTTCACATATGACCTGGTTTCAAACAACGGGTTCACATTTGACTTGAGGTTTAGGTTCACATTTGACCTGGGTTTAAACAACAGGTTCACATTTGACCTGAGGTTTTGGTTCAAATTTGACCTGGTTTCAAACAACCGGTTCACATTTGACCTGAGGTTTAGGTTCACATTTGACCTGGTTTCAAACAACGGGTTAACATTTGACCTGGGGTTTAGGTTCACATTTGACCTGGGGTTTAGGTTCACATTTGACCTGAGGTTTTGGTTCAAATTTGACCTGGTTTCAAACAACCGGTTCACATTTGACCTGAGGTTTAGGTTCACATTTGACCTAGTTTCAAACAACGGGTTCACATTTGACCTGAGGTTTAGGTTCACATTTGACCTGGTTTCAAACAACGAGTTCATATTTGACCTGAGGTTTAGGTACACATTTGACCTGGTCTCAAACAACGGGTTAACATTTGACCTGGGGTTTAGGTTCACATATGACCTGGTTTCAAACAACGGGTTCACATTTGATTTGAGGTTTAGGTTCACATTTGACCTGGGTTTAAACAACAGGTTCACATTTGACCTGAGGTTTTGGTTCAAATTTGACCTGGGTTCAAACAACAGGTTCACATTTGACCTGAGGTTTTGGTTCAAATTTGACAAACAACCGGTTCACATTTGACTTGAGGTTTAGGTTCACATTTGACCTAGTTTCAAACAACGGGTTTACATTTGACCTGAGGTTTAGGTACACATTTGACCTGGTTTCAAACAACGGGTTCACATTTGACCTGGGGTTTAGGTTCACATTTGACCTGGTTTCAAACAGCGGGTTCACATTTGACTTGAGGTTTAGGTTCACATTTGACCTGGGTTCAAACAGCGGGTTCACATTTGACCTGAGGTTTTGGTTCACATTTGACCTGGTATCAAACAACGAGTTCACATTTCACCCGAGGTTTAGGGTCACATTTGACCTGAGGTTTAGGTTCACATTTAACATGAGGTTTAGGTTAACATTTGACCTGGTTTCAAACAATGGGTTCACATTTGACATGAGGTTTAGGTTCACATTTGACCTGGTTTCAAACAATGGGTTCACATTTGACTTGAGATTTAGGTTCACATTTGACCTTGTTTCAAACAACGGGTTCACATTTGACCCTAGGTTTTGGTTCACATTTGACCTGGTTTCAAACAATGGGTTCACATTTGACCTGAGGTTTAAGTTCACATTTGACCTGGTTTCAAACAACGGGTTCACATTTGACCCGAGGTTTAGGTTCACATTTGACCTGGTTTCAAACAACGGGTTTACATTTGACGTGAGGTTTAGGTTGACATTTGACCTGGGTTCAAACAACGGGTTCACATTTGACCGAGGTTTAGGTTTACATTTGACCTGGTTTCAAACAACGGGTTCACATTTGACTTGAAGTTTAGGTTCACATTAGACCTGGTTTCAAACAACGGGTTCACATTTAACTTGAGGTTTAGGTTCACATTTGACCTGGGTTCAAACAATGGGTTCACATTTGACCTGAGGTTTTGGTTCACATTTGACCTGGTTTCAAACAACGGGTTCACATTTGACCTGGGGTTTAGGTTCACATTTGACCTGGTTTCAAACAGCGAGTTCACATTTGACTTGAGGTTTAGGTTCACATTTGACCTGGGTTCAAACAACGGGTTCACATTTGACCTGAGGTTTTGGTTCACATTTGACCTGGTTTCAAACAACGAGTTCACATTACACCCGAGGTTTAGGGTCACATTTGACCTGAGGTTTAGGTTCACATTTAACATGAGGTTTAGGTTAACATTTGACCTGGTTTCAAACAATGGGTTCACATTTGACATGAGGTTTAGGTTCACATTTGACCTGGTTTCAAACAATGGGTTCACATTTGAATTGAGATTTAGGTTCACATTTGACCTTGTTTCAAACAACGGGTTCACATTTGACCCTAGGTTTTGGTTCACATTTGACCCGGTTTCAAACAATGGGTTCACATTTGACCTGAGGTTTAGGTTCACATTTGACCTGAGGTTTAGGTTCACATTTGACCTGGTTTGAAACAATGGGTTCAGATTTGACATGAGGTTTAGGTTCACATTTGACCTGGTTTCAAACAACGGGTTCACATTTGACCCGAGGTTTAGGTTCACATTTGACCTGGTTTCAAACAACGGGTTCACATTTGACCTGAGGTTTTGGTTCACATTTGACCTGGTTTCAAACAAGGGGTTTACATTTGACCTGAGGTTTAGGTTGACATTTGACCTGGGTTCAAACAACGGGTTCACATTTGACCGAGGTTTAGGTTTACATTTGACCTAGTTTCAAACAACGGGTTCACACTTGACTTGAGGTTTAGGTTCACATTAGACCTGGTTTCAAACAACGGGTTGACATTTGACTTGAGGTTTATGTTGACATTTGACCTGGGTTCAAACAATGGGTTCACATTTGACCTGTGGTTTTGGTTCACATTTGACCTGGTTTCAAACAACGGGTTCACATTTGACCTGAGGTTTAGGTTCACATTTGACCTAGTTTCAAACAACGGGTTCACATTTGACTGAGGTTTAGGTTTACATTTGACCTGGTTTCAAACAACGGGTTCACATTTGACCTGGGGTTTAGGTTCACATATGACCTGGATTCAAACAATGGGTTCACATTAGACCTGGGGTTTAGGTTCACATTTGACCTGGGTTCAAACAACAGGTTCACATTTGACCTGAAGTTTTGGTTCAAATTTGACCTGGTTTCAAACAACCGGTTCACATTTGACCTGAGGTTTAGGTTCACATTTGACCTAGTTTCAAACAACGGGTTCACATTTGACCTAAGGTTTAGGTTCACATTTGACCTGGTTTCAAACATCGAGTTCATATTTGACCTGAGGTTTAGGTACACATTTGACCTGGTTTCAAACAACGGGTTCACATTTGACCTGGAGTTTAGGTTCACATTTGACCTGGTTTCAAACAACGGGTTCACATTTGACCTGTGGTTTTGGTTCACATTTGACCTTGTTTCAAACAACGGGTTCACATTTGATTTGAGGTTTAGGTTCACATTTGACCTGGGTTTAAACAACAGGTTCACATTTGACCTGAGGTTTTGGTTCAAATTTGACCTGGGTTCAAACAACAGGTTCACATTTGACCTGAGGTTTTGGTTCAAATTTGACAAATAACCGGTTCACATTTGACTTGAGGTTTAGGTTCACATTTGACCTAGTTTCAAACAACGGGTTCACATTTGACCTGAGGTTTAGGTACACATTTGACCGGTTTCAAACAACGGGTTCACATTTGACCTGGGGTTTAGGTTCACATTTGACCTGGTTTCAAACAGCGGGTTCACATTTGACTTGAGGTTTAGGTTCACATTTGACCTGGGTTCAAACAGCGGGTTCACATTTGACCTGAGGTTTTGGTTCACATTTGACCTGGTATCAAACAACGAGTTCACATTTCACCCGAGGTTTAGGGTCACATTTGACCTGAGGTTTAGGTTCACATTTAACATGAGGTTTAGGTTAACATTTGACCTGGTTTCAAACAATGGGTTCACATTTGACTTGAGATTTAGGTTCACATTTGACCTTGTTTCAAACAACGGGTTCACATTTGACCCTAGGTTTTGGTTCACATTTGACCTGGTTTCAAACAATGGGTTCACATTTGACCTGAGGTTTAGGTTCACATTTGACCTGAGGTTTAGGTTCACATTTGACCTGGTTTCAAACAATGGGTTCATATTTTTTATGAGGTTTAAGTTCACATTTGACCTGGTTTCAAACAACGGGTTCACATTTGACCCGAGGTTTAGGTTCACATTTGACCTGGTTTCAAACAACGGGTTTACATTTGACGTGAGGTTTAGGTTGACATTTGACCTGGGTTCAAACAACGGGTTCACATTTGACCGAGGTTTAGGTTTACATTTGACCTGGTTTCAAACAACGGGTTCACATTTGACTTGAAGTTTAGGTTCACATTAGACCTGGTTTCAAACAACGGGTTCACATTTAACTTGAGGTTTAGGTTCACATTTGACCTGGGTTCAAACAATGGGTTCACATTTGACCTGAGGTTTTGGTTCACATTTGACCTGGTTTCAAACAACGGGTTCACATTTGACCTGGGGTTTAGGTTCACATTTGACCTGGTTTCAAACAGCGAGTTCACATTTGACTTGAGGTTTAGGTTCACATTTGACCTGGGTTCAAACAACGGGTTCACATTTGACCTGAGGTTTTGGTTCACATTTGACCTGGTTTCAAACAACGAGTTCACATTACACCCGAGGTTTAGGGTCACATTTGACCTGAGGTTTAGGTTCACATTTAACATGAGGTTTAGGTTAACATTTGACCTGGTTTCAAACAATGGGTTCACATTTGACATGAGGTTTAGGTTCACATTTGACCTGGTTTCAAACAATGGGTTCACATTTGAATTGAGATTTAGGTTCACATTTGACCTTGTTTCAAACAACGGGTTCACATTTGACCCTAGGTTTTGGTTCACATTTGACCCGGTTTCAAACAATGGGTTCACATTTGACCTGAGGTTTAGGTTCACATTTGACCTGAGGTTTAGGTTCACATTTGACCTGGTTTGAAACAATGGGTTCAGATTTGACATGAGGTTTAGGTTCACATTTGACCTGGTTTCAAACAACGGGTTCACATTTGACCTGAGGTTTAGGTTCACATTTGACCTGGTTTGAAACAATGGGTTCAGATTTGACATGAGGTTTAGGTTCACATTTGACCTGGTTTCAAACAACGGGTTCACATTTGACCCGAGGTTTAGGTTCACATTTGACCTGGTTTCAAACAACGGGTTCACATTTGACCTGAGGTTTTGGTTCACATTTGACCTGGTTTCAAACAAGGGGTTTACATTTGACCTGAGGTTTAGGTTGACATTTGACCTGGGTTCAAACAACGGGTTCACATTTGACCGAGGTTTAGGTTTACATTTGACCTGGTTTCAAACAACGGGTTCACACTTGATTTGAGGTTTAGGTTCACATTAGACCTGGTTTCAAACAACGGGTTGACATTTGACTTGAGGTTTATGTTCACATTTGACCTGGGTTCAAACAATGGGTTCACATTTGACCTGAGGTTTTGGTTCACATTTGACCTGGTTTCAAACAACGGGTTCACATTTGACCTGAGGTTTAGGTTCACATTTGACCTAGTTTCAAACAACGGGTTCACATTTGACTGAGGTTTAGGTTTACATTTGACCTGGTTTCAAACAACGGGTTCACATTTGACCTGGGGTTTAGGTTCACATATGACCTGGATTCAAACAATGGGTTCACATTAGACCTGGGGTTTAGGTTCACATTTGACCTGGGTTCAAACAACAGGTTCACATTTGACCTGAAGTTTTGGTTCAAATTTGACCTGGTTTCAAACAACCGGTTCACATTTGACCTGAGGTTTAGGTTCACATTTGACCTAGTTTCAAACAACGGGTTCACATTTGACATGAGGTTTAGGTTCACATTTGACCTGGTTTCAAACATCGAGTTCATATTTGACCTGAGGTTTAGGTACACATTTGACCTGGTTTCAAACAACGGGTTCACATTTGACTTGGAGTTTAGGTTCACATTTGACCTGGTTTCAAACAACGGGTTCACATTTGACCTGTGGTTTTGGTTCACATTTGACCTTGTTTCAAACAACGGGTTCAAATTTGCCCTGAGGTTTAGGTTCACATTTGACCTTGGTTCAACAACGGGTTCACATTTTACCTGAGGTTTTGGTTCATATTTGACCTGGTTTCAAACAAGGGGTTCACATTTGACCTGAAGTTTAGGTTCATATTTGACCTAGTTTCAAACAACGGGTTCCTATTTGATCGATGTTTAGGTTCACATTTGACCTGGTTTCAAACAACGGGTTCACATTTGACCTGAGATTTAGGTTCACATTTGGCCTGGTTTCAAACAACGGGTTAACATTTGACCTGGGGTTTAGGTTCACATATGACCTGGTTTCAAACAACGGGTTCACATTTGATTTGAGGTTTAGTTTCACATTTGACATGGGTTTAAACAACAGGTTCACATTTGACCTGAGGTTTTGGTTCAAATTTGACCCGGGTTCAAACAACAGGTTCACATTTGACCTGAGGTTTTGGTACAAATTTGACAAACAACCGGTTCACATTTGACTTGAGGTTTAGGTTCACATTTGACCTAGTTTCAAACAACAGGTTCACATTTGACCTGAGGTTTAGGTACACATTTGACCTGGTTTCAAACAACGGGTTCACATTTGACCTGGAGTTTAGGTTCACATTTGACCTGGTTTCAAACAACGGGTTCACATTTGACCTGTGGTTTTGGTTCACATTTGACCTTGTTTCAAACAACGGGTTCAAATTTGACCTGAGGTTTAGGTTCACATTTGACCTTGGTTCAACAACGGGTTCACATTTTACCTGAGGTTTTGGTTCATATTTGACCTGGTTTCAAACAAGGGGTTCACATTTGACCTGAAGTTTAGGTTCATATTTGACCCAGTTTCAAACAACGGGTTCCCATTTGACCGATGTTTAGGTTCACATTTGACCTGGTTTCAAACAACGGGTTCACATTTGACCTGAGATTTAGGTTCACATTTGGCCTGGTTTCAAACAACGGGTTAACATTTGACCTGGGGTTTAGGTTCACATATGACCTGGTTTCAAACAACGGGTTCACATTTGATTTGAGGTTTAGTTTCACATTTGACCTGGGTTTAAACAACAGGTTCACATTTGACCTGAGGTTTTGGTTCAAATTTTACCCGGGTTCAAACAACAGGTTCACATTTGACCTGAGGTTTTGGTACAAATTTGACAAACAACCGGTTCACATTTGACTTGAGGTTTAGGTTCACATTTGACCTAGTTTCAAACAACGGGTTCACATTTGACCTGAGGTTTAGGTACACATTTGACCTGGTTTCAAACAACGGGTTCACATTTGACCTGGGGTTTAGGTTCACATTTGACCTGGTTTCAAACAGCGGGTTCACATTTGACTTGAGGTTTAGGTTCACATTTGACATGGGTTCAAACAGCAGGTTCACATTTGACCTGAGGTTTGGGTTCACATTTGACCTAGTATCAAACAACGAGTTCACATTTCACCCGAGGTTTAGGGTCACATTTGACCTGAGGTTTAGGTTCACATTTAACATGAGGTTTAGGTTTACATTTGACCTGGTTTCAAACAATGGGTTCACATTTGACATGAGGTTTAGGTTCACATTTGACCTGGTTTCAAACAATGGGTTCACATTTGACTTGAGATTTAGGTTCACATTTGACCTTGTTTCAAACAACGGGTTCACATTTGACCCTAGGTTTTGGTTCACATTTGACCTGGTTTCAAACAACGGGTTCACATTTGACCCTAGGTTTTGGTTCACATTTGACCTAGTTTCAAACAATGGGTTCACGTTTGACCTGAGGTTTAGGTTCACATTTGACCTGAGGTTTAGGATCACATTTGACCTGGTTTCAAACAATGGGTTCATATTTTTTATGAGGTTTAGGTTCAAATTTGACCTGGTTTCAAACAACGGGTTCACATTTGACCCGAGGTTTAGGTTCACATTTGACCTGGTTTCAAACACTGGGTTTACATTTGACGTGAGGTTTAGGTTGACATTTGACCAAGGTTCAAACAACGGGTTCACATTTGACCGAGGTTTAGGTTTACATTTGACCTGGTTTCAAACAACGGGTTGACATTTGACTTGAGGTTTAGGTTCACATTAGACCTGGTTTCAAACAACGGGTTCACATTTAACTTGAGGTTTAGGTTCACATTTGACCTGGGTTCAAACAATGGGTTCACATTTGACCTGAGGTTTAGGTACACATTTGACCTGGTTTCAAACAACGGGTTCACATTTGACCTGGAGTTTAGGTTCACATTTGACCTGGTTTCAAACAACGGGTTCACATTTGACCTGTGGTTTTGGTTCACATTTGACCTTGTTTCAAACAACGGGTTCAAATTTGACCTGAGGTTTAGGTTCACATTTGACCTTGGTTCAACAACGGGTTCACATTTTACCTGAGGTTTTGGTTCATATTTGACCTGGTTTCAAACAAGGGGTTCACATTTGACCTGAAGTTTAGGTTCATATTTGACCCAGTTTCAAACAACGGGTTCCCATTTGACCGATGTTTAGGTTCACATTTGACCTGGTTTCAAACAACGGGTTCACATTTGACCTGAGATTTAGGTTCACATTTGACCTGGTTTCAAACAGCGGGTTCACATTTGACTTGAGGTTTAGGTTCACATTTGACATGGGTTCAAACAGCAGGTTCACATTTGACCTGAGGTTTGGGTTCACATTTGACCTGGTATCAAACAACGAGTTCACATTTCACCCGAGGTTTAGGGTCACATTTGACCTGAGGTTTAGGTTCACATTTAACATGAGGTTTAGGTTTACATTTGACCTGGTTTCAAACAATGGTTTCACATTTGACATGAGGTTTAGGTTCACATTTGACCTGGTTTCAAACAATGGGTTCACATTTGACTTGAGATTTAGGTTCACATTTGACCTTGTTTCAAACAACGGGTTCACATTTGACCCTAGGTTTTGGTTCACATTTGACCTGGTTTCAAACAACGGGTTCACATTTGACCCTAGGTTTTGGTTCACATTTGACCTAGTTTCAAACAATGGGTTCACGTTTGACCTGAGGTTTAGGTTCACATTTGACCTGAGGTTTAGGATCACATTTGACCTGGTTTCAAACAATGGGTTCATATTTTTTATGAGGTTTAGGTTCAAATTTGACCTGGTTTCAAACAACGGGTTCACATTTGACCCGAGGTTTAGGTTCACATTTGACCTGGTTTCAAACACTGGGTTTACATTTGACGTGAGGTTTAGGTTGACATTTGACCAAGGTTCAAACAACGGGTTCACATTTGACCGAGGTTTAGGTTTACATTTGACCTGGTTTCAAACAACGGGTTGACATTTGACTTGAGGTTTAGGTTCACATTAGACCTGGTTTCAAACAATGGGTTCACATTTAACTTGAGGTTTAGGTTCACATTTGACCTGGGTTCAAACAATGGGTTCACATTTGACCTGAGGTTTAGGTACACATTTGACCTGGTTTCAAACAACGGGTTCACATTTGACCTGGAGTTTAGGTTCACATTTGACCTGGTTTCAAACAACGGGTTCACATTTGACCTGTGGTTTTGGTTCACATTTGACCTTGTTTCAAACAACGGGTTCAAATTTGACCTGAGGTTTAGGTTCACATTTGACCTTGGTTCAACAACGGGTTCACATTTTACCTGAGGTTTTGGTTCATATTTGACCTGGTTTCAAACAAGGGGTTCACATTTGACCTGAAGTTTAGGTTCATATTTGACCCAGTTTCAAACAACGGGTTCCCATTTGACCGATGTTTAGGTTCACATTTGACCTGGTTTCAAACAACGGGTTCACATTTGACCTGAGATTTAGGTTCACATTTGGCCTGGTTTCAAACAACGGGTTAACATTTGACCTGGGGTTTAGGTTCACATATGACCTGGTTTCAAACAACGGGTTCACATTTGATTTGAGGTTTAGTTTCACATTTGACCTGGGTTTAAACAACAGGTTCACATTTGACCTGAGGTTTTGGTTCAAATTTTACCCGGGTTCAAACAACAGGTTCACATTTGACCTGAGGTTTTGGTACAAATTTGACAAACAACCGGTTCCTTGAGGTTTAGGTTCACATTTGACCTAGTTTCAAACAACGGGTTCACATTTGACCTGAGGTTTAGGTACACATTTGACCTGGTTTCAAACAACGGGTTCACATTTGACCTGGGGTTTAGGTTCACATTTGACCTGGTTTCAAACAGCGGGTTCACATTTGACTTGAGGTTTAGGTTCACATTTGACATGGGTTCAAACAGCAGGTTCACATTTGACCTGAGGTTTGGGTTCACATTTGACCTGGTATCAAACAACGAGTTCACATTTCACCCGAGGTTTAGGGTCACATTTGACCTGAGGTTTAGGTTCACATTTAACATGAGGTTTAGGTTTACATTTGACCTGGTTTCAAACAATGGGTTCACATTTGACATGAGGTTTAGGTTCACATTTGACCTGGTTTCAAACAATGGGTTCACATTTGACTTGAGATTTAGGTTCACATTTGACCTTGTTTCAAACAACGGGTTCACATTTGACCCTAGGTTTTGGTTCACATTTGACCTGGTTTCAAACAACGGGTTCACATTTGACCCTAGGTTTTGGTTCACATTTGACCTAGTTTCAAACAATGGGTTCACGTTTGACCTGAGGTTTAGGTTCACATTTGACCTGAGGTTTAGGATCACATTTGACCTGGTTTCAAACAATGGGTTCATATTTTTTATGAGGTTTAGGTTCAAATTTGACCTGGTTTCAAACAACGGGTTCACATTTGACCCGAGGTTTAGGTTCACATTTGACCTGGTTTCAAACACTGGGTTTACATTTGACGTGAGGTTTAGGTTGACATTTGACCAAGGTTCAAACAACGGGTTCACATTTGACCGAGGTTTAGGTTTACATTTGACCTGGTTTCAAACAACGGGTTGACATTTGACTTGAGGTTTAGGATCACATTAGACCTGGTTTCAAACAACGGGTTCACATTTAACTTGAGGTTTAGGTTCACATTTGACCTGGGTTCAAACAATGGGTTCACATTTGACCTGAGGTTTTGGTTCACATTTGACCTGGTTTCAAACAACGGGTTCACATTTGACCTGGGGTTTAGGTTCACATTTGACCTGGTTTCAATCAGCGAGTTCACATTTGACTTGAGGTTTAGGTTCACATTTGACCTGGGTTCAAACAACGGGTTCACATTTGACCTGAGGTTTTGGTTCACATTTGACCTGGTTTCAAACAATGAGTTCACATTTCACCCGAGGTTTAGGGTCACATTTGACCTGAGGTTTAGGTTCACATTTAACATGAGGTTTAGGTTAACATTTGACCAGGTTTCAAACAATGGGTTCACATTTGACATGAGGTTTAGGTTCACATTTGACCTGGTTTCAAACAATGGGTTCACATTTGACTTGAGATTTAGGTTCACATTTGACCTTGTTTCAAACAACGGGTTCACATTTGACCCTAGGTTTTGGTTCACATTTGACTTGGTTTCAAACAATGGGTTCACATTTGACCTGAGGTTTAGGTTCACATTTGACCTGGTTTGAAACAATGGGTTCAGATTTGACATGAGGTTTAGGTTCACATTTGACCTGGTTTCAAACAACGGGTTCACATTTGACCCGAGGTTTAGGTTCACATTTGACCTGGTTTCAAACAACGGGTTTACATTTGACGTGAGGTTTAGGTTGACATTTGACCTGGGTTCAAACAACGGGTTCACATTTGACCGAGGTTTAGGTTTACATTTGACCTGGTTTCAAACAACAGGTTGACATTTGACATGAGGTTTAGGTTCACATTAGACCTGGTTTCAAACAACAGGTTCACATTTAACTTGAGGTTTAGGTTCACATTTGACCTGGGTTCAAACAATGGGTTCACATTTGACCTGAGGTTTTGGTTCACATTTGACCTGGTTTTAAACAACGGGTTCACATTTGACCTGGGGTTTAGGTTCACATTTGACATGGTTTCAAACAGCGAGTTCACATTTGACTTGAGGTTTAGGTTCACATTTGACCTGGGTTCAAACAACGGGTTCACATTTGACCTGAGGTTTTGGTTCACATTTGACCTGGTTTCAAACAACGAGTTCACATTTCACCCGAGGTTTAGGGTCACATTTGACCTGAGGTTTAGGTTCACATTTAACATGAGGTTTAGGTTAACATTTGACCAGGTTTCAAACAATGGGTTCACATTTGACTTGAGATTTAGGTTCACTTTTGACCTTGTTTCAAACAACGGGTTCACATTTGACCCTAGGTTTTGGTTCACATTTGACCTGGTTTCAAACAATGGGTTCACATTTGACCTGAGGTTTAGGTTCACATTTGATCTGAGGTTTAGGTTCACATTTGACCTGGTTTGAAACAATGGGTTCAGATTTGACATGAGGTTTAGGTTCACATTTGAACTGGTTTCAAACAACGGGTTCATATTTGACCCGAGGTTTAGGTTCACATTTGACCTGGTTTCAAACAACGGGTTCACATTTGACCTGAGGTTTTGGTTCACATTTGACCTGGTTTCAAACAACGGGTTCACATTTGACCTGGGGTTTAGGTTCACATTTGACCTGGTTTCAAACAGCGAGTTCACATTTGACTTGAGGTTTAGGTTCACATTTGACCTGGGTTCAAACAACGGGTTCACATTTGACCTGAGGTTTTGGTTCACATTTGACCTGGTTTCAAACAACGAGTTCACATTTCACCCGAGGTTTAGGGTCACATTTGACCTGAGGTTTAGGTTCACATTTAACATGAGGTTTAGGTTAACATATGACCAGGTTTCAAACAATGGGTTCACATTTGACATGAGGTTTAGGTTCACATTTGACTTGGTTTCAAACAATGGGTTCACATTTGACTTGAGATTTAGGTTCACATTTGACCTTGTTTCAAACAACGGGTTCACATTTGACCCTAGGTTTTGGTTCACATTTGACCTGGTTTCAAACAATGGGTTCACATTTGACCTGAGGTTTAGGTTCACATTTGACATGAGGTTTAGGTTCACATTTGACCTGGTTTGAAACAATGGGTTCAGATTTGACATGAGGTTTAGGTTCACATTTGACCTGGTTTGAAACAATGGGTTCAGATTTGACATGAGGTTTAGGTTCACATTTGACCTGGTTTCAAACAACGGGTTCACATTTGGCTTGAGGTTTAGGTTCACATTTGACCTGGTTTCAAACAACGGGTTCACATTTGACTTGAGGTTTTGGTTCACATTTGACCTGGTTTCAAACAAGGGGTTTACATTTGACATGAGGTTTAGGTTGACATTTGACCTGGGTTCAAACAACGGGTTCACATTTGACCGAGGTTTAGGTTTACATTTGACCTGGTTTCAAACAACGGGTTCACACTTGACTTGAGGTTTAGGTTCACATTAGACCTGGTTTCAAACAACGGGTTCACATTTGACTTGAGGTTTATGTTCACATTTGACCTGGGTTCAAACAATGGGTTCACATTTGACCTGAGGTTTTGGTTCACATTTGACCTGGTTTCAAACAACGGGTTCACATTTGACCTGAGGTTTAGGTTCACATTTGACCTAGTTTCAAACAACGGGTTCACATTTGACTGAGGTTTAGGTTTACATTTGACCTGGTTTCAAACAATGGGTTCACATTTGACCTGGGGTTTAGGTTCACATATGACCTGGATTCAAACAACGGGTTCACATTTGACCTGGGGTTTAGGTTCACATTTGACCTGCGTTCAAACAACAGGTTCACATTTGACCTGAAGTTTTGGTTCATATTTGACCTGGTTTCAAACAACGGGTTCACATTTGACCGAGGTTTAGGTTTACATTTGACCTGGTTTTAAACAATGGGTTCACATTTGACTTGAGGTTTAGATTCACATTAGACCTGGTTTCAAACAACGGGTTCACATTTGGCTTGAGGTTTAGGTTCACATTTGACCTGGGTTCAAACAATGGGTTCACATTTGACCTGAGGTTTTGGTTCACATTTGACCTGGTTTCAAACAACGGGTTCACATTTGACCTGGTGTTTAGGTTCACATTTGACCTGGTTTCAAACAGCGAGTTCACATTTGACTTGAGGTTTAGGTTCACATTTGACCTGGGTTCAAACAACGGGTTCACATTTGACCTGAGGTTTTGGTTCACATTTGACCTGGTTTCAAACAACGAGTTCACATTTCACCCGAGGTTTAGGGTCACATTTGACCTGAGGTTTAGGTTCACATTTAACATGAGGTTTAGGTTAACATATGACCTGGTTTCAAACAATGGGTTCACATTTGACATGAGGTTTAGGTTCACATTTGACTTGGTTTCAAACAACGGGTTCACATTTGACTTGAGATTTAGGTTCACATTTGACCTTGTTTCAAACAACGGGTTCACATTTGACCCTAGGTTTTGGTTCACATTTGACCTGGTTTCAAACAATGGGTTCACATTTGACCTGAGGTTTAGGTTCACATTTGACATGAGGTTTAGGTTCACATTTGACCTGGTTTGAAACAATGGGTTCAGATTTGACATGAGGTTTAGGTTCACATTTGACCTGGTTTCAAACAACGGGTTCACATTTGGCTTGAGGTTTAGGTTCACATTTGACCTGGTTTCAAACAACGGGTTCACATTTGACTTGAGGTTTTGGTTCACATTTGACCTGGTTTCAAACAAGGGGTTTACATTTGACCTGAGGTTTAGGTTGACATTTGACCTGGGTTCAAACAACGGGTTCACATTTGACCGAGGTTTAGGTTTACATTTGACCTGGTTTCAAACAACGGGTTCACACTTGACTTGAGGTTTAGGTTCACATTAGACCTGGTTTCAAACAACGGGTTCACATTTGACTTGAGGTTTATGTTCACATTTGACCTGGGTTCAAATAATGGGTTCACATTTGACCTGAGGTTTTGGTTCACATTTGACCTGGTTTCAAACAATGGGTTCACTTTTGACCTGAGGTTTAGGTTCACATTTGACCTAGTTTCAAACAACGGGTTCACATTTGACTGAGGTTTAGGTTTACATTTGACCTGGTTTCAAACAATGGGTTCACATTTGACCTGGGGTTTAGGTTCACATATGACCTGGATTCAAACAACGGGTTCACATTTGACCTGGGGTTTAGGTTCACATTTGACCTGCGTTCAAACAACAGGTTCACATTTGACCTGAAGTTTTGGTTCATATTTGACCTGGTTTCAAACAACGGGTTCACATTTGACCGAGGTTTAGGTTTACATTTGACCTGGTTTTAAACAACGGGTTCACATTTGACTTGAGGTTTAGATTCACATTAGACCTGGTTTCAAACAACGGGTTCACATTTGGCTTGAGGTTTAGGTTCACATTTGACCTGGGTTCAAACAATGGGTTCACATTTGACCTGAGGTTTTGGTTCACATTTGACCTGGTTTCAAACAACGGGTTCACATTTGACTTGAGGTTTTGGTTCACATTTGACCTGGTTTCAAACAAGGGGTTTACATTTGACCTGAGGTTTAGGTTGACATTTGACCTGGGTTCAAACAACGGGTTCACATTTGACCGAGGTTTAGGTTTACATTTGACCTGGTTTTAAACAACGGGTTCACATTTGACTTGAGGTTTAGATTCACATTAGACCTGGTTTCAAACAACGGGTTCACATTTGGCTTGAGGTTTTGGTTCACATTTGACCTGGTTTCAAACAACGGGTTCACATTTGACCTGAGGTTTAGGTTCACATTTGATCTGAGGTTTAGGTTCACATTTGACCTGGTTTGAAACAATGGGTTCAGATTTGACATGAGGTTTAGGTTCACATTTGACCTGGTTTCAAACAACGGGTTCATATTTGACCCGAGGTTTAGGTTCACATTTGACCTGGTTTCAAACAACGGGTTCACATTTGACCTGAGGTTTTGGTTCACATTTGACCTGGTTTCAAACAACGGGTTCAAATTTGACCTGGGGTTTAGGTTCACATTTGACCTGGTTTCAAACAGCGAGTTCACATTTGACTTGAGGTTTAGGTTCACATTTGACCTGGGTTCAAACAACGGGTTCACATTTGACCTGAGGTTTTGGTTCACATTTGACCTGGTTTCAAACAACGAGTTCACATTTCACCCGAGGTTTAGGGTCACATTTGACCTGAGGTTTAGGTTCACATTTAACATGAGGTTTAGGTTAACATATGACCTGGTTTCAAACAATGGGTTCACATTTGACATGAGGTTTAGGTTCACATTTGACTTGGTTTCAAACAACGGGTTCACATTTGACTTGAGATTTAGGTTCACATTTGACCTTGTTTCAAACAACGGGTTCACATTTGACCCTAGGTTTTGGTTCACATTTGACCTGGTTTCAAACAATGGGTTCACATTTGACCTGAGGTTTAGGTTCACATTTGACATGAGGTTTAGGTTCACATTTGACCTGGTTTGAAACAATGGGTTCAGATTTGACATGAGGTTTAGGTTCACATTTGACCTGGTTTCAAACAACGGGTTCACATTTGGCTTGAGGTTTAGGTTCACATTTGACCTGGTTTCAAACAACGGGTTCACATTTGACTTGAGGTTTTGGTTCACATTTGACCTGGTTTCAAACAAGGGGTTTACATTTGACCTGAGGTTTAGGTTGACATTTGACCTGGGTTCAAACAACGGGTTCACATTTGACCGAGGTTTAGGTTTACATTTGACCTGGTTTCAAACAACGGGTTCACACTTGACTTGAGGTTTAGGTTCACATTAGACCTGGTTTCAAACAACGGGTTCACATTTGACTTGAGGTTTATGTTCACATTTGACCTGGGTTCAAATAATGGGTTCACATTTGACCTGAGGTTTTGGTTCACATTTGACCTGGTTTCAAACAATGGGTTCACTTTTGACCTGAGGTTTAGGTTCACATTTGACCTAGTTTCAAACAACGGGTTCACATTTGACTGAGGTTTAGGTTTACATTTGACCTGGTTTCAAACAATGGGTTCACATTTGACCTGGGGTTTAGGTTCACATATGACCTGGATTCAAACAACGGGTTCACATTTGACCTGGGGTTTAGGTTCACATTTGACCTGCGTTCAAACAACAGGTTCACATTTGACCTGAAGTTTTGGTTCATATTTGACCTGGTTTCAAACAACGGGTTCACATTTGACCGAGGTTTAGGTTTACATTTGACCTGGTTTTAAACAACGGGTTCACATTTGACTTGAGGTTTAGATTCACATTAGACCTGGTTTCAAACAACGGGTTCACATTTGGCTTGAGGTTTAGGTTCACATTTGACCTGGGTTCAAACAATGGGTTCACATTTGACCTGAGGTTTTGGTTCACATTTGACCTGGTTTCAAACAACGGGTTCACATTTGACTTGAGGTTTTGGTTCACATTTGACCTGGTTTCAAACAAGGGGTTTACATTTGACCTGAGGTTTAGGTTGACATTTGACCTGGGTTCAAACAACGGGTTCACATTTGACCGAGGTTTAGGTTTACATTTGACCTGGTTTTAAACAACGGGTTCACATTTGACTTGAGGTTTAGATTCACATTAGACCTGGTTTCAAACAACGGGTTCACATTTGGCTTGAGGTTTTGGTTCACATTTGACCTGGTTTCAAACAACGGGTTCACATTTGACCTGAGGTTTAGGTTCACATTTGATCTGAGGTTTAGGTTCACATTTGACCTGGTTTGAAACAATGGGTTCAGATTTGACATGAGGTTTAGGTTCACATTTGACCTGGTTTCAAACAACGGGTTCATATTTGACCCGAGGTTTAGGTTCACATTTGACCTGGTTTCAAACAACGGGTTCACATTTGACCTGAGGTTTTGGTTCACATTTGACCTGGTTTCAAACAACGGGTTCAAATTTGACCTGGGGTTTAGGTTCACATTTGACCTGGTTTCAAACAGCGAGTTCACATTTGACTTGAGGTTTAGGTTCACATTTGACCTGGGTTCAAACAACGGGTTCACATTTGACCTGAGGTTTTGGTTCACATTTGACCTGGTTTCAAACAACGAGTTCACATTTCACCCGAGGTTTAGGGTCACATTTGACCTGAGGTTTAGGTTCACATTTAACATGAGGTTTAGGTTAACATATGACCAGGTTTCAAACAATGGGTTCACATTTGACATGAGGTTTAGGTTCACATTTGACTTGGTTTCAAACAATGGGTTCACATTTGACTTGAGATTTAGGTTCACATTTGACCTTGTTTCAAACAACGGGTTCACATTTGACCCTAGGTTTTGGTTCACATTTGACCTGGTTTCAAACAATGGGTTCACATTTGACCTGAGGTTTAGGTTCACATTTGACCTGGTTTCAAACAACGGGTTCATATTTGACCCGAGGTTTAGGTTCACATTTGACCTGGTTTCAAACAACGGGTTCACATTTGACCTGAGGTTTTGGTTCACATTTGACCTGGTTTCAAACAACGGGTTCACATTTGACCTGGGGTTTAGGTTCACATTTGACCTGGTTTCAAACAGCGAGTTCACATTTGACTTGAGGTTTAGGTTCACATTTGACCTGGGTTCAAACAACGGGTTCACATTTGACCTGAGGTTTTGGTTCACATTTGACCTGGTTTCAAACAACGAGTTCACATTTCACCCGAGGTTTAGGGTCACATTTGACCTGAGGTTTAGGTTCACATTTAACATGAGGTTTAGGTTAACATATGACCAGGTTTCAAACAATGGGTTCACATTTGACATGAGGTTTAGGTTCACATTTGACTTGGTTTCAAACAATGGGTTCACATTTGACTTGAGATTTAGGTTCACATTTGACCTTGTTTCAAACAACGGGTTCACATTTGACCCTAGGTTTTGGTTCACATTTGACCTGGTTTCAAACAATGGGTTCACATTTGACCTGAGGTTTAGGTTCACATTTGACATGAGGTTTAGGTTCACATTTGACCTGGTTTGAAACAATGGGTTCAGATTTGACATGAGGTTTAGGTTCACATTTGACCTGGTTTCAAACAACGGGTTCACATTTGGCTTGAGGTTTAGGTTCACATTTGACCTGGTTTCAAACAACGGGTTCACATTTGACTTGAGGTTTTGGTTCACATTTGACCTGGTTTCAAACAAGGGGTTTACATTTGACATGAGGTTTAGGTTGACATTTGACCTGGGTTCAAACAACGGGTTCACATTTGACCGAGGTTTAGGTTTACATTTGACCTGGTTTCAAACAACGGGTTCACACTTGACTTGAGGTTTAGGTTCACATTAGACCTGGTTTCAAACAACGGGTTCACATTTGACTTGAGGTTTATGTTCACATTTGACCTGGGTTCAAACAATGGGTTCACATTTGACCTGAGGTTTTGGTTCACATTTGACCTGGTTTCAAACAACGGGTTCACATTTGACCTGAGGTTTAGGTTCACATTTGACCTAGTTTCAAACAACGGGTTCACATTTGACTGAGGTTTAGGTTTACATTTGACCTGGTTTCAAACAATGGGTTCACATTTGACCTGGGGTTTAGGTTCACATATGACCTGGATTCAAACAACGGGTTCACATTTGACCTGGGGTTTAGGTTCACATTTGACCTGCGTTCAAACAACAGGTTCATATTTGACCTGAAGTTTTGGTTCATATTTGACCTGGTTTCAAACAACGGGTTCACATTTGACCGAGGTTTAGGTTTACATTTGACCTGGTTTTAAACAACGGGTTCACATTTGACTTGAGGTTTAGATTCACATTAGACCTGGTTTCAAACAACGGGTTCACATTTGGCTTGAGGTTTAGGTTCACATTTGACCTGGGTTCAAACAATGGGTTCACATTTGACCTGAGGTTTTGGTTCACATTTGACCTGGTTTCAAACAACGGGTTCACATTTGACCTGGTGTTTAGGTTCACATTTGACCTGGTTTCAAACAGCGAGTTCACATTTGACTTGAGGTTTAGGTTCACATTTGACCTGGGTTCAAACAACGGGTTCACATTTGACCTGAGGTTTTGGTTCACATTTGACCTGGTTTCAAACAACGAGTTCACATTTCACCCGAGGTTTAGGGTCACATTTGACCTGAGGTTTAGGTTCACATTTAACATGAGGTTTAGGTTAACATATGACCTGGTTTCAAACAATGGGTTCACATTTGACATGAGGTTTAGGTTCACATTTGACTTGGTTTCAAACAATGGGTTCACATTTGACTTGAGATTTAGGTTCACATTTGACCTTTTTTCAAACAACGGGTTCACATTTGACCCTAGGTTTTGGTTCACATTTGACCTGGGGTTTAGGTTCACATTTGACCTGCGTTCAAACAACAGGTTCACATTTGACCTGAAGTTTTGGTTCATATTTGACCTGGTTTCAAACAACGGGTTCACATTTGACCGAGGTTTAGGTTTACATTTGACCTGGTTTTAAACAACGGGTTCACATTTGACTTGAGGTTTAGATTCACATTAGACCTGGTTTCAAACAACGGGTTCACATTTGGCTTGAGGTTTAGGTTCACATTTGACCTGGGTTCAAACAATGGGTTCACATTTGACCTGAGGTTTTGGTTCACATTTGACCTGGTTTCAAAGAACGGGTTCACATTTGACTTGAGGTTTTGGTTCACATTTGACCTGGTTTCAAACAAGGGGTTTACATTTGACCTGAGGTTTAGGTTGACATTTGACCTGGGTTCAAACAACGGGTTCACATTTGACCGAGGTTTAGGTTTACATTTGACCTGGTTTTAAACAACGGGTTCACATTTGACTTGAGGTTTAGATTCACATTAGACCTGGTTTCAAACAACGGGTTCACATTTGGCTTGAGGTTTAGGTTCACATTTGACCTGGGTTCAAACAATGGGTTCACATTTGACCTCGGGTTTAGGTTCACATTTGACCTGGTTTCAAACAACGGGTTCACATTTGACTTGAGGTTTTGGTTCACATTTGACCTGGTTTCAAACAAGGGGTTTACATTTGACCTGAGGTTTAGGTTGACATTTGACCTGGGTTCAAACAACGGGTTCACATTTGACCGAGGTTTAGGTTTACATTTGACCTGGTTTCAAACAACGGGTTCACACTTGACTTGAGGTTTAGGTTCACATTAGACCTGGTTTCAAACAACGGGTTCACATTTGACTTGAGGTTTATGTTCACATTTGACCTGGGTTCAAATAATGGGTTCACATTTGACCTGAGGTTTTGGTTCACATTTGACCTGGTTTCAAACAACGGGTTCACATTTGACCTAAGGTTTAGGTTCACATTTGACCTAGTTTCAAACAACGGGTTCACATTTGACTGAGGTTTAGGTTTACATTTGACCTGATTTCAAACAATGGGTTCACATTTGACCTGGGGTTTAGGTTCACATTTGACCTGGGTTCAAACAACAGGTTCACATTTGACCTGAAGTTTTGGTTCATATTTGACCTGGTTTTAAACAACGGGTTCACATTTGACCGAGGTTTAGGTTTACATTTGACCTGGTTTTAAACAACGGGTTCACATTTGACTTGAGGTTTAGATTCACATTAGACCTGGTTTCAAACAACGGGTTCACATTTGGCTTGAGGTTTAGGTTCACATTTGACCTGGGTTCAAACAATGGGTTCACATTTGACCTGAGGCTTTGGTTCACATTTGACCTGGTTTCAAACAACGGGTTCACATTTGACCTGGTGTTTAGGTTCACATTTGACCTGGTTTCAAACAGCGAGTTCACATTTGACTTGAGGTTTAGGTTCACATTTGACCTGGGTTCAAACAACGGGTTCACATTTGACCTGAGGTTTTGGTTCACATTTGACCTGGTTTCAAACAACGAGTTCACATTTCACCCGAGGTTTAGGGTCACATTTGACCTGAGGTTTAGGTTCACATTTAACATGAGGTTTAGGTTAACATATGACCTGGTTTCAAACAATGGGTTCACATTTAACATGAGGTTTAGGTTCACATTTGACTTGGTTTCAAACAATGGGTTCACATTTGACTTGAGATTTAGGTTCACATTTGACCTTTTTTCAAACAACGGGTTCACATTTGACCCTAGGTTTTGGTTCACATTTGACCTGGTTTCAAACAACGGGTTCACATTTGACCTGAGGTTTAGGTTCACATTTGACCTAGTTTCAAACAACGGGTTCACATTTGACTGAGGTTTAGGTTTACATTTGACCTGGTTTCAAACAATGGGTTCACATTTGACCTGGGGTTTAGGTTCACATATGACCTGGATTCAAACAACGGGTTCACATTTGACCTGGGGTTTAGGTTCACATTTGACCTGCGTTCAAACAACAGGTTCACATTTGACCTGAAGTTTTGGTTCATATTTGACCTGGTTTCAAACAACGGGTTCACATTTGACCGAGGTTTAGGTTTACATTTGACCTGGTTTTAAACAACGGGTTCACATTTGACTTGAGGTTTAGATTCACATTAGACCTGGTTTCAAACAACGGGTTCACATTTGGCTTGAGGTTTAGGTTCACATTTGACCTGGGTTCAAACAATGGGTTCACATTTGACCTGAGGTTTTGGTTCACATTTGACCTGGTTTCAAACAACGGGTTCACATTTGACCTGGGGTTTAGGTTCACATTTGACCTGGTTTCAAACAGTGGGTTCACATTTGACTTGAGGTTTAGGTTCAAATTTGACCTGGGTTCAAACAACGGGTTCATATTTGACCTGAGGTTTTGGTTCACATTTGACCTGGTTTCAAACAACGAGTTCACATTTCACCCGAGGTTTAGGGTCACATTTGACCTGAGGTTTAGGTTCATATTTAACATGAGGTTTAGGTAAACATTTGATCTGGTTTCAAACAATGGGTTCACATTTGACATGAGGTTTAGGTTCACATTTGACCTGGTTTCAAACAATGGGTTCACATTTGACTTGAGATTTAGGTTCACATTTGACCTTGTTTCAAACAACGGGTTCACATTTGCCCCTAGGTTTTGGTTCACATTTGACCTGGTTTCAAACAATGGGTTCACATTTGACCTGAGGTTTAGGTTCACATTTGACCTGGTTTGAAACAATGGGTTCAGATTTGACATGAGGTTTAGGTTCACATTTGACCTGGTTTCAAACAACGGGTTCATATTTGACCTGGAGTTTAGGTTCACATTTGACCTGGTTTCAAACAACGGGTTCACATTTGACTTGAGGTTTTGGTTCACATTTGACCTGGTTTCAAACAAGGGGTTTACTTTTGACCTGAGGTTTAGGTTGACATTTGACTTGGGTTTAAACAACGGGTTCACATTTGACCGAGGTTTAGGTTTACATTTGACCTGGTTTCAAACAACGGGTTCACACTTGACTTGAGGTTTAGGTTCACATTAGACCTGGTTTCAAACAACGGGTTCACATTTGACTTGAGGTTTATGTTCACATTTGACCTGGGTTCAAACAATGGGTTCACATTTGACCTGAGGTTTTGGTTCACATTTGACCTGGTTTCAAACAACGGGTTCACATTTGACCTGAGGTTTAGGTTCACATTTGACCTAGTTTCAAACAACGGGTTCACATTTGACTGAGGTTTAGGTTTACATTTGACCTGGTTTCAAACAATGGGTTCACATTTGACCTGGGGTTTAGGTTCACATATGACCTGGATTCAAACAACGGGTTCACATTTGACCTGGGGTTTAGGTTCACATTTGACCTGGGTTCAAACAACAGGTTCACATTGGACCTGAAGTTTTGGTTCATATTTGACCTGGTTTCAAACAACGGGTTCACATTTGACCGTGGTTTAGGTTTACATTTGACCTGGTTTTAAACAACGGGTTCACATTTGACTTGAGGTTTAGATTCACATTAGACCTGGTTTCAAACAACGGCTTCACATTTGGCTTGAGGTTTAGGTTCACATTTGACCTGGGTTCAAACAATGGGTTCACATTTGACCTGAGGTTTTGGTTCACATTTGACCTGGTTTCAAACAACGGGTTCACATTTGACCTGGTGTTTAGGGTCACATTTGACCTGGTTTCAAACAGCGAGTTCACATTTGACTTGAGGTTTAGGTTCACATTTGACCTGGGTTCAAACAACGGGTTCACATTTGACCTGAGGTTTTGGTTCACATTTGACCTGGTTTCAAACAACGAGTTCACATTTCACCCGAGGTTTAGGGTCACATTTGACCTGAGGTTTAGGTTCACATTTAACATGAGGTTTAGGTTAACATATGACCTGGTTTCAAACAATGGGTTCACATTTGACATGAGGTTTAGGTTCACATTTGACTTGGTTTCAAACAATGGGTTCACATTTGACTTGAGATTTAGGTTCACATTTGACCTTGTTTCAAACAACGGGTTCACATTTGACCCTAGGTTTTGGTTCACATTTGACCTGGTTTCAAACAATGGGTTCACATTTGACCTGAGGTTTAGGTTCACATTTGACATGAGGTTTAGGTTCACATTTGACCTGGTTTGAAACAATGGGTTCAGATTTGACATGAGGTTTAGGTTCACATTTGACCTGGTTTCAAACAACGGGTTCACATTTGACCTGGGGTTTAGGTTCACATTTTACCTGGTTTCAAACAACGGGTTCACATTTGACTTGAGGTTTTGGTTCACATTTGACCTGGTTTCAAACAAGGGGTTTACATTTGACCTGAGGTTTAGGTTGACATTTGACCTGGGTTCAAACAACGGGTTCACATTTGACCGAGGTTTAAGTTTACATTTGACCTGGTTTCAAACAACGGGTTCACACTTGACTTGAGGTTTAGGTTCACATTAGACCTGGTTTCAAACAACGGGTTCACATTTGACTTGAGGTTTATGTTCACATTTGACCTGGGTTCAAACAATGGGTTCACATTTGACCTGAGGTTTTGGTTCACATTTGACCTGGTTTCAAACAACGGGTTCACATTTGACCTGAGGTTTAGGTTCACATTTGACCTAGTTTCAAACAACGGGTTCACATTTGACTGAGGTTTAGGTTTACATTTGACCTGGTTTCACACAATGGGTTCACATTTGACCTGGGGTTTAGGTTCACATATGACCTGGATTCAAACAACGGGTTCACATTTGACCTGGGGTTTAGGTTCACATTTGACCTGCGTTCAAACAACAGGTTCACATTTGACCTGAAGTTTTGGTTCATATTTGACCTGGTTTCAAACAACGGGTTCACATTTGACCGTGGTTTAGGTTTACATTTGACCTGGTTTTAAACAACGGGTTCACATTTGACTTGAGGTTTAGATTCACATTAGACCTGGTTTCAAACAACGGCTTCACATTTGGCTTGAGGTTTAGGTTCACATTTGACCTGGGTTCAAACAATGGGTTCACATTTGACCTGAGGTTTTGGTTCACATTTGACCTGGTTTCAAACAACGGGTTCACATTTGACCTGGTGTTTAGGGTCACATTTGACCTGGTTTCAAACAGCGAGTTCACATTTGACTTGAGGTTTAGGTTCACATTTGACCTGGGTTCAAACAACGGGTTCACATTTGACCTGAGGTTTTGGTTCACATTTGACCTGGTTTCAAACAACGAGTTCACATTTCACCCGAGGTTTAGGGTCACATTTGACCTGAGGTTTAGGTTCACATTTAACATGAGGTTTAGGTTAACATATGACCTGGTTTCAAACAATGGGTTCACATTTGACATGAGGTTTAGGTTCACATTTGACTTGGTTTCAAACAATGGGTTCACATTTGACTTGAGATTTAGGTTCACATTTGACCTTGTTTCAAACAACGGGTTCACATTTGACCCTAGGTTTTGGTTCACATTTGACCTGGTTTCAAACAATGGGTTCACATTTGACCTGAGGTTTAGGTTCACATTTGACATGAGGTTTAGGTTCACATTTGACCTGGTTTGAAACAATGGGTTCAGATTTGACATGAGGTTTAGGTTCACATTTGACCTGGTTTCAAACAACGGGTTCACATTTGACCTGGGGTTTAGGTTCACATTTTACCTGGTTTCAAACAACGGGTTCACATTTGACTTGAGGTTTTGGTTCACATTTGACCTGGTTTCAAACAAGGGATTTACATTTGACCTGAGGTTTAGGTTGACATTTGACCTGGGTTCAAACAACGGGTTCACATTTGACCGAGGTTTAGGTTTACATTTGACCTGGTTTCAAACAACGGGTTCACACTTGACTTGAGGTTTAGGTTCACATTAGACCTGGTTTCAAACAACGGGTTCACATTTGACTTGAGGTTTATGTTCACATTTGACCTGGGTTCAAACAATGGGTTCACATTTGACCTGAGGTTTTGGTTCACATTTGACCTGGTTTCAAACAACGGGTTCACATTTGACCTGAGGTTTAGGTTCACATTTGACCTAGTTTCAAACAACGGGTTCACATTTGACTGAGGTTTAGGTTTACATTTGACCTGGTTTCACACAATGGGTTCACATTTGACCTGGGGTTTAGGTTCACATATGACCTGGATTCAAACAACGGGTTCACATTTGACCTGGGGTTTAGGTTCACATTTGACCTGCGTTCAAACAACAGGTTCACATTTGACCTGAAGTTTTGGTTCATATTTGACCTGGTTTCAAACAACGGGTTCACATTTGACCGAGGTTTAGGTTTACATTTGACCTGGTTTTAAACAACGGGTTCACATTTGACTTGAGGTTTAGATTCACATTAGACCTGGTTTCAAACAACGGGTTCACATTTGGCTTGAGGTTTAGGTTCACATTTGACGTGGGTTCAAACAATGGGTTCACATTTGACCTGAGGTTTTGGTTCACATTTGACCTGGTTTCAAACAACGGGTTCACATTTGACCTGGGGTTTAGGTTCACATTTGACCTGGTTTCAAACAGTGGGTTCACATTTGACTTGAGGTTTAGGTTCAAATTTGACCTGGGTTCAAACAACGGGTTCACATTTGACCTGAGGTTTTGGTTCACATTTGACCTGGTTTCAAACAACGAGTTCACATTTCACCCGAGGTTTAGGGTCACATTTGACCTGAGGTTTAGGTTCACATTTAACATGAGGTTTAGGTTAACATATGACCTGGTTTCAAACAATGGGTTCACATTTGACATGAGGTTTAGGTTCACATTTGACTTGGTTTCAAACAACGGGTTCACATTTGACTTGAGATTTAGGTTCACATTTGACCTTGTTTCAAACAACGGGTTCACATTTGACCCTAGGTTTTGGTTCACATTTGACCTGGTTTCAAACAATGGGTTCACATTTGACCTGAGGTTTAGGTTCACATTTGACATGAGGTTTAGGTTCACATTTGACCTGGTTTGAAACAATGGGTTCAGATTTGACATGAGGTTTAGGTTCACATTTGACCTGGTTTCAAACAACGGGTTCACATTTGGCTTGAGGTTTAGGTTCACATTTGACCTGGTTTCAAACAACGGGTTCACATTTGACTTGAGGTTTTGGTTCACATTTGACCTGGTTTCAAACAAGGGGTTTACATTTGACCTGAGGTTTAGGTTGACATTTGACCTGGGTTCAAACAACGGGTTCACATTTGACCGAGGTTTAGGTTTACATTTGACCTGGTTTCAAACAACGGGTTCACACTTGACTTGAGGTTTAGGTTCACATTAGACCTGGTTTCAAACAACGGGTTCACATTTGACTTGAGGTTTATGTTCACATTTGACCTGGGTTCAAATAATGGGTTCACATTTGACCTGAGGTTTTGGTTCACATTTGACCTGGTTTCAAACAATGGGTTCACATTTGACCTGAGGTTTAGGTTCACATTTGACCTAGTTTCAAACAACGGGTTCACATTTGACTGAGGTTTAGGTTTATATTTGACCTGGTTTCAAACAATGGGTTCACATTTGACCTGGGGTTTAGGTTCACATATGACCTGGATTCAAACAACGGGTTCACATTTGACCTGGGGTTTAGGTTCACATTTGACCTGCGTTCAAACAACAGGTTCACATTTGACCTGAAGTTTTGGTTCATATTTGACCTGGTTTCAAACAACGGGTTCACATTTGACCGAGGTTTAGGTTTACATTTGACCTGGTTTTAAACAACGGGTTCACATTTGACTTGAGGTTTAGATTCACATTAGACCTGGTTTCAAACAACGGGTTCACATTTGGCTTGAGGTTTAGGTTCACATTTGACCTGGGTTCAAACAATGGGTTCACATTTGACCTGAGGTTTTGGTTCACATTTGACCTGGTTTCAAACAACGGGTTCACATTTGACTTGAGGTTTTGGTTCACATTTGACCTGGTTTCAAACAAGGGGTTTACATTTGACCTGAGGTTTAGGTTGACATTTGACCTGGGTTCAAACAACGGGTTCACATTTGACCGAGGTTTAGGTTTACATTTGACCTGGTTTTAAACAACGGGTTCACATTTGACTTGAGGTTTAGATTCACATTAGACCTGGTTTCAAACAACGGGTTCACATTTGGCTTGAGGTTTAGGTTCACATTTGACCTGGGTTCAAACAATGGGTTCACATTTGACCTCGGGTTTAGGTTCACATTTGACCTGGTTTCAAACAACGGGTTCACATTTGACTTGAGGTTTTGGTTCACATTTGACCTGGTTTCAAACAAGGGGTTTACATTTGACCTGAGGTTTAGGTTGACATTTGACCTGGGTTCAAACAACGGGTTCACATTTGACCGAGGTTTAGGTTTACATTTGACCTGGTTTCAAACAACGGGTTCACACTTGACTTGAGGTTTAGGTTCACATTAGACCTGGTTTCAAACAACGGGTTCACATTTGACTTGAGGTTTATGTTCACATTTGACCTGGGTTCAAACAATGGGTTCACATTTGACCTGAGGTTTTGGTTCACATTTGACCTGGTTTCAAACAACGGGTTCACATTTGACCTAAGGTTTAGGTTCACATTTGACCTAGTTTCAAACAACGGGTTCACATTTGACTGAGGTTTAGGTTTACATTTGACCTGATTTCAAACAATGGGTTCACATTTGACCTGGGGTTTAGGTTCACATTTGACCTGGGTTCAAACAACAGGTTCACATTTGACCTGAAGTTTTGGTTCATATTTGACCTGGTTTTAAACAACGGGTTCACATTTGACCGAGGTTTAGGTTTACATTTGACCTGGTTTTAAACAACGGGTTCACATTTGACTTGAGGTTTAGATTCACATTAGACCTGGTTTCAAACAACGGGTTCACATTTGGCTTGAGGTTTAGGTTCACATTTGACCTGGGTTCAAACAATGGGTTCACATTTGACCTGAGGCTTTGGTTCACATTTGACCTGGTTTCAAACAACGGGTTCACATTTGACCTGGTGTTTAGGTTCACATTTGACCTGGTTTCAAACAGCGAGTTCACATTTGACTTGAGGTTTAGGTTCACATTTGACCTGGGTTCAAACAACGGGTTCACATTTGACCTGAGGTTTTGGTTCACATTTGACCTGGTTTCAAACAACGAGTTCACATTTCACCCGAGGTTTAGGGTCACATTTGACCTGAGGTTTAGATTCACATTTAACATGAGGTTTAGGTTAACATATGACCTGGTTTCAAACAATGGGTTCACATTTGACATGAGGTTTAGGTTCACATTTGACTTGGTTTCAAACAATGGGTTCACATTTGACTTGAGATTTAGGTTCACATTTGACCTTTTTTCAAACAACGGGTTCACATTTGACCCTAGGTTTTGGTTCACATTTGACCTGGTTTCAAACAACGGGTTCACATTTGACCTGAGGTTTAGGTTCACATTTGACCTAGTTTCAAACAACGGGTTCACATTTGACTGAGGTTTAGGTTTACATTTGACCTGGTTTCAAACAATGGGTTCACATTTGACCTGGGGTTTAGGTTCACATATGACCTGGATTCAAACAACGGGTTCACATTTGACCTGGGGTTTAGGTTCACATTTGACCTGCGTTCAAACAACAGGTTCACATTTGACCTGAAGTTTTGGTTCATATTTGACCTGGTTTCAAACAACGGGTTCACATTTGACCGAGGTTTAGGTTTACATTTGACCTGGTTTTAAACAACGGGTTCACATTTGACTTGAGGTTTAGATTCACATTAGACCTGGTTTCAAACAACGGGTTCACATTTGGCTTGAGGTTTAGGTTCACATTTGACCTGGGTTCAAACAATGGGTTCACATTTGACCTGAGGTTTTGGTTCACATTTGACCTGGTTTCAAACAACGGGTTCACATTTGACCTGGGGTTTAGGTTCACATTTGACCTGGTTTCAAACAGTGGGTTCACATTTGACTTGAGGTTTAGGTTCAAATTTGACCTGGGTTCAAACAACGGGTTCATATTTGACCTGAGGTTTTGGTTCACATTTGACCTGGTTTCAAACAACGAGTTCACATTTCACCCGAGGTTTAGGGTCACATTTGACCTGAGGTTTAGGTTCATATTTAACATGAGGTTTAGGTAAACATTTGATCTGGTTTCAAACAATGGGTTCACATTTGACATGAGGTTTAGGTTCACATTTGACCTGGTTTCAAACAATGGGTTCACATTTGACTTGAGATTTAGGTTCACATTTGACCTTGTTTCAAACAACGGGTTCACATTTGCCCCTAGGTTTTGGTTCACATTTGACCTGGTTTCAAACAATGGGTTCACATTTGACCTGAGGTTTAGGTTCACATTTGACCTGGTTTGAAACAATGGGTTCAGATTTGACATGAGGTTTAGGTTCACATTTGACCTGGTTTCAAACAACGGGTTCATATTTGACCTGGAGTTTAGGTTCACATTTGACCTGGTTTCAAACAACGGGTTCACATTTGACTTGAGGTTTTGGTTCACATTTGACCTGGTTTCAAACAAGGGGTTTACTTTTGACCTGAGGTTTAGGTTGACATTTGACTTGGGTTTAAACAACGGGTTCACATTTGACCGAGGTTTAGGTTTACATTTGACCTGGTTTCAAACAACGGGTTCACACTTGACTTGAGGTTTAGGTTCACATTAGACCTGGTTTCAAACAACGGGTTCACATTTGACTTGAGGTTTATGTTCACATTTGACCTGGGTTCAAACAATGGGTTCACATTTGACCTGAGGTTTTGGTTCACATTTGACCTGGTTTCAAACAACGGGTTCACATTTGACCTGAGGTTTAGGTTCACATTTGACCTAGTTTCAAACAACGGGTTCACATTTGACTGAGGTTTAGGTTTACATTTGACCTGGTTTCAAACAATGGGTTCACATTTGACCTGGGGTTTAGGTTCACATTTGACCTAGTTTCAAACAACGGGTTCACATTTGACTGAGGTTTAGGTTTACATTTGACCTGGTTTCAAACAATGGGTTCACATTTGACCTGGGGTTTAGGTTCACATATGACCTGGATTCAAACAACGGGTTCACATTTGACCTGGGGTTTAGGTTCACATTTGACCTGCGTTCAAACAACAGGTTCACATTTGACCTGAAGTTTTGGTTCATATTTGACCTGGTTTCAAACAACGGGTTCACATTTAACCGAGGTTTAGGTTTACATTTGACCTGGTTTTAAACAACGGGTTCACATTTGACTTGAGGTTTAGATTCACATTAGACCTGGTTTCAAACAACGGGTTCACATTTGGCTTGAGGTTTAGGTTCACATTTGACCTGGGTTCAAACAATGGGTTCACATTTGACCTGAGGTTTTGGTTCACATTTGACCTGGTTTCAAACAACGGGTTCACATTTGACCTGGGGTTTAGGTTCACATTTGACCTGGTTTCAAACAGTGGGTTCACATTTGACTTGAGGTTTAGGTTCAAATTTGACCTGGGTTCAAACAACGGGTTCATATTTGACCTGAGGTTTTGGTTCACATTTGACCTGGTTTCAAACAACGAGTTCACATTTCACCCGAGGTTTAGGGTCACATTTGACCTGAGGTTTAGGTTCATATTTAACATGAGGTTTAGGTAAACATTTGATCTGGTTTCAAACAATGGGTTCACATTTGACATGAGGTTTAGGTTCACATTTGACCTGGTTTCAAACAATGGGTTCACATTTGACTTGAGATTTAGGTTCACATTTGACCTTGTTTCAAACAACGGGTTCACATTTGCCCCTAGGTTTTGGTTCACATTTGACCTGGTTTCAAACAATGGGTTCACATTTGACCTGAGGTTTAGGTTCACATTTGACCTGGTTTGAAACAATGGGTTCAGATTTGACATGAGGTTTAGGTTCACATTTGACCTTGTTTCAAACAACCGGTTCATATTTGACCTGGAGTTTAGGTTCACATTTGACCTGGTTTCAAACAACGGGTTCACATTTGACTTGAGGTTTTGGTTCACATTTGACCTGGTTTCAAACAAGGGGTTTACTTTTGACCTGAGGTTTAGGTTGACATTTGACTTGGGTTTAAACAACGGGTTCACATTTGACCGAGGTTTAGGTTTACATTTGACCTGGTTTCAAACAACGGGTTCACACTTGACTTGAGGTTTAGGTTCACATTAGACCTGGTTTCAAACAACGGGTTCACATTTGACTTGAGGTTTATGTTCACATTTGACCTGGGTTCAAACAATGGGTTCACATTTGACCTGAGGTTTTGGTTCACATTTGACCTGGTTTCAAACAACGGGTTCACATTTGACCTGAGGTTTAGGTTCACATTTGACCTAGTTTCAAACAACGGGTTCACATTTGACTGAGGTTTAGGTTTACATTTGACCTGGTTTCAAACAATGGGTTCACATTTGACCTGGGGTTTAGGTTCACATATGACCTGGATTCAAACAACGGGTTCACATTTGACCTGGGGTTTAGGTTCACATTTGACCTGGGTTCAAACAACAGGTTCACATTTGACCTGAAGTTTTGGTTCATATTTGACCTGGTTTCAAACAACGGGTTCACATTTGACCGTGGTTTAGGTTTACATTTGACCTGGTTTTAAACAACGGGTTCACATTTGACTTGAGGTTTAGATTCACATTAGACCTGGTTTCAAACAACGGCTTCACATTTGGCTTGAGGTTTAGGTTCACATTTGACCTGGGTTCAAACAATGGGTTCACATTTGACCTGAGGTTTTGGTTCACATTTGACCTGGTTTCAAACAACGGGTTCACATTTGACCTGGTGTTTAGGTTCACATTTGACCTGGTTTCAAACAGCGAGTTCACATTTGACTTGAGGTTTAGGTTCACATTTGACCTGGGTTCAAACAACGGGTTCACATTTGACCTGAGGTTTTGGTTCACATTTGACCTGGTTTCAAACAACGAGTTCACATTTCACCCGAGGTTTAGGGTCACATTTGACCTGAGGTTTAGGTTCACATTTAACATGAGGTTTAGGTTAACATATGACCTGGTTTCAAACAATGGGTTCACATTTGACATGAGGTTTAGGTTCACATTTGACTTGGTTTCAAACAATGGGTTCACATTTGACTTGAGATTTAGGTTCACATTTGACCTTGTTTCAAACAACGGGTTCACATTTGACCCTAGGTTTTGGTTCACATTTGACCTGGTTTCAAACAATGGGTTCACATTTGACCTGAGGTTTAGGTTCACATTTGACATGAGGTTTAGGTTCACATTTGACCTGGTTTGAAACAATGGGTTCAGATTTGACATGAGCTTTAGGTTCACATTTGACCTGGTTTCAAACAACGGGTTCACATTTGACCTGGGGTTTAGGTTCACATTTTACCTGGTTTCAAACAACGGGTTCACATTTGACTTGAGGTTTTGGTTCACATTTGACCTGGTTTCAAACAAGGGCTTTACATTTGACCTGAGGTTTAGGTTGACATTTGACCTGGGTTCAAACAACGGGTTCACATTTGACCGAGGTTTAGGTTTACATTTGACCTGGTTTCAAACAACGGGTTCACACTTGACTTGAGGTTTAGGTTCACATTAGACCTGGTTTCAAACAACGGGTTCACATTTGACTTGAGGTTTATGTTCACATTTGACCTGGGTTCAAACAATGGGTTCACATTTGACCTGAGGTTTTGGTTCACATTTGACCTGGTTTCAAACAACGGGTTCACATTTGACCTGAGGTTTAGGTTCACATTTGACCTAGTTTCAAACAACGGGTTCACATTTGACTGAGGTTTAGGTTTACATTTGACCTGGTTTCACACAATGGGTTCACATTTGACCTGGGGTTTAGGTTCACATATGACCTGGATTCAAACAACGGGTTCACATTTGACCTGGGGTTTAGGTTCACATTTGACCTGCGTTCAAACAACAGGTTCACATTTGACCTGAAGTTTTGGTTCATATTTGACCTGGTTTCAAACAACGGGTTCACATTTGACCGAGGTTTAGGTTTACATTTGACCTGGTTTTAAACAACGGGTTCACATTTGACTTGAGGTTTAGATTCACATTAGACCTGGTTTCAAACAACGGGTTCACATTTGGCTTGAGGTTTAGGTTCACATTTGACCTGGGTTCAAACAATGGGTTCACATTTGACCTGAGGTTTTGGTTCACATTTGACCTGGTTTCAAACAACGGGTTCACATTTGACCTGGGGTTTAGGTTCACATTTGACCTGGTTTCAAACAGTGGGTTCACATTTGACTTGAGGTTTAGGTTCAAATTTGACCTGGGTTCAAACAACGGGTTCATATTTGACCTGAGGTTTTGGTTCACATTTGACCTGGTTTCAAACAACGAATTCACATTTCACCCGAGGTTTAGGGTCACATTTGACCTGAGGTTTAGGTTCATATTTAACATGAGGTTTAGGTAAACATTTGACCTGGTTTCAAACAATGGGTTCACATTTGACATGAGGTTTAGGTTCACATTTGACCTGGTTTCAAACAATGGGTTCACATTTGACTTGAGATTTAGGTTCACATTTGACCTTGTTTCAAACAACGGGTTCACATTTGCCCCTAGGTTTTGGTTCACATTTGACCTGGTTTCAAACAATGGGTTCACATTTGACCTGAGGTTTAGGTTCACATTTGACCTGAGGTTTAGGTTCACATTTGACCTGGTTTGAAACAATGGGTTCAGATTTGACATGAGGTTTAGGTTCACATTTGACCTGGTTTCATACAACGGGTTCACATTTGACCTGGGGTTTAGGTTCACATTTGACCTGGTTTCAAACAACGGGTTCACATTTGACTTGAGGTTTTGGTTCACATTTGACCTGGTTTCAAACAAGGGGTTTACTTTTGACCTGAGGTTTAGGTTGACATTTGACTTGGGTTTAAACAACGGGTTCACATTTGACCGAGGTTTAGGTTTACATTTGACCTGGTTTCAAACAACGGGTTCACACTTGACTTGAGGTTTAGGTTCACATTAGACCTGGTTTCAAACAACGGGTTCACATTTGACTTGAGGTTTATGTTCACATTTGACCTGGGTTCAAACAATGGGTTCACATTTGACCTGAGGTTTTGGTTCACATTTGACCTGGTTTCAAACAACGGGTTCACATTTGACCTGAGGTTTAGGTTCACATTTGACCTAGTTTCAAACAACGGGTTCACATTTGACTGAGGTTTAGGTTTACATTTGAGCTGGTTTCAAACAATGGGTTCACATTTGACCTGGGGTTTAGGTTCACATATGACCTGGATTCAAACAACGGGTTCACATTTGACCTGGGGTTTAGGTTCACATTTGACCTGGGTTCAAACAACAGGTTCACATTTGACCTGAAGTTTTGGTTCATATTTGACCTGGTTTCAAACAACGGGTTCACATTTGACCGAGGTTTAGGTTTACATTTGACCTGGTTTTAAACAACGGGTTCACATTTGACTTGAGGTTTAGATTCACATTAGACCTGGTTTCAAACAACGGGTTCACATTTGGCTTGAGGTTTAGGTTCACATTTGACCTGGGTTCAAACAATGGGTTCACATTTGACCTGAGGTTTTGGTTCACATTTGACCTGGTTTCAAACAACGGGTTCACATTTGACCTGGTGTTTAGGTTCACATTTGACCTGGTTTCAAACAGCGAGTTCACATTTGACTTAGGGCTTAGGTTCACATTTGACCTGGGTTCAAACAACGGTTTCACATTTGACCTGAGGTTTTGGTTCACATTTGAACTGGTTTCAAACAACGAGTTCACATTTCACCCGAGGTTTAGGGTCACATTTGACCTGAGGTTTAGGTTCACATTTAACATGAGGTTTAGGTTAACATATGACCTGGTTTCAAACAATGGGTTCACATTTGACATGAGGTTTAGGTTCACATTTGACTTGGTTTCAAACAATGGGTTCACATTTGACTTGAGATTTAGGTTCACATTTGACCTTGTTTCAAACAACGGGTTCACATTTGACCCTAGGTTTTGGTTCACATTTGACCTGGTTTCAAACAATGGGTTCACATTTGACCTGAGGTTTAGGTTCACATTTGACCTGAGGTTTAGGTTCACATTTGACCTGGTTTGAAACAATGGGTTCAGATTTGACATGAGGCTTAGGTTCACATTTGACCTGGTTTCAAACAACGGGTTCACATTTGACCTAGGGTTTAGGTTCACATTTGACCTGGTTTCAAACAACGGGTTCACATTTGACTTGAGGTTTTGGTTCACATTTGACCTGGTTTCAAACAAGGGGTTTACATTTGACCTGAGGTTTAGGTTGACATTTGACCTGGGTTCAAACAACGGGTTCACATTTGACCGAGGTTTAGGTTTACATTTGACCTGGTTTCAAACAACGGGTTCACACTTGACTTGAGGTTTAGGTTCACATTAGACCTGGTTTCAAACAACGGGTTCACATTTGACTTGAGGTTTATGTTCACATTTGACCTGGGTTCAAACAATGGGTTCACATTTGACCTGAGGTTTTGGTTCACATTTGACCTGGTTTCAAACAACGGGTTCACATTTGACCTGAGGTTTAGGTTCACATTTGACCTAGTTTCAAACAACGGGTTCACATTTGACTGAGGTTTAGGTTTACATTTGACCTGGTTTCAAACAATGGGTTCACATTTGACCTGGGGTTTAGGTTCACATATGACCCGGATTCAAACAACGGGTTCACATTTGACCTGGGGTTTAGGTTCACATTTGACCTGCGTTCAAACAACAGGTTCACATTTGACCTGAAGTTTTGGTTCATATTTGACCTGGTTTCAAACAACGGGTTCACATTTGACCGAGGTTTAGGTTTACATTTGACCTGGTTTTAAACAACGGGTTCACATTTGACTTGAGGTTTAGATTCACATTAGACCTGGTTTCAAACAACGGGTTCACATTTGGCTTGAGGTTTAGGTTCACATTTGACCTGGGTTCAAACAATGGGTTCACATTTGACCTGAGGTTTTGGTTCACATTTGACCTGGTTTCAAACAACGGGTTCACATTTGACCTGGGGTTTAGGTTCACATTTGACCTGGTTTCAAACAGTGGGTTCACATTTGACTTGAGGTTTAGGTTCAAATTTGACCTGGGTTCAAACAACGGGTTCATATTTGACCTGAGGTTTTGGTTCACATTTGACCTGGTTTCAAACAACGAGTTCACATTTCACCCGAGGTTTAGGGTCACATTTGACCTGAGGTTTAGGTTCATATTTAACATGAGGTTTAGGTTAACATTTGACCTGGTTTCAAACAATGGGTTCACATTTGACATGAGGTTTAGGTTCACATTTGACCTGGTTTCAAACAATGGGTTCACATTTGACTTGAGATTTAGGTTCACATTTGACCTTGTTTCAAACAACGGGTTCACATTTGACCCTAGGTTTTGGTTCACATTTGACCTGGTTTCAAACAATGGGTTCACATTTGACCTGAGGTTTAGGTTCACATTTGACCTGAGGTTTAGGTTCACATTTGACCTGGTTTGAATCAATGGGTTCAGATTTGGCATGAGGTTTAGGTTCACATTTGACCTGGTTTCAAACAACGGGTTCACATTTGACCCGAGGTTTAGGTTCACATTTGACCTGGTTTCAAACAACGGGTTCACATTTGACCTGGGTTCAAACAATGGGTTCACATTTGACCTGAGGTTTTGGTTCACATTTGACCTGGTTTCAAATAACGGGTTCACATTTGACCTGGTGTTTAGGTTCACATTTGACCTGGTTTCAAACAGCGAGTTCACATTTGACTTAGGGCTTAGGTTCACATTTGACCTGGGTTCAAACAACGGGTTCACATTTGACCTGAGGTTTTGGTTCACATTTGAACTGGTTTCAAACAACGAGTTCACATTTCACCCGAGGTTTAGGGTCACATTTGACCTGAGGTTTAGGTTCACATTTAACATGAGGTTTAGGTTAACATATGACCTGGTTTCAAACAATGGGTTCACATTTGACATGAGGTTTAGGTTCACATTTGACTTGGTTTCAAACAATGGGTTCACATTTGACTTGAGATTTAGGTTCACATTTGACCTTGTTTCAAACAACGGGTTCATATTTGACCCGAGGTTTAGGTTCACATTTGACCTGGTTTCAAACAACGGGTTCACATTTGACCTGAGGTTTTGGTTCACATTTGACCTGGTTTCAAACAACGGGTTCACATTTGACCTGGGGTTTAGGTTCACATTTGACCTGGTTTCAAACAGCGAGTTCACATTTGACTTGAGGTTTAGGTTCACATTTGACCTGGGTTCAAACAACGGGTTCACATTTGACCTGAGGTTTTGGTTCACATTTGAACTGGTTTCAAACAACGAGTTCACATTTCACCCGAGGTTTAGGGTCACATTTGACCTGAGGTTTAGGTTCACATTTAACATGAGGTTTAGGTTAACATATGACCAGGTTTCAAACAATGGGTTCACATTTGACATGAGGTTTAGGTTCACATTTGACTTGGTTTCAAACAATGGGTTCACATTTGACTTGAGATTTAGGTTCACATTTGACCTTGTTTCAAACAACGGGTTCACATTTGACCCTAGGTTTTGGTTCACATTTGACCTGGTTTCAAACAATGGGTTCACATTTGACCTGAGGTTTAGGTTCACATTTGACATGAGGTTTAGGTTCACATTTGACCTGGTTTGAAACAATGGGTTCAGATTTGACATGAGGTTTAGGTTCACATTTGGCCTGGTTTCAAACAACGGGTTCACATTTGGCTTGAGGTTTAGGTTCACATTTGACCTGGTTTCAAACAACGGGTTCACATTTGACTTGAGGTTTTGGTTCACATTTGACCTGGTTTCAAACAAGGGGTTTACATTTGACATGAGGTTTAGGTTGACATTTGACCTGGGTTCAAACAACGGGTTCACATTTGACCGAGGTTTAGGTTTACATTTGACCTGGTTTCAAACAACGGGTTCACACTTGACTTGAGGTTTAGGTTCACATTAGACCTGGTTTCAAACAACGGGTTCACATTTGACTTGAGGTTTATGTTCACATTTGACCTGGGTTCAAACAATGGGTTCACATTTGACCTGAGGTTTTGGTTCACATTTGACCTGGTTTCAAACAACGGGTTCACATTTGACCTGAGGTTTAGGTTCACATTTGACCTAGTTTCAAACAACGGGTTCACATTTGACTGAGGTTTAGGTTTACATTTGACCTGGTTTCAAACAATGGGTTCACATTTGACCTGGGGTTTAGGTTCACATATGACCTGGATTCAAACAACGGGTTCACATTTGACCTGGGGTTTAGGTTCCCATTTGACCTGCGTTCAAACAACAGGTTCACATTTGACCTGAAGTTTTGGTTCATATTTGACCTGGTTTCAAACAACGGGTTCACATTTGACCTAGGTTTAGGTTTACATTTGACCTGGTTTTAAACAACGGGTTCACATTTGACTTGAGGTTTAGATTCACATTAGACCTGGTTTCAAACAACGGGTTCACATTTGGCTTGAGGTTTAGGTTCACATTTGACCTGGGTTCAAACAATGGGTTCACATTTGACCTGAGGTTTTGGTTCACATTTGACCTGGTTTCAAACAACGGGTTCACATTTGACCTGGTGTTTAGGTTCACATTTGACCTGGTTTCAAACAGCGAGTTCACATTTGACTTGAGGTTTAGGTTCACATTTGACCTGGGTTCAAACAACGGGTTCACATTTGACCTGAGGTTTTGGTTCACATTTGACCTGGTTTCAAACAACGAGTTCACATTTCACCCGAGGTTTAGGGTCACATTTGACCTGAGGTTTAGGTTCACATTTAACATGAGGTTTAGGTTAACATATGACCTGGTTTCAAACAATGGGTTCACATTTGACATGAGGTTTAGGTTCACATTTGACTTGGTTTCAAACAACGGGTTCACATTTGACTTGAGATTTAGGTTCACATTTGACCCTAGGTTTTGGTTCACATTTGACCTGGTTTCAAACAATGGGTTCACATTTGACCTGAGGTTTAGGTTCACATTTGACATGAGGTTTAGGTTCACATTTGACCTGGTTTGAAACAATGGGTTCAGATTTGACATGAGGTTTAGGTTCACATTTGACCTGGTTTCAAACAACGGGTTCACATTTGGCTTGAGGTTTAGGTTCACATTTGATCTGAGGTTTAGGTTCACATTTGACCTGGTTTGAAACAATGGGTTCAGATTTGACATGAGGTTTAGGTTCACATTTGACCTGGTTTCAAACAACGGGTTCATATTTGACCCGAGGTTTAGGTTCACATTTGACCTGGTTTCAAACAACGGGTTCACATTTGACCTGAGGTTTTGGTTCACATTTGACCTGGTTTCAAACAACGGGTTCACATTTGACCTGGGGTTTAGGTTCACATTTGACCTGGTTTCAAACAGCGAGTTCACATTTGACTTGAGGTTTAGGTTCACATTTGACCTGGGTTCAAACAACGGGTTCACATTTGACCTGAGGTTTTGGTTCACATTTGACCTGGTTTCAAACAACGAGTTCACATTTCACCCGAGGTTTAGGGTCACATTTGACCTGAGGTTTAGGTTCACATTTAACATGAGGTTTAGGTTAACATATGACCAGGTTTCAAACAATGGGTTCACATTTGACATGAGGTTTAGGTTCACATTTGACTTGGTTTCAAACAATGGGTTCACATTTGACTTGAGATTTAGGTTCACATTTGACCTTGTTTCAAACAACGGGTTCATATTTGACCCGAGGTTTAGGTTCACATTTGACCTGGTTTCAAACAACGGGTTCACATTTGACCTGAGGTTTTGGTTCACATTTGACCTGGTTTCAAACAACGGGTTCACATTTGGCTTGAGGTTTAGGTTCACATTTGACCTGGGTTCAAACAATGGGTTCACATTTGACCTGAGGTTTTGGTTCACATTTGACCTGGTTTCAAACAACGGGTTCACATTTGACCTGGGGTTTAGGTTCACATTTGACCTGGTTTCAAACAGTGGGTTCACATTTGACTTGAGGTTTAGGTTCAAATTTGACCTGGGTTCAAACAACGGGTTCATATTTGACCTGAGGTTTTGGTTCACATTTGACCTGGTTTCAAACAACGAGTTCACATTTCACCCGAGGTTTAGGGTCACATTTGACCTGAGGTTTAGGTTCATATTTAACATGAGGTTTAGGTTAACATTTGACATGGTTTCAAACAATGGGTTCACATTTGACATGAGGTTTAGGTTCACATTTGACCTGGTTTCAAACAATGGGTTCACATTTGACTTGAGATTTAGGTTCACATTTGACCTTGTTTCAAACAACGGGTTCACATTTGACCCTAGGTTTTGGTTCACATTTGACCTGGTTTCAAACAATGGGTTCACATTTGACCTGAGGTTTAGGTTCACATTTGACCTGAGGTTTAGGTTCACATTTGACCTGGTTTGAATCAATGGGTTCAGATTTGGCATGAGGTTTAGGTTCACATTTGACCTGGTTTCAAACAACGGGTTCACATTTGACCCGAGGTTTAGGTTCACATTTGACCTGGTTTCAAACAACGGGTTCACATTTGTCCTGGGTTCAAACAATGGGTTCACATTTGACCTGAGGTTTTGGTTCACATTTGACCTGGTTTCAAACAACGGGTTCACATTTGACCTGGTGTTTAGGTTCACATTTGACCTGGTTTCAAACAGCGAGTTCACATTTGACTTAGGGCTTAGGTTCACATTTGACCTGGGTTCAAACAACGGGTTCACATTTGACCTGAGGTTTTGGTTCACATTTTAACTGGTTTCAAACAACGAGATCACATTTCACCCGAGGTTTAGGGTCACATTTGACCTGAGGTTTAGGTTCACATTTAACATGAGGTTTAGGTTAACATATGACCTGGTTTCAAACAATGGGTTCACATTTGACATGAGGTTTAGGTTCACATTTGACTTGGTTTCAAACAATGGGTTCACATTTGACTTGAGATTTAGGTTCACATTTGACCTTGTTTCAAACAACGGGTTCATATTTGACCCGAGGTTTAGGTTCACATTTGACCTGGTTTCAAACAACGGGTTCACATTTGGCTTGAGGTTTAGGTTCACATTTGACCTGGTTTCAAACAACGGGTTCACATTTGACTTGAGGTTTTGGTTCACATTTGACCTGGTTTCAAACAAGGGGTTTACATTTGACCTGAGGTTTAGGTTGACATTTGACCTGGGTTCAAACAACGGGTTCACATTTGACCGAGGTTTAGGTTTACATTTGACCTGGTTTCAAACAACGGGTTCACACTTGACTTGAGGTTTAGGTTCACATTAGACCAGGTTTCAAACAACGGGTTCACATTTGACTTGAGGTTTATGTTCACATTTGACCTGGGTTCAAATAATGGGTTCACATTTGACATGAGGTTTTGGTTCACATTTGACCTGGTTTCAAACAATGGGTTCACATTTGACCTGAGGTTTAGGTTCACATTTGACCTAGTTTCAAACAACGGGTTCACATTTGACTGAGGTTTAGGTTTACATTTGACCTGATTTCAAACAATGGGTTCACATTTGACCTGGGGTTTAGGTTCACATTTGACCTGGGTTCAAACAACAGGTTCACATTTGACCTGAAGTTTTGGTTCATATTTGACCTGGTTTTAAACAACGGGTTCACATTTGACCGAGGTTTAGGTTTACATTTGACCTGGTTTTAAACAACGGGTTCACATTTGACTTGAGGTTTAGATTCACATTAGACCTGGTTTCAAACAACGGGTTCACATTTGGCTTGAGGTTTAGGTTCACATTTGACCTGGGTTCAAACAATGGGTTCACATTTGACCTGAGGTTTTGGTTCACATTTGACCTGGTTTCAAACAACGGGTTCACATTTGACTTGAGGTTTTGGTTCACATTTGACCTGGTTTCAAACAAGGGGTTTACATTTGACCTGAGGTTTAGGTTGACATTTGACCTGGGTTCAAACAACGGGTTCACATTTGACCGAGGTTTAGGTTTACATTTGACCTGGTTTTAAACAACGGGTTCACATTTGACTTGAGGTTTAGATTCACATTAGACCTGGTTTCAAACAACGGGTTCACATTTGGCTTGAGGTTTAGGTTCACATTTGACCTGGGTTCAAAAATGGGTTCACATTTGACCTCGGGTTTAGGTTCACATTTGACCTGGTTTCAAACAACGGGTTCACATTTGACTTGAGGTTTTGGTTCACATTTGACCTGGTTTCAAACAAGGGGTTTACATATGACCTGAGGTTTAGGTTGACATTTGACCTGGGTTCAAACAACGGGTTCACATTTGACCGAGGTTTAGGTTTACATTTGACCTGGTTTCAAACAACGGGTTCACACTTGACTTGAGGTTTAGGTTCACATTAGACCTGGTTTCAAACAACGGGTTCACATTTGACTTGAGGTTTATGTTCACATTTGACCTGGGTTCAAACAATGGGTTCACATTTGACCTGAGGTTTTGGTTCACATTTGACCTGGTTTCAAACAACGGGTTCACATTTGACCTAAGGTTTAGGTTCACATTTGACCTAGTTTCAAACAACGGGTTCACATTTGACTGAGGTTTAGGTTTACATTTGACCTGATTTCAAACAATGGGTTCACATTTGACCTGGGGTTTAGGTTCACATTTGACCTGGGTTCAAACAACAGGTTCACATTTGACCTGAAGTTTTGGTTCATATTTGACCTGGTTTTAAACAACGGGTTCACATTTGACCGAGGTTTAGGTTTACATTTGACCTGGTTTTAAACAACGGGTTCACATTTGACTTGAGGTTTAGATTCACATTAGACCTGGTTTCAAACAACGGGTTCACATTTGGCTTGAGGTTTAGGTTCACATTTGACCTGGGTTCAAACAATGGGTTCACATTTGACCTGAGGCTTTGGTTCACATTTGACCTGGTTTCAAACAACGGGTTCACATTTGACCTGGTGTTTAGGTTCACATTTGACCTGGTTTCAAACAGCGAGTTCACATTTGACTTGAGGTTTAGGTTCACATTTGACCTGGGTTCAAACAACGGGTTCACATTTGACCTGAGGTTTTGGTTCACATTTGACCTGGTTTCAAACAACGAGTTCACATTTCACCCGAGGTTTAGGGTCACATTTGACCTGAGGTTTAGGTTCACATTTAACATGAGGTTTAGGTTAACATATGACCTGGTTTCAAACAATGGGTTCACATTTGACATGAGGTTTAGGTTCACATTTGACTTGGTTTCAAACAATGGGTTCACATTTGACTTGAGATTTAGGTTCACATTTGACCTTTTTTCAAACAACGGGTTCACATTTGACCCTAGGTTTTGGTTCACATTTGACCTGGTTTCAAACAACGGGTTCACATTTGACCTGAGGTTTAGGTTCACATTTGACCTAGTTTCAAACAACGGGTTCACATTTGACTGAGGTTTAGGTTTACATTTGACCTGGTTTCAAACAATGGGTTCACATTTGACCTGGGGTTTAGGTTCACATATGACCTGGATTCAAACAACGGGTTCACATTTGACCTGGGGTTTAGGTTCACATTTGACCTGCGTTCAAACAACAGGTTCACATTTGACCTGAAGTTTTGGTTCATATTTGACCTGGTTTCAAACAACGGGTTCACATTTGACCGAGGTTTAGGTTTACATTTGACCTGGTTTTAAACAACGGGTTCACATTTGACTTGAGGTTTAGATTCACATTAGACCTGGTTTCAAACAACGGGTTCACATTTGGCTTGAGGTTTAGGTTCACATTTGACCTGGGTTCAAACAATGGGTTCACATTTGACCTGAGGTTTTGGTTCACATTTGACCTGGTTTCAAACAACGGGTTCACATTTGACCTGGGGTTTAGGTTCACATTTGACCTGGTTTCAAACAGTGGGTTCACATTTGACTTGAGGTTTAGGTTCAAATTTGACCTGGGTTCAAACAACGGGTTCATATTTGACCTGAGGTTTTGGTTCACATTTGACCTGGTTTCAAACAACGAGCTCACATTTCACCCGAGGTTTAGGGTCACATTTGACCTGAGGTTTAGGTTCATATTTAACATGAGGTTTAGGTAAACATTTGATCTGGTTTCAAACAATGGGTTCACATTTGACATGAGGTTTAGGTTCACATTTGACCTGGTTTCAAACAATGGGTTCACATTTGACTTGAGATTTAGGTTCACATTTGACCTTGTTTCAAACAACGGGTTCACATTTGCCCCTAGGTTTTGGTTCACATTTGACCTGGTTTCAAACAATGGGTTCACATTTGACCTGAGGTTTAGGTTCACATTTGACCTGGTTTGAAACAATGGGTTCAGATTTGACATGAGGTTTAGGTTCACATTTGACCTGGTTTCAAACAACGGGTTCATATTTGACCTGGAGTTTAGGTTCACATTTGACCTGGTTTCAAACAACGGGTTCACATTTGACTTGAGGTTTTGGTTCACATTTGACCTGGTTTCAAACAAGGGGTTTACTTTTGACCTGAGGTTTAGGTTGACATTTGACTTGGGTTTAAACAACGGGTTCACATTTGACCGAGGTTTAGGTTTACATTTGACCTGGTTTCAAACAACGGGTTCACACTTGACTTGAGGTTTAGGTTCACATTAGACCTGGTTTCAAACAACGGGTTCACATTTGACTTGAGGTTTATGTTCACATTTGACCTGGGTTCAAACAATGGGTTCACATTTGACCTGAGGTTTTGGTTCACATTTGACCTGGTTTCAAACAACGGGTTCACATTTGACCTGAGGTTTAGGTTCACATTTGACCTAGTTTCAAACAACGGGTTCACATTTGACTGAGGTTTAGGTTTACATTTGACCTGGTTTCAAACAATGGGTTCACATTTGACCTGGGGTTTAGGTTCACATATGACCTGGATTCAAACAACGGGTTCACATTTGACCTGGGGTTTAGGTTCACATTTGACCTGGGTTCAAACAACAGGTTCACATTTGACCTGAAGTTTTGGTTCATATTTGACCTGGTTTCAAACAACGGGTTCACATTTGACCGTGGTTTAGGTTTACATTTGACCTGGTTTTAAACAACGGGTTCACATTTGACTTGAGGTTTAGATTCACATTAGACCTGGTTTCAAACAACGGCTTCACATTTGGCTTGAGGTTTAGGTTCACATTTGACCTGGGTTCAAACAATGGGTTCACATTTGACCTGAGGTTTTGGTTCACATTTGACCTGGTTTCAAACAACGGGTCACATTTGACCTGGTGTTTAGGTTCACATTTGACCTGGTTTCAAACAGCGAGTTCACATTTGACCTGAGGTTTTGGTTCACATTTGACCTGGTTTCAAACAACGGGTTCACATTTGACCTAAGGTTTAGGTTCACATTTGACCTAGTTTCAAACAACGGGTTCACATTTCACCCGAGGTTTAGGGTCACATTTGACCTGAGGTTTAGGTTCACATTTAACATGAGGTTTAGGTTAACATATGACCTGGTTTCAAACAATGGGTTCACATTTGACATGAGGTTTAGGTTCACATTTGACTTGGTTTCAAACAATGGGTTCACATTTGACTTGAGATTTAGGTTCACATTTGACCTTGTTTCAAACAACGGGTTCACATTTGACCCTAGGTTTTGGTTCACATTTGACCTGGTTTCAAACAATGGGTTCACATTTGACCTGAGGTTTAGGTTCACATTTGACATGAGGTTTAGGTTCACATTTGACCTGGTTTGAAACAATGGGTTCAGATTTGACATGAGGTTTAGGTTCACATTTGACCTGGTTTCAAACAACGGGTTCACATTTGACCTGGGGTTTAGGTTCACATTTTACCTGGTTTCAAACAACGGGTTCACATTTGACTTGAGGTTTTGGTTCACATTTGACCTGGTTTCAAACAAGGGGTTTACATTTGACCTGAGGTTTAGGTTGACATTTGACCTGGGTTCAAACAACGGGTTCACATTTGACCGAGGTTTAGGTTTACATTTGACCTGGTTTCAAACAACGGGTTCACACTTGACTTGAGGTTTAGGTTCACATTAGACCTGGTTTCAAACAACGGGTTCACATTTGACTTGAGGTTTATGTTCACATTTGACCTGGGTTCAAACAATGGGTTCACATTTGACCTGAGGTTTTGGTTCACATTTGACCTGGTTTCAAACAACGGGTTCACATTTGACCTGAGGTTTAGGTTCACATTTGACCTAGTTTCAAACAACGGGTTCACATTTGACTGAGGTTTAGGTTTACATTTGACCTGGTTTCACACAATGGGTTCACATTTGACCTGGGGTTTAGGTTCACATATGACCTGGATTCAAACAACGGGTTCACATTTGACCTGGGGTTTAGGTTCACATTTGACCTGCGTTCAAACAACAGGTTCACATTTGACCTGAAGTTTTGGTTCATATTTGACCTGGTTTCAAACAACGGGTTCACATTTGACCGAGGTTTAGGTTTACATTTGACCTGGTTTTAAACAACGGGTTCACATTTGACTTGAGGTTTAGATTCACATTAGACCTGGTTTCAAACAACGGGTTCACATTTGGCTTGAGGTTTAGGTTCACATTTGACCTGGGTTCAAACAATGGGTTCACATTTGACCTGAGGTTTTGGTTCACATTTGACCTGGTTTCAAACAACGGGTTCACATTTGACCTGGGGTTTAGGTTCACATTTGACCTGGTTTCAAACAGTGGGTTCACATTTGACTTGAGGTTTAGGTTCAAATTTGACCTGGGTTCAAACAACGGGTTGATATTTGACCTGAGGTTTTGGTTCACATTTGACCTGGTTTCAAACAACGAGTTCACATTTCACCCGAGGTTTAGGGTCACATTTGACCTGAGGTTTAGGTTCATATTTAACATGAGGTTTAGGTAAACATTTGACCTGGTTTCAAACAATGGGTTCACATTTGACATGAGGTTTAGGTTCACATTTGACCTGGTTTCAAACAATGGGTTCACATTTGACTTGAGATTTAGGTTCACATTTGACCTTGTTTCAAACAACGGGTTCACATTTGCCCCTAGGTTTTGGTTCACATTTGACCTGGTTTCAAACAATGGGTTCACATTTGACCTGAGGTTTAGGTTCACATTTGACCTGAGGTTTAGGTTCACATTTGACCTGGTTTGAAACAATGGGTTCAGATTTGACATGAGGTTTAGGTTCACATTTGACCTGGTTTCAAACAACGGGTTCACATTTGACCTGGGGTTTAGGTTCACATTTGACCTGGTTTCAAACAACGGGTTCACATTTGACTTGAGGTTTTGGTTCACATTTGACCTGGTTTCAAACAAGGGGTTTACTTTTGACCTGAGGTTTAGGTTGACATTTGACTTGGGTTTAAACAACGGGTTCACATTTGACCGAGGTTTAGGTTTACATTTGACCTGGTTTCAAACAACGGGTTCACACTTGACTTGAGGTTTAGGTTCACATTAGACCTGGTTTCAAACAACGGGTTCACATTTGACTTGAGGTTTATGTTCACATTTGACCTGGGTTCAAACAATGGGTTCACATTTGACCTGAGGTTTTGGTTCACATTTGACCTGGTTTCAAACAACGGGTTCACATTTGACCTGAGGTTTAGGTTCACATTTGACCTAGTTTCAAACAACGGGTTCACATTTGACTGAGGTTTAGGTTTACATTTGACCTGGTTTCAAACAATAGGTTCACATTTGACCTGGGGTTTAGGTTCACATATGACCTGGATTCAAACAACGGGTTCACATTTGACCTGGGGTTTAGGTTCACATTTGACCTGGGTTCAAACAACAGGTTCACATTTGACCTGAAGTTTTGGTTCATATTTGACCTGGTTTCAAACAACGGGTTCACATTTGACCGAGGTTTAGGTTTACATTTGACCTGGTTTTAAACAACGGGTTCACATTTGACTTGAGGTTTAGATTCACATTAGACCTGGTTTCAAACAACGGGTTCACATTTGGCTTGAGGTTTAGGTTCACATTTGACCTGGGTTCAAACAATGGGTTCACATTTGACCTGAGGTTTTGGTTCACATTTGACCTGGTTTCAAACAACGGGTTCACATTTGACCTGGTGTTTAGGTTCACATTTGACCTGGTTTCAAACAGCGAGTTCACATTTGACTTAGGGCTTAGGTTCACATTTGACCTGGGTTCAAACAACGGGTTCACATTTGACCTGAGGTTTTGGTTCACATTTGAACTGGTTTCAAACAACGAGTTCACATTTCACCCGAGGTTTAGGGTCACATTTGACCTGAGGTTTAGGTTCACATTTAACATGAGGTTTAGGTTAACATATGACCTGGTTTCAAACAATGGGTTCACATTTGACATGAGGTTTAGGTTCACATTTGACTTGGTTTCAAACAATGGGTTCACATTTGACTTGAGATTTAGGTTCACATTTGACCTTGTTTCAAACAACGGGTTCACATTTGACCCTAGGTTTTGGTTCACATTTGACCTGGTTTCAAACAATGGGTTCACATTTGACCTGAGGTTTAGGTTCACATTTGACCTGAGGTTTAGGTTCACATTTGACCTGGTTTGAAACAATGGGTTCAGATTTGACATGAGGCTTAGGTTCACATTTGACCTGGTTTCAAACAACGGGTTCACATTTGACCTAGGGTTTAGGTTCACATTTGACCTGGTTTCAAACAACGGGTTCACATTTGACTTGAGGTTTTGGTTCACATTTGACCTGGTTTCAAACAAGGGGTTTACATTTGACCTGAGGTTTAGGTTGACATTTGACCTGGGTTCAAACAACGGGTTCACATTTGACCGAGGTTTAGGTTTACATTTGACCTGGTTTCAAACAACGGGTTCACACTTGACTTGAGGTTTAGGTTCACATTAGACCTGGTTTCAAACAACGGGTTCACATTTGACTTGAGGTTTATGTTCACATTTGACCTGGGTTCAAACAATGGGTTCACATTTGACCTGAGGTTTTGGTTCACATTTGACCTGGTTTCAAACAACGGGTTCACATTTGACCTGAGGTTTAGGTTCACATTTGACCTAGTTTCAAACAACGGGTTCACATTTGACTGAGGTTTAGGTTTACATTTGACCTGGTTTCAAACAATGGGTTCACATTTGACCTGGGGTTTAGGTTCACATATGACCCGGATTCAAACAACGGGTTCACATTTGACCTGGGGTTTAGGTTCACATTTGACCTGCGTTCAAACAACAGGTTCACATTTGACCTGAAGTTTTGGTTCATATTTGACCCGGTTTCAAACAACGGGTTCACATTTGACCGAGGTTTAGGTTTACATTTGACTTGGTTTTAAACAACGGGTTCACATTTGACTTGAGGTTTAGATTCACATTAGACCTGGTTTCAAACAACGGGTTCACATTTGGCTTGAGGTTTAGGTTCACATTTGACCTGGGTTCAAACAATGGGTTCACATTTGACCTGAGGTTTTGGTTCACATTTGACCTGGTTTCAAACAACGGGTTCACATTTGACCTGGGGTTTAGGTTCACATTTGACCTGGTTTCAAACAGTGGGTTCACATTTGACTTGAGGTTTAGGTTCAAATTTGACCTGGGTTCAAACAACGGGTTCATATTTGACCTGAGGTTTTGGTTCACATTTGACCTGGTTTCAAACAACGAGTTCACATTTCACCCGAGGTTTAGGGTCACATTTGACCTGAGGTTTAGGTTCATATTTAACATGAGGTTTAGGTTAACATTTGACCTGGTTTCAAACAATGGGTTCACATTTGACATGAGGTTTAGGTTCACATTTGACCTGGTTTCAAACAATGGGTTCACATTTGACTTGAGATTTAGGTTCACATTTGACCTTGTTTCAAACAACGGGTTCACATTTGACCCTAGGTTTTGGTTCACATTTGACCTGGTTTCAAACAATGGGTTCACATTTGACCTGAGGTTTAGGTTCACATTTGACCTGAGGTTTAGGTTCACATTTGACCTGGTTTGAATCAATGGGTTCAGATTTGGCATGAGGTTTAGGTTCACATTTGACCTGGTTTCAAACAACGGGTTCACATTTGACCCGAGGTTTAGGTTCACATTTGACCTGGTTTCAAACAACGGGTTCACATTTGACCTGGGTTCAAACAATGGGTTCACATTTGACCTGAGGTTTTGGTTCACATTTGACCTGGTTTCAAACAACGGGTTCACATTTGACCTGGTGTTTAGGTTCACATTTGACCTGGTTTCAAACAGCGAGTTCACATTTGACTTAGGGCTTAGGTTCACATTTGACCTGGGTTCAAACAACGGGTTCACATTTGACCTGAGGTTTTGGTTCACATTTGAACTGGTTTCAAACAACGAGTTCACATTTCACCCGAGGTTTAGGGTCACATTTGACCTGAGGTTTAGGTTCACATTTAACATGAGGTTTAGGTTAACATATGACCTGGTTTCAAACAATGGGTTCACATTTGACATGAGGTTTAGGTTCACATTTGACTTGGTTTCAAACAATGGGTTCACATTTGACTTGAGATTTAGGTTCACATTTGACCTTGTTTCAAACAACGGGTTCACATTTGACCCTAGGTTTTGGTTCACATTTGACCTGGTTTCAAACAATGGGTTCACATTTGACCTGAGGTTTAGGTTCACATTTGACCTGAGGTTTAGGTTCACATTTGACCTGGTTTGAAACAATGGGTTCAGATTTGACATGAGGCTTAGGTTCACATTTGACCTGGTTTCAAACAACGGGTTCACATTTGACCTGGGGTTTAGGTTCACATTTGACCTGGTTTCAAACAACGGGTTCACATTTGACTTGAGGTTTTGGTTCACATTTGACCTGGTTTCAAACAAGGGGTTTACATTTGACCTGAGGTTTAGGTTGACATTTGACCTGGGTTCAAACAACGGGTTCACATTTGACCGAGGTTTAGGTTTACATTTGACCTGGTTTCAAACAACGGGTTCACACTTGACTTGAGGTTTAGGTTCACATTAGACCTGGTTTCAAACAACGGGTTCACATTTGACTTGAGGTTTATGTTCACATTTGACCTGGGTTCAAACAATGGGTTCACATTTGACCTGAGGTTTTGGTTCACATTTGACCTGGTTTCAAACAACGGGTTCACATTTGACCTGAGGTTTAGGTTCACATTTGACCTAGTTTCAAACAACGGGTTCACATTTGACTGAGGTTTAGGTTTACATTTGACCTGGTTTCAAACAATGGGTTCACATTTGACCTGGGGTTTAGGTTCACATATGACCCGGATTCAAACAACGGGTTCACATTTGACCTGGGGTTTAGGTTCACATTTGACCTGCGTTCAAACAACAGGTTCACATTTGACCTGAAGTTTTGGTTCATATTTGACCCGGTTTCAAACAACGGGTTCACATTTGACCGAGGTTTAGGTTTACATTTGACCTGGTTTTAAACAACGGGTTCACATTTGACTTGAGGTTTAGATTCACATTAGACCTGGTTTCAAACAACGGGTTCACATTTGGCTTGAGGTTTAGGTTCACATTTGACCTGGGTTCAAACAATGGGTTCACATTTGACCTGAGGTTTTGGTTCACATTTGACCTGGTTTCAAACAACGGGTTCACATTTGACCTGGGGTTTAGGTTCACATTTGACCTGGTTTCAAACAGTGGGTTCACATTTGACTTGAGGTTTAGGTTCAAATTTGACCTGGGTTCAAACAACGGGTTCATATTTGACCTGAGGTTTTGGTTCACATTTGACCTGGTTTCAAACAACGAGTTCACATTTCACCCGAGGTTTAGGGTCACATTTGACCTGAGGTTTAGGTTCATATTTAACATGAGGTTTAGGTTAACATTTGACCTGGTTTCAAACAATGGGTTCACATTTGACATGAGGTTTAGGTTCACATTTGACCTGGTTTCAAACAATGGGTTCACATTTGACTTGAGATTTAGGTTCACATTTGACCTTGTTTCAAACAACGGGTTCACATTTGACCCTAGGTTTTGGTTCACATTTGACCTGGTTTCAAACAATGGGTTCACATTTGACCTGAGGTTTAGGTTCACATTTGACCTGAGGTTTAGGTTCACATTTGACCTGGTTTGAATCAATGGGTTCAGATTTGGCATGAGGTTTAGGTTCACATTTGACCTGGTTTCAAACAACGGGTTCACATTTGACCCGAGGTTTAGGTTCACATTTGACCTGGTTTCAAACAACGGGTTCACATTTGACCTGGGTTCAAACAATGGGTTCACATTTGACCTGAGGTTTTGGTTCACATTTGACCTGGTTTCAAACAACGGGTTCACATTTGACCTGGTGTTTAGGTTCACATTTGACCTGGTTTCAAACAGCGAGTTCACATTTGACTTAGGGCTTAGGTTCACATTTGACCTGGGTTCAAACAACGGGTTCACATTTGACCTGAGGTTTTGGTTCACATTTGAACTGGTTTCAAACAACGAGTTCACATTTCACCCGAGGTTTAGGGTCACATTTGACCTGAGGTTTAGGTTCACATTTAACATGAGGTTTAGGTTAACATATGACCTGGTTTCAAACAATGGGTTCACATTTGACATGAGGTTTAGGTTCACATTTGACTTGGTTTCAAACAATGGGTTCACATTTGACTTGAGATTTAGGTTCACATTTGACCTTGTTTCAAACAACGGGTTCACATTTGACCCTAGGTTTTGGTTCACATTTGACCTGGTTTCAAACAAGGGGTTTAAATTTGACCTGAGGTTTAGGTTGACATTTGACTTGGGTTCAAACAACGGGTTCACATTTGACCGAGGTTTAGGTTTACATTTGACCTGGTTTCAAACAACGGGTTCACACTTGACTTGAGGTTTAGGTTCACATTAGACCTGGTTTCAAACAACGGGTTCACATTTGACTTGAGGTTTATGTTCACATTTGACCTGGGTTCAAACAATGGGTTCACATTTGACCTGAGGTTTTGGTTCACATTTGACCTGGTTTCAAACAACGGGTTCACATTTGACCTGAGGTTTAGGTTCACATTTGACCTAGTTTCAAACAACGGGTTCACATTTGACTGAGGTTTAGGTTTACATTTGACCTGGTTTCAAACAATGGGTTCACATTTGACTTGGGGTTTAGGTTCACATATGACCCGGATTCAAACAACGGGTTCACATTTGACCTGGGGTTTAGGTTCACATTTGACCTGCGTTCAAACAACAGGTTCACATTTGACCTGAAGTTTTGGTTCATATTTGACCTGGTTTCAAACAACGGGTTCACATTTGACCGAGGTTTAGGTTTACATTTGACCTGGTTTTAAACAACGGGTTCACATTTGACTTGAGGTTTAGATTCACATTAGACCTGGTTTCAAACAACGGGTTCACATTTGGCTTGAGGTTTAGGTTCACATTTGACCTGGGTTCAAACAATGGGTTCACATTTGACCTGAGGTTTTGGTTCACATTTGACCTGGTTTCAAACAACGGGTTCACATTTGACCTGGGGTTTAGGTTCACATTTGACCTGGTTTCAAACAGTGGGTTCACATTTGACTTGAGGTTTAGGTTCAAATTTGACCTGGGTTCAAACAACGGGTTCATATTTGACCTGAGGTTTTGGTTCACATTTGACCTGGTTTCAAACAACGAGTTCACATTTCACCCGAGGTTTAGGGTCACATTTGACCTGAGGTTTAGGTTCATATTTAACATGAGGTTTAGGTAAACATTTGACCTGGTTTCAAACAATGGGTTCACATTTGACATGAGGTTTAGGTTCACATTTGACCTGGTTTCAAACAATGGGTTCACATTTGACTTGAGATTTAGGTTCACATTTGACCTTGTTTCAAACAACGGGTTCACATTTGACCCTAGGTTTTGGTTCCCATTTGACCTGGTTTCAAACAATGGGTTCACATTTGACCTGAGGTTTAGGTTCACATTTGACCTGAGGTTTAGGTTCACATTTGACCTGGTTTGAAACAATGGGTTCATATTTGGCATGAGGTTTAGGTTCACATTTGACCTGGTTTCAAACAACGGGTTCACATTTGACCCGAGGTTTAGGTTCACATTTGACCTGGTTTCAAACAACGGGTTCACATTTGACCTGAGGTTTTGGTTCACATTTGACCTGATTTCAAACAAGGGGTTTACATTTGACCTGAGGTTTAGGTTGACATTTGACCTGGGTTCAAACAACGGGTTAACATTTGACCGAGGTTTAGGTTTACATTTGACCTGGTTTCAAACAACGGGTTCACATTTGACTTGAGGTTTAGGTTCACATTAGACCTGGTTTCAAACAACGGGTTCACATTTGACTTGAGGTTTAGGTTCACATTTGACCTGGGTTCAAACAATGGGTTCACATTTGACATGAGGTTTTGGTTCACATTTGACATGGTTTCAAACAACGGGTTCACATTTGACCTGAAGTTTAGGTTCATATTTGACCTAGTTTCAAACAACGGGTTCCCATTTGACCGATTTTTAGGTTCACATTTGACCTGGTTTCAAACAACAGGTTCACATTTGACCTGAGGTTTAGGTTCACATTTGACCTGGTTTCAAACAACGGGTTAACATTTGACCTGGGGTTTAGGTTCACATTTGACCTGTTTTTGGTTCACATTTGACCTGGTTTCAAACAACGGGTTCACATTTGACCTGGGGTTTAGGTTCACATTTGACTTGGTTTCAAACAACGGGTTCACATTTGACCTGAGGTTTTGGTTCACATTTGACCTGATTTCAAACAAGGGGTTTACATTTGACCTGAGGTTTAGGTTGACATTTGACCTGGGTTCAAACAACGGGTTAACATTTGACCGAGGTTTAGGTTTACATTTGACCTGGTTTCAAACAACGGGTTCACATTTGACTTGAGGTTTAGGTTCACATTAGACCTGGTTTCAAACAACGGGTTCACATTTGACTTGAGGTTTAGGTTCACATTTGACCTGGGTTCAAACAATGGGTTCACATTTGACCTGAGGTTTTGGTTCACATTTGACATGGTTTCAAACAACGGGTTCACATTTGACCTGAGGTTTAGGTTCACATTTGACCTAGTTTCAAACAACGGGTTCACATTTGAACAAGGTTTAGGTTTACATTTGACCTGGTTTCAAACAACGGGTTCACATTTGACCTGGGGTTTAGGTTCACATATGACCTGGATTCAAACAAAGGGTTCACATTTGACCTGGGGTTTAGGTTCACATTTGACCAGGGTTCAAACAACAGGTTCACATTTGACCTGAAGTTTTGGTTCATATTTGACCTGGTTTCAAACAATGGGTTCACATTTGACCTGGTTTCAAACAACGGGTTCACATTTGACTTGAGGTAGAGGTTCACATTTGACCTGGTTTCAAACAATGGGTTCACATTTGACTTGGGGTTTAGGTTCACATTTGACCTGGTTTCAAACAACGGGTTCACATTTGACCTGAGGTTTTGGTTCACATTTGACCTTGTTTCAAACAACGGGTTCACATTTGACTTGAGGTTTAGGTTCACATTTGACTTGGGTTCAAACAACGGGGTCACATTTGACCTGAGGTTTTGGTTCACATTTTACCTGGTTTCAAACAACGGGTTCAAATTTGACCTGAGGTTTTGGTTCACATTTGACCTAGTTTCAAACAACAGGTTCACATTTGACCTGAGGTTTAGGTTCACATTTGACCTGAGGTTTAGGTTCACATTTGACCTGAGGTTTAGGTTCACATTTGACCTGGTTTGAAACAATGGGTTCAGATTTGGCATGAGGTTTAGGTTCACATTTGACCTGGTTTCAAACAACGGGTTCACATTTGACCCGAGGTTTAGGTTCACATTTGACCTGGTTTCAAACAACGGGTTCACATTTGACCTGAGGTTTTGGTTCACATTTGATCTGATTTCAAACAAGGGGTTTACATTTGACCTGAGGTTTAGGTTGACATTTGACCTGGGTTCAAACAACGGGTTCACATTTGACCGAGGTTTAGGTTTACATTTGACCTGGTTTCAAACAACGGGTTCACATTTGACTTGAGGTTTAGGTTCACATTAGACCTGGTTTCAAACAACGGGTTCACATTTGACTTGAGGTTTAGGTTCACATTTGACCTGGGTTCAAACAATGGGTTCACATTTGACCTGAGGTTTTGGTTCACATTTGACATGGTTTCAAACAACGGGTTCACATTTGACCTGAGGTTCAGGTTCACATTTGACCTAGTTTCAAACAACGGGTTCACATTTGACCGAGGTTTAGGTTTACATTTGACCTGGTTTCAAACAACGGGTTCACATTTGACCTGGGGTTTAGGTTCAATTATGACCTGGATTCAAACAACGGGTTCACATTTGACCTGGGGTTTAGGTTCCCATTTGACCTGGGTTCAAACAACAGGTTCACATTTGACCTGAAGTTTTGGTTCATATTTGACCTGGTTTCAAACAATGGGTTCACATTTGACCTGAGGTTCAGGTTCACATTTGACCTGGTTTCAAACAACGGGTTCACATTTGACTTGAGGTAGAGGTTCACATTTGACCTGGTTTCAAACAATGGGTTCACATTTGACTTGGGGTTTAGGTTCACATTTGACCTGGTTTCAAACAACGGGTTCACATTTGACCTGAGGTTTTGGTTCACATTTGACCTTGTTTCAAACAACGGGTTCACATTTGACCTGAGGTTTAGGTTCACATTTGACTTGGGTTCAAACAACGGGTTCACATTTGACCTGAGGTTTTGGTTCACATTTTACCTGGTTTCAAACAACGGGTTCAAATTTGACCTGAGGTTTTGGTTCACATTTGACCTAGTTTCAAACAACAGGTTCACATTTGACCTGAGGTTTAGGTTCACATTTGACCTGAGGTTTAGGTTCACATTTAACATGAGGTTTAGGTTAACATTTAACCTGGTTTCAAACAATGGGTTCACATTTGACATGAGGTTTAGGTTCACATTTGACCTGGTTTCAAACAATGGGTTCACATTTGACTTGAGATATAGGTTCACATTTGACCTTGTTTCAAACAACGGGTTCACATTTGACCCTAGGTTTTGGTTCACATTTGACCTGGTTTCAAACAATGGGTTCACATTTGACCTGAGGTTAAGGTTCACATTTGACCTGGTTTCAAACAATGAGTTCATATTTGACATGAGGTTTAGGTTCACATTAGACCTGGTTTCAAACAACGGGTTCACATTTGACTTGAGGTTTATGTTCACATTTAACCTGGGTTCAAACAATGGGTTCACATTTGACCTGAGGTTTTGGTTCACATTTGACCTGGTTTCAAACAACGGGTTCACATTTGACCTGAGGTTTAGGTTCACATTTGACCTAGTTTCAAACAACGGGTTCACATTTGACCTGGGGTTTAGGTTCACATTTGACCTGGGTTCAAACAACAGGTTCACATTTGACCTGATGTTTTGGTTCATATTTGACCTGGTTTCAAACAACGGGTTCACATTTGACCGAGGTTTAGGTTTACATTTGACCTGGTTTTAAACAACTGGTTCACATTTGACTTGAGGTTTAGGTTCACATTAGACCTGGTATCAAACAACGGGTTCACATTTGACCGAGGTTTAGGTTTACATTTGACCTGGTTTTAAACAACTGGTTCACATTTGACTTGAGGTTTAGGTTCACATTAGACCTGGTATCAAACAACGGGTTCACATTTGACTTTAGGTTTAGGTTCACATTTGACCTGGGTTCAAACAATGGGTTCACATTTGACCTGAGGTTTTGGTCCACATTTGACCTGGTTTCAAACAACGGGTTCACATTTGACCTGGGGTTTAGGTTCACATTTGACCTGGTTTCAAACAGCGGGTTCACATTTGACTTGAGGTTTAGGTTCACATTTGACCTGGGTTCAATCAACGGGTTCACATTTGACCTGTGGTTTTGGTTCACATTTGACCTGTTTCAAACAACGAGTTCACATTTCACCCGAGATTTAGGGTCACATTTGACCTGAGGTTTAGGTTCACATTTTACATGAGGTTTAGGTTAACATTTGACCTGGTTTCAAATAATGGGTTCACATTTGACATGAGGTTTAGGTTCACATTTGACCTGGTTTCAAACAATGGGTTCACATTTGACTTGAGATTTAAGTTCACATTTGACCTTGTTTCAAACAACGGGTTCACATTTGACCCTAGGTTTTGGTTCACATTTGACCTGGTTTCAAACAATGGGTTCACATTTGACTTGAGGTTTAGGTTCACATTTGACCTGGGTTCAAACAATGGGTTCCATTTGACATGAGGTTTTGGTTCACATTTGACCTGGTTTCAAACATCGGGTTCACATTTAACCTGAGGTTTAGGTTCACATTTGACCTAGTTTCAAACAACGGGTTCACATTTGACCGAGGTTTAGGTTTACATTTGACCTGGTTTCAAACAACGGGTTCACATTTGACCTGGGGTTTAGGTTCAATATGACCTGGATTCAAACAACGGGTTCACATTTGACCTGGGGTTTAGGTTCACATTTGACCTGGGTTCAAACAACAGGTTCACATTTGACCTGATGTTTTGGTTCATATTTGACCTGGTTTCAAACAACGGGTTCACATTTGACCGAGGTTTAGGTTCACATTTGACCTGGTTTTAAACAACTGGTTCACATTTGACTTGAGGTTTAGGTTCACATTAGACCTGGTATCAAACAACGGGTTCACATTTCACTTGAGGTTTAGGTTCACATTTGACCTGGTTTCAAACAACGGTTTCACATTTGACCTGAGGTTTTGGTTCACATTTGACCTTGTTTCAAACAACAGGTTCACATTTGACCTGAGGTTTAGGTTCACATTTGACTTGGGTTCAAACAACGGGTTCACATTTGACCTGAGGTTTTGGTTCACATTTTACCTGGTTTCAAACAACGGGTTCAAATTTGACCTGAGGTTTTGGTTCACATTTGACCTAGTTTCAAACAACAGGTTCACATTTGACCTGAGGTTTAGGTTCACATTTGACCTGGTTTCAAACAATGAGTTCATATTTGACATGAGGTTTAGGTTCACATTAGACCTGGTTTCAAACAACGGGTTCACATTTGACTTGAGGTTTATGTTCACATTTAACCTGGGTTCAAACAATGGGTTCACATTTGACCTGAGGTTTTGGTTCACATTTGACCTGGTTTCAAACAACGGGTTCACATTTGACCTGAGGTTTAGGTTCACATTTGACCTAGTTTCAAACAACGGGTTCACATTTGACCGAGGTTTAGGTTTACATTTGACCTGGTTTCAAACAACGGGTTCACATTTGACCTGGGGTTTAGGTTCACATATGACCTGGATTCAAACAACGGGTTCACATTTGACCTGGGGTTTAGGTTCACATTTGACCTGGGTTCAAACAACAGGTTCACATTTGACCTGATGTTTTGGTTCATATTTGACCTGGTTTCAAACAACGGGTTCACATTTGACCGAGGTTTAGGTTTACATTTGACCTGGTTTTAAACAACTGGTTCACATTTGACTTGAGGTTTAGGTTCACATTAGACCTGGTATCAAACAACGGGTTCACATTTGACTTGAGGTTTAGGTTCACATTTGACCTGGGTTCAAACAATGGGTTCAATTTGACCTGAGGTTTTGGTCCACATTTGACCTGGTTTCAAACAACGGGTTCACATTTGACCTGGGGTTTAGGTTCACATTTGACCTGGTTTCAAACAGCGGTTCACATTTGACTTGAGGTTTAGGTTCACATTTGACCTGGGTTCAATCAACGGGTTCACATTTGACCTGTGGTTTTGGTTCACATTTGACCTGTTTCAAACAACGAGTTCACATTTCACCCGAGATTTAGGGTCACATTTGACCTGAGGTTTAGGTTCACATTTTACATGAGGTTTAGGTTAACATTTGACCTGGTTTCAAATAATGGGTTCACATTTGACATGAGGTTTAGGTTCACATTTGACCTGGTTTCAAACAATGGGTTCACATTTGACTAAAGATTTAAGTTCAAATTTGACCTTGTTTCAAACAACGGGTTCACATTTGACCCTAGGTTTTGGTTCACATTTGACCTGGTTTCAAACAATGGGTTCACATTTGACTTGAGGTTTAGGTTCACATTTGACCTGGGTTCAAACAATGGGTTCCATTTGACCTGAGGTTTTGGTTCACATTTGACCTGGTTTCAAACAACGGGTTCACATTTAACCTGAGGTTTAGGTTCACATTTGACCTAGTTTCAAACAACGGGTTCACATTTGACCGAGGTTTAGGCTTACATTTGACCTGGTTTCAAACAACGGGTTCACATTTGACCTGGGGTTTAGGTTCAATATGACCTGGATTCAAACAACGGGTTCACATTTGACCTGGGGTTTAGGTTCACATTTGACCTGGGTTCAAACAACAGGTTCACATTTGACCTGATGTTTTGGTTCATATTTGACCTGGTTTCAAACAACGGGTTCACATTTGACCGAGGTTTAGGTTCACATTTGACCTGGTTTTAAACAACTGGTTCACATTTGACTTGAGGTTTAGGTTCACATTAGACCTGGTATCAAACAACGGGTTCACATTTGACTTGAGGTTTAGGTTCACATTTGACCTGGTTTCAAACAACGGTTTCACATTTGACCTGAGGTTTTGGTTCACATTTGACCTTGTTTCAAACAACAGGTTCACATTTGACCTGAGGTTTAGGTTCACATTTGACTTGGGTTCAAACAACGGGTTCACATTTGACCTGAGGTTTTGGTTCACATTTTACCTGGTTTCAAACAACGGGTTCAAATTTGACCTGAGGTTTTGGTTCACATTTGACCTAGTTTCAAACAACAGGTTCACATTTGACCTGAGGTTTAGGTTCACATTTGACCTGAGGTTTAGGTTCACATTTAACATGAGGTTTAGGTTAACATTTAACCTGGTTTCAAACAATGGGTTCACATTTGACATGAGGTTTAGGTTCACATTTGACCTGGTTTCAAACAATGGGTTCACATTTGACTTGAGATTTAGGTTCACATTTGACCTTGTTTCAAACAACGGGTTCACATTTGACCCTAGGTTTTGGTTCACATTTGACCTGGTTTCAAACAATGGGTTCACATTTGACCTGAGGTTTAGGTTTACATTTGACCTGGTTTCAAACAACGGGTTCACATTTGACTTGAGGTTTAGGTTCACATTAGACCTGGTTTCAAACAATGGGTTCACATTTAACCTGGTTTCAAACAATGGGTTCATATTTGACATGAGGTTTAGGTTCACATATGACCTGGTTTCAAACAATGGGTTCACATTTGACTTGAGATATAGGTTCACATTTGACCTTGTTTCAAACAACGGGTTCACATTTGACCCTAGGTTTTGGTTCACATTTGACCTGGTTTCAAACAATGGGTTCACATTTGACCTGAGGTTAAGGTTCACATTTGACCTGGTTTCAAACAATGAGTTCATATTTGACATAAGGTTTAGGTTCACATTAGACCTGGTTTCAAACAACGGGTTCACATTTGACTTGAGGTTTATGTTCACATTTAACCTGGGTTCAAACAATGGGTTCACATTTGACCTGAGGTTTTGGTTCACATTTGACCTGGTTTCAAACAACGGGTTCACATTTGACCTGAGGTTTAGGTTCACATTTGACCTAGTTTCAAACAACGGGTTCACATTTGACCGAGGTTTAGGTTTACATTTGACCTGGTTTCAAACAACGGGTTCACATTTGACCTGGGGTTTAGGTTCACATATGACCTAGATTCAAACAACGGGTTCACATTTGACCTGGGGTTTAGGTTCACATTTGACCTGGGTTCAAACAACAGGTTCACATTTGACCTGATGTTTTGGTTCATATTTGACCTGGTTTCAAACAACGGGTTCACATTTGACCGAGGTTTAGGTTTACATTTGACCTGGTTTTAAACAACTGGTTCACATTTGACTTGAGGTTTAGGTTCACATTAGACCTGGTATCAAACAACGGGTTCACATTTGACTTGAGGTTTAGGTTCACATTTGACCTGGGTTCAAACAATGGGTTCACATTTGACCTGAGGTTTTGGTCCACATTTGACCTGGTTTCAAACAACGGGTTCACATTTGACCTGGGGTTTAGGTTCACATTTGACCTGGTTTCAAACAGCGGGTTCACATTTGACTTGAGGTTTAGGTTCACATTTGACCTGGGTTCAATCAACGGGTTCACATTTGACCTGTGGGTTTGGTTCACATTTGACCTGTTTCAAACAACGAGTTCACATTTCACCCGAGATTTAGGGTCACATTTGACCTGAGGTTTAGGTTCACATTTTACATGAGGTTTAGGTTAACATTTGACCTGGTTTCAAATAATGGGTTCACATTTGACATGAGGTTTAGGTTCACATTTGACCTGGTTTCAAACAATGGGTTCACATTTGACTTGAGATTTAAGTTCACATTTGACCTTGTTTCAAACAACGGGTTCACATTTGACCCTAGGTTTTGGTTCACATTTGACCTGGTTTCAAACAATGGGTTCACATTTGACTTGAGGTTTAGGTTCACATTTGACCTGGGTTCAAACAATGGGTTCCATTTGACCTGAGGTTTTGGTTCACATTTGACCTGGTTTCAAACAACGGGTTCACATTTAACCTGAGGTTTAGGTTCACATTTGACCTAGTTTCAAACAACGGGTTCACATTTGACCGAGGTTTAGGTTTACATTTGACCTGGTTTCAAACAACGGGTTCACATTTGACCTGGGGTTTAGGTTCAATATGACCTGGATTCAAACAACGGGTTCACATTTGACCTGGGGTTTAGGTTCACATTTGACCTGGGTTCAAACAACAGGTTCACATTTGACCTGATGTTTTGGTTCATATTTGACCTGGTTTCAAACAACGGGTTCACATTTGACCGAGGTTTAGGTTCACATTTGACCTGGTTTTAAACAACTGGTTCACATTTGACTTGAGGTTTAGGTTCACATTAGACCTGGTATCAAACAACGGGTTCACATTTGACTTGAGGTTTAGGTTCACATTTGACCTGGTTTCAAACAATGGGTTCACATTTGACTTGAGATTTAGGTTCACATTTGACCTTGTTTCAAACAACGGGTTCACATTTGACCCTAGGTTTTGGTTCACATTTGACCTGGTTTCAAACAATGGGTTCACATTTGACCTGAGGTTTAGGTTTACATTTGACCTGGTTTCAAACAACGGGTTCACATTTGACTTGAGGTTTAGGTTCACATTAGACCTGGTTTCAAACAATGGGTTCACATTTAACCTGGTTTCAAACAATGGGTTCACATTTGACATGAGGTTTAGGTTCACATATGACCTGGTTTCAAACAATGGGTTCACATTTGACTTGAGATATAGGTTCACATTTGACCTTGTTTCAAACAACGGGTTCACATTTGACCCTAGGTTTTGGTTCACATTTGACCTGGTTTCAAACAATGGGTTCACATTTGACCTGAGGTTAAGGTTCACATTTGACCTGGTTTCAAACAATGAGTTCATATTTGACATAAGGTTTAGGTTCACATTAGACCTGGTTTCAAAAAACGGGTTCACATTTGACTTGAGGTTTATGTTCACATTTAACCTGGGTTCAAACAATGGGTTCACATTTGACCTGAGGTTTTGGTTCACATTTGACCTGGTTTCAAACAACGGGTTCACATTTGACCTGAGGTTTAGGTTCACATTTGACCTAGTTTCAAACAACGGGTTCACATTTGACCGAGGTTTAGGTTTACATTTGACATGGTTTCAAACAACGGGTTCACATTTGACCTGGGTTTAGGTTCACATATGACCTAGATTCAAACAACGGGTTCACATTTGACCTGGGGTTTAGGTTCACATTTGACCTGGGTTCAAACAACAGGTTCACATTTGACCTGATGTTTTGGTTCATATTTGACCTGGTTTCAAACAACGGGTTCACATTTGACCGAGGTTTAGGTTTACATTTGACCTGGTTTTAAACAACTGGTTCACATTTGACTTGAGGTTTAGGTTCACATTAGACCTGGTATCAAACAACGGGTTCATATTTGACTTGAGGTTTAGGTTCACATTTGACCTGGGTTCAAACAATGGGTTCACATTTGACCTGAGGTTTTGGTCCACATTTGACCTGGTTTCAAACAACGGGTTCACATTTGACCTGGGGTTTAGGTTCACATTTGACCTGGTTTCAAACAGCGGGTTCACATTTGACTTGAGGTTTAGGTTCACATTTGACCTGGGTTCAATCAACGGGTTCACATTTGACCTGTGGTTTTGGTTCACATTTGACCTGTTTCAAACAACGAGTTCACATTTCACCCGAGATTTAGGGTCACATTTGACCTGAGGTTTAGGTTCACATTTTACATGAGGTTTAGGTTAACATTTGACCTGGTTTCAAATAATGGGTTCACATTTGACATGAGGTTTAGGTTCACATTTGACCTGGTTTCAAACAATGGGTTCACATTTGACTTGAGATTTAAGTTCACATTTGACCTTGTTTCAAACAACGGGTTCACATTTGACCCTAGGTTTTGGTTCACATTTGACCTGGTTTCAAACAATGGGTTCACATTTGACTTGAGGTTTAGGTTCACATTTGACCTGGGTTCAAACAATGGGTTCCATTTGACCTGAGGTTTTGGTTCACATTTGACCTGGTTTCAAACAACGGGTTCACATTTAACCTGAGGTTTAGGTTCACATTTGACCTAGTTTCAAACAACGGGTTCACATTTGACCGAGGTTTAGGTTTACATTTGACCTGGTTTCAAACAACGGGTTCACATTTGACCTGGGGTTTAGGTTCAATATGACCTGGATTCAAACAACGGGTTCACATTTGACCTGGGGTTTAGGTTCACATTTGACCTGGGTTCAAACAACAGGTTCACATTTGACCTGATGTTTTGGTTCATATTTGACCTGGTTTCAAACAACGGGTTCACATTTGACCGAGGTTTAGGTTCACATTTGACCTGGTTTTAAACAACTGGTTCACATTTGACTTGAGGTTTAGGTTCACATTAGACCTGGTATCAAACAACGGGTTCACATTTGACTTGAGGTTTAGGTTCACATTTGACCTGGTTTCAAACAACGGTTTCACATTTGACCTGAGGTTTTGGTTCACATTTGACCTTGTTTCAAACAACAGGTTCACATTTGACCTGAGGTTTAGGTTCACATTTGACTTGGGTTCAAACAACGGGTTCACATTTGACCTGAGGTTTTGGTTCACATTTTACCTGGTTTCAAACAACGGGTTCAAATTTGACCTGAGGTTTTGGTTCACATTTGACCTAGTTTCAAACAACAGGTTCACATTTGACCTGAGGTTTAGGTTCACATTTGACCTGGGTTCAAACAATGGGTTCACATTTGACCTGAGGTTTTGGTTCACATTTGAACTGGTTTCAAACAACGGGTTCACATTTGACCTGAGGTTTAGGTTCACATTTGACCTAGTTTCAAACAACGGGTTCACATTTGACCGAGGTTTAGGTTTACATTTGACCTGGTTTCAAACAACGGGTTCACATTTGACCTGGGGTTTAGGTTCACATATGACCTGGATTCAAACAACGGGTTTACATTTGACCTGGGGTTTAGGTTCACATTTGACCTGGGTTCAAACAACAGGTTCACATTTGACCTGATGTTTTGGTTCATATTTGACCTGGTATCAAACAACGGGTACACATTTGACTTGAGGTTTAGGTTCACATTTGACCTGGGTTCAAACAATGGGTTCACATTTGACCTGAGGTTTTGGTCCACATTTGACCTGGTTTCAAACAACGGGTTCACATTTGACCTGGGGTTTAGGTTCACATTTGACCTGGTTTCAAACAGCGGGTTCACATTTGACTTGAGGTTTAGGTTCACATTTGACCTGGGTTCAATCAACGGGTTCACATTTGACCTGTGGTTTTGGTTCACATTTGACCTGTTTCAAACAACGAGTTCACATTTCACCCGAGATTTAGGGTCACATTTGACCTGAGGTTTAGGTTCACATTTTACATGAGGTTTAGGTTAACATTTGACCTGGTTTCAAATAATGGGTTCACATTTGACATGAGGTTTAGGTTCACATTTGACCTGGTTTTAAACAATGGGTTCACATTTGACTAAAGATTTAAGTTCAAATTTGACCTTGTTTCAAACAACGGGTTCACATTTGACCCTAGGTTTTGGTTCACATTTGACCTGGTTTCAAACAATGGGTTCACATTTGACTTGAGGTTTAGGTTCACATTTGACCTGGGTTCAAACAATGGGTTCCATTTGACTTGAGGTTTTGGTTCACATTTGACCTGGTTTCAAACAACGGGTTCACATTTAACCTGAGGTTTAGGTTCACATTTGACCTAGTTTCAAACAACGGGTTCACATTTGACCGAGGTTTAGGTTTACATTTGACCTGGTTTCAAACAACGGGTTCACATTTGACCTGGGGTTTAGGTTCACATATGACCTGGATTCAAACAACGGGTTTACATTTGACCTGGGGTTTAGGTTCACATTTGACCTGGGTTCAAACAACAGGTTCACATTTGACCTGATGTTTTGGTTCATATTTGACCTGGTATCAAACAACGGGTACACATTTGACTTGAGGTTTAGGTTCACATTTGACCTGGGTTCAAACAATGGGTTCACATTTGACCTGAGGTTTTGGTCCACATTTGACCTGGTTTCAAACAACGGGTTCACATTTGACCTGGGGTTTAGGTTCACATTTGACCTGGTTTCAAACAGCGGGTTCACATTTGACTTGAGGTTTAGGTTCACATTTGACCTGGGTTCAATCAACGGGTTCACATTTGACCTGTGGTTTTGGTTCACATTTGACCTGTTTCAAACAACGAGTTCACATTTCACCCGAGATTTAGGGTCACATTTGACCTGAGGTTTAGGTTCACATTTTACATGAGGTTTAGGTTAACATTTGACCTGGTTTCAAATAATGGGTTCACATTTGACACGAGGTTTAGGTTCACATTTGACCTGGTTTCAAACAATGGGTTCACATTTGACTAAAGATTTAAGTTCAAATTTGACCTTGTTTCAAACAACGGGTTCACATTTGACCCTAGGTTTTGGTTCACATTTGACCTGGTTTCAAACAATGGGTTCACATTTGACTTGAGGTTTAGGTTCACATTTGACCTGGGTTCAAACAATGGGTTCCATTTGACTTGAGGTTTTGGTTCACATTTGACCTGGTTTCAAACAACGGGTTCACATTTAACCTGAGGTTTAGGTTCACATTTGACCTAGTTTCAAACAACGGGTTCACATTTGACCGAGGTTTAGGTTTACATTTGACCTGGTTTCAAACAACGGGTTCACATTTGACCTGGGGTTTAGGTTCAATATGACCTGGATTCAAACAACGGGTTCACATTTGACCTGGGGTTTAGGTTCACATTTGACCTGGGTTCAAACAACAGGTTCACATTTGACCTGATGTTTTGGTTCATATTTGACCTGGTTTCAAACAACGGGTTCACATTTGACCGAGGTTTAGGTTCACATTTGACCTGGTTTTAAACAACTGGTTCACATTTGACTTGAGGTTTAGGTTCACATTAGACCTGGTATCAAACAACGGGTTCACATTTGACTTGAGGTTTAGGTTCACATTTGACCTGGTTTCAAACAACGGTTTCACATTTGACCTGAGGTTTTGGTTCACATTTGACCTTGTTTCAAACAACAGGTTCACATTTGACCTGAGGTTTAGGTTCACATTTGACTTGGGTTCAAACAACGGGTTCACATTTGACCTGAGGTTTTGGTTCACATTTTACCTGGTTTCAAACAACGGGTTCAAATTTGACCTGAGGTTTTGGTTCACATTTGACCTAGTTTCAAACAACAGGTTCACATTTGACCTGAGGTTTAGGTTCACATTTGACCTGAGGTTTAGGTTCACATTTAACATGAGGTTTAGGTTAACATTTAACCTGGTTTCAAACAATGGGTTCACATTTGACATGAGGTTTAGGTTCACATTTGACCTGGTTTCAAACAATGGGTTCACATTTGACTTGAGATTTAGGTTCACATTTGACCTTGTTTCAAACAACGGGTTCACATTTGACCCTAGGTTTTGGTTCACATTTGACCTGGTTTCAAACAATGGGTTCACATTTGACCTGAGGTTTAGGTTTACATTTGACCTGGTTTCAAACAACGGGTTCACATTTGACTTGAGGTTTAGGTTCACATTAGACCTGGTTTCAAACAATGGGTTCACATTTGACCTGGTTTCAAACAATGGGTTCACATTTGACCTGAGGTTTAGGTTCACATTTGACCTGAGGTTTAGGTTCACATTTGACCTGGTTTCAAACAAGGGGTTCAGATTTGACATGAGGTTTAGGTTCACATTTGACCTGGTTTCAAACAACGGGGTCACATTTGACCCGAGGTTTAGGTTCACATTTGACCTGGTTTCAAACAACGGGTTCACATTTGACCTGAGGTTTTGGTTCACATTTGACCTGGTTTCAAACAAGGGGTTCACATTTGACCTGAGGTTTAGGTTGACAATTGACCTGGGTTCAAACAACGGGTTCACATTTGACCGAGGTTTAGGTTTACATTTGACCTGGTTTCAAACAACAGGTTCACATTTGACTTGAGGTTTAGATTCAGATTAGACCTAGTTTCAAACAACGGGTTCACATTTGACCTGGGGTTTAGGTTCAATATGACCTGGATTCAAACAACGGGTTCACATTTGACCTGGGGTTTAGGTTCACATTTGACCTGGGTTCAAACAACAGGTTCACATTTGACCTGATGTTTTGGTTCATATTTGACCTGGTTTCAAACAACGGGTTCACATTTGACCGAGGTTTAGGTTCACATTTGACCTGGTTTTAAACAACTGGTTCACATTTGACTTGAGGTTTAGGTTCACATTAGACCTGGTATCAAACAACGGGTTCACATTTGACTTGAGGTTTAGGTTCACATTTGACCTGGTTTCAAACAACGGTTTCACATTTGACCTGAGGTTTTGGTTCACATTTGACCTTGTTTCAAACAACAGGTTCACATTTGACCTGAGGTTTAGGTTCACATTTGACTTGGGTTCAAACAACGGGTTCACATTTGACCTGAGGTTTTGGTTCACATTTTACCTGGTTTCAAACAACGGGTTCAAATTTGACCTGAGGTTTTGGTTCACATTTGACCTAGTTTCAAACAACAGGTTCACATTTGACCTGAGGTTTAGGTTCACATTTGACCTGAGGTTTAGGTTCACATTTAACATGAGGTTTAGGTTAACATTTAACCTGGTTTCAAACAATGGGTTCACATTTGACATGAGGTTTAGGTTCACATTTGACCTGGTTTCAAACAATGGGTTCACATTTGACTTGAGATTTAGGTTCACATTTGACCTTGTTTCAAACAACGGGTTCACATTTGACCCTAGGTTTTGGTTCACATTTGACCTGGTTTCAAACAATGGGTTCACATTTGACCTGAGGTTTAGGTTTACATTTGACCTGGTTTCAAACAACGGGTTCACATTTGACTTGAGGTTTAGGTTCACATTAGACCTGGTTTCAAACAATGGGTTCACATTTGACCTGGTTTCAAACAATGGGTTCACATTTGACCTGAGGTTTAGGTTCACATTTGACCTGAGGTTTAGGTTCACATTTGACCTGGTTTCAAACAAGGGGTTCAGATTTGACATGAGGTTTAGGTTCACATTTGACCTGGTTTCAAACAACGGGGTCACATTTGACCCGAGGTTTAGGTTCACATTTGACCTGGTTTCAAACAACGGGTTCACATTTGACCTGAGGTTTTGGTTCACATTTGACCTGGTTTCAAACAAGGGGTTCACATTTGACCTGAGGTTTAGGTTGACAATTGACCTGGGTTCAAACAACGGGTTCACATTTGACCGAGGTTTAGGTTTACATTTGACCTGGTTTCAAACAACGGGTTCACATTTGACTTGAGGTTTAGATTCAGATTAGACCTAGTTTCAAACAACGGGTTCACATTTGACTTGAGGTTTAGGTTCACATTTGACCTGGGTTCAAACAATGGGTTCACATTTGAACTGAGGTTTTGGTTCACATTTGAACTGGTTTCAAACAACGGGTTCACATTTGACCTGAGGTTTAGGTTCACATTTGACCTAGTTTCAAACAACGGGTTCACATTTGACCGAGGTTTAGGTTTACATTTGACCTGGTTTCAAACAACGTGTTCACATTTGACTTGAGGTTTAGGTTCACATTTGACATGGATTCAAACAACGGGTTCACATTTGACCTGGGGATTAGGTTCACATTTGACCTGGGTTCAAACAACGGGTTCACATTTAACCTGAAGTTTTGGTTCATATTTGACCTGGTTCCAAACAATGGGTTCACATTTAACCTGTGGTTTAGGTTCACATTTGACCTGGTTTCAAACAACGGGTTCACATTTGACTTGAGGTTTAGGTTCACATTTGACCTGGTTTCAAACAATGGGTTCACATTTGACTTGGGGTTTAGGTTCACATTTGACCTGGTTTCAAACAACGGGTTCACATTTGACCTGAGGTTTTGGTTCACATTTGACCTTGTTTCAAACAACGGGTTCACGTTTGACCTGAGGTTTAGGTTCACATTTGACTTGGGTTCAAACAACGGGTTCACATTTGACCTGAGGTTTTGGTTCACATTTGACTTGGTTTCAAACAACGGGTTCAAATTTGACCGGAGGTTTAGGTTCACATTAGACCTAGTTTCAAACAACAGGTTCACATTTGACCTGAGGTTTAGGTTCACATTTAACCTGGTTTCAAACAACGGACTCACATTTGACCTGGGGATTAGGTTCACATTTGACATGGTTTCAAACAACAGGTTCACATTTGACCTGAGGTTTAGTTTCACATTTGACCTGGTTTCAAACAACGGGTTCACATTTGACCTGAGGTTTTGGTTCACATTTGACCTAGTTTTAAACAAGGGGTTTACCTTTGACCTGGGGTTTAGGTTCACATTTGACCTGGGTTCAAACAATGGGTTCACATTTGACCGAGGGTTAGGTTTACATTTGACCTGGTTTCAAACAACGGGTTCACATTTGACTTGAGGTTTAGGTTCACATTTGACCTGGTTTCAAACAATGGGTTCACATTTGACTTGAGGTTTAGGTTCACATTTGACCTGAGTTCAAACAACGGGTTCACATTTGACCTGAGGTTTTGGTTCACATTTGACCTGGTTTCAAACATCGGTTTCACATTTGACCTGAGGTTTAGGTTCATATTTGACCTAGTTTCAAACAACGGGTTCACATTTGACCGAAGTTTAGGTTTACATTTGACCTGGTTTGAAACAACGGGTTCATATTTGACTTGAGGTTTAGGTTCACATTAGACCTGGATTCAAACAACGGGTTCACATTTGACCTGGGGTTTAGGTTCACATTTGACCTGGGTTCAAACAACGAGTTCACATTTAACCTGAAGTTTTGGTTCATATTTGACCTGGTTTCAAACAATGGGTTCACATTTGACCTGTGGTTTCAAACAACGGGTTCACATTTGACCGAGGTTTAGGTTTACATTTGACCTGGTTTCAAACAACGGGTTCACATTTGACCTGGGGTTTAGGTTCACATATGACCTAGATTCAAACAACGGGTTCACATTTGACCTGGGGTTTAGGTTCACATTTGACCTGGGTTCATACAACAAGTTCACATTTGACCTGAAGTTTTGGTTCATATTTGACCTGGTTTAAAACAATGGGTTCACATTTTACCTGAAGTTTAGGTTCACATTTGACCTGGTTTCAAACAACGGGTTCACATTTGACTTGAGGTTTAGGTTCACATTTGACCTGGTTTCAAACAACGGGTTCACATTTGATCTTAGGTTTCGGTTCACATTTGACCTTGTTTCAAACAACGGGTTCACATTTTGACCTGAGGTTTAGGTTCACATTTGACTTGGGTTCAAACAACAGGTTCACATTTGACCTGAGTTTTGGTTCACATTTTACCTGGTTTCAAACAACGGGTTCAAATTTGACCTGAGGTTTTGGTTCACATTTGACCTAGTTTCAAACAACAGGTTCACATTTGACCTGAGGTTTAGGTTCACATTTAACCTGAGGTTTAGGTTCACATTTAACATGAGGTTTAGGTTAACATTTAACCTGGTTTCAAACAATGGGTTCACATTTGACATGAGGTTTAGGTTCACATTTGACCTGGTTTCAGACAATGGGTTCACATTTGACTTGAGATTTAGGTTCACATTTGACCTTGTTTCAAACAACGGATTCACATTTGACCCTAGGTTTTGGTTCACATTAGACCTGGTTTCAAACAATGGGTTCACATTTGACCTGAGGTTTAGGTTCACATTTGACCTGAGGTTTAGGTTCACATTTGACCTGGTTTCAAATAATGGGTTCAGATTTGACATGAGGTTTAGGTTCACATTTGACCTGGTTTCAAACAACGGGTTCACATTTGACCCGAGGTATAGGTTCACATTTGACCTGGTTTCAAACAACGGGTTCATATTTGACCTGAGGTTTTGGTTCACATTTGACCTGGTTTCAAACAAGGGGTTTACATTTGACCTGAGGTTTAGGTTGACATTTGACCTGGGTTCAAACAACGGGTTCACATTTGACCTGAGGTTTTGGTTCACATTTGACCTTGTTTCAAACAACGGGTTCACGTTTGACCTGAGGTTTAGGTTCACATTTGACTTGGGTTCAAACAACGGGTTCACATTTGACCTGAGGTTTTGGTTCACATATGACTTGGTTTCAAACAACGGGTTCAAATTTGACCGGAGGTTTAGGTTCACATTTGACCTAGTTTCAAACAACAGGTTCACATTTGACCTGAGGTTTAGGTTCACATTTAACCTGGTTTCAAACAACGGATTCACATTTGACCTAGTTTCAAACAACGGGTTCCCATTTGACCGATGTTTAGGTTCACATTTGACCTGGTTTCAAACAACGGGTTCACATTTGACCTGAGGTTTAGGTTCACATTTGACTTGGTTTCAAACAACGGGTTCACATTTGACCTGGGGTTTAGGTTCACATTTGACCTGGTTTTGGTTCAGATTTGACATGGTTTCAAACAACGGGTTCACATTTGACCTGGGGATTAGGTTCACATTTGACATGGTTTCAAACAACAGGTTCACATTTGACCTGAGGTTTAGGTTCACATTTGACCTGGTTTCAAACAACGGGTTCACATTTGACCTGAGGTTTTGGTTCACATTTGACCTGGTTTTAAACAAGGGGTTTACCTTTGACCTGGGGTTTAGGTTCACATTTGACTTGGGTTCAAACAATGGGTTCACATTTGACCGAGGGTTAGGTTTACAGTTGACCTGGTTTCAAACAACGGGTTCACATTTGACTTGAGGTTTAGGTTCACATTTGACCTGGTTTCAAACAATGGGTTCACATTTGACTTGAGGTTTAGGTTCACATTTGACCTGAGTTCAAACAACGGGTTCACATTTGACCTGAGGTTTTGGTTCACATTTGACCTGGTTTCAAACATCGGTTTCACATTTGACCTGAGGTTTAGGTTCACATTTGACCTAGTTTCAAACAACGGGTTCACATTTGACCGAGGTTTAGGTTTACATTTGACCTGGTTTCAAACAACGGGTTCACATTTGACTTGAGGTTTAGGTTCACATTTGACCTGGATTCAAAATACGGATTCACATTTGACCTGGGGTTTAGGTTCACATTTGACCTGGGTTCAAACAACGGGTTCACATTAAACCTGAAGTTTTGGTTCATATTTGACCTAGTTTCAAACAATGGGTTCACATTTGACCTGTGGTTTAGGTTCACATTTGACCTGGTTTCAAACAACGGGTTCACATTTGACTTGAGGTTTAGGTTCACATTTGACCTGGTTTCAACCAATGGGTTCACATTTTACTTGGGGTTTAGGTTCACATTTGACCTGGTTTCAATCAACGGGTTCACATTTGACCTGAGGTTTTGGTTCACATTTGACCTTGTTTCAAACAATGGGTTCACGTTTGACCTGAGGTTTAGGTTCACATTTGACTTGGGTTCAAACAACGGGTTCACATTTGCCCTGAGGTTTTGGTTCACATTTGACTTGGTTTCAAACAACGGGTTCAAATTTGACCGGAGGTTTAGGTTCACATTTGACCTAGTTTCAAACAACAGGTTCACATTTGACCTGAGGTTTAGGTTCACATTTAACCTGGTTTCAAACAACGGATTCACATTTGACCTAGTTTCAAACAACGGGTTCCCATTTGACCGATGTTTAGGTTCATATTTGACCTGGTTTCAAACAACGGGTTCACATTTGACCTGAGGTTTAGGTTCACATTTGACTTGGTTTCAGACAACGGGTTCACATTTGACCTGGGGTTTAGGTTCACATTTGACCTGGTTTTGGTTCAGATTTGACATGGTTTCAAACAACGGGTTCACATTTGACCTGGGGATTAGGTTCACATTTGACATGGTTTCAAACAACAGGTTCACATTTGACCTGAGGTTTAGGTTCACATTTGACCTTGTTTCAAACAACGGGTTCACATTTGACCTGAGGTTTTGGTTGACATTTGACCTGGTTTTAAACAAGGGGTTTACCTTTGACCTGGGGTTTAGGTTCACATTTGACTTGGGTTCAAACAATGGGTTCACATTTGACCGAGGGTTAGGTTTACATATGACCTGGTTTCAAACAACGGGTTCACATTTGACTTGAGGTTTAGGTTCACATTTGACCTGGTTTCAAACAATTGGTTCACATTTGACTTGAGGTTTAGGTTCACATTTGACCTGAGTTCAAACAACGGGTTCACATTTGACCTGAGGTTTTGGTTCACATTTGACCTGGTTTCAAACATCGGTTTCACATTTGACCTGAGGTTTAGGTTCATATTTGACCTAGTTTCAAACAACGGGTTCACATTTGACCGAGGTTTAGGTTTACATTTGACCTGGTTTCAAACAACGGGTTCACATTTGACTTGAGGTTTAGGTTCACATTTGACCTGGATTCAAAATACGGGTTCACATTTGACCTGGGGTTTAGGTTCACATTTGACCTGGGTTCAAACAACGGGTTCACATTTAACCTGAAGTTTTGGTTCATATTTGACCTGGTTTCAAACAATGGGTTCACATTTGACCTGTGGTTTAGGTTCACATTTGACCTGGTTTCAAACAACGGGTTCACATTTGACTTGAGGTTTAGGTTCACATTTGACCTGGTTTCAACCAATGGGTTCACATTTTACTTGGGGTTTAGGTTCACATTTGACCTGGTTTCAAACAACGGGTTCACATTTGACCTGAGGTTTTGGTTCACATTTGACCTTGTTTCAAACAACGGGTTCACGTTTGACCTGAGGTTTAGGTTCACATTTGACTTGGGTTCAAACAATGGGTTCACATTTGCCCTGAGGTTTTGGTTCACATTTGACTTGGTTTCAAACAACGGGTTCAAATTTGACCGGAGGTTTAGGTTCACATTTGACCTAGTTTCAAACAACAGGTTCACATTTGACCTGAGGTTTAGGTTCACATTTAACATGGTTTCAAACAACGGATTCACATTTGACCTAGTTTCAAACAACGGGTTCCCATTTGACCGATGTTTAGGTTCACATTTGACCTGGTTTCAAACAACGGGTTCACATTTGACCTGAGGTTTAGGTTCACATTTGACTTGGTTTCAGACAACGGGTTCACATTTGACCTGGGGTTTAGGTTCACATTTGACCTGGTTTTGGTTCAGATTTGACATGGTTTCAAACAACGGGTTCACATTTGACCTGGGGATTAGGTTCACATTTGACATGGTTTCAAACAACAGGTTCACATTTGACCTGAGGTTTAGGTTCACATTTGACCTGGTTTCAAACAACGGGTTCACATTTGACCTGAGGTTTTGGTTCACATTTGACCTGGTTTCAAACATCAGTTTCACATTTGACCCGAGGTTTAGGTTCACATTTGACCTAGTTTCAAACAACTGGTTCACATTTGACCGAGGTTTAGGTCTACATTTGACCTGGTTTCAAATAACGAGTTCACATTTGACTTGAGGTTTAGGTTCACATTTGACCTGGTTTCAAACAACGGGTTCACATTTGACCTGGGGTTTAGGTTCACATTTGACCTGCTTTTGGTTCACATTAGACATGGTTTCAAACAACGGGTTAACATTTGACCTGGGGTTTAGGTTCACATTTGACCTAGTTTCAAACAACGGGTTCACAATTGACCTGTGGTTTAGGTTCGCATTTGACCTGGTTTCAAACAACGGGTTCACATTTGACCTGAGGTTTAGGTTCATATTTGACCAGGTTTCAAACAACGGGTTCACATTTGACCTGAGGTTTTGGTTCACATATGACCTGGTTTCAAACAACGAGTTCGCATTTGACTTGAGGTTTAGGTTCACATTTGACCTGGGTTCAAACAATAGGTTCACATTTGACCTGAGGTTTTGGTTCAAATTTGACCTAGTTTCAAACAACCGGTTCACATTTGACCTGAGGTTTAGGTTCACATTGACCTAGTTTCAAACAACGGGTTCACATTTAACCTGAGGTTTAGGTTCACATTTGACCTGGTTTCAAACAATGGGTTCATATTTGACCTGAGGTTTAGGTACACATTTGACCTGGTTTCAAACAACGGGTTCACATTTGACCTGGGGTTTAGGTTCACATTTGACCTGGATTCAAACAGCGGGTTCACATTTGACTTGAGGTTTAGGTTCACATTTAACCTGGGTTCAAACAACGGGTTCACATTTGACCTGAGGTTTTGGTTCACATTTGACCTGGTTTCAAACAACGAGTTCACATTTCACCCAAGGTTTAGGGTCTCATTTGACCTGAGGTTTAGGTTCACATTTAACATGAGGTTTAGGTTAACATTTGACCTGGTTTCAAACAATGGGTTCACATTTGACATGAGGTTTAGGTTCACATTTGACCTGGTTTCAAACAATGGGTTCACATTTGACTTGAGATTTAGGTTCACATTTCACCTAAGGTTTAGGTTCACATTTGACCTGGTTTGAAACAATGGGTTCAGATTTGACATGAGGTTTAGGTTCACATTTGACCTGGTTTCAAACAACGGGTTCACATTTGACCCGAGGTTTAGGTTCACATTTGACCTGGTTTCAAACAACGGGTTCACATTTGACCTGAGGTTTTGGTTCACATTTGACCTGGTTTCAAACAAGGGGTTCACATTTGACCTGGGGTTTAGGTTCACATTTGACCTGGTTTTGGTTCAGATTTGACATGGTTTCAAACAACGGGTTCACATTTGACCTGGGGATTAGGTTCACATTTGACATGGTTTCAAACAACAGGTTCACATTTGACCTGAGGTTTAGGTTCACATTTGACCTGGTTTCAAACAACGGGTTCACATTTGACCTGAGGTTTTGGTTCACATTTGACCTGGTTTCAAACATCAGTTTCACATTTGACCCGAGGTTTAGGTTCACATTTGACCTAGTTTCAAACAACTGGTTCACATTTGACCGAGGTTTAGGTCTACATTTGACCTGGTTTCAAATAACGAGTTCACATTTGACTTGAGGTTTAGGTTCACATTTGACCTGGTTTCAAACAACGGGTTCACATTTGACCTGGGGTTTAGGTTCACATTTGACCTGCTTTTGGTTCACATTAGACATGGTTTCAAACAACGGGTTAACATTTGACCTGGGGTTTAGGTTCACATTTGACCTAGTTTCAAACAACGGGTTCACAATTGACCTGTGGTTTAGGTTCGCATTTGACCTGGTTTCAAACAACGGGTTCACATTTGACCTGAGGTTTAGGTTCACATTTGACCAGGTTTCAAACAACGGGTTCACATTTGACCTGAGGTTTTGGTTCACATATGACCTGGTTTCAAACAACGAGTTCGCATTTGACTTGAGGTTTAGGTTCACATTTGACCTGGGTTCAAACAATAGGTTCACATTTGACCTGAGGTTTTGGTTCAAATTTGACCTAGTTTCAAACAACCGGTTCACATTTGACCTGAGGTTTAGGTTCACATTGACCTAGTTTCAAACAACGGGTTCACATTTAACCTGAGGTTTAGGTTCACATTTGACCTGGTTTCAAACAATGGGTTCATATTTGACCTGAGGTTTAGGTACACATTTGACCTGGTTTCAAACAACGGGTTCACATTTGACCTGGGGTTTAGGTTCACATTTGACCTGGATTCAAACAGCGGGTTCACATTTGACTTGAGGTTTAGGTTCACATTTAACCTGGGTTCAAACAACGGGTTCACATTTGACCTGAGGTTTTGGTTCACATTTGACCTGGTTTCAAACAACGAGTTCACATTTCACCCGAGGTTTAGGGTCTCATTTGACCTGAGGTTTAGGTTCACATTTAACATGAGGTTTAGGTTAACATTTGACCTGGTTTCAAACAATGGGTTCACATTTGACATGAGGTTTAGGTTCACATTTGACCTGGTTTCAAACAATGGGTTCACATTTGACTTGAGATTTAGGTTCACATTTCACCTAAGGTTTAGGTTCACATTTGACCTGGTTTGAAACAATGGGTTCAGATTTGACATGAGGTTTAGGTTCACATTTGACCTGGTTTCAAACAACGGGTTCACATTTGACCCGAGGTTTAGGTTCACATTTGACCTGGTTTCAAACAACGGGTTCACATTTGACCTGAGGTTTAGGTTGACATTTGACCTGGGTTTAAACAACGGGTTCACATTTGACTTGAGGTTTAGGTTCACATTAGACCTGGTTTCAAACAACGGGTTCACATTTGACTTGAGGTTTAGGTTCACATTTGACCTGGTTTCAAACAACGGGTTCACATTTGACCTGAGGTTTTGGTTCACATTTGACCTGGTTTCAAACATCGGTTTCACATTTGACCTGAGGTTTAGGTTCACATTTGACCTAGTTTCAAACAACTGGTTCACATTTGACCGAGGTTTAGGTTTACATTTGACCTGGTTTCAAATAACGAGTTCACATTTGACTTGAGGTTTAGGTTCACATTTGACCTGGTTTCAAACAACGGGTTCACATTTGACCTGGGGTTTAGGTTCACATTTGACCTGCTTTTGGTTCACATTAGACATGGTTTCAAACAACGGGTTAACATTTGACCTGGGGTTTAGGTTCACATTTGACCTAGTTTCAAACAACGGGTTCACAATTGACCTGTGGTTTAGGTTCGCATTTGACCTGGTTTCAAACAACGGGTTCACATTTGACCTGAGGTTTAGGTTCACATTTGACCAGGTTTCAAACAACGGGTTCACATTTGACCTGAGGTTTTGGTTCACATATGACCTGGTTTCAAACAACGAGTTCGCATTTGACTTGAGGTTTAGGTTCACATTTGACCTGGGTTCAAACAATAGGTTCACATTTGACCTGAGGTTTTGGTTCAAATTTGACCTAGTTTCAAACAACCGGTTCACATTTGACCTGAGGTTTAGGTTCACATTGACCTAGTTTCAAACAACGGGTTCACATTTAACCTGAGGTTTAGGTTCACATTTGACCTGGTTTCAAACAATGGGTTCATATTTGACCTGAGGTTTAGGTACACATTTGACCTGGTTTCAAACAACGGGTTCACATTTGACCTGGGGTTTAGGTTCACATTTGACCTGGATTCAAACAGCGGGTTCACATTTGACTTGAGGTTTAGGTTCACATTTAACCTGGGTTCAAACAACGGGTTCACATTTGACCTGAGGTTTTGGTTCACATTTGACCTGGTTTCAAACAACGAGTTCACATTTCACCCGAGGTTTAGGGTCTCATTTGACCTGAGGTTTAGGTTCACATTTAACATGAGGTTTAGGTTAACATTTGACCTGGTTTCAAACAATGGGTTCACATTTGACTTGAGATTTAGGTTCACATTTCACCTAAGGTTTAGGTTCACATTTGACCTGGTTTGAAACAATGGGTTCAGATTTGACATGAGGTTTAGGTTCACATTTGACCTGGTTTCAAACAACGGGTTCACATTTGACCCGAGGTTTAGGTTCACATTTGACCTGGTTTCAAACAACGGGTTCACATTTGACCTGAGGTTTTGGTTCACATTTGACCTGGTTTCAAACAAGGGGTTTACATTTGACCTGAGGTTTAGGTTGACATTTGACCTGGGTTTAAACAACGGGTTCACATTTGACCGAGGTTTAGGTTTACATTTGACCTGGTTTCAAACAACGGGTTCACATTTGACTTGAGGTTTAGGTTCACATTAGACCTGGTTTCAAACAACGGGTTCACATTTGACTTGAGGTTTAGGTTCACATTTGACCTGGGTTCAAACAATGGGTTCACATTTGACCTGAGGTTTTGGTTCACATTTGACCTGGTTTCAAACAACGGGTTCACATTTGACCTGAGGTTTGGGCTCACATTTGACCTAATTTCAAACAACGGGTTCACGTTTGACCTGAGGTTTAGGTTCACATTTGACTTGGGTTCAAACAACGGGTTCACATTTGACCTGAGGTTTTGGTTCACATTTGACTTGGTTTCAAACAACGGGTTCAAATTTGACCGGAGGTTTAGGTTCACATTTGACCTAGTTTCAAACAACCGGTTCACATTTGACCTGAGGTTTAGGTTCACATTGACCTAGTTTCAAACCACGGGTTCACATTTAACCTGAGGTTTAGGTTCACATTTGACCTGGTTTCAAACAATGGGTTCATATTTGACCTGAGGTTTAGGTACACATTTGACCTGGTTTCAAACAACGGGTTCACATTTGACCTGGGGTTTAGGTTCACATTTGACCTGGATTCAAACAGCGGGTTCACATTTGACTTGAGGTTTAGGTTCACATTTAACCTGGGTTCAAACAACGGGTTCACATTTGACCTGAGGTTTTGGTTCACATTTGACCTGGTTTCAAACACGAGTTCACATTTCACCCGAAGTTTAGGGTCTCATTTGACCTGAGGTTTAGGTTCACATTTAACATGAGGTTTAGGTTAACATTTGACCTGGTTTCAAACAATGGGTTCACATTTGACATGAGGTTTAGGTTCACATTTGACCTGGTTTCAAACAATGGGTTCACATTTGACTTGATATTTAGGTTCACATTTCACCTAAGGTTTAGGTTCACATTTGACCTGGTTTGAAACAATGGGTTCAGATTTGACATGAGGTTTAGGTTCACATTTGACCTGGTTTCAAACAACGGGTTCACATTTGACCCGAGGTTTAGGTTCACATTTGACCTGGTTTCAAACAACGGGTTCACATTTGACCTGAGGTTTTGGTTCACATTTGACCTGTTTTCAAACAAGGGGTTTACATTTGACCTGAGGTTTAGGTTGACATTTGACCTGGGTTTAAACAACGGGTTCACATTTGACCGAGGTTTAGGTTTACATTTGACCTGGTTTCAAACAACGGGTTCACATTTGACTTGAGGTTTAGGTTCACATTAGACCAGGTTTCAAACAACGGGTTCACATTTTATTGAGGTTTAGGTTCACATTTGACCTGGGTTCAAACAATGGGTTCACATTTGACCTGAGGTTTTGGTTCACATTTGACCTGGTTTCAAACAACGGGTTCACATTTGACCTGAGGTTTGGGCTCACATTTGACCTAATTTCAAACAACGGGTTCACGTTTGACCTGAGGTTTAGGTTCACATTTGACTTGGGTTCAAACAACGGGTTCACATTTGACCTGAGGTTTTGGTTCACATTTGACTTGGTTTCAAACAACGGGTTCAAATTTGACCGGAGGTTTAGGTTCACATTTGACCTAGTTTCAAACAACAGGTTCACATTTGACCTGAGGTTTAGGTTCACATTTAACCTGGTTTCAAACAACGGATTCACATTTGACCTAGTTTCAAACAACGGGTTCCCATTTGACCGATGTTTAGGTTCACATTTGACCTGGTTTCAAACAACGGGTTCACATTTGACCTGAGGTTTAGGTTCACATTTGACTTGGTTTCAAACAACGGGTTCACATTTGACCTGGGGTTTAGGTTCACATTTGACCTGGTTTTGGTTCAGATTTGACATGGTTTCAAACAACGGGTTCACATTTGACCTGGGGATTAGGTTCACATTTGACATGGTTTCAAACAACAGGTTCACATTTGACCTGAGGTTTAGGTTCACATTTGACCTGGTTTCAAACAACGGGTTCACATTTGACCTGAGGTTTTGGTTCACATTTGACCTGGTTTTAAACAAGGGGTTTACCTTTGACCTGGGGTTTAGGTTCACATTTGACCTGGGTTCAAACAATGGGTTCACATTTGACCGAGGGTTAGGTTTACATTTGACCTGGTTTCAAACAACGGGTTCACATTTGACTTGAGGTTTAGGTTCACATTTGACCTGGTTTCAAACAATGGGTTCACATTTGACTTGAGGTTTAGGTTCACATTTGACCTGAGTTCAAACAACGGGTTCACATTTGACCTGGTTTCAAACATCGGTTTCACATTTGACCTGAGGTTTAGGTTCACATTTGACCTAGTTTCAAACAACGGGTTCACATTTGACCGAGGTTTAGGTTTACATTTGACCTGGTTTCGAACAACGGGTTCACATTTGACTTGAGGTTTAGGTTCACATTTGACCTGGATTCAAACAACGGGTTCACATTTGACCTGGGGTTTAGGTTCACATTTAACCTGAGTTCAAACAACGGGTTCACATTTAACCTGAAGTTTTGGTTCATATTTGATCTGGTTTCAAACAATGGGTTCACATTTGACCTGTGGTTTAGGTTCACATTTGACCTGGTTTCAAACAACGGGTTCACATTTGACTTGAGGTTTAGGTTCACATTTGACCTGGTTTCAACCAATGGGTTCACATTTGACTTGGGGTTTAGGTTCACATTTGACCTGGTTTCAAACAACGGGTTCACATTTGACCTGAGGTTTTGGTTCACATTTGACCTTGTTTCAAACAACGGGTTCACGTTTGACCTGAGGTTTAGGTTCACATTTGACTTGGGTTCAAACAACGGGTTCACATTTGACCTGAGGTTTTGGTTCACATTTGACTTGGTTTCAAACAACGGGTTCAAATTTGACCGGAGGTTTAGGTTCACATTTGACCTAGTTTCAAACAACAGGTTCACATTTGGCCTGAGGTTTAGGTTCACATTTAACCTGGTTTCAAACAACGGATTCACATTTGACCTAGTTTCAAACAACGGGTTCCCATTTGACCGATGTTTAGGTTCACATTTGACCTGGTTTCAAACAACGGGTTCACATTTGACCTGAGGTTTAGGTTCACATTTGACTTGGTTTCAAACAACGGGTTCACATTTGACCTGGGGTTTAGGTTCACATTTGACCTGGTTTTGGTTCAGATTTGACATGGTTTCAAACAACGGGTTCACATTTGACCTGAGGTTTAGGTTCACATTTGACCTGGTTTCAAACAACGGGTTCACATTTGACTTGTGGTTTAGGTTCACATTTGACCTGGTTTCAACCAATGGGTTCACATTTGACTTGGGGTTTAGGTTCACATTTGACCTGGTTTCAAACAACGGGTTCACATTTGACCTGAGGTTTTGGTTCACATTTGACCTTGTTTCAAACAACGGGTTCACGTTTGACCTGAGGTTTAGGTTCACATTTGACTTGGGTTCAAACAACGGGTTCACATTTGACCTGAGGTTTTGGTTCACATTTGACTTGGTTTCAAACAACGGGTTCAAATTTGACCGGAGGTTTAGGTTCACATTTGACCTAGTTTCAAACAACAGGTTCACATTTGACCTGAGGTTTAGGTTCACATTTAACCTGGTTTCAAACAACGGATTCACATTTGACCTAGTTTCAAACAACGGGTTCCCATTTGACCGATGTTTAGGTTCACATTTGACCTGGTTTCAAACAACGGGTTCACATTTGACCTGAGGTTTAGGTTCACATTTGACTTGGTTTCAAACAACGGGTTCACATTTGACCTGGGGTTTAGGTTCACATTTGACCTGGTTTTGGTTCAGATTTGACATGGTTTCAAACAACGGGTTCACATTTGACCTGGGGATTAGGTTCACATTTGACATGGTTTCAAACAACAGGTTCACATTTGACCTGAGGTTTAGGTTCACATTTGACCTGGTTTCAAACAACGGGTTCACATTTGACCTGAGGTTTTGGTTCACATTTGACCTGGTTTCAAACAAGGGGTTTACATTTGACCTGAGGTTTAGGTTGACATTTGACCTGGGTTCAAACAACGGGTTCACATTTGACCTGAGGTTTTGGTTCACATTTGACCTGGTTTCAAACAAGGGGTTTACATTTGACCTGAGGTTTAGGTTGACATTTGACCTGGGTTCAAACAACGGGTTCACATTTGACCTGAGGTTTTGGTTCACATTTGACCTTGTTTCAAACAACGGGTTCACGTTTGACCTGAGGTTTAGGTTCACATTTGACTTGGGTTCAAACAACGGGTTCACATTTGACCTGAGGTTTTGGTTCACATTTGACTTGGTTTCAAACAACGGGTTCAAATTTGACCGGAGGTTTAGGTTCATGTTTGACCTAGTTTCAAACAACAGGTTCACATTTGACCTGAGGTTTAGGTTCACATTTAACCTGGTTTCAAACAACGGATTCACATTTGACCTAGTTTCAAACAACGGGTTCCCATTTGACCGATGTTTAGGTTCACATTTGACCTGGTTTCAAACAACGGGTTCACATTTAACCTGAGGTTTAGGTTCACATTTGACTTGGTTTCAAACAACGGGTTCACATTTGACCTGGGGTTTAGGTTCACATTTGACCTGGTTTTGGTTCAGATTTGACATGGTTTCAAACAACGGGTTCACATTTGACCTGGGGATTAGGTTCACATTTGACATGGTTTCAAACAACAGGTTCACATTTGACCTGAGGTTTAGGTTCACATTTGACCTGGTTTCAAACAACGGGTTCACATTTGACCTGAGGTTTTGGTTCACATTTGACCTGGTTTCAAACAAGGGGTTTACATTTGACCTGAGGTTTAGGTTGACATTTGACCTGGGTTCAAACAACGGGTTCACATTTGACCTGAGGTTTTGGTTCACATTTGACCTTGTTTCAAACAACGGGTTCACGTTTGACCTGAGGTTTAGGTTCACATTTGACTTGGGTTCAAACAACGGGTTCACATTTGACCTGAGGTTTTGGTTCACATTTGACTTGGTTTCAAACAACGGGTTCAAATTTGACCGGAGGTTTAGGTTCACATTTGACCTAGTTTCAAACAACAGGTTCACATTTGACCTGAGGTTTAGGTTCACATTTAACCTGGTTTCAAACAACGGATTCACATTTGACCTAGTTTCAAACAACGGGTTCCCATTTGACCGATGTTTAGGTTCACATTTGACCTGGTTTCAAACAACGGGTTCACATTTGACCTGAGGTTTAGGTTCACATTTGACTTGGTTTCAAACAACGGGTTCACATTTGACCTGGGGTTTAGGTTCACATTTGACCTGGTTTTGGTTCAGATTTGACATGGTTTCAAACAACGGGTTCACATTTGACCTGGGGATTAGGTTCACATTTGACATGGTTTCAAACAACAGGTTCACATTTGACCTGAGGTTTAGGTTCACATTTGACCTGGTTTCAAACAACGGGTTCACATTTGACCTGAGGTTTTGGTTCACATTTGACCTGGTTTTAAACAAGGGGTTTACCTTTGACCTGGGGTTTAGGTTCACATTTGACCTGGGTTCAAACAATGGGTTCACATTTGACCGAGGGTTAGGTTTACATTTGACCTGGTTTCAAACAACGGGTTCACATTTGACTTGAGGTTTAGGTTCACATTTGACCTGGTTTCAAACAATGGGTTCACATTTGACTTGAGGTTTAGGTTCACATTTGACCTGAGTTCAAACAACGGGTTCACATTTGACCTGGTTTCAAACATCGGTTTCACATTTGACCTGAGGTTTAGGTTCACATTTGACCTAGTTTCAAACAACGGGTTCACATTTGACCGAGGTTTAGGTTTACATTTGACCTGGTTTCAAACAACGGGTTCACATTTGACTTGAGGTTTAGGTTCACATTTGACCTGGATTCAAACAACGGGGTCACATTTGACCTGGGGTTTAGGTTCACATTTGACCTGGGTTCAAACAACGGGTTCACATTTAACCTGAAGTTTTGGTTCATATTTGACCTGGTTTCAAATAATGGGTTCACATTTGACCTGTGGTTTAGGTTCACATTTGACCTGGTTTCAAACAACGGGTTCACATTTGACTTGAGGTTTAGGTTCACATTTGACCTGGTTTCAACCAATGGGTTCACATTTGACTTGGGGTTTAGGTTCACATTTGACCTGGTTTCAAACAACGGGTTCACATTTGACCTGAGGTTTTGGTTCACATTTGACCTTGTTTCAAACAACGGGTTCACGTTTGACCTGAGGTTTAGGTTCACATTTGACTTGGGTTCAAACAACGGGTTCACATTTGACCTGAGGTTTTGGTTCACATTTTACTTGATTTCAAACAACGGGTTCAAATTTGACCGGAGGTTTAGGTTCACATTTGACCTAGTTTCAAACAACAGGTTCACATTTGACCTGAGGTTTAGGTTCACATTTAACCTGGTTTCAAACAACGGATTCACATTTGACCTAGTTTCAAACAACGGGTTCCCATTTGACCGATGTTTAGGTTCACATTTGACCTGGTTTCAAACAACGGGTTCACATTTGACCTGAGGTTTAGGTTCACATTTGACTTGGTTTCAAACAACGGGTTCACATTTGACCTGGGGTTTAGGTTCACATTTGACCTGGTTTTGGTTCAGATTTGACATGGTTTCAAACAACGGGTTCACATTTGACCTGGGGATTAGGTTCACATTTGACATGGTTTCAAACAACAGGTTCACATTTGACCTGAGGTTTAGGTTCACATTTGACCTGGTTTCAAACAACGGGTTCACATTTGACCTGAGGTTTTGGTTCACATTTGACCTGGTTTCAAACAAGGGGTTTACATTTGACCTGAGGTTTAGGTTGACATTTGACCTGGGTTCAAACAACGGGTTCACATTTGACCTGAGGTTTTGGTTCACATTTGACCTTGTTTCAAACAACGGGTTCACGTTTGACCTGAGGTTTAGGTTCACATTTGACTTGGGTTCAAACAACGGGTTCACATTTGACCTGAGGTTTTGGTTCACATTTGAATTGGTTTCAAACAACGGGTTCAAATTTGACCGGAGGTTTAGGTTCACATTTGACCTAGTTTCAAACAACAGGTTCACATTTGACCTGAGGTTTAGGTTCACATTTAACCTGGTTTCAAACAACGGATTCACATTTGACCTAGTTTCAAACAACGGGTTCCCATTTGACCGATGTTTAGGTTCACATTTGACCTGGTTTCAAACAACGGGTTCACATTTGACCTGAGGTTTAGGTTCACATTTGACTTGGTTTCAAACAACGGGTTCACATTTGACCTGGGGTTTAGGTTCACATTTGACCTGGTTTTGGTTCAGATTTGACATGGTTTCAAACAACGGGTTCACATTTGACCTGGGGATTAGGTTCACATTTGACATGGTTTCAAACAACAGGTTCACATTTGACCTGAGGTTTAGGTTCACATTTGACCTGGTTTCAAACAACGGGTTCACATTTGACCTGAGGTTTTGGTTCACATTTGACCTGGTTTTAAACAAGGGGTTTACCTTTGACCTGGGGTTTAGGTTCACATTTGACCTGGGTTCAAACAATGGGTTCACATTTGACCGAGGGTTAGGTTTACATTTGACCTGGTTTCAAACAACGGGTTCACATTTGACTTGAGGTTTAGGTTCACATTTGACCTGGTTTCAAACAATGGGTTCACATTTGACTTGAGGTTTAGGTTCACATTTGACCTGAGTTCAAACAACGGGTTCACATTTGACCTGGTTTCAAACATCGGTTTCACATTTGACCTGAGGTTTAGGTTCACATTTGACCTAGTTTCAAACAACGGGTTCACATTTGACCGAGGTTTAGGTTTACATTTGACCTGGTTTCAAACAACGGGTTCACATTTGACTTGAGGTTTAGGTTCACATTTGACCTGGATTCAAACAACGGGTTCACATTTGACTTGGGGTTTAGGTTCACATTTGACCTGGGTTCAAACAACGGGTTCACATTTAACCTGAAGTTTTGGTTCATATTTGACCTGGTTTCAAATAATGGGTTCACATTTGACCTGTGGTTTAGGTTCACATTTGACCTGGTTTCAAACAACGGTTTCACATTTGACTTGAGGTTTAGGTTCACATTTGACCTGGTTTCAACCAATGGGTTCACATTTGACTTGGGGTTTAGGTTCACATTTGACCTGGTTTCAAACAACGGGTTCACATTTGACCTGAGGTTTTGGTTCACATTTGACCTTGTTTCAAACAACGGGTTCACGTTTGACCTGAGGTTTAGGTTCACATTTGACTTGGGTTCAAACAACGGGTTCACATTTGACCTGAGGTTTTGGTTCACATTTGACTTGGTTTCAAACAACGGGTTCAAATTTGACCGGAGGTTTAGGTTCACATTTGACCTAGTTTCAAACAACAGGTTCACATTTGACCTGAGGTTTAGGTTCACATTTAACCTGGTTTCAGACAACGGATTCACATTTGACCTAGTTTCAAACAACGGGTTCCCATTTGACCGATGTTTAGGTTCACATTTGACCTGGTTTCAAACAACGGGTTCACATTTGACCTGAGGTTTAGGTTCACATTTGACTTGGTTTCAAACAACGGGTTCACATTTGACCTGGGGTTTAGGTTCACATTTGACCTGGTTTTGGTTCAGATTTGACATGGTTTCAAACAACAGGTTCACATTTGACCTGGGGATTAGGTTCACATTTGACATGGTTTCAAACAACAGGTTCACATTTGACCTGAGGTTTAGGTTCACATTTGACCTGGTTTCAAACAACGGGTTCACATTTGACCTGAGGTTTTGGTTCACATTTGACCTGGTTTTAAACAAGGGGTTTACCTTTGACCTGGGGTTTAGGTTCACATTTGACCTGGGTTCAAACAATGGGTTCACATTTGACCGAGGGTTAGGTTTACATTTGACCTGGTTTCAAACAACGGGTTCACATTTGACTTGAGGTTTAGGTTCACATTTGACCTGGTTTCAAACAATGGGTTCACATTTGACTTGAGGTTTAGGTTCACATTTGACCTGAGTTCAAACAACGGGTTCACATTTGACCTGAGGTTTTGGTTCACATTTGACCTGGTTTCAAACATCGGTTTCACATTTGACCTGAGGTTTAGGTTCACATTTGACCTAGTTTCAAACAACTGGTTCACATTTGACCGAGGTTTAGGTTTACATTTGACCTGGTTTCAAATAACGAGTTCACATTGGACTTGAGGTTTAGGTTCACATTTGACCTGGTTTCAAACAACGGGTTCACATTTGACCTGGGGTTTAGGTTCACATTTGACCTGCTTTTTGTTCACATAAGACATGGTTTCAAACAACGGGTTAACATTTGACCTGGGGTTTAGGTTCACATTTAACCTAGTTTCAAACAACGGGTTCACAATTGACCTGTGGTTTAGGTTCGCATTTGACCTGGCTTCAAACAACGGGTTCACATTTGACCTGAGGTTTAGGTTCACATTTGACCAGGTTTCAAACAACGGGTTCACATTTGACCTGAGGTTTTGGTTCACATATGACCTGGTTTCAAACAACGAGTTCGCATTTGACTTGAGGTTTAGGTTCACATTTGACCTGGGTTCAAACAATAGGTTCAGATTTGACCTGAGGTTTTGGTTCAAATTTGACCAGGTTTCAAACAACCGGTTCACATTTGACCTGAGGTTTAGGTTCACATTGACCTAGTTTCAAACAACGGGTTCACATTTGACCTGAGGTTTAAGTTCACATTTGACCTGGTTTCAAACAATGGGTTCATATTTGACTTGAGGTTTAGGTACACATTTGACCTGGTTTCAAACAACGGGTTCACATTTGACTTGGGGTTTAGGTTCACATTTGACCTAGATTCAAACAGCGGGTTCACATTTGACTTGAGGTTTAGGTTCACATTTGACCTGGGTTCAAACAACGGGTTCACATTTGACCTGAGGTTTTGGTTCACATTTGACCTGGTTCCAAACAACGAGTTCACATTTCACCCGAGGTTTAGGGTCACATTTGACTTGAGGTTTAGGTTCACATTTAACATGAGGTTTAGGTTAACATTTGACCTGGTTTCAAACAATGGGTTCACATTTGACATGAGGTTTAGGTACACATTTGACCTGGTTTCAAACAATGGGTTCACATTTGACTTGAGATTTAGGTTCACATTTCACCTAAGGTTTAGGTTCACATTTGACCTGGTTTGAAACAATGGGTTCAGATTTGACATGAGGTTTAGGTTCACATTTGACCTGGTTTCAAACAACGGGTTCACATTTGACCTGGTTTCGAACAACGGGTTCACATTTGACCTGCGGTTTTGGTTCACATTTGACCTGGTTTCAAACAAGGGGTTTACATTTGACCTGAGGTTTAGGTTGACATTTGACCTGGGTTCAAACAACGGGTTCACATTTGACCGAGGTTTAGGTTTACATTTGACCTGGTTTCAAACAACGGGTTCACATTTGACTTGAGGTTTAGGTTCACATTAGACCTGGTTTCAAACAACGGGTTCACATTTGACTTGAGGTTTAGGTTCACATTTGACCTGGGTTCAAACAATGGGTTCACATTTGACCTGAGGTTTTGGTTCACATTTGACCTGGTTTCAAACAACGGGTTCACATTTGACCTAAGGTTTGGGCTCACATTTGACCTAATTTCAAACAACGGGTTCACATTTGACCGAGGTTTAGGTTTAAATTTGACCTGGTTTCAAACAACGGGTTCACATTTGACCTAGGGTTTAGGTTCACATATGACCTGGATTCAAACAACGGGTTCACATTTGACCTGGGGTTTAGGTTCACATTTGACCTGGGTTCAAACAACAAGTTCACATTTGACCTGAAGTTTTGGTTCATATTTGACCTGGTTTAAAACAATGGGTTCACATTTGACCTGAAGTTTAGGTTCACATTTGACCTAGTTTCAAACAACGGGTTCACATTTGACTTGAGGTTTAGGTTCACATTTGACCTGGTTTCAAACAATGGGTTCACATTTGACTTGGGGTTTAGGTTCACATTTGACCTGGTTTCAAACAACGGGTTCACATTTGACCTGAGGTTTCAGTTCACATTTGACCTTGTTTCAAACAACGGGTTCACATTTGACCTGAGGTTTAGGTTCACATTTGACTTGGGTTCAAACAACAGGTTCACATTTGACCTGAGTTTTTGTTCACATTTTACCTGGTTTCAAACAACGGGTTCAAATTTGACCTGAGGTTTTGGTACACATTTGACCTAGTTTCAAACAACAGGTTCACATTTGACCTGAGGTTTAGGTTCAAATTTGACCTGAGGTTTAGGTTCACATTTAACATGAGGTTTAGGTTAACATTTAACCTGGTTTCAAACAATGGGTTGACATTTGACATGAGGTTTAGGTTCACATTTGACCTGGTTTCAGACAATGGGTTCACATTTGACTTGAGATTTAGGTTCACATTTGACCTTGTTTCAAACAACGGGTTCACATTTGACCCTAGGTTTTGGGTCATATTTGACCTGGTTTCAAACAATGTATTCACATTTGACCTGAGGTTTAGGTTCACATTTGACCTGAGGTTTAGGTTCACATTTGACCTGAGGTTTAGGTTCACATTTGACCTGGTTTCAAACAATGGGTTCAGATTTGACATGAGGTTTAGGTTCACATTTGACCTGGTTTCAAACAACGGGTTCACATTTGACCCGAGGTATAGGTTCACATTTGACCTGGTTTCAAACAACGGGTTCATATTTGACCTGAGGTTTTGGTTCACATTTGACCTGGTTTCAAACAAGGGGTTTAAATTTGACCTGAGGTTTAGGTTGACATTTGACCTGGGTTCAAACAACGGGTTCACATTTGACCGAGGTTTAGGTTTACATTTGACCTGGTTTCAAACAACGGGTTCACATTTGACTTGAGGTTTAGGTTCACATTAGACCTGGTTTCAAACAACGGGTTCACATTTGACTTGAGGTTTAGGTTCACATTTGACCTGGGTTCAAACAATGGGTTCACATATGACCAGAGGTTTTGGTTCACATTTGACCTGGTTTCAAACAACGGGTTCACATTTAACCTGAGGTTTAGGTTCACATTTGACCTAGTTTCAAACAACGGGTTCACATTTGACCGAGGTTTAGGTTTACATTTGACCTGGTTTCAAACAACGGGTTCACATTTGACTTGAGGTTTAGGTTCACATTTGACCTGGATTCAAACAATGGGTTCACATTTGACCTGGGGTTTAGGTTCACATTTGACCTGGGTTCAAACAACAGGTTCACATTTGACCTGAAGTTTTGGTTCATATTTGACCTGGTTTCAAACAATGGGTTCACATTTGACCTGAGGTTTAGGTTCACATTTGACCTGGTTTCAAACAACGGGTTCACATTTGACTTGAGGTTTAGGTTCACATTTGACCTGGTTTCAACCAATGGGTTCACATTTGACTTGGGGTTTAGGTTCACATTTTACTTGGTTTCAAACAACGGGTTCACATTTGACCTGAGGTTTTGGTTCACATTTGACCTTGTTTCAAACAACGGGTTCACATTTGACCTGAGGTTTAGGTTCAAATTTGACTTGGGTTCAAACAACGGGTTCACATTTGACCTGAGGTTTTGGTTCACATTTGACCTGGTTTCAAACAACGGGTTCAAATTTGACCGGAGGTTTAGGTTCACATTTGACCTAGTTTCAAACAACAGGTTCACATTTGACCCGAGGTTTAGGTTCACCTTTAACCTGGTTTCAAACAACGGGTTCACATTTAACCTAGTTTCAAACAACGGGTTCCCATTTGACCGATGTTTAGGTTCATATTTGACCTGGTTTCAAACAACGGGTTCACATTTGACCTGAGGTTTAGGTTCACATTTGACTTGGTTTCAAACAACGGGTTCACATTTGACCTGGGGTTTAGGTTAACATTTGACCTGGTTTTGGTTCACATTTGACATGGTTTCAAACAACGGGTTCACATTTGACCTGGGGATTGGTTCACATTTGACATGGTTTCAAACAACAGGTTCACATTTGACCTGAGGTTTAGGTTCACATTTGACCTGGTTTCAAACAACGGGTTCATATTTGACCTGAGGTTTTGGTTCACATTTGACCTGGTTTTAAACAAGGGGTTTACCTTTGACCTGGGGTTTAGGTTCACATTTGACCTGGGTTCAAACAATGGGTTCACATTTGACCGAGGGTTAGGTTTACATTTGACCTGGTTTCAAACAACGGGTTCACATTTGACCTGAGGTTTAGGTTCACATTTGACCTGGTTTCAAACAATGGGTTCACATTTGACTTGAGGTTTAGGTTCACATTTGACCTGAGTTCAAACAACGGGTTCACATTTGACCTGAGGTTTTGGTTCACATTTGACCTGGTTTCAAACATCGGGTTCACATTTGACCTGGGGTTTAGGTTCACATTTGACCTGCTTTTGGTTCACATTAGACATGGTTTCAAACAACGGGTTAACATTTGACCTGGGGTTTAGGTTCACATTTGACCTAGTTTCAAACAACGGGTTCACAATTGACCTGTCGTTTAGGTTCGCATTTGACCTGGTTTCAAACAACGGGTTCACATTTGACCTGAGGTTTAGGTTCACATTTGACCAGGTTTCAAACAACGGGTTCACATTTGACCTGAGGTTTTGGTTCACATATGACCTGGTTTCAAACAACGAGTTCGCATTTGACTTGAGGTTTAGGTTCACATTTGACCTGGGTTCAAACAATAGGTTCAGATTTGACCTGAGGTTTTGGTTCAAATTTGACCTGGTTTCAAACAACCGGTTCACATTTGACCTGAGGTTTAGGTTCACATTGACCTAGTTTCAAACAACGGGTTCACATTTGACCTGAGGTTTAGGTTCACATTTGACCTGGTTTCAAACAATGGGTTCATATTTGACCTGAGGTTTAGGTACACATTTGACCTGGTTTCAAACAACGGGTTCACATTTGACCTGGGGTTTAGGTTCACATTTGACCTGGATTCAAACAGCGGGTTCACATTTGACTTGAGGTTTAGGTTCACATTTGACCTGGGTTCAAACAACGGGTTCACATTTGACTTGAGGTTTTGGTTCACATTTGACCTGGTTTCAAACAACGAGTTCACATTTCACCCGAGGTTTAGGGTCACATTTGACCTGAGGTTTAGGTTCACATTTAACATGAGGTTTAGGTTAACATTTGACCTGGTTTCAAACAATGGGTTCACATTTGACATGAGGTTTAGGTTCACATTTGACCTGGTTTCAAACAATGGGTTCACATTTGACTTGAGATTTAGGTTCACATTTCACCTAAGGTTTAGGTTCACATTTGACCTGGTTTGAAACAATGGGTTCAGATTTGACATGAGGTTTAGGTTCACATTTGACCTGGTTTCAAACAACGGGTTCACATTTGATCCGAGGTTTAGGTTCACATTTGACCTGGTTTCAAACAACGGGTTCACATTTGACCTGAGGTTTTGGTTCACATTTGACTTGGTTTCAAACAAGGGGTTTACATTTGACCTGAGGTTTAGGTTGACATTTTACCTAGGTTCAAACAACGGGTTCACATTTGACGGAGGTTTAGGTTTACATTTGACCTGGTTTCAAACAACGGGTTCACATTTGACTTGAGGTTTAGGTTCACATTAGACCTGGTTTCAAACAACGGGTTCACATTTGACTTGAGGTTTAGGTTCACATTTGACCTGGGTTCAAACAATGGGTTCACATTTGACCTGAGGTTTTGGTTTACATTTGACTTGGTTTCAAACAACGGGTTCACATTTGACCTGAGGTTTGGGCTCACATTTGACCTAATTTCAAACAACGGGTTCACATTTGACCGAGGATTAGGTTTACATTTGACCTAGTTTCAAACAACGGGTTCACATTTGACCTGGGGTTTAGGTTCACATATGAACTGGATTCAAACAACGGGTTCACATTTGACCTGGTATTTAGGTTCACATTTGACCTGGGTTCAAACAACAAGTTCACATTTGACCTGAAGTTTTGGTTCATATTTGACCTGGTTTAAAACAATGGGTTCACATTTGACCTGAAGTTTAGGTTCACATTTGACCTGGTTTCAAACAACGGGTTCACATTTGACTTGAGGTTTAGGTTCACATTTGACCTGGTTTCAAACAATGGGTTCACATTTGACTTGGGGTTTAGGTTCACATTTGACCTGGTTTCAAACAACGGGTTCACATTTGACCTGAGATTTCGGTTCACATTTGACCTTGTTTCAAACAACGGGTTCACATTTGACCTGAGGTTTAGGTTCACATTTGACTTGGGTTCAAACAACAGGTTAACATTTGACCTGAGTTTTGGTTCACATTTTACCTGGTTTCAAACAACGGGTTCAAATTTGACCTGAGGTTTTGGTTCACATTTGACCTAGTTTCAAACAACAGGTTCACATTTGACCTGAGGTTTAGGTTCACATTTGACCTGAGGTTTAGGTTCACATTTAACATGAGGTTTAGGTTAACATTTAACCTGGTTTCAAACAATAGGTTCACATTTGACATGAGGTTTAGGTTCACATTTGACATGGTTTCAGACAATGGGTTCACATTTGACTTGAGATTTAGGTTCACATTTGACATTGTTTCAAACAACGGGTTCACATTTGACCCTAGGTTTTGGGTCACATTTGACCTGGTTTCAAACAATGGGTTCACATTTGACCTGAGGTTTAGGTTCACATTTGGCCTGAGGTTTAGGTTCACATTTGACCTGAGGTTTAGGTTCACATTTGACCTGGTTTCAAACAATGGGTTCAGATTTGACATGAGGTTTAGGTTCACATTTGACCTGGTTTCAAACAACGGGTTCACATTTGACCCGAGGTATAGGTTCACATTTGACCTGGTTTCAAACAACGGGTTCATATTTGACCTGAGGTTTTGGTTCACATTTGACCTGGTTTCAAACAAGGGGTTTACATTTGACCTGAGGTTTAGGTTGACATTTGACCTGGGTTCAAACAACGGGTTCACATTTGACCGAGGTTTAGGTTTACATTTGACCTGGTTTCAAACAACGGGTTCACATTTGACTTGTGGTTTATGTTCACATTAGACCTCGTTTCAAATAACGGGTTCACATTTGACTTGAGGTTTAGGTTCACATTTGACCTGGGTTCAAACAATGGGTTCACATATGACCTGAGGTTTTGGTTCACATTTGACCTGGTTTCAAACAACGGGTTCACATTTAACCTGAGGTTTAGGTTCACATTTGACCTTGTTTCAAACAACGGGTTCACATTTGACCGAGGTTTAGGTTTACATTTGACCTGGTTTCAAACAACGGGTTCACATTTGACTTGAGGTTTAGGTTCACATTTGACCTGGATTCAAACAACGGGTTCACATTTGACCTGGGGTTTAGGTTCACATTTGACCTGGGTTCAAACAACAGGTTCACATTTGACCTGAAGTTTTGGTTCATATTTGACCTGGTTTCAAACAATGGGTTCACATTTGACCTGAGGTTTAGGTTCACATTTGACCTGGTTTCAAACAACGGGTTCACATTTGGCTTGAGGTTTAGGTTCACATTTGACCTGGTTTCAACCAATGGGTTCACATTTGACTTGGGGTTTAGGTTCACATTTTACCTGGTTTCAAACAACGGGTTCACATTTGACCTGAGGTTTTGGTTCACATTTGACCTTGTTTCAAACAACGGGTTCACATTTGACCTGAGGTTTAGGTTCACCTTTGACTTGGGTTCAAACAACGGGTTCACATTTAACTGAGGTTTTGGTTCACATTTGACCTGGTTTCAAACAACGGGTTCAAATTTGACCGGAGGTTTAGGTTCACATTTGACCTAGTTTCAAACAACAGGTTCACATTTGACCCGAGGTTTAGGTTCATATTTAACCTGGTTTCAAACAACGGGTTCACATTTAACCTAGTTTCAAACAACGGGTTCCCATTTGACCGATGTTTAGGTTCACATTTGACCTGGTTTCAAACAACGGGTTCACATTTGACCTGAGGTTTAGGTTCACATTTGACTTGGTTTCAAACAACGGGTTCACATTTGACCTGGGGTTTAGGTTCACATTTGACCTGGTTTTGGTTCGCATTTGACATGGTTTCAAACAACGGGTTCACATTTGACCTGGGGATTAGGTTCACATTTGACATGGTTTCAAACAACAGGTTCACATTTGACCTGAGGTTTAGGTTCACATTTGACCTGGTTTCAAACAACGGGTTCATATTTGACCTGAGGTTTTGGTTCACATTTGACCTGGTTTCAAACAAGGGGTTTACCTTTGACCTGGGGTTTAGGTTCACATTTGACCTGGGTTCAAACAACGGGTTCATATTTGACCGAGGGTTAGGTTTACATTTGACCTGGTTTCAAACAACGGGTTCACATTTGACTTGAGGTTTAAGTTCAAATTTGACCTGGTCTCAAACAACGGGTTCACATTTGACTTGAGGTTTAGGTTCACATTTGACCTGAGTTCAAACAACGGGTTCACATTTGACCTGAGGTTTTGGTTCACATTTGACCTGGTTTCAAACAACGGTTTCACATTTGACCTGAGGCTTAGGTTCACATTTGACCTAGTTTCAAACAACGGGTTCACATTTGGCTTGAGGTTTAGGTTCACATTTGACCTGGTTTCAACCAATGGGTTCACATTTGACTTGGGGTTTAGGTTCACATTTTACCTGGTTTCAAACAACGGGTTCACATTTGACCTGAGGTTTTGGTTCACATTTGACCTTGTTTCAAACAACGGGTTCACATTTGACCTGAGGTTTAGGTTCACCTTTGACTTGGGTTCAAACAACGGGTTCACATTTAACTGAGGTTTTGGTTCACATTTGACCTGGTTTCAAACAACGGGTTCAAATTTGACCGGAGGTTTAGGTTCACATTTGACCTAGTTTCAAACAACAGGTTCACATTTGACCCGAGGTTTAGGTTCATATTTAACCTGGTTTCAAACAACGGGTTCACATTTAACCTAGTTTCAAACAACGGGTTCCCATTTGACCGATGTTTAGGTTCACATTTGACCTGGTTTCAAACAACGGGTTCACATTTGACCTGAGGTTTAGGTTCACATTTGACTTGGTTTCAAACAACGGGTTCACATTTGACCTGGGGTTTAGGTTCACATTTGACCTGGTTTTGGTTCGCATTTGACATGGTTTCAAACAACGGGTTCACATTTGACCTGGGGATTAGGTTCACATTTGACATGGTTTCAAACAACAGGTTCACATTTGACCTGAGGTTTAGGTTCACATTTGACCTGGTTTCAAACAACGGGTTCATATTTGACCTGAGGTTTTGGTTCACATTTGACCTGGTTTCAAACAAGGGGTTTACCTTTGACCTGGGGTTTAGGTTCACATTTGACCTGGGTTCAAACAACGGGTTCATATTTGACCGAGGGTTAGGTTTACATTTGACCTGGTTTCAAACAACGGGTTCACATTTGACTTGAGGTTTAAGTTCAAATTTGACCTGGTCTCAAACAACGGGTTCACATTTGACTTGAGGTTTAGGTTCACATTTGACCTGAGTTCAAACAACGGGTTCACATTTGACCTGAGGTTTTGGTTCACATTTGACCTGGTTTCAAACAACGGTTTCACATTTGACCTGAGGTTTAGGTTCACATTTGACCTAGTTTCAAACATCTGGTTCAAATTTGACCGAGGTTTAGGTTTACATTTGATCTGGTATCAAATAACGAGTTTACATTTGACTTGAGGTTAGGTTCACATTTGACCTGGTTTCAAACAACGGGTTCACATTTGAACTGGGGTTTAGGTTTACATTTGACCTGCTTTTGGTTCACATTTGACATGGTTTCAAACAACGGGTTAACATTTGACCTGGGGTTTAGGTTCACATTTGACCTAGTTTCAAACAACGGGTTCACAATTGACCTGTGGTTTAGGTTCGCATTTGACCTGGTTTCAAACAACGGGTTCACATTTGACTTGAGGTTTAGGTTCACATTTGACCAGGTTTCAAACAACGGGTTCACATTTGACCTGAGGTTTTGGTTCACATATGACCTGGTTTCAAACAACGGGTTCGCATTTGACTTGAGGTTTAGGTTCACATTTGACCTGGGTTCAAACAATAGGTTCACATTTGACCTGAGGTTTTGGTTCAAATTTGACCTGGTTTCAAACAACCGGTTCACATTTGACCTGAGGTTTAGGTTCACATTTGACCTAGTTTCAAACAACGGGTTCACAATTGACCTGAGGTTTAGGTTCACATTTGACCTGGTTTCAAACAACGGGTTCATATTTGACCTGAGGTTTAGGTACACATTTGAAGTGGTTTCAAACAACGGGTTCACATTTGACCTGGGGTTTAGGTTCACATTTGACCTGGTTTCAAACAGCGGGTTCACATTTGACTTGAGGTTTAGGTTCACATTTGACCTGGGTTCAAACAACGGGTTCACATTTGACCTGAGGTTTTGGTTCACATTTGACCTGGTTTCAAATAACGAGTTCACATTTCACCCGAGGTTTAGGGTCACATTTGACCTGAGGTTTAGGTTCACATTTAACATGAGGTTTAGGTTAACATTTGACCTGGTTTCAAACAATCGGTTCACATTTGACATGAGGTTTAGGTTCACATTTGACCTGGTTTCAAACAATGGGTTCACATTTGACTTGAGATTTAGGTTCACATTTGACCTTGTTTCAAACAACGGGTTCACATTTGACCCTAGGTTTTGGTTCACATTTGACATGGTTTTAAACAATGGGTTCACATTTGACCTGAGGTTTAGGTTCACATTTGACCTGGTTTCAAACAATGGGTTCAGATTTGACCTGAGGTTTAGGTTCACATTTTACCTGGTTTCAAACAACGGGTTCACATTTGACCTGGGGTTTAGGTTCACATTTGACCTGGTTTCAAACAGCGGGTTCACATTTGACCCGAGGTTTAGGTTCACATTTGAACTGGTTTCAAACAAAGGGTTCACATTTGACCTGAGGTTTTGGTTCACATTTGACCTAGTTTCAAACAAGGGGTTTACATTTGACCTGAGGTTTAGGTTGACATTTGACCTGGGTTTAAACAACTGGTTCACATTTGACCGAGGTTTAGGTTTACATTTGACCTGGTTTCAAACAACGGGTTCACATTTGACTTGAGGTTTAGGTTCACATTAGACCTGGTTTCAAACAACGGGTTCACATTTGACTTGAGGTTTAGGTTCACATTTGACCTGGGTTCAAACAATGGGTTCAAATTTGACCTGAAGTTTTGGTTCACATTTGACTTGGTTTCAAACAACCGGTTCACATTTGACATGAGGTTTAGGTTCACATTTGACCTAGTTTCAAACAACGAGTTCATATTTGACCGAGGTTTAGGTTTACATTTGACCTGGTTTCAAACAACGGGTTCACATTTAACTTGAGGTTTAGGTTCACATTTGACCTGGATTCAAACAACGGGTTCACATTTGACCTAGGTTTAAACAACAGGTTCACATTTGACCTGGGTTTAAACAACAGGTTCACATTTGACCTGAAGTTTTGGTTCATATTTGACTGGGTTTCAAACAATGGGTTCACATTTGACCTGAGGTTTAGGTTCACATTTAACCTGGTTTCAAACAACGGGTTCACATTTGACTTGAGGTTTAGGTTCACATTTGACCTGGTTTCAAACAAGGGGTTTACATTTGACCTGAGGTTTAGGTTGACATTTAACCTAGTTTCAAACAACAGGTTCACATTTGACCGAGTTTTAGGTTTACATTTGACCTGGTTTCAAACAACGGGTTCACATTTGACTTGAGGTGTAGGTTCACATTTGACCTGGTTTCAAACAACGGGTTCACATTTGACCCAAGGTTTAGGTTCACATTTGACCTGGTTTCAAACAATGGGTTCACATTTGACCTGAGGTTTTGGTTCACATTTGACCTGGTTTCAAACAAGGGGTTTACATTTGACCTGAGGTTTAGGTTGACATTTGACCTGGGTTCAAACAACGGGTTCACATTTGACTGAGGTTTAGGTTTACATTTAACCTGGTTTCAAACAACGGGTTCACATATGACTTGAGGTTTAGGTTCACATTTGACCTGGTTTCAAACAACGGGTTCACATTTGACTTGAGGTTTAGGTTCACATTTGACCTGGGTTCAAACAACGGGTTCACATTTGACCTGAGGTTTTGGTTCACATTTAACCTAGTTTCAAACAACGGGTTCACATTTGACCGAGGTTTAGGTTTACATTTGACCTAGTTTCAAACAACGGGTTCACATTTGACTTGAGGTTTAGGTTCACATTTAGCCTGGATTCAAACAACGGGTTCACATTTGACCTGGGGTTTAGGTTCACATTTGACCTGGGTTCAAACAACAGGTTCACATTTGACCTGAAGTTTTGGTTCGTATTTGACCTGGTTTCAAACAATGGGTTCACATTTGACCTGAGGTTTAGGTTCACATTTGACCTGATTTCAAACAACGGGTTCACATTTGACTTGAGGTTTAGGTTCACATTTGACCTGGTTTCAACCAATGGGTTCACATTTGACTTGGGGTTTAGGTTCACATTTGACCTGGTTTCAAACAACGGGTTCACATTTGACCTGAGGTTTTGGTTCACATTTGACCTCGTTTCAAACAACGGGTTCACATTTGACCTGAGGTTTAGGTTCACATTTGACTTGGGTTCAAACAACGGGTTCACATTTGACCTGAGGTTTTGGTTCATATTTGACCTGGTTTCAAACAACGGGTTCAAATTTGACCGGAGGTTTAGGTTCACATTTGACCTAGTTTCAAACAACAGGTTCACATTTGACCTGAGGTTTAGGTTCACATTTAACCTGGTTTCAAATAACGGGTTCCCATTTAACCTAGTTTCAAACAACGGGTTCCCATTTGACCGATGTTTAGGTTCACATCTGTCTGGTTTCAAACAACGGGTTCACATTTGACTTGAGGTTTAGGTTCACATTTGACCTGGTTTCAAACAAGGGGTTTACATTTGACCTGAGGTTTAGGTTGACATTTGACCTAGTTTCAAACAACGGGTTCACATTTGACCGAGGTTTAGGTTTACATTTGACCTGGTTTCAAACAACGGGTTCACATTTGACTTGAGGTTTAGGTTCACATTTGACCTAGTTTCAAACAACGGGTTCACATTTGACCCGACGTTTAGGCTCACATTTGACCTGGTTTCAAACAACGGGTTCACATTTGACCTGAGGTTTTGGTTCACATTTGACCTGGTTTCAAACAAGGGGTTTACATTTGACCTGAGGTTTAGGTTGACATTTGACCTGGGTTCAAACAACGGGTTCACATTTGACCGAGGTTTAGGTTTACATTTGACCTGGTTTCAAACAACGATTTCACATTTGACTTGAGGTTTAGGTTCACATTAGGCCTGGTTTCAAACAACGGGTTCACATTTGACTTGAGGTTTAAGTTCACATTTGACCGGGGTTCAAACAATGGGTTCACATTTGACCTGAGGTTTTGGTTCACATTTGACCTGGTTTCAAACAACGGGTTCACATTTGACCTGAGGTTTAGGTTCACATTTGACCTAGTTTCAAACAACGGGTTCACATTTGACCGAGGTTTAGGTTTACATTTGACCTGGTTTCAAACAACGGGTTCACATTTGACTTGAGGTTTAGGTTCACATTTGACCTGGATTCAAACAACGGGTTCACATTTGACCTGGGGTTTAGGTTCACATTTGACCTGGGTTCAAACAACAGGTTCACATTTGACCTGAAGTTTTGGTTCATATTTGACCTGGTTTCAAACAATGGGTTCACATTTGACCTGAGGTTTAGGTTCACATTTGACCTGGTTTCAAACAACGGGTTCACATTTGACTTGAGGTTTAGGTTCACATTTGACCTGGTTTCAACCAATGGGTTCACATTTGACTTGGGGTTTAGTTTCACATTTGACTTGGTTTCAAACAACGGGTTCACATTTGACCTGAGGTTTTGGTTCACATTTGACCTTGTTTCAAACAACGGGTTCACATTTGACCTGAGGTTTAGGTTCACATTTGACTTGGGTTCAAACAATGGGTTCACATTTGACCTGGGGTTTTGGTTCACATTTGACCTGGTTTCAAACAACGGGTTCAAATTTGACCGGAGGTTTAGGTTTACATTTGACCTAGTTTCAAACAACAGGTTCACATTTGACCTGAGGTTTAGGTTCGCATTTAACCTGGTTTCAAACAACGGGTTCACATTTGACCTAGTTTCAAACAACGGGTTCCCATTTGACCGATGTTTATGTTCACATTTGACCTGGTTTCAAACAACGGGTTCACATTTGACCTGAGGTTTAGGTTCACATTTGACTTGGTTTCAAACAACGGGTTCACATTTGACCTGGGGTTTAGGTTCACATTTGACCTGGTTTTGGTTCACATTTGTCATGGTTTCAAACAACGGGTTCACATTTGACCTGGGGATTAGGTTCACATTTGACATGGTTTCAAACAACAGGTTCACATTTGACCTGAGGTTTAGGTTCACATTTGACCTGGTTTCAAACAACGGGTTCACATTTGACCTGAGGTTTTGGTGCACATTTAACCTGGTTTCAAACAAGGGGTTTACCTTTGACCTGGGGTTTAGGTTCACATTTGACCTGGGTTCAAACAATGGGTTCACATTTGACCTGAGGTTTAGGTTCACATTTGACCTGGGTTCAAACAACGGGTTCACATTTGACCTGAGGTTTTGGTTCACATTTGACCTAGTTTCAAACAACGGGTTCACATTTGACCGAGGTTTAGGTTTACATTTGACCTGGTTTCAAACAACGGGTTCACATTTGACTTGAGGTTTAGGTTCACATTTAACCTGGATTCAAACAACGGGTTCCCATTTGACCTGGGGTTTAGGTTCACATTTGACCTGGGTTCAAACAACAAGTTCACATTTGACCTGATGTTTTGGTTCATATTTGACCTGGTTTCAAACAATGGGTTCACATTTGACCTGAGGTTTAGGTTCACATTTGACCTGATTTCAAACAACTGGTTCACATTTGACTTGAGGTTTAGGTTCACATTTGACCTGGTTTCAACCAATGGGTTCACATTTGACTTGGGGTTTAGGTTCACATTTGACCTGGTTTCAAACAACGGGTTCACATTTGACCTGAGGTTTTGGTTCACATTTGACCTTGTTTCAAACAACGGGTTCACATTTGACCTGAGGTTTAGGTTCACATTTGACTTGGGTTCAAACAACGGGTTCACATTTGACCTGAGGTTTTGGTTCATATTTGACCTGGTTTCAAACAACGGGTTCAAATTTGACCGGAGGTTTAGGTTCACATTTGACCTAGTTTCAAACAACAGGTTCACATTTGACCTGAGGTTTAGGTTCACATTTAACCTGGTTTCAAATAACGGGTTCACATTTAACCTAGTTTCAAACAACGGGTTCCCATTTGACCGATGTTTAGGTTCACATTTGCCTGGTTTCAAACAACGGGTTCACATTTGACTTGAGGTTGTGGTTCACATTTGACCTGGTTTCAAACAAGGGGTTTACATTTGACCTGAGGTTTAGGTTGACATTTGACCTAGTTTCAAACAACGGGTTCACATTTGACCGAGGTTTAGGTTTACATTTAACCTGGTTTCAAACAACGGGTTCACATTTGACTTGAGGTTTAGGTTCACATTTGACCTAGTTTCAAACAACGGGTTCACATTTGACCCGACGTTTAGGCTCACATTTGACCTGGTTTCAAACAACGGGTTCACATTTGACCTGAGGTTTTGGTTCACATTTGACCTGGTTTCAAACAAGGGGTTTACATTTGACCTTAGGTTTAGGTTGACATTTGACCTGGGTTCAAACAACGGGTTCACATTTGACCGAGGTTTAGGTTTACATTTGACCTGGTTCCAAACAACGGGTTCACATTTGACTTGAGGTTTAGGTTCACATTAGGCCTGGTTTCAAACAACGGGTTCACATTTGACTTGAGGTTTAAGTTCACATTTGACCGGGGTTCAAACAATGGGTTCACATTTGACCTGAGGTTTTGGTTCACATTTGACCTGGTTTCAAACAACGGGTTCACATTTGACCTGAGGTTTAGGTTCACATTTGACCTAGTTTCAAACAACGGGTTCACATTTGACCGAGGTTTAGGTTTACATTTGACCTGGTTTCAAACAACGGGTTCACATTTGACTTGAGGTTTAGGTTCACATTTGACCTGGATTCAAACAACGGGTTCACATTTGACCTGGGGTTTAGGTTCACATTTGACCTGGGTTCAAACAACAGGTTCACATTTGACCTGAAGTTTTGGTTCATATTTGACCTGGTTTCAAACAATGGGTTCACATTTGACCTGAGGTTTAGGTTCACATTTGACCTGGTTTCAAACAACGGGTTCACATTTGACTTGAGGTTTAGGTTCACATTTGACCTGGTTTCAACCAATGGGTTCACATTTGACTTGAGGTTTAGGTTCACATTTGACCTGGATTCAAACAACGGGTTCACATTTGACCTGGGGTTTAGGTTCACATTTGACCTGGGTTCAAACAACAGGTTCACATTTGACCTGAAGTTTTGGTTCATATTTGACCTGGTTTCAGACAATGGGTTCACATTTGACCTGAGGTTTAGGTTCACATTTGACCTGGTTTCAAACAACGGGTTCACATTTGACCTGAGGTTTAGGTTCACATTTGACTTGGTTTCAAACAACGGGTTCACATTTGACCTGGGGTTTAGGTTCACATTTGACCTGGTTTTGGTTCACATTTGACATGGTTTCAAACAACGGGTTCACATTTGACCTGGGGATTAGGTTCACATTTGACATGGTTTCAAACAACAGGTTCAACTTTGACCTGAGGTTTAGGTTCACATTTGACCTGGTTTCAAACAACGGGTTCACATTTGACCTGAGGTTTTGGTGCACATTTAACCTGGTTTCAAACAAGGGGTTTACCTTTGACCTGGGGTTTAGGTTCACATTTGACCTGGGTTCAAACAATGGGTTCACATTTGACCTGAGGTTTAGGTTCACATTTGACCTGGGTTCAAACAACAAGTTCACATTTGACCTGAAGTTTTGGTTCATATTTGACCTGGTTTCAAACAATGGGTTCACATTTGACCTGAGGTTTAGGTTCACATTTGACCTGAGGTTTTGGTTCACATTTGACCTAGTTTCAAAAAACGGGTTCACATTTGACCGAGGTTTAGGTTTACATTTGACCTGGTTTCAAACAACGGGTTCACATTTGACTTGAGGTTTAGGTTCACATTTAACCTGGATTCAAACAACGGGTTCCCATTTGACCTGGGGTTTAGGTTCACATTTGACCTGGGTTCAAACAACAAGTTCACATTTGACCTGAAGTTTTGGTTCATATTTGACCTGGTTTCAAACAATGGGTTCACATTTGACCTGAGGTTTAGGTTCACATTTGACCTGATTTCAAACAACGGGTTCACATTTGACTTGAGGTTTAGGTTCACATTTGACCTGGTTTCAACCAATGGGTTCACATTTGACTTGGGGTTTAGGTTCACATTTGACCTGGTTTCAAACAACGGGTTCACATTTGACCTGAGGTTTTGGTTCACATTTGACCTTGTTTCAAACAACGGGTTCACATTTGACCTGAGGTTTAGGTTCACATTTGACTTGGGTTCAAACAACGGGTTCACATTTGACCTGAGGTTTTGGTTCATATTTGACCTGGTTTCAAACAACGGGTTCAAATTTGACCGGAGGTTTAGGTTCACATTTGACCTAGTTTCAAACAACAGGTTCACATTTGACCTGAGGTTTAGGTTCACATTTAACCTGGTTTCAAATAACGGGTTCACATTTAACCTAGTTTCAAACAACGGGTTCCCATTTGACCGATGTTTAGGTTCACATTTGCCTGGTTTCAAACAACGGGTTCACATTTGACTTGAGGTTGTGGTTCACATTTGACCTGGTTTCAAACAAGGGGTTTACATTTGACCTGAGGTTTAGGTTGACATTTGACCTAGTTTCAAACAACGGGTTCACATTTGACCGAGGTTTAGGTTTACATTTGACCTGGTTTCAAACAACGGGTTAACATTTGACTTGAGGTTTAGGTTCACATTTGACCTAGTTTCAAACAACGGGTTCACATTTGACCCGACGTTTAGGCTCACATTTGACCTGGTTTCAAACAACGGGTTCACATTTGACCTGAGGTTTTGGTTCACATTTGACCTGGTTTTAAACAAGGGGTTTACATTTGACCTGAGGTTTAGGTTGACATTTGACCTGGGTTCAAACAACGGGTTCACATTTGACCGAGGTTTAGGTTTACATTTGACCTGGTTTCAAACAACGGGTTCACATTTGACTTGAGGTTTAGGTTCACATTAGGCCTGGTTTCAAACAACGGGTTCACATTTGACTTGAGGTTTAAGTTCACATTTGACCGGGGTTCAAACAATGGGTTCACATTTGACCTGAGGTTTTGGTTCACATTTGACCTGGTTTCAAACAACGGGTTCACATTTGACCTGAGGTTTAGGTTCACATTTGACCTAGTTTCAAACAACGGGTTCACATTTGACCGAGGTTTAGGTTTACATTTGACCTGGTTTCAAACAACGGGTTCACATTTGACTTGAGGTTTAGGTTCACATTTGACCTGGATTCAAACAACGGGTTCACATTTGACCTGGGGTTTAGGTTCACATTTGACCTGGGTTCAAACAACAGGTTCACATTTGACCTGAAGTTTTGGTTCATATTTGACCTGGTTTCAAACAATGGGTTCACATTTGACCTGAGGTTTAGGTTCACATTTGACCTGGTTTCAAACAACGGGTTCACATTTGACTTGAGGTTTAGGTTCACATTTGACCTGGTTTCAACCAATGGGTTCACATTTGACTTGGGGTTTAGGTTCACATTTGACTTGGTTTCAAACAACGTGTTCACATTTGACCTGAGGTTTTGGTTCACATTTGACCTTGTTTCCAACAACGGGTTCACATTTGACCTGAGGTTTAGGTTCACATTTGACTTAGGTTCAAACAATGGGTTCACATTTGACCTGAGGTTTTGGTTCACATTTAACCTGGTTTCAAACAACGGGTTCAAATTTGACCGGAGGTTTAGGTTCACATTTGACCTAGTTTCAAACAACAGGTTCACATTTGACCTGAGGTTTAGGTTCACATTTAACCTGGTTTCAAATAACGGGTTCACATTTAACCTAGTTTCAAACAACGGGTTCCCATTTGACCGATGTTTATGTTCACATTTGACCTGGTTTCAAACAACGGGTTCACATTTGACCTGAGGTTTAGGTTCACATTTGACTTGGTTTCAAACAACGGGTTCACATTTGACCTGGGGTTTAGGTTCACATTTGACCTGGTTTTGGTTCACATTTGACATGGTTTCAAACAACGGGTTCACATTTGACTTGGGGATTAGGTTCACATTTGACATGGTTTCAAACAACAGGTTCACATTTGACCTGAGGTTTAGGTTCACATTTGACCTGGTTTCAAACAACGGGTTCACATTTGACCTGAGGTTTTGGTGCACATTTAACCTGGTTTCAAACAAGGGGTTTACCTTTGACCTGGGGTTTAGGTTCACATTTGACCTGGGTTCAAACAATGGGTTCACATTTGACCGAGGGTTAGGTTTACATTTGACCTGGTTTCAAACAACGGGTTCACATTTGACTTGAGGTTTAAGTTCAAATTTGACCTGGTCTCAAACAACGAGTTCACATTTGACTTGAGGTTTAGGTTCACATTTGACCTGAGTTCAAACAACGGGTTCACATTTGACCTGAGGTTTTGGTTCACATTTGACCTGGTTTCAAACAACGGTTTCACATTTGACCTGAGGTTTAGGTTCACATTTGACCTAGTTTCAAACAACTGGTTCACATTTGACCGAGGTTTAGGTTTACATTTGACCTGGTTTCAAATAACGAGTTTACATTTGACTTGAGGTTTAGGTTCACATTTGACCTGGTTTCAAACAACGGGTTCACATTTGACCTGGGGTTTAGGTTTACATTTGACCAGCTTTTGGTTCACATTTGACATGGTTTCAAACAACGGGTTAACATTTGACCTGGGGTTTAGGTTCACATTTGACCTAGTTTCAAACAACGGGTTCACAATTGACCTGTGGTTTAGGTTCGCATTTGACCTGGTTTCAATCAACGGGTTCACATTTGACCTGAGGTTTAGGTTCACATTTGACCAGGTTTCAAACAACGGGTTCACATTTGACCTGAGGTTTTGGTTCACATATGACCTGGTTTCAAACAACGGGTTCGCATTTGACTTGAGGTTTAGGTTCACATTTGACCTGGGTTCAAACAATAGGTTCACATTTGACCTGAGGTTTTGGTTCAAATTTGACCTGGTTTCAAACAATCGGTTCACATTTGACCTGAGGTTTAGGTTCAAATTTGACCTAGTTTCAAACGACGGGTTCACATTTGACCTGAGGTTTAGGTACACATTTGACCTGGTTTCAAACAACGGGTTCACATTTGACCTGGGGTTTAGGTTCACATTTGACCTGGTTTCAAACAGCGGGTTCACATTTGACCTGAGGTTTAGGTTCACATTTCACCTGGGTTCAAACAACGGGTTCACATTTGACCTGAGGTTTTGGTTCACATTTGACCTGGTTTCAAACAACGAGTTCACATTTCACCCGAGGTTTAGGGTCACATTTGACCTGAGGTTTAGGTTCACATTTAACATGAGGTTTAGGTTAACATTTGACCTGGTTTCAAACAATGGGTTCACATTTGACATGAGGTTTAGGTTCACATTTGACCTGGTTTCAAACAATGGGTTCACATTTGACTTGAGATTTAGGTTCACATTTGCCCTTGTTTCAAACAACGGTTTCACATTTGACCTGGTTTCAAACAATGGGTTCACATTTGACCTGAGGTTTAGGTTCACATTTGACCTGAGGTTTAGGTTCACATTTGACCTGGTTTCAAACAATGGGTTCAGATTTGACATGAGGTTTAGGTTCACATTTGACCTGGTTTCAAACAACGGGTTCATATTTGACCCGAGGTTTAGGTTCACATTTGACCTGGTTTCAAACAACGGGTTCACATTTGACCTGAGGTTTTGGTTCACATTTGACCTGGTTTCAAACAAGGGGTTTACATTTGACCTGAGGTTTAGGTTGACATTTGACCTGGGTACAAACAACGGGTTCACATTTGACCGAGGTTTAGGTTTACGTTTGACCTGGTTTCAAACAACGAGTTCACATTTGACTTGAGGTTTAGGTTCACATTAGACCTGGTTTCAAACAACGGGTTCACATTTGACTTGAGGTTTAGGTTCACATTTGACCTGGGTTCAAACAATGGGTTCACATTTGACCTGAAGTTTTGGTTCACATTTGACCTGGTTTCAAACAACGGGTTCACATTTGACATGAGGTTTAGGTTCACATTTGACCTAGTTTCAAACAACGGGTTCATATTTGACTGAGGTTTAGGTTTACATTTGACCTGGTTTCAAACAACGGGTTCACATTTGACTTGAGTTTTAGGTTCACATTTGACCTGGATTCAAACAACGGGTTCACATTTGACCTGGGGTTTTAGGTTCACATTTGACCTGGGTTCAAACAACAGGTTCACATTTGACCTGAAGTTTTGGTTCTTATTTGACCTGGTTTCAAACAATGGGTTCACATTTGACCTGAGGTTTAGGTTCACATTTGACCTGGTTTCAAACAACGGGTTCACATTTGACTTGAGGTTTTGGTTCACATTTGACCTGGTTTCAAACAAGGGGTTTACATTTGACCTGAGGTTTAGGTTGACATTTGACCTGGGTTCAAACAACGGGTTCACATTTGACCGAGGTTTAGGTTTACATTTGACCTGGTTTCAAACAACGGGTTCACATTTGACTTGAGGTTTAGGTTCACATTAGGCCTGGTTTCAAACAACGGGTTCACATTTGACTTGAGGTTTAAGTTCACATTTGACCGGGGTTCAAACAATGGGTTCACATTTAACTTGGTTTCAAACAACGGGTTCACATTTAACCTAGTTTCAAACAACGGGTTCCCATTTGACCGATGTTTATGTTCACATTTGACCTGGTTTCAAACAACGGGTTCACATTTGACCTGAGGTTTAGGTTCACATTTGACTTGGTTTCAAACAACGGGTTCACATTTGACCTGGGGTTTAGGTTCAAATTTGACCTGGTTTTGGTTCACATTTGACATGGTTTCAAACAACGGGTTCACATTTGACCTGGGGATTAGGTTCACATTTGACATGGTTTCAAACAACAGGTTCACATTTGACCTGAGGTTTAGGTTCACATTTGACCTGGTTTCAAACAACGGGTTCACATTTGACCTGAGGTTTTGGTGCACATTTAACCTGGTTTCAAACAAGGGGTTTACCTTTGACCTGGGGTTTAGGTTCACATTTGACCTGGGTTCAAACAATGGGTTCACATTTGACCGAGGGTTAGGTTTACATTTGACCTGGTTTCAAACAACGGGTTCACATTTGACTTGAGGTTTAAGTTCAAATTTGACCTGGTCTCAAACAACGAGTTCACATTTGACTTGAGGTTTAGGTTCACATTTGACCTGAGTTCAAACAACGGGTTCACATTTGACCTGAGGTTTTGGTTCACATTTGACCTGGTTTCAAACAACGGTTTCACATTTGACCTGAGGTTTAGGTTCACATTTGACCTAGTTTCAAACAACTGGTTCACATTTGACCGAGGTTTAGGTTTACATTTGACCTGGTTTCAAACAACGGGTTCACATTTGACCTGGGGTTTAGGTTTACATTTGACCAGCTTTTGGTTCACATTTGACATGGTTTCAAACAACGGGTTAACATTTGACCTGGGGTTTAGGTTCACATTTGACCTAGTTTCAAACAACGGGTTCACAATTGACCTGTGGTTTAGGTTCGCATTTGACCTGGTTTCAATCAACGGGTTCACATTTGACCTGAGGTTTAGGTTCACATTTGACCAGGTTTCAAACAACGGGTTCACATTTGACCTGAGGTTTTGGTTCACATATGACCTGGTTTCAAACAACGGGTTCGCATTTGACTTGAGGTTTAGGTTCACATTTGACCTGGGTTCAAACAATAGGTTCACATTTGACCTGAGGTTTTGGTTCAAATTTGACCTGGTTTCAAACAATCGGTTCACATTTGACCTGAGGTTTAGGTTCAAATTTGACCTAGTTTCAAACGACGGGTTCACATTTGACCTGAGGTTTAGGTACACATTTGACCTGGTTTCAAACAACGGGTTCACATTTGACCTGGGGTTTAGGTTCACATTTGACCTGGTTTCAAACAGCGGGTTCACATTTGACCTGAGGTTTAGGTTCACATTTCACCTGGGTTCAAACAACGGGTTCACATTTGACCTGAGGTTTTGGTTCACATTTGACCTGGTTTCAAACAACGAGTTCACATTTAACCCGAGGTTTAGGGTCACATTTGACCTGAGGTTTAGGTTCACATTTAACATGAGGTTTAGGTTAACATTTGACCTGGTTTCAAACAATGGGTTCACATTTGACATGAGGTTTAGGTTCACATTTGACCTGGTTTCAAACAATGGGTTCACATTTGACTTGAGATTTAGGTTCACATTTGCCCTTGTTTCAAACAACGGGTTCACATTTGACCTGGTTTCAAACAATGGGTTCACATTTGACCTGAGGTTTAGGTTCACATTTGACCTGGTTTCAAACAATGGGTTCAGATTTGACATGAGGTTTAGGTTCACATTTGACCTGGTTTCAAACAACGGGTTCATATTTGACCCGAGGTTTAGGTTCACATTTGACCTGGTTTCAAACAACGGGTTCACATTTGACCTGAGGTTTAGGTTCAAATTTGACCTGGTTTCAAACAAGGGGTTTACATTTGACCTGAGGTTTAGGTGGACATTTGACCTGGGTACAAACAACGGGTTCACATTTGACCGAGGTTTAGGTTTACGTTTGACCTGGTTTCAAACAACGAGTTCACATTTGACTTGAGGTTTAGGTTCACATTAGACCTGGTTTCAAACAACGGGTTCACATTTGACTTGAGGTTTAGGTTCACATTTGACCTGGGTTCAAACAATGGGTTCACATTTGACCTGAAGTTTTGGTTCACATTTGACCTGGTTTCAAACAACGGGTTCACATTTGACATGAGGTTTAGGTTCACATTTGACCTAGTTTCAAACAACGGGTTCATATTTGACCGAGGTTTAGGTTTACATTTGACCTGGTTTCAAACAACGGGTTCACATTTGACTTGAGTTTTAGGTTCACATTTGACCTGGATTCAAACAACGGGTTCACATTTGACCTGGGGTTTAGGTTCACATTTGACCTGGGTTCAAACAACAGGTTCACATTTGACCTGAAGTTTTGGTTCTTATTTGACCTGGTTTCAAACAATGGGTTCACATTTGACCTGAGGTTTAGGTTCACATTTGACCTGGTTTCAAACAACGGGTTCACATTTGACTTGAGGTTTAGGTTCACATTTGACCTGGTTTCAAACAAGGGGTTTACATTTGACCTGAGGTTTAGGTTGACATTTGACCTGGGTTCAAACAACGGGTTCACATTTGACCGAGGTTTAGGTTTACATTTGACCTGGTTTCAAACAACGGGTTCACATTTGACTTGAGGTTTAGGTTCACATTAGGCCTGGTTTCAAACAACGGGTTCACATTTGACTTGAGGTTTAAGTTCACATTTGACCGGGGTTCAAACAATGGGTTCACATTTAACTTGGTTTCAAACAACGGGTTCACATTTAACCTAGTTTCAAACAACGGGTTCCCATTTGACCGATGTTTATGTTCACATTTGACCTGGTTTCAAACAACGGGTTCACATTTGACCTGAGGTTTAGGTTCACATTTGACTTGGTTTGAAACAACGGGTTCACATTTGACCTGGGGTTTAGGTTCAAATTTGACCTGGTTTTGGTTCACATTTGACATGGTTTCAAACAACGGGTTCACATTTGACCTGGGGATTAGGTTCACATTTGACATGGTTTCAAACAACAGGTTCACATTTGACCTGAGGTTTAGGTTCACATTTGACCTGGTTTCAAACAACGGGTTCACATTTGACCTGAGGTTTTGGTGCACATTTAACCTGGTTTCAAACAAGGGGTTTACCTTTGACCTGGGGTTTAGGTTCACATTTGACCTGGGTTCAAACAATGGGTTCACATTTGACCGAGGGTTAGGTTTACATTTGACCTGGTTTCAAACAACGGGTTCACATTTGACTTGAGGTTTAAGTTCAAATTTGACCTGGTCTCAAACAACGAGTTCACATTTGACTTGAGGTTTAGGTTCACATTTGACCTGAGTTCAAACAACGGGTTCACATTTGACCTGAGGTTTTGGTTCACATTTGACCTGGTTTCAAACAACGGTTTCACATTTGACCTGAGGTTTAGGTTCACATTTGACCTAGTTTCAAACAACTGGTTCACATTTGACCGAGGTTTAGGTTTACATTTGACCTGGTTTCAAACAACGGGTTCACATTTGACCTGGGGTTTAGGTTTATATTTGACCAGCTTTTGGTTCACATTTGACATGGTTTCAAACAACGGGTTAACATTTGACCTGGGGTTTAGGTTCACATTTGACCTAGTTTCAAACAACGGGTTCACAATTGACCTGTGGTTTAGGTTCGCATTTGACCTGGTTTCAATCAACGGGTTCACATTTGACCTGAGGTTTAGGTTCACATTTGACCAGGTTTCAAACAACGGGTTCACATTTGACCTGAGGTTTTGGTTCACATATGACCTGGTTTCAAACAACGGGTTCGCATTTGACTTGAGGTTTAGGTTCACATTTGACCTGGGTTCAAACAATAGGTTCACATTTGACCTGAGGTTTTGGTTCAAATTTGACCTGGTTTCAAACAATCGGTTCACATTTGACCTGAGGTTTAGGTTCAAATTTGACCTAGTTTCAAACGACGGGTTCACATTTGACCTGAGGTTTAGGTACACATTTGACCTGGTTTCAAACAACGGGTTCACATTTGACCTGGGGTTTAGGTTCACATTTGACCTGGTTTCAAACAGCGGGTTCACATTTGACCTGAGGTTTAGGTTCACATTTCACCTGGGTTCAAACAACGGGTTCACATTTGACCTGAGGTTTTGGTTCACATTTGACCTGGTTTCAAACAACGAGTTCACATTTAACCCGAGGTTTAGGGTCACATTTGACCTGAGGTTTAGGTTCACATTTAACATGAGGTTTAGGTTAACATTTGACCTGGTTTCAAACAATTGGTTCACATTTGACATGAGGTTTAGGTTCACATTTGACCTGGTTTCAAACAATGGGTTCACATTTGACTTGAGATTTAGGTTCACATTTGCCCTTGTTTCAAACAACGGGTTCACATTTGACCTGGTTTCAAACAATGGGTTCACATTTGACCTGAGGTTTAGGTTCACATTTGACCTGGTTTCAAACAATGGGTTCAGATTTGACATGAGGTTTAGGTTCACATTTGACCTGGTTTCAAACAACGGGTTCATATTTGACCCGAGGTTTAGGTTCACATTTGACCTGGTTTCAAACAACGGGTTCACATTTGACCTGAGGTTTAGGTTCAAATTTGACCTGGTTTCAAACAAGGGGTTTACATTTGACCTGAGGTTTAGGTGGACATTTGACCTGGGTACAAACAACGGGTTCACATTTGACCGAGGTTTAGGTTTACGTTTGACCTGGTTTCAAACAACGAGTTCACATTTGACTTGAGGTTTAGGTTCACATTAGACCTGGTTTCAAACAACGGGTTCACATTTGACTTGAGGTTTAGGTTCACATTTGACCTGGGTTCAAACAATGGGTTCACATTTGACCTGAAGTTTTGGTTCACATTTGACCTGGTTTCAAACAACGGGTTCACATTTGACATGAGGTTTAGGTTCACATTTGACCTAGTTTCAAACAACGGGTTCATATTTGACCGAGGTTTAGGTTTACATTTGACCTGGTTTCAAACAACGGGTTCACATTTGACTTGAGGTTTAGGTTCACATTTGACCTGGATTCAAACAACGGGTTCACATTTGACCTGGGGTTTAGGTTCACATTTGACCTGGGTTCAAACAACAGGTTCACATTTGACCTGAAGTTTTGGTTCTTATTTGACCTGGTTTCAAACAATGGGTTCACATTTGACCTGAGGTTTAGGTTCACATTTGACCTGGTTTCAAACAACGGGTTCACATTTGACTTGAGGTTTAGGTTCACATTTGACCTGGTTTCAAACAAGGGGTTCACATTTGACCTGGGGTTTAGGTTTACATTTGACCAGCTTTTGGTTCACATTTGACATGGTTTCAAACAACGGGTTAACATTTGACCTGGGGTTTAGGTTCACATTTGACCTAGTTTCAAACAACGGGTTCACAATTGACCTGTGGTTTAGGTTCGCATTTGACCTGGTTTCAATCAACGGGTTCACATTTGACCTGAGGTTTAGGTTCACATTTGACCAGGTTTCAAACAACGGGTTCACATTTGACCTGAGGTTTTGGTTCACATATGACCTGGTTTCAAACAACGGGTTCGCATTTGACTTGAGGTTTAGGTTCACATTTGACCTGGGTTCAAGCAATAGGTTCACATTTGACCTGAGGTTTTGGTTCAAATTTGACCTGGTTTCAAACAATCGGTTCACATTTGACCTGAGGTTTAGGTTCAAATTTGACCTAGTTTCAAACGACGGGTTCACATTTGACCTGAGGTTTAGGTACACATTTGACCTGGTTTCAAACAACGGGTTCACATTTGACCTGGGGTTTAGGTTCACATTTGACCTGGTTTCAAACAGCGGGTTCACATTTGACCTGAGGTTTAGGTTCACATTTCACCTGGGTTCAAACAACGGGTTCACATTTGACCTGAGGTTTTGGTTCACATTTGACCTGGTTTCAAACAACGAGTTCACATTTCACCCGAGGTTTAGGGTCACATTTGACCTGAGGTTTAGGTTCACATTTAACATGAAGTTTAGGTTAACATTTGACCTGGTTTCAAACAATGGGTTCACATTTGACATGAGGTTTAGGTTCACATTTGACCTGGTTTCAAACAATGGGTTCACATTTGACTTGAGATTTAGGTTCACATTTGCCCTTGTTTCAAACAACGGGTTCACATTTGACCTGGTTTCAAACAATGGGTTCACATTTGACCTGAGGTTTAGGTTCACATTTGACCTGGTTTCAAACAACGGGTTCACATTTGACCTGAGGTTTTGGTTCACATTTGACCTGGTTTCAAACAAGGGGTTTACATTTGACCTGAGGTTTAGGTTGACATTTGACCTGGGTACAAACAACGGGTTCACATTTGACCGAGGTTTAGGTTTACGTTTGACCTGGTTTCAAACAACGAGTTCACATTTGACTTGAGGTTTAGGTTCACATTAGACCTGGTTTCAAACAACGGGTTCAGATTTGACTTGAGGTTTAGGTTCACATTTGACCTGGGTTCAAACAATGGGTTCACATTTGACCTGAAGTTTTGGTTCACATTTGACCTGGTTTCAAACAACGGGTTCACATTTGACATGAGGTTTAGGTTCACATTTGACCTAGTTTCAAACAACGGGTTCATATTTGACCGAGGTTTAGGTTTACATTTGACCTGGTTTCAAACAACGGGTTCACATTTGACTTGAGGTTTAGGTTCACATTTGACCTGGATTCAAACAACGGGTTCACATTTGACCTGGGGTTTAGGTTCACATTTGACCTGAGGTTTAGGTTCACATTTAACATGAAGTTTAGGTTAACATTTGACCTGGTTTCAAACAATGGGTTCACATTTGACATGAGGTTTAGGTTCACATTTGACCTGGTTTCAAACAATGGGTTCACATTTGACTTGAGATTTAGGTTCACATTTGCCCTTGTTTCAAACAACGGGTTCACATTTGACCTGGTTTCAAACAATGGGTTCACATTTGACCTGAGGTTTAGGTTCACATTTGACCTGGTTTCAAACAGCGGGTTCACATTTGACCTGAGGTTTAGGTTCACATTTCACCTGGGTTCAAACAACGGGTTCACATTTGACCTGAGGTTTTGGTTCACATTTGACCTGGTTTCAAACAACGAGTTCACATTTCACCCGAGGTTTAGGGTCACATTTGACCTGAGGTTTAGGTTCACATTTAACATGAAGTTTAGGTTAACATTTGACCTGGTTTCAAACAATGGGTTCACATTTGACATGAGGTTTAGGTTCACATTTGACCTGGTTTCAAACAATGGGTTCACATTTGACTTGAGATTTAGGTTCACATTTGCCCTTGTTTCAAACAACGGGTTCACATTTGACCTGGTTTCAAACAATGGGTTCACATTTGACCTGAGGTTTAGGTTCACATTTGACCTGGTTTCAAACAACGGGTTCACATTTGACCTGAGGTTTTGGTTCACATTTGACCTGGTTTCAAACAAGGGGTTTACATTTGACCTGAGGTTTAGGTTGACATTTGACCTGGGTACAAACAACGGGTTCACATTTGACCGAGGTTTAGGTTTACGTTTGACCTGGTTTCAAACAACGAGTTCACATTTGACTTGAGGTTTAGGTTCACATTAGACCTGGTTTCAAACAACGGGTTCAGATTTGACTTGAGGTTTAGGTTCACATTTGACCTGGGTTCAAACAATGGGTTCACATTTGACCTGAAGTTTTGGTTCACATTTGACCTGGTTTCAAACAACGGGTTCACATTTGACATGAGGTTTAGGTTCACATTTGACCTAGTTTCAAACAACGGGTTCATATTTGACCGAGGTTTAGGTTTACATTTGACCTGGTTTCAAACAACGGGTTCACATTTGACTTGAGGTTTAGGTTCACATTTGACCTGGTTTCAAACAACGGTTCACATTTGACCGGAGGTTTTGGTTCACATTTGACCTAGTTTCAAACAACGGGTTCACATTTGACCTGAGGTTTAGGTTCACATTTGACCTGAGGTTTAGGTTCACATTTGACCTGGTTTCAAACAATGGGTTCACATTTGACCTGAAGTTTTGGTTCACATTTGACCTGGTTTCAAACAACGGGTTCACATTTGACATGAGGTTTAGGTTCACATTTGACCTAGTTTCAAACAACGGGTTCATATTTGACCGAGGTTTAGGTTTACATTTGACCTGGTTTCAAACAACGGGTTCACATTTGACTTGAGGTTTAGGTTCACATTTGACCTGGATTCAAACAACGGGTTCACATTTGACCTGGGGTTTAGGTTCACATTTGACCTGAGGTTTAGGTTCACATTTAACATGAAGTTTAGGTTAACATTTGACCTGGTTTCAAACAATGGGTTCACATTTGACATGAGGTTTAGGTTCACATTTGACCTGGTTTCAAACAATGGGTTCACATTTGACTTGAGATTTAGGTTCACATTTGCCCTTGTTTCAAACAACGGGTTCACATTTGACCTGGTTTCAAACAATGGGTTCACATTTGACCTGAGGTTTAGGTTCACATTTGACCTGGTTTCAAACAGCGGGTTCACATTTGACCTGAGGTTTAGGTTCACATTTCACCTGGGTTCAAACAACGGGTTCACATTTGACCTGAGGTTTTGGTTCACATTTGACCTGGTTTCAAACAACGAGTTCACATTTCACCCGAGGTTTAGGGTCACATTTGACCTGAGGTTTAGGTTCACATTTAACATGCAGTTTAGGTTAACATTTGACCTGGTTTCAAACAATGGGTTCACATTTGACATGAGGTTTAGGTTCACATTTGACCTGGTTTCAAACAATGGGTTCACATTTGACTTGAGATTTAGGTTCACATTTGCCCTTGTTTCAAACAACGGGTTCACATTTGACCTGGTTTCAAACAATGGGTTCACATTTGACCTGAGGTTTAGGTTCACATTTGACCTGGTTTCAAACAACGGGTTCACATTTGACCTGAGGTTTTGGTTCACATTTGACCTGGTTTCAAACAAGGGGTTTACATTTGACCTGAGGTTTAGGTTGACATTTGACCTGGGTACAAACAACGGGTTCACATTTGACCGAGGTTTAGGTTTACGTTTGACCTGGTTTCAAACAACGAGTTCACATTTGACTTGAGGTTTAGGTTCACATTAGACCTGGTTTCAAACAACGGGTTCAGATTTGACTTGAGGTTTAGGTTCACATTTGACCTGGGTTCAAACAATGGGTTCACATTTGACCTGAAGTTTTGGTTCACATTTGACCTGGTTTCAAACAACGGGTTCACATTTGACATGAGGTTTAGGTTCACATTTGACCTAGTTTCAAACAACGGGTTCATATTTGACCGAGGTTTAGGTTTACATTTGACCTGGTTTCAAACAACGGGTTCACATTTGACTTGAGGTTTAGGTTCACATTTGACCTGGATTCAAACAACGGGTTCACATTTGACCTGGGGTTTAGGTTCACATTTGACCTGAGGTTTAGGTTCACATTTAACATGAAGTTTAGGTTAACATTTGACCTGGTTTCAAACAATGGGTTCACATTTGACATGAGGTTTAGGTTCACATTTGACCTGGTTTCAAACAATGGGTTCACATTTGACTTGAGATTTAGGTTCACATTTGCCCTTGTTTCAAACAACGGGTTCACATTTGACCTGGTTTCAAACAATGGGTTCACATTTGACCTGAGGTTTAGGTTCACATTTGACCTGGTTTCAAACAACGGGTTCATATTTGACCGAGGTTTAGGTTTACATTTGACCTGGTTTCAAACAACGGGTTCACATTTGACTTGAGGTTTAGGTTCACATTTGACCTGGATTCAAACAACGGGTTCACATTTGACCTGGGGTTTAGGTTCACATTTGACCTGAGGTTTAGGTTCACATTTAACATGAAGTTTAGGTTAACATTTGACCTGGTTTCAAACAATGGGTTCACATTTGACATGAGGTTTAGGTTCACATTTGACCTGGTTTCAAACAATGGGTTCACATTTGACTTGAGATTTAGGTTCACATTTGCCCTTGTTTCAAACAACGGGTTCACATTTGACCTGGTTTCAAACAATGGGTTCACATTTGACCTGAGGTTTAGGTTCACATTTGACCTGGTTTCAAACAACGGGTTCACATTTGACCTGAGGTTTTGGTTCACATTTGACCTGGTTTCAAACAAGGGGTTTACATTTGACCTGAGGTTTAGGTTGACATTTGACCTGGGTACAAACAACGGGTTCACATTTGACCGAGGTTTAGGTTTACGTTTGACCTGGTTTCAAACAACGAGTTCACATTTGACTTGAGGTTTAGGTTCACATTAGACCTGGTTTCAAACAACGGGTTCAGATTTGACTTGAGGTTTAGGTTCACATTTGACCTGGGTTCAAACAATGGGTTCACATTTGACCTGAAGTTTTGGTTCACATTTGACCTGGTTTCAAACAACGGGTTCACATTTGACATGAGGTTTAGGTTCACATTTGACCTAGTTTCAAACAACGGGTTCATATTTGACCGAGGTTTAGGTTTACATTTGACCTGGTTTCAAACAACGGGTTCACATTTGACTTGAGGTTTAGGTTCACATTTGACCTGGATTCAAACAACGGGTTCACATTTGACCTGGGGTTTAGGTTCACATTTGACCTGGGTTCAAACAACACGTTCACATTTGACCTGAAGTTTTGGTTCTTATTTGACCTGGTTTCAAACAATGGGTTCACATTTGACCTGAGGTTTAGGTTCACATTTGACCTGGTTTCAAACAACGGGTTCACATTTGACTTGAGGTTTAGGTTCACATTTGACCTGGTTTCAAACAAGGGGTTTACATTTGACCTGAGGTTTAGGTTGACATTTGACCTGGGTTCAAACAACGGGTTCACATTTGACCGAGGTTTAGGTTTACATTTGACCTGGTTTCAAACAACGGGTTCACATTTGACTTGAGGTTTAGTATCACATTAGGCCTGGTTTCAAACAACGGGTTCACATTTGACTTGAGGTTTAAGTTCACATTTGACCGGGGTTCAAACAATGGGTTCACATTTGACCTGAGGTTTTGGTTCACATTTGACCTGGTTTCAAACAACGGGTTCACATTTGACCTGAGGTTTAGGTTCACATTTGACCTAGTTTCAAACAACGGGTTCACATTTGACCGAGGTTTAGGTTTACATTTGACCTGGTTTTAAACAACGGGTTCACATTTGACTTGAGGTTTAGTTTCACATTTGACCTGGATTCAAACAACGGGTTCACATTTGACCTGGGGTTTAGGTTCACATTTGACCTGGGTTCAAACAACAGGTTCACATTTGACCTGAAGTTTTGGTTCATATTTGACCTGGTTTCAAACAATGGGTTCACATTTGACCTGAGGTTTAGGTTCACATTTGACCTGGTTTCAAACAACGGGTTCACATTTGACTTGAAGTTTAGGTTCACATTTGACCTGGTTTCAACCAATGGGTTCACATTTGACTTGGGGTTTAGGTTCACATTTGACTTGGTTTCAAACAACGGGTTCACATTTGACCTGGGGTTTAGGTTCAAATTTGACCTGGTTTTGGTTCACATTTGACATGGTTTCAAACAACGGGTTCACATTTGACCTGGGGATTAGGTTCACATTTGACATGGTTTCAAACAACAGGTTCACATTTGACCTGAGGTTTAGGTTCACATTTGACCTGGTTTCAAACAACGGGTTCACATTTGACCTGAGGTTTTGGTGCACATTTAACCTGGTTTCAAACAAGGGGTTTACCTTTGACCTGGGGTTTAGGTTCACATTTGACCTGGGTTCAAACAATGGGTTCACATTTGACCGAGGGTTAGGTTTACATTTGACCTGGTTTCAAACAACGGGTTCACATTTTACTTGAGGTTTAAGTTCAAATTTGACCTGGTCTCAAACAACGAGTTCACATTTGACTTGAGGTTTAGTTTCACATTGGACCTGAGTTCAAACAACGGGTTCACATTTGACCTGAGGTTTTGGTTCACATTTGACCTGGTTTTAAACAACGGTTTCACATTTGACCTGAGGTTTAGGTTCACATTTGACCTAGTTTCAAACAACTGGTTCACATTTGACCGAGGTTTAGGTTTACATTTGACCTGGTTTCAAATAACGAGTTTACATTTGACTTGAGGTTTAGGTTCACATTTGACCTGGTTTCAAACAACGGGTTCACATTTGACCTGGGGTTTAGGTTTACATTTGACCTGCTTTTGGTTCACATTTGACATGGTTTCAAACAACGGGTTAACATTTGACCTGGGGTTTAGGTTCACATTTGACCTAGTTTCAAACAACGGGTTCACAATTGACCTGTGGTTTAGGTTCGCATTTGACCTGGTTTCAATCAACGGGTTCACATTTGACCTGAGGTTTAGGTTCACATTTGACCAGGTTTCAAACAACGGGTTCACATTTGACCTGAGGTTTTGGTTCACATATGACCTGGTTTCAAACAACGGGTTCGCATTTGACTTGAGGTTTAGGTTCACATTTGACCTGGGTTCAAACAATAGGTTCACATATGACCTGAGGTTTTGGTTCAAATTTGACCTGGTTTCAAACAATCGGTTCACATTTGACCTGAGGTTTAGGTTCAAATTTGACCTAGTTTCAAACAACGGGTTCACATTTGACCTGAGGTTTAGGTTCACATTTGACCTGGTTTCAAACAACGGGTTCATATTTGACCTGAGGTTTAGGTACACATTTGACCTGGTTTCAAACAACGGGTTCACATTTGACCTGGGGTTTAGGTTCACATTTGACCTGGTTTCAAACAGCGGGTTCACATTTGACCTGAGGTTTAGGTTCACATTTCACCTGGGTTCAAACAACGGGTTCACATTTGACCTGAGGTTTTGGTTCACATTTGACTTGGTTTCAAACAACGAGTTCACATTTCACCTGAGGTTTAGGGTCACATTTGACCTGAGGTTTAGGTTCACATTTAACATGAGGTTTAGGTTAACATTTGACCTGGTTTCAAACAATGGGTTCACATTTGACATGAGGTTTAGGTTCACATTTGACCTGGTTTCAAACAATGGGTTCACATTTGACTTGAGATTTAGGTTCACATTTGCCCTTGTTTCAAACAACGGGTTCACATTTGACCTGGTTTCAAACAATGGGTTCACATTTGACCTGAGGTTTAGGTTCACATTTGACCTGAGGTTTAGGTTCACATTTGACCTGGTTTCAAACAATGGGTTCAGATTTGACATGAGGTTTAGGTTCACATTTGACCTGGTTTCAAACAACGGGTTCACATTTGACCCGAGGTTTAGGTTCACATTTGACCTGGTTTCAAACAACGGGTTCACATTTGACCTGTGGTTTTGGTTCACATTTGACCTGGTTTCAAACAAGGGGTTTACATTTGACCTGAGGTTTAGGTTGACATTTGACCTGGGTACAAACAACGGGTTCACATTTGACCGAGGTTTAGGTTTACGTTTGACCTGGTTTCAAACAACGAGTTCACATTTGACTTGAGGTTTAGGTTCACATTAGACCTGGTTTCAAACAACGGGTTCACATTTGACTTGAGGTTTAGGTTCACATTTGACCTGGGTTCAAACAATGGGTTCACATTTGACCTGAAATTTTGGTTCACATTTGACCTGGTTTCAAACAACGGGTTCACATTTGACATGAGGTTTAGGTTCACATTTGACCTAGTTTCAAACAACGGGTTCATATTTGACCGAGGTTTAGGTTTACATTTGACCTGGTTTCAAACAACGGGTTCACATTTGACTTGAGGTTTAGGTTCACATTTGACCTGGATTCAAACAACGGGTTCACATTTGACCTGGGGTTTAGGTTCACATTTGACCTGGGTTCAAACAACAGGTTCACATTTGACCTGAAGTTTTGGTTCTTATTTGACCTGGTTTCAAACAATGGGTTCACATTTGACCTGAGGTTTAGGTTCACATTTGACCTGGTTTCAAACAACGGGTTCACATTTGACTTGAGGTTTAGGTTCACATTTGACCTGGTTTCAAACAAGGGGTTTACATTTGACCTGAGGTTTAGGTTGACATTTGACCTGGGTTCAAACAACGGGTTCACATTTGACCGAGGTTTAGGTTTACATTTGATCTGGTTTCAAACAACGGGTTCACATTTGACTTGAGGTTTAGGTTCACATTAGGCCTGGTTTCAAACAACGGGTTCACATTTGACTTGAGGTTTAAGTTCACATTTGACCGGGGTTTAAACAATGGGTTCACATTTGACCTGAGGTTTTGGTTCACATTTGACCTGGTTTCAAACAACGGGTTCACATTTGACCTGAGGTTTAGGTTCACATATGACCTAGTTTCAAACAACAGGTTCACATTTGACCGAGGTTTAGGTTTACATTTGACCTGGTTTCAAACAACGGGTTCACATTTGACTTGAGGTTTAGGTTCACATTTGACCTGGATTCAAACAACGGGTTCACATTTGACTTGGGGTTTAGGTTCACATTTGACCTGGGTTCAAACAACAGGTTCACATTTGACCTGAAGTTTTGGTTCATATTTGACCTGGTTTCAAACAATGGGTTCACATTTGACCTGAGGTTTAGGTTCACATTTGACCTGGTTTCAAACAACGGGTTCACATTTGACTTGAGGTTTAGGTTCACATTTGACCTGGTTTCAACCAATGGGTTCACATTTGACTTGGGGTTTAGGTTCACATTTGACTTGGTTTCAAACAACGGGTTCACATTTGACCTGAGGTTTTGGTTCACATTTGACCTTGTTTCAAACAACGGGTTCACATTTGACCTGAGGTTTAGGTTCACATTTGACTTGGGTTCAAACAATGGGTTCACATTTGACCTGAGGTTTTGGTTCACATTTGACCTGGTTTCAAACAACAGGTTCACATTTGACCTGAGGTTTAGGTTCACATTTAACCTGGTTTCAAACAACGGGTTCACATTTAACCTAGTTTCAAACAACGGGTTCCCATTTGACCAATGTTTATGTTCACATTTGACCTGGTTTCAAACAACGGGTTCACATTTGACCTGAGGTTTAGGTTCACATTTGACTTGGTTTCAAACAACGGGTTCACATTTGATCTGGGGTTTAGGTTCACATTTGACCTGGTTTTGGTTCACATTTGACATGGTTTCAAACAACGGGTTCACATTTGATCTGGGGTTTAGGTTCACATTTGACCTGGTTTTGGTTCACATTTGACATGGTTTCAAACAACGGGTTCACATTTGACCTGGGGATTAGGTTCACATTTGACATGGTTTCAAACAACAGGTTCACATTTGACCTGAGGTTTAGGTTCACATTTGACCTGGTTTCAAACAACGGGTTCACATTTGACCTGAGGTTTTGGTGCACATTTAACCTGGTTTCAAACAAGGGGTTTACCTTTGACCTGGGGTTTAGGTTCACATTTGACCTGGGTTCAAACAATGGGTTCACATTTGACCGAGGGTTAGGTTTACATTTGACCTGGTTTCAAACAACGGGTTCACATTTGACTTGAGGTTTAAGTTCAAATTTGACCTGGTCTCAAACAACGAGTTCACATTTGACTTGAGGTTTAGGTTCACATTTGACCTGAGTTCAAACAACGGGTTCACATTTGACCTGAGGTTTTGGTTCACATTTGACCTGGTTTCAAACAACGGTTTCACATTTGACCTGAGGTTTAGGTTCACATTTGACCTAGTTTCAAACAACTGGTTCACATTTGACCGAGGTTTAGGTTTACATTTGACCTGGTTTCAAATAACGAGTTTACATTTGACTTGAGGTTTAGGTTCACATTTGACCTGGTTTCAAACAACGGGTTCACATTTGACCTGGGGTTTAGGTTTACATTTGACCTGCTTTTGGTTCACATTTGACATGGTTTCAAACAACGGGTTAACATTTGACCTGGGGTTTAGGTTCACATTTGACCTAGTTTCAAACAACGGGTTCACAATTGACCTGTGGTTTAGGTTCGCATTTGACCTGGTTTCAATCAACGGGTTCACATTTGACCTGAGGTTTAGGTTCACATTTGACCAGGTTTCAAACAACGGGTTCACATTTGACTTGAGGTTTTGGTTCACATATGACCTGGTTTCAAACAACGGGTTCGCATTTGACTTGAGGTTTAGGTTCACATTTGACCTGGGTTCAAATAATAGGTTCACATTTGACCTGAGGTTTTGGTTCAAATTTGACCTGGTTTCAAACAATCGGTTCACATTTGACCTGAGGTTTAGGTTCAAATTTGACCTAGTTTCAAACAACGGGTTCACATTTGACCTGAGGTTTAGGTTCACATTTGACCTGGTTTCAAACAACGGGTTCATATTTGACCTGAGGTTTAGGTACACATTTGACCTGGTTTCAAACAACGGGTTCACATTTGACCTGGGGTTTAGGTTCACATTTGACCTGGTTTCAAACAGCGGGTTCACATTTGACCTGAGGTTTAGGTTCACATTTCACCTGGGTTCAAACAACGGGTTCACATTTGACATGAGGTTTAGGTTCACATTTGACCTAGTTTCAAACAACGGGTTCATATTTGACCGAGGTTTAGGTTTACATTTGACCTGGTTTCAAACAACGGGTTCACATTTGACTTGAGGTTTAGGTTCACATTTGACCTGGATTCAAACAACGGGTTCACATTTGACCTGGGGTTTAGGTTCACATTTGACCTGGGTTCAAACAACAGGTTCACATTTGACCTGAAGTTTTGGTTCTTATTTGACCTGGTTTCAAACAATGGGTTCACATTTGACCTGAGGTTTAGGTTCACATTTGACCTGGTTTCAAACAACGGGTTCACATTTGACTTGAGGTTTAGGTTCACATTTGACCTGGTTTCAAACAAGGGGTTTACATTTGACCTGAGGTTTAGGTTGACATTTGACCTGGGTTCAAACAACGGGTTCACATTTGACCGAGGTTTAGGTTTACATTTGACCTGGTTTCAAACAACGGGTTCACATTTGACTTGAGGTTTAGGTTCACATTAGGCCTGGTTTCAAACAACGGGTTCACATTTGACTTGAGGTTTAAGTTCACATTTGACCGGGGTTCAAACAATGGGTTCACATTTGACCTGAGGTTTTGGTTCACATTTGACCTGGTTTCAAACAACGGGTTCACATTTGACCCGAGGTTTAGGTTCACATTTGACCTAGTTTCAAACAATGGGTTCACATTTGACCGAGGTTTAGGTTTACATTTGACCTGGTTTCAAACAACGGGTTCACATTTGACTTGAGGTTTAGGTTCACATTTGACCTGGATTCAAACAACGGGTTCACATTTGACCTGGGGTTTAGGTTCACATTTGACCTGGGTTCAAACAACGGGTTCACATTTAACCTAGTTTCAAACAACGGGTTCCCATTTGACCAATGTTTATGTTCACATTTGACCTGCTTTCAAACAACGGGTTCACATTTGACCTGAGGTTTAGGTTCACATTTGACTTGGTTTCAAACAACGGGTTCACATTTGACCTGGGGTTTAGGTTCAAATTTGACCTGGTTTTGGTTCACATTTGACATGGTTTCAAACAACGGGTTCACATTTGACCTGGGGATTAGGTTCACATTTGACATGGTTTCAAACAACAGGTTCACATTTGACCTGAGGTTTAGGTTCACATTTGACCTGGTTTCAACCAATGGGTTCACATTTGACTTGGGGTTTAGGTTCACATTTGGCTTGGTTTCAAACAACGGGTTCACATTTGACCTGAGGTTTTGGTTCACATTTGACCTAGTTTCAAACAATGGGTTCACATTTGACCCGAGGTTTAGGTTCACATTTGACCTAGTTTCAAACAATGGGTTCACATTTGACCTGAGGTTTTGGTTCACATTTGACCTGGTTTCAAACAACGGGTTCAAATTTGACCGGAGGTTTAGGTTCACATTTGACCTAGTTTCAAACAACAGGTTCACATTTGACCTGAGGTTTAGGTTCACATTTAACCTGGTTTCAAACAACGGGTTCACATTTAACCTAGTTTCAAACAACGGGTTCCCATTTGACCAATGTTTATGTTCACATTTGACCTGGTTTCAAACAACGGGTTCACATTTGACCTGAGGTTTAGGTTCACATTTGACCTGGTTTCAAACAACGGGTTCACATTTGACCTGAGGTTTTGGTGCACATTTAACCTGGTTTCAAACAAGGGGTTTACCTTTGACCTGGGGTTTAGGTTCACATTTGACCTGGGTTCAAACAATGGGTTCACATTTGACCGAGGGTTAGGTTTACATTTGACCTGGTTTCAAACAACGGGTTCACATTTTACTTGAGGTTTAAGTTCAAATTTGACCTGGTCTCAAACAACGAGTTCACATTTGACTTGAGGTTTAGGTTCACATTAGTCCTGAGTTCAAACAACGGGTTCACATTTGACCTGAGGTTTTGGTTCACATTTGACCTGGTTTCAAACAACGGTTTCACATTTGACCTGAGGTTTAGGTTCACATTTGACCTAGTTTCAAACAACTGGTTCACATTTGACCGAGGTTTAGGTTTACATTTGACCTGGTTTCAAATAACGAGTTTACATTTGACTTGAGGTTTAGGTTCACATTTGACCTGGTTTCAAACAACGGGTTCACATTTCACCTGGGGTTTAGGTTTACATTTGACCTGCTTTTGGTTCACATTTGACATGGTTTCAAACAACGGGTTAACATTTGACCTGGGGTTTAGGTTCACATTTGACCTAGTTTCAAACAACGGGTTCACAATTGACCTGTGGTTTAGGTTCGCATTTGACCTGGTTTCAATCAACGGGTTCACATTTGACCTGAGGTTTAGGTTCACATTTGACCAGGTTTCAAACAACGGGTTCACATTTGACCTGAGGTTTTGGTTCACATATGACCTGGTTTCAAACAACGGGTTCGCATTTGACTTGAGGTTTAGGTTCACATTTGACCTGGGTTCAAACAATAGGTTCACATATGACCTGAGGTTTTGGTTCAAATTTGACCTGGTTTCAAATAATCGGTTCACATTTGACCTGAGGTTTAGGTTCAAATTTGACCTAGTTTCAAACAACGGGTTCACATTTGACCTGAGGTTTAGGTTCACATTTGACCTGGTTTCAAACAACGGGTTCATATTTGACCTGAGGTTTAGGTACACATTTGACCTGGTTTCAAACAACGGGTTCACATTTGACCTGGGGTTTAGGTTCACATTTGACCTGGTTTCAAACAGCGGGTTCACATTTGACCTGAGGTTTAGGTTCACATTTCACCTGGGTTCAAACAACGGGTTCACATTTGACCTGAGGTTTTGGTTCACATTTGACCTGGTTTCAAACAACGAGTTCACATTTCACCCGAGGTTTAGGGTCACGTTTGACCTGAGGTTTAGGTTCACATTTAACATGAGGTTTAGGTTAACATTTGACCTGGTTTCAAACAATGGGTTCACATTTGACATGAGGTTTAGGTTCACATTTGACCTGGTTTCAAACAATGGGTTCACATTTGACTTGAGATTTAGGTTCACATTTGCCCTTGTTTCAAACAACGGGTTCACATTTGACCTGGTTTCAAACAATGGGTTCACATTTGACCTGAGGTTTAGGTTCACATTTGACCTGAGGTTTAGGTTCACATTTGACCTGGTTTCAAACAATGGGTTCAGATTTGACATGAGGTTTAGGTTCACATTTGACCTGGTTTCAAACAACGGGTTCACATTTGACCCGAGGTTTAGGTTCACATTTGACCTGGTTTCAAACAACGGGTTCACATTTGACCTGTGGTTTTGGTTCACATTTGACCTGGTTTCAAACAAGGGGTTTACATTTGACCTGAGGTTTAGGTTGACATTTGACCTGGGTACAAACAACGGGTTCACATTTGACCGAGGTTTAGGTTTACGTTTGACCTGGTTTCAAACAACGAGTTCACATTTGACTTGAGGTTTAGGTTCACATTAGACCTCGTTTCAAACAACGGGTTCACATTTGACTTGAGGTTTAGGTTCACATTTGACCTGGGTTCAAACAATGGGTTCACATTTGACCTGAAATTTTGGTTCACATTTGACCTGGTTTCAAACAACGGGTTCACATTTGACATGAGGTTTAGGTTCACATTTGACCTAGTTTCAAACAACGGGTTCATATTTGACCGAGGTTTAGGTTTACATTTGACCTGGTTTCAAACAACGGGTTCACATTTGACTTGAGGTTTAGGTTCACATTTGACCTGGATTCAAACAACGGGTTCACATTTGACCTGGGGTTTAGGTTCACATTTGACCTGGGTTCAAACAACAGGTTCACATTTGACCTGAAGTTTTGGTTCTTATTTGACCTGGTTTCAAACAATGGGTTCACATTTGACCTGAGGTTTAGGTTCACATTTGACCTGGTTTCAAACAACGGGTTCACATTTGACTTGAGGTTTAGGTTCACATTTGACCTGGTTTCAAACAAGGGGTTTACATTTGACCTGAGGTTTAGGTTGACATTTGACCTGGGTTCAAACAACGGGTTCACATTTGACCGAGGTTTAGGTTTACATTTGACCTGGTTTCAAACAACGGGTTCACATTTGACTTGAGGTTTAGGTTCACATTAGGCCTGGTTTCAAACAACGGGTTCACATTTGACTTGAGGTTTAAGTTCACATTTGACCGGGGTTTAAACAATGGGTTCACATTTGACCTGAGGTTTTGGTTCACATTTGACCTGGTTTCAAACAACGGGTTCACATTTGACCTGTGGTTTAGGTTCACATTTGACCTAGTTTCAAACAACGGGTTCACATTTGACCGAGGTTTAGGTTTACATTTGACCTGGTTTCAAACAACGGGTTCACATTTGACTTGAGGTTTAGGTTCACATTTGACCTGGATTCAAACAACGGGTTCACATTTGACCTGGGGTTTAGGTTCACATTTGACCTGGGTTCAAACAACAGGTTCACATTTGACCTGAAGTTTTGGTTCATATTTGACCTGGTTTCAAACAATGGGTTCACATTTGACCTGAGGTTTAGGTTCACATTTGACCTGGTTTCAAACAACGGGTTCACATTTGACTTGAGGTTTAGGTTCACATTTGACCTGGTTTCAACCAATGGGTTCACATTTGACTTGGGGTTTAGGTTCACATTTGACTTGGTTTCAAACAACGGGTTCACATTTGACCTGAGGTTTTGGTTCACATTTGACCTTGTTTCAAACAACGGGTTCACATTTGACCTGAGGTTTAGGTTCACATTTGACTTGGGTTCAAACAATGGGTTCACATTTGACCTGAGGTTTTGGTTCACATTTGACCTGGTTTCAAACAACGGGTTCAAATTTGACCGGAGGTTTAGGTTCACATTTGACCTAGTTTCAAACAACAGGTTCACATTTGACCTGAGGTTTAGGTTCACATTTAACCTGGTTTCAAACAACGGGTTCACATTTAACCTACTTTCAAACAACGGGTTCCCATTTGACCAATGTTTATGTTCACATTTGACCTGGTTTCAAACAACGGGTTCACATTTGACCTGAGGTTTAGGTTCACATTTGACTTGGTTTCAAACAACGGGTTCACATTTGATTTGGGGTTTAGGTTCACATTTGACCTGGTTTTGGTTCACATTTGACATGGTTTCAAACAACGGGTTCACATTTGACCTGGGGATTAGGTTCACATTTGACATGGTTTCAAACAACAGGTTCACATTTGACCTGAGGTTTAGGTTCACATTTGACCTGGTTTCAAACAACGGGTTCACATTTGACCTGAGGTTTTGGTGCACATTTAACCTGGTTTCAAACAAGGGGTTTACCTTTGACCTGGGGTTTAGGTTCACATTTGACCTGGGTTCAAACAATGGGTTCACATTTGACCGAGGGTTAGGTTTACATTTGACCTGGTTTCAAACAACGGGTTCACATTTGACTTGAGGTTTAAGTTCAAATTTGACCTGGTCTCAAACAACGAGTTCACATTTGACTTGAGGTTTAGGTTCACATTTGACCTGAGTTCAAACAACGGGTTCACATTTGACCTGAGGTTTTGGTTCACATTTGACCAGGTTTCAAACAACGGTTTCACATTTGACCTGAGGTTTAGGTTCACATTTGACCTAGTTTCAAACAACTGGTTCACATTTGACCGAGGTTTAGGTTTACATTTGACCTGGTTTCAAATAACGAGTTTACATTTGACTTGAGGTTTAGGTTCACATTTGACCTGGTTTCAAACAACGGGTTCACATTTGACCTGGGGTTTAGGTTTACATTTGACCTGCTTTTGGTTCACATTTGACATGGTTTCAAACAACGGGTTAACATTTGACCTGGGGTTTAGGTTCACATTTGACCTAGTTTCAAACAACGGGTTCACAATTGACCTGTGGTTTAGGTTCGCATTTGACCTGGTTTCAATCAACGGGTTCACATTTGACCTGAGGTTTAGGTTCACATTTGACCAGGTTTCAAACAACGGGTTCACATTTGACTTGAGGTTTTGGTTCACATATGACCTGGTTTCAAACAACGGGTTCGCATTTGACTTGAGGTTTAGGTTCACATTTGACCTGGGTTCAAATAATAGGTTCACATTTGACCTGAGGTTTTGGTTCAAATTTGACCTGGTTTCAAACAATCGGTTCACATTTGACCTGAGGTTTAGGTTCAAATTTGACCTAGTTTCAAACAACGGGTTCACATTTGACCTGAGGTTTAAGTTCACATTTGACCTGGTTTCAAACAACGGGTTCATATTTGACCTGAGGTTTAGGTACACATTTGACCTGGTTTCAAACAGCGGGTTCACGTTTGACCTGAGGTTTAGGTTCACATTTCACCTGGGTTCAAACAACGGGTTCACATTTGACATGAGGTTTAGGTTCACATTTGACCTAGTTTCAAACAACGGGTTCATATTTGACCGAGGTTTAGGTTTACATTTGACCTGGTTTCAAACAACGGGTTCACATTTGACTTGAGGTTTAGGTTCACATTTGACCTGGATTCAAACAACGGGTTCACATTTGACCTGGGGTTTAGGTTCACATTTGACCTGGGTTCAAACAACAGGTTCACATTTGACCTGAAGTTTTGGTTCTTATTTGACCTGGTTTCAAACAATGGGTTCACATTTGACCTGAGGTTTAGGTTCACATTTGACCTGGTTTCAAACAACGGGTTCACATTTGACTTGAGGTTTAGGTTCACATTTGACCTGGTTTCAAACAAGGGGTTTACATTTGACCTGAGGTTTAGGTTGACATTTGACCTGGGTTCAAACAACGGGTTCACATTTGACCGAGGTTTAGGTTTACATTTGACCTGGTTTCAAACAACGGGTTCACATTTGACTTGAGGTTTAGGTTCACATTAGGCCTGGTTTCAAACAACGGGTTCACATTTGACTTGAGGTTTAAGTTCACATTTGACCGGGGTTCAAACAATGGGTTCACATTTGACCTGAGGTTTTGGTTCACATTTGACCTGGTTTCAAACAACGGGTTCACATTTGACCCGAGGTTTAGGTTCACATTTGACCTAGTTTCAAACAATGGGTTCACATTTGACCGAGGTTTAGGTTTACATTTGACCTGGTTTCAAACAACGGGTTCACATTTGACTTGAGGTTTAGGTTCACATTTGACCTGGATTCAAACAACGGGTTCACATTTGACCTGGGGTTTAGGTTCACATTTGACCTGGGTTCAAACAACGGGTTCACATTTGACTTGAGGTTTAGGTTCACATTTGACCTGGTTTCAACCAATGGGTTCACATTTGACTTGGGGTTTAGGTTCACATTTGACTTGGTTTCAAACAACGGGTTCACATTTGACCTGAGGTTTTGGTTCACATTTGACCTTGTTTCAAACAACGGGTTCACATTTGACCTGAGGTTTAGGTTCACATTTGACTTGGGTTCAAACAACGGGTTCACATTTGACCTGAGGTTTTGGTTCACATTTGACCTTGTTTCAAACAACGGGTTCACATTTGACCTGAGGTTTAGGTTCACATTTGACTTGGGTTCAAACAATGGGTTCACATTTGACCAGAGGTTTTGGTTCACATTTGACCTGGTTTCAAACAACGGGTTCAAATTTGACCGGAGGTTTAGGTTCACATTTGACCTAGTTTCAAACAACAGGTTCACATTTGACCTGAGGTTTAGGTTCACATTTAACCTGGTTTCAAACAACGGGTTCACATTTAACCTAGTTTCAAACAACGGGTTCCCATTTGACCAATGTTTATGTTCACTTTTGACCTGGTTTCAAACAACGGGTTCACATTTGACCTGAGGTTTAGGTTCACATTTGACTTGGTTTCAAACAACGGGTTCACATTTGACCTGGGGTTTAGGTTCACATTTAACCTGGTTTTGGTTCACATTTGACATGGTTTCAAACAACGGGTTCACATTTGACCTGGGGATTAGGTTCACATTTGACATGGTTTCAAACAACAGGTTCACATTTGACCTGAGGTTTAGGTTCACATTTGACCTGGTTTCAAACAACGGGTTCACATTTGACCTGAGGTTTTGGTGCACATTTAACCTGGTTTCAAACAAGGGGTTTACCTTTGACCTGGGGTTTAGGTTCACATTTGACCTGGGTTCAAACAATGGGTTCACATTTGACCGAGGGTTAGGTTTACATTTGACCTGGTTTCAAACAACGGGTTCACATTTGACTTGAGGTTTAAGTTCAAATTTGACCTGGTCTCAAACAACGAGTTCACATTTGACTTGAGGTTTAGGTTCACATTTGACCTGAGTTCAAACAACGGGTTCACATTTGACCTGAGGTTTTGGTTCACATTTGACCTGGTTTCAAACAACGGTTTCACATTTGACCTGAGGTTTAGGTTCACATTTGACCTAGTTTCAAACAACTGGTTCACATTTGACCGAGGTTTAGCTTTACATTTGACCTGGTTTCAAATAACGAGTTTACATTTGACTTGAGGTTTAGGTTCACATTTGACCTGGTTTCAAACAACGGGTTCACATTTGACCTGGGGTTTAGGTTTACATTTGACCTGCTTTTGGTTCACATTTGACATGGTTTCAAACAACGGGTTAACATTTGACCTGGGGTTTAGGTTCACATTTGACCTAGTTTCAAACAACGGGTTCACAATTGACCTGTGGTTTAGGTTCGCATTTGACCTAGTTTCAATCAACGGGTTCACATTTGACCTGAGGTTTAGGTTCACATTTGACCAGGTTTCAAACAACGGGTTCACATTTGACCTGAGGTTTTGGTTCATATATGACCTGGTTTCAAACAACGGGTTCGCATTTGACTTGAGGTTTAGGTTCACATTTGACCTGGGTTCAAACAATAGGTTCACATTTGACCTGAGGTTTTGGTTCAAATTTGACCTGGTTTCAAACAATCGGTTCACATTTGACCTGAGGTTTAGGTTCAAATTTGACCTAGTTTCAAACAACGGGTTCACATTTGACCTGAGGTTTAGGTTCACATTTGACCTGGTTTCAAACAACGGGTTCATATTTGACCTGAGGTTTAGGTACACATTTGAGCTGGTTTCAAACAACGGGTTCAGATTTGACCTGGGGTTTAGGTTCACATTTGACCTGGTTTCAAACAGCGGGTTCACATTTGACCTGAGGTTTAGGTTCACATTTCACCTGGGTTCAAACAACGGGTTCACATTTGACATGAGGTTTAGGTTCACATTTGACCTGGTTTCAAACAACGGGTTCACATTTGACTTGAGGTTTAGGTTCACATTAGGCCTGGTTTCAAACAACGGGTTCACATTTGACTTGAGGTTTAAGTTCACATTTGACCGGGGTTCAAACAATGGGTTCACATTTGACCTGAGGTTTTGGTTCACATTTGACCTGGTTTCAAACAACGGGTTCACATTTGACTTGAGGTTTAGGTTCACATTTGACCTGGATTCAAACAACGGGTTCACATTTGACCTGGGGTTTAGGTTCACATTTGACCTGGGTTCAAACAACAGGTTCACATTTGACCTGAAGTTTTGGTTCATATTTGACCTGGTTTCAAACAATGGGTTCACATTTGACCTGAGGTTTAGGTTCACATTTGACCTGGTTTCAAACAACGGGTTCACATTTGACTTGAGGTTTAGGTTCACATTTGACCTGGTTTCAACCAATGGGTTCACATTTGACTTGGGGTTTAGGTTCACATTTGACTTGGTTTCAAACAACGGGTTCACATTTGACCTGAGGTTTTGGTTCACATTTGACCTTGTTTCAAACAACGGGTTCACATTTGACCTGAGGTTTAGGTTCACATTTGACTTGGGTTCAAACAACGGGTTCACATTTGACCTGAGGTTTTGGTTCACATTTGACCTTGTTTCAAACAACGGGTTCACATTTGACCTGAGGTTTAGGTTCACATTTGACTTGGGTTCAAACAATGGGTTCACATTTGACCAGAGGTTTTGGTTCACATTTGACCTGGTTTCAAACAACGGGTTCAAATTTGACCGGAGGTTTAGGTTCACATTTGACCTAGTTTCAAACAACAGGTTCACATTTGACCTGAGGTTTAGGTTCACATTTAACCTGGTTTCAAACAACGGGTTCACATTTAACCTAGTTTCAAACAACGGGTTCCCATTTGACCAATGTTTATGTTCACATTTGACCTGGTTTCAAACAACGGGTTCACATTTGACCTGAGGTTTAGGTTCACATTTGACTTGGTTTCAAACAACGGGTTCACATTTGACCTGGGGTTTAGGTTCACATTTGACCTGGTTTTGGTTCACATTTGACATGGTTTCAAACAACGGGTTCACATTTGACCTGGGGATTAGGTTCACATTTGACATGGTTTCAAACAACAGGTTCACATTTGACCTGAGGTTTAGGTTCACATTTGACCTGGTTTCAAACAACGGGTTCACATTTGACCTGAGGTTTTGGTGCACATTTAACCTGGTTTCAAACAAGGGGTTCACATTTGACCTGGGGTTTAGGTTCACATTTGACCTGGGTTCAAACAACGGGTTCACATTTGACCTGGGGTTTAGGTTCACATTTGACCTGGTTTCAAACAGCGGGTTCACATTTGACCTGAGGTTTAGGTTCACATTTCACCTGGGTTCAAACAACGGGTTCACATTTGACATGAGGTTTAGGTTCACATTTGACCTGGTTTCAAACAACGGGTTCACATTTGACTTGAGGTTTAGGTTCACATTAGGCCTGGTTTCAAACAACGGGTTCACATTTGACTTGAGGTTTAAGTTCACATTTGACCGGGGTTCAAACAATGGGTTCACATTTGACCTGAGGTTTTGGTTCACATTTGACCTGGTTTCAAACAACGGGTTCACATTTGACTTGAGGTTTAAGTTCACATTTGACCTGGATTCAAACAACGGGTTCACATTTGACCTGGGGTTTAGGTTCACATTTGACCTGGGTTCAAACAACAGGTTCACATTTGACCTGAAGTTTTGGTTCATATTTGACCTGGTTTCAAACAATGGGTTCACATTTGACCTGAGGTTTAGGTTCACATTTGACCTGGTTTCAAACAACGGGTTCACATTTGACTTGAGGTTTAGGTTCACATTTGACCTGGTTTCAACCAATGGGTTCACATTTGACTTGGGGTTTAGGTTCACATTTGACTTGGTTTCAAACAACGGGTTCACATTTGACCTGAGGTTTTGGTTCACATTTGACCTTGTTTCAAACAACGGGTTCACATTTGACCTGAGGTTTAGGTTCACATTTGACTTGGGTTCAAACAACGGGTTCACATTTGACCTGAGGTTTTGGTTCACATTTGACCTTGTTTCAAACAACGGGTTCACATTTGACCTGAGGTTTAGGTTCACATTTGACTTGGGTTCAAACAATGGGTTCACATTTGACCAGAGGTTTTGGTTCACATTTGGCCTGGTTTCAAACAACGGGTTCAAATTTGACCGGAGGTTTAGGTTCACATTTGACCTAGTTTCAAACAACAGGTTCACATTTGACCTGAGGTTTAGGTTCACATTTAACCTGGTTTCAAACAACGGGTTCACATTTAACCTAGTTTCAAACAACGGGTTCCCATTTGACCAATGTTTATGTTCACATTTGACCTGGTTTCAAACAACGGGTTCACATTTGACCTGAGGTTTAGGTTCACATTTGACTTGGTTTCAAACAACGGGTTCACATTTGACCTGGGGTTTAGGTTCACATTTGACCTGGTTTTGGTTCACATTTGACATGGTTTCAAACAACGGGTTCACATTTGACCTGGGGATTAGGTTCACATTTGACATGGTTTCAAACAACAGGTTCACATTTGACCTGAGGTTTAGGTTCACATTTGACCTGGTTTCAAACAACGGGTTCACATTTGACCTGAGGTTTTGGTGCACATTTAACCTGGTTTCAAACAACAGGTTCACATTTGACCTGAGGTTTAGGTTCACATTTAACCTGGTTTCAAACAACGGGTTCACATTTAACCTAGTTTCAAACAACGGGTTCCCATTTGACCAATGTTTATGTTCACATTTGACCTGGTTTCAAACAACGGGTTCACATTTGACCTGAGGTTTAGGTTCACATTTGACTTGGTTTCAAACAACGGGTTCACATTTGACCTGGGGTTTAGGTTCACATTTGACCTGGTTTTGGTTCACATTTGACATGGTTTCAAACAACGGGTTCACATTTGACCTGGGGATTAGGTTCACATTTGACCTAGTTTCAAACAACGGGTTCACAATTGACCTGTGGTTTAGGTTCGCATTTGACCTGGTTTCAATCAACGGGTTCACATTTGACCTGAGGTTTAGGTTCACATTTGACCAGGTTTCAAACAACGGGTTCACATTTGACCTGAGGTTTTGGTTCATATATGACCTGGTTTCAAACAACGGGTTCGCATTTGACTTGAGGTTTAGGTTCACATTTGACCTGGGTTCAAACAATAGGTTCACATTTGACCTGAGGTTTTGGTTCAAATTTGACCTGGTTTCAAACAATCGGTTCACATTTGACCTGAGGTTTAGGTTCAAATTTGACCTAGTTTCAAACAACGGGTTCACATTTGACCTTAGGTTTAGGTTCACATTTCACCTGGTTTCAAACAACGGGTTCATATTTGACCTGAGGTTTAGGTACACATTTGACCTGGTTTCAAACAATGGGTTCACATATGACCTGGGGTTTAGGTTCACATTTGACCTGGTTTCAAACAGCGGGTTCACATTTGACCTGAGGTTTAGGTTCACATTTCACCTGGGTTCAAACAACGGGTTCACATTTGACCTGAGGTTTTGGTTCACATTTGACCTGGTTTCAAACAATGAGTTCACATTTCACCCGAAGTTTAGGGTCACATTTGACCTGAGGTTTAGGTTCACATTTAACATGAGGTTTAGGTTAACATTTGACCTGGTTTCAAACAATGGGTTCACATTTGACATGAGGTTTAGGTTCACATTTGACCTGGTTTCAAACAATGGGTTCACATTTGACTTGAGATTTAGGTTCACATTTGACCTTGTTTCAAACAACGGGTTCACATTTAACCTGGTTTCAAACAATGGGTTCACATTTGACCTGAGGTTTAGGTTCACATTTGACTTGAGGTTTAGGTTCACATTTGACCTGGGGTTTAGGTTCAAATTTGACCTAGTTTCAAACAACGGGTTCACATTTGACCTGAGGTTTAGGTTCACATTTGACCTGGTTTCAAACAACGGGTTCATATTTGACCTGAGGTTTAGGTACACATTTGACCTGGTTTCAAACAACGGGTTCATATTTGACCTGGGGTTTAGGTTCACATTTGACCTGGTTTCAAACAGCGGGTTCACATTTGACCTGAGGTTTAGGTTCACATTTCACCTGGGTTCAAACAACGGGTTCACATTTGACATGAGGTTTAGGTTCACATTTGACCTGGTTTCAAACAACGGGTTCACATTTGACTTGAGGTTTAGGTTCACATTAGGCCTGGTTTCAAACAACGGGTTCACATTTGACTTGAGGTTTAAGTTCATATTTGACCGGGGTTCAAACAATGGGTTCACATTTGACCTGAGGTTTTGGTTCACATTTGACCTGGTTTCAAACAACGGGTTCACATTTGACTTGAGGTTTAGGTTCACATTTGACCTGGATTCAAACAACGGGTTCACATTTGACCTGGGGTTTAGGTTCACATTTGACCTGGGTTCAAACAACAGGTTCACATTTGACCTGAAGTTTTGGTTCATATTTGACCTGGTTTCAAACAATGGGTTCACATTTGACCTGAGGTTTTGGTTCACATTTGACCTGGTTTCAAACAACGGGTTCAAATTTGACCGGAGGTTTAGGTTCACATTTGACCTAGTTTCAAACAACAGGTTCACATTTGACCTGAGGTTTAGGTTCACATTTAACCTGGTTTCAAACAACGGGTTCACATTTAACCTAGTTTCAAACAACGGGTTCCCATTTGACCAATGTTTATGTTCACATTTGACCTGGTTTCAAACAACGGGTTCACATTTGACCTGAGGTTTAGGTTCACATTTGACTTGGTTTCAAACAACGGGTTCACATTTGACCTGGGGTTTAGGTTCACATTTGACCTGGTTTTGGTTCACATTTGACATGGTTTCAAACAACGGGTTCACATTTGACCTGGGGATTAGGTTCACATTTGACATGGTTTCAAACAACAGGTTCACATTTGACCTGAGGTTTAGGTTCACATTTGACCTGGTTTCAAACAACGGGTTCACATTTGACCTGAGGTTTTGGTGCACATTTAACCTGGTTTCAAACAAGGGGTTTACCTTTGACCTGGGGTTTAGGTTCACATTTGACCTGGGTTCAAACAATGGGTTCACATTTGACCGAGGGTTAGGTTTACATTTGACCTGGTTTCAAACAACGGGTTCACATTTGACTTGAGGTTTAAGTTCAAATTTGACCTGGTCTCAAACAACGAGTTCACATTTGACTTGAGGTTTAGGTTCACATTTGACCTGAGTTCAAACAACGGGTTCACATTTGACCTGAGGTTTTGGTTCACATTTGACCTGGTTTCAAACAACGGTTTCACATTTGACCTGAGGTTTAGGTTCACATTTGACCTAGTTTCAAACAACTGGTTCACATTTGACCGAGGTTTAGCTTTACATTTGACCTGGTTTCAAATAACGAGTTTACATTTGACTTGAGGTTTAGGTTCACATTTGACCTGGTTTCAAACAACGGGTTCACATTTGACCTGGGGTTTAGGTTTACATTTGACCTGCTTTTGGTTCACATTTGACATGGTTTCAAACAACGGGTTAACATTTGACCTGGGGTTTAGGTTCACATTTGACCTAGTTTCAAACAACGGGTTCACAATTGACCTGTGGTTTAGGTTCGCATTTGACCTGGTTTCAATCAACGGGTTCACATTTGACCTGAGGTTTAGGTTCACATTTGACCAGGTTTCAAACAACGGGTTCACATTTGACCTGAGGTTTTGGTTCATATATGACCTGGTTTCAAACAACGGGTTCGCATTTGACTTGAGGTTTAGGTTCACATTTGACCTGGGTTCAAACAATAGGTTCACATTTGACCTGAGGTTTTGGTTCAAATTTGACCTGGTTTCAAACAATCGGTTCACATTTGACCTGAGGTTTAGGTTCAAATTTGACCTAGTTTCAAACAACGGGTTCACATTTGACCTGAGGTTTAGGTTCACATTTGACCTGGTTTCAAACAACGGGTTCATATTTGACCTGAGGTTTAGGTACACATTTGACCTGGTTTCAAACAACGGGTTCACATATGACCTGGGGTTTAGGTTCACATTTGACCTGGTTTCAAACAGCGGGTTCACATTTGACCTGAGGTTTAGGTTCACATTTCACCTGGGTTCAAACAACGGGTTCACATTTGACCTGAGGTTTTGGTTCACATTTGACCTGGTTTCAAACAACGAGTTCACATTTCACCCGAAGTTTAGGGTCACATTTGACCTGAGGTTTAGGTTCACATTTAACATGAGGTTTAGGTTAGCATTTGACCTGGTTTCAAATAATGGGTTCACATTTGACATGAGGTTTAGGTTCACATTTGACCTGGTTTCAAACAATGGGTTCACATTTGACTTGAGATTTAGGTTCACATTTGACCTTGTTTCAAACAACGGGTTCACATTTAACCTGGTTTCAAACAATGGGTTCACATTTGACCTGAGGTTTAGGTTCACATTTGACTTGAGGTTTAGGTTCACATTTGACCTGGGGTTTAGGTTCAAATTTGACCTAGTTTCAAACAACGGGTTCACATTTGACCTGAGGTTTAGGTTCACATTTGACCTGGTTTCAAACAACGGGTTCATATTTGACCTGAGGTTTAGGTACACATTTGACCTGGTTTCAAACAACGGGTTCATATTTGACCTGGGGTTTAGGTTCACATTTGACCTGGTTTCAAACAGCGGGTTCACATTTGACCTGAGGCTTAGGTTCACATTTCACCTGGGTTCAAACAACGGGTTCACATTTGACATGAGGTTTAGGTTCACATTTGACCTGGTTTCAAACAACGGGCTCACATTTGACTTGAGGTTTAGGTTCACATTAGGCCTGGTTTCAAACAACGGGTTCACATTTGACTTGAGGTTTAAGTTCACATTTGACCGGGGTTCAAACAATGGGTTCACATTTGACCTGAGGTTTTGGTTCACATTTGACCTGGTTTCAAACAACGGGTTCACATTTGACTTGAGGTTTAGGTTCACATTTGACCTGGATTCAAACAACGGGTTCACATTTGACCTGGGGTTTAGGTTCACATTTGATCTGGGTTCAAACAACAGGTTCACATTTGACCTGAAGTTTTGGTTCATATTTGACCTGGTTTCAAACAATGGGTTCACATTTGACCTGAGGTTTAGGTTCACATTTGACATGGTTTCAAACAACGGGTTCACATTTGACTTGAGGTTTAGGTTCACATTTGACCTGGTTTCAACCAATGGGTTCACATTTGACTTGGGGTTTAGGTTCACATTTGACTTGGTTTCAAACAACGGGTTCACATTTGACCTGAGGTTTTGGTTCACATTTGACCTTGTTTCAAACAACGGGTTCACATTTGACCTGAGGTTTAGGTTCACATTTGACTTGGGTTCAAACAACGGGTTCACATTTGACCTGAGGTTTTGGTTCACATTTGACCTTGTTTCAAACAACGGGTTCACATTTGACTTGAGGTTTAGGTTCACATTTGACCTGGATTCAAACAACGGGTTCACATTTGACCTGGGGTTTAGGTTCACATTTGATCTGGGTTCAAACAACAGGTTCACATTTGACCTGAAGTTTTGGTTCATATTTGACCTGGTTTCAAACAATGGGTTCACATTTGACCTGAGGTTTAGGTTCACATTTGACCTGGTTTCAAACAACGGGTTCACATTTGACTTGAGGTTTAGGTTCACATTTGACCTGGTTTCAACCAATGGGTTCACATTTGACTTGGGGTTTAGGTTCACATTTGACTTGGTTTCAAACAACGGGTTCACATTTGACCTGAGGTTTTGGTTCACATTTGACCTTGTTTCAAAAAACGGGTTCACATTTGACCTGACGTTTAGGTTCACATTTGACTTGGGTTCAAACAACGGGTTCACATTTGATCTGAGGTTTTGGTTCACATTTGACCTGGTTTCAAACAACGGGTTCACATTTGACTTGAGGTTTAGGTTCACATTTGACCTGGTTTCAAACAATGGGTTCACATTTGACTTGAGATTTAGGTTCACATTTGACCTTGTTTCAAACAACAGGTTCACATTTAACCTGGTTTCAAACAATGGGTTCACATTTGACCTGAGGTTTAGGTTCACATTTGACTTGAGGTTTAGGTTCACATTTGACCTGGGGTTTAGGTTCAAATTTGACCTAGTTTCAAACAACGGGTTCACATTTGACCTGAGGTTTAGGTTCACATTTGACCTGGTTTCAAACAACGGGTTCATATTTGACCTGAGGTTTAGGTACACATTTGACCTGGTTTCAAACAACGGGTTCATATTTGACCTGGGGTTTAGGTTCACATTTGACCTGGTTTCAAACAGCGGGTTCACATTTGACCTGAGGTTTAGGTTCACATTTCACCTGGGTTCAAACAACGGGTTCACATTTGACATGAGGTTTAGGTTCACATTTGACCTGGTTTCAAACAACGGGTTCACATTTGACTTGAGGTTTAGGTTCACATTAGGCCTGGTTTCAAACAACGGGTTCACATTTGACTTGAGGTTTAAGTTCACATTTGACCGGGGTTCAAACAATGGGTTCACATTTGACCTGAGGTTTTGGTTCACATTTGACCTGGTTTCAAACAACGGGTTCACATTTGACTTGAGGTTTAGGTTCACATTTGACCTGGACTCAAACAACGGGTTCACATTTGACCTAGGGTTTAGGTTCACATTTGATCTGGGTTCAAACAACAGGTTCACATTTGACCTGAAGTTTTGGTTCATATTTGACCTGGTTTCAAACAATGGGTTCACATTTGACCTGAGGTACGGGTTCACATTTGACCTGAGGTTTTGGTGCACATTTAACCTGGTTTCAAACAAGGGGTTTACCTTTGACCTGGGGTTTAGGTTCACATTTGACCTGGGTTCAAACAATGGGTTCACATTTGACCGAGGGTTAGGTTTACATTTGACCTGGTTTCAAACAACGGGTTCACATTTGACTTGAGGTTTAAGTTCAAATTTGACCTGGTCTCAAACAACGAGTTCACATTTGACTTGAGGTTTAGGTTCACATTTGACCTGAGTTCAAACAACGGGTTCACATTTGACCTGAGGTTTTGGTTCACATTTGACCTGGTTTCAAACAACGGTTTCACATTTGACCAGAGGTTTAGGTTCACATTTGACCTAGTTTCAAACAACTGGTTCACATTTGACCGAGGTTTAGCTTTACATTTGACCTGGTTTCAAATAACGAGTTTACATTTGACTTGAGGTTTAGGTTCACATTTGACCTGGTTTCAAACAACGGGTTCACATTTGACCTGGGGTTTAGGTTTACATTTGACCTGCTTTTGGTTCACATTTGACATGGTTTCAAACAACGGGTTAACATTTGACCTGGGGTTTAGGTTCACATTTGACCTAGTTTCAAACAACGGGTTCACAATTGACCTGTGGTTTAGGTTCGCATTTGACCTGGTTTCAATCAACGGGTTCACATTTGACCTGAGGTTTAGGTTCACATTTGACCGGGTTTCAAACAACGGGTTCACATTTGACTTAAGATTTAGGTTCACATTTGACCTTGTTTCAAACAACGGGTTCACATTTAACCTGGTTTCAAACAATGGGTTCACATTTGACCTGAGGTTTAGGTTCACATTTGACTTGAGGTTTAGGTTCACATTTGACCTGAGGTTTAGGTTCAAATTTGACCTAGTTTCAAACAACGGGTTCACATTTGACCTGAGGTTTAGGTTCACATTTGACCTGGTTTCAAACAACGGGTTCATATTTGACCTGAGGTTTAGGTACACATTTAACCTGGTTTCAAACAACGGGTTCATATTTGACCTGGGGTTTAGGTTCACATTTGACCTGGTTTCAAACAGCGGGTTCACATTTGACCTGAGGTTTAGGTTCACATTTCACCTGGGTTCAAACAACGGGTTCACATTTGACATGAGGTTTAGGTTCACATTTGACCTGGTTTCAAACAACGGGTTCACATTTGACTTGAGGTTTAGGTTCACATTAGGCCTGGTTTCAAACAACGGGTTCACATTTGACTTGAGGTTTAAGTTCACATTTTACCGGGGTTCAAACAATGGGTTCACATTTGACCTGAGGTTTTGGTTCACATTTGACCTGGTTTCAAACAACGGGTTCACATTTGACTTGAGGTTTAGGTTCACATTTGACCTGGATTCAAACAACGGGTTCACATTTGACCTGGGGTTTAGGTTCACATTTGACCTGGGTTCAAACAACAGGTTCACATTTGACCTGAAGTTTTGGTTCATATTTGACCTGGTTTCAAACAATGGGTTCACATTTGACCTGAGGTTTAGGTTCACATTTGACCTGGTTTCAAACAACGGGTTCACATTTGACTTGAGGTTTAGGTTCACATTTGACCTGGTTTCAACCAATGGGTTCACATTTGACTTGGGGTTTAGGTTCACATTTGACTTGGTTTCAAACAACGGGTTCACATTTGACCTGAGGTTTTGGTTCACATTTGACCTTGTTTCAAACAACGGGTTCACATTTGACCTGAGGTTTAGGTTCACATTTGACTTGGGTTCAAACAACGGGTTCACATTTGACCTGAGGTTTTGGTTCACATTTGACCTTGTTTCAAACAACGGGTTCACATTTGACCTGAGGTTTAGGTTCACATTTGACTTGGGTTCAAACAATGGGTTCACATTTGACCAGAGGTTTTGGTTCACATTTGACCTGGTTTCAAACAACGGGTTCAAATTTGACCGGAGGTTTAGGTTCACATTTGACCTAGTTTCAAACAACAGGTTCACATTTGACCTGAGGTTTAGGTTCACATTTAACCTGGTTTCAAACAACGGGTTCACATTTAACCTAGTTTCAAACAACGGGTTCCCATTTGACCAATGTTTATGTTCACATTTGACCTGGTTTCAAACAACGGGTTCACATTTGCCTGAGGTTTAGGTTCACATTTGACTTGGTTTCAAACAACGGGTTCACATTTGACCTGGGGTTTAGGTTCACATTTGACCTGGTTTTGGTTCACATTTGACATGGTTTCAAACAACGGGTTCACATTTGACCTGGGGATTAGGTTCACATTTGACATGGTTTCAAACAACAGGTTCACATTTGACCTGAGGTTTAGGTTCACATTTGACCTGGTTTCAAACAACGGGTTCACATTTGACCTGAGGTTTTGGTGCACATTTAACCTGGTTTCAAACAAGGGGTTTACCTTTGACCTGGGGTTTAGGTTCACATTTGACCTGGGTTCAAACAATGGGTTCACATTTGACCGAGGGTTAGGTTTACATTTGACCTGGTTTCAAACAACGGGTTCACATTTGACTTGAGGTTGAAGTTCAAATTTGACCTGAGGTTTAGGTTCACATTTCACCTGGGTTCAAACAACGGGTTCACATTTGACATGAGATTTAGGTTCACATTTGACCTGGTTTCAAACAACGGGTTCACATTTGACTTGAGGTTTAGGTTCACATTAGGCCTGGTTTCAAACAACGGGTTCACATTTGACCTGAGGTTTAGGTTCACATTTCACCTGGGTTCAAACAACGGGTTCACATTTGACATGAGGTTTAGGTTCACATTTGACCTGGTTTCAAACAACGGGTTCACATTTGACTTGAGGTTTAGGTTCACATTAGGCCTGGTTTCAAACAACGGGTTCACATTTGACTTGAGGTTTAAGTTCACATTTGACCGGGGTTCAAACAATGGGTTCACATTTGACCTGAGGTTTTGGTTCACATTTGACCTGGTTTCAAACAACGGGTTCACATTTGACTTGAGGTTTAGGTTCACATTTGACCTGGATTCAAACAACGGGTTCACATTTGACCTGGGGTTTAGGTTCACATTTGACCTGGGTTCAAACAACAGGTTCACATTTGACCTGAAGTTTTGGTTCATATTTGACCTGGTTTCAAACAATGGGTTCACATTTGACCTGAGGTTTAGGTTCACATTTGACCTGGTTTCAAACAACGGGTTCACATTTGACTTGAGGTTTAGGTTCACATTTGACCTGGTTTCAAACAACGGGTTCACATTTGACTTGAGGTTTAGGTTCACATTAGGCCTGGTTTCAAACAACGGGTTCACATTTGACTTGAGGTTTAAGTTCACATTTGACCGGGGTTCAAACAATGGGTTCACATTTGACCTGAGGTTTTGGTTCACATTTGACCTGGTTTCAAACAACGGGTTCACATTTGACTTGAGGTTTAGGTTCACATTTGACCTGGATTCAAACAACGGGTTCACATTTGACCTGGGTTTAGGTTCACATTTGACCTGGGTTCAAACAACAGGTTCACATTTGACCTGAAGTTTTGGTTCATATTTGACCTGGTTTCAAACAATGGGTTCACATTTGACCTGAGGTTTAGGTTCACATTTGACCTGGTTTCAAACAACGGGTTCACATTTGACTTGAGGTTGAAGTTCAAATTTGACCTGAGGTTTAGGTTCACATTTCACCTGGGTTCAAACAACGGGTTCACATTTGACATGAGATTTAGGTTCACATTTGACCTGGTTTCAAACAACGGGTTCACATTTGACTTGAGGTTTAGGTTCACATTAGGCCTGGTTTCAAACAACGGGTTCACATTTGACCTGAGGTTTAGGTTCACATTTCACCTGGGTTCAAACAACGGGTTCACATTTGACATGAGGTTTAGGTTCACATTTGACCTGGTTTCAAACAACGGGTTCACATTTGACTTGAGGTTTAGGTTCACATTAGGCCTGGTTTCAAACAACGGGTTCACATTTGACTTGAGGTTTAAGTTCACATTTGACCGGGGTTCAAACAATGGGTTCACATTTGACCTGAGGTTTTGGTTCACATTTGACCTGGTTTCAAACAACGGGTTCACATTTGACTTGAGGTTTAGGTTCACATTTGACCAGGATTCAAACAACGGGTTCACATTTGACCTGGGGTTTAGGTTCACATTTGACCTGGGTTCAAACAACAGGTTCACATTTGACCTGAAGTTTTGGTTCATATTTGACCTGGTTTCAAACAATGGGTTCACATTTGACCTGAGGTTTAGGTTCACATTTGACCTGGTTTCAAACAACGGGTTCACATTTGACTTGAGGTTTAGGTTCACATTTGACCTGGTTTCAACCAATGGGTTCACATTTGACTTGGGGTTTAGGTTCACATTTGACTTGGTTTCAAACAACGGGTTCACATTTGACCTGAGGTTTTGGTTCACATTTGACCTTGTTTCAAACAACGGGTTCACATTTGACCTGAGGTTTAGGTTCACATTTGACTTGGGTTCAAACAACGGGTTCACATTTGACCTGAGGTTTTGGTTCACATTTGACCTTGTTTCAAACAACGGGTTCACATTTGACCTGAGGTTTAAGTTCACATTTGACTTGGGTTCAAACAATGGGTTCACATTTGACCAGAGGTTCACATTTGACCTGGTTTCAAACAACGGGTTCAAATTTGACCGGAGGTTCAGGTTCACATTTGACCTAGTTTCAAACAACAGGTTCACATTTGACCTGAGGTTTAGGTTCACATTTAACCAGGTTTCAAACAACGGGTTCACATTTAACCTAGTTTCAAACAACGGGTTCCCATTTGACCAATGTTTATGTTCACATTTGACCTGGTTTCAAACAACGGGTTCACATTTGACCTGAGGTTTAGGTTCACATTTGACTTGGTTTCAAACAACGGGTTCACATTTGACCTGGGGTTTAGGTTCACATTTGACCTGGTTTTGGTTCACATTTGACATGGTTTCAAACAACGGGTTCACATTTGACCTGGGGATTAGGTTCACATTTGACATGGTTTCAAACAACAGGTTCACATTTGACCTGAGGTTTAGGTTCACATTTGACCTGGTTTCAAACAACGGGTTCACATTTGACCTGAGGTTTTGGTGCACATTTAACCTGGTTTCAAACAAGGGGTTTACCTTTGACCTGGGGTTTAGGTTCACATTTGACCTGGGTTCAAACAATGGGTTCACATTTGACCGAGGGTTAGGTTTACATTTGACCTGGTTTCAAACAACGGGTTCACATTTGACTTGAGGTTTAAGTTCAAATTTGACCTGGTCTCAAACAACGAGTTCACATTTGACTTGAGGTTTAGGTTCACATTTGACCTGAGTTCAAACAACGGGTTCACATTTGACCTGAGGTTTTGGTTCACATTTGACCTGGTTTCAAACAACGGTTTCACATTTGACCTGAGGTTTAGGTTCACATTTGACCTAGTTTCAAATAACGAGTTTACATTTGACTTGAGGTTTAGGTTCACATTTGGCCTGGTTTCAAACAACGGGTTCACATTTGACCTAGGGTTTAGGTTTACATTTGACCTGCTTTTGGTTCACATTTGACATGGTTTCAAACAACGGGTTAACATTTGACCTGGGGTTTAGGTTCACATTTGACCTAGTTTCAAACAACGGGTTCACAATTGACCTGTGGTTTAGGTTCGCATTTGACCTGCTTTCAATCAACGGGTTCACATTTGACCTGAGGTTTAGGTTCACATTTGACCAGGTTTCAAACAACGGGTTCACATTTGACCTGAGGTTTAGGTTCACATTTCACCTGGGTTCAAACAACGGGTTCACATTTGACCTGAGGTTTTGGTTCACATTTGACCTGGTTTCAAACAATGGGTTCACATTTGACATGAGATTTAGGTTCACATTTGACCTGGTTTCAAACAATGGGTTCACATTTGACTTGAGATTTAGGTTCACATTTGACCTTGTTTCAAACAACGGGTTCACATTTAACCTGGTTTCAAACAATGGGTTCACATTTGACCTAAGGTTTAGGTTCACATTTGACTTGAGGTTTAGGTTCACATTTGACCTGGTTTCAAACAATGGGTTCAGATTTGACATGAGGTTTAGGTTCACATTTGACCTGGTTTCAAACAACGGGTTAACATTTGACCCGAGGTTTAGGTTCACATTTGACCTGGTTTCAAACAATGGGTTCACATTTAACCTGAGGTTTTGGTTCACATTTGACCTGGTTTCAAACAAGGGGTTTACATTTGACCTGAGGTTTAGGTTGACATTTGACCTGGGTACAAACAACGGGTTCACATTTGACCGAGGTTTAGGTTTACGTTTGACCTGGTTTCAAACAACGAGTTCACATTTGACTTGAGGTTTAGGTTCACATTAGACCTGGTTTCAAATAACGGGTTCACATTTGACTTGAGGTTTAGGTTCACATTTGACCTGGGTTCAAACAATGGGTTCACATTTGACCTGAAGTTTTAGTTCACATTTGACCTGGTTTCAAACAACGGGTTCACATTTGACATGAGGTTTAGGTTCACATTTGACCTAGTTTCAAACAACGGGTTCATATTTGACCGAGGTTTAGGTTTACATTTGACCTGGTTTCAAACAACGGGTTCACATTTGACTTGAGGTTTAGGTTCACATTTGACCTGGATTCAAACAACGGGTTCACATTTGACCTGGGGTTTAGGTTCACATTTGACCTGGGTTCAAACAACAGGTTCACATTTGGCCTGAAGTTTTGGTTCTTATTTGACCTGGTTTCAAACAATGGGTTCACATTTGACCTGAGGTTTAGGTTCACATTTGACCTGGTTTCAAACAACGGGTTCACATTTGATTTGAGGTTTAGGTTCACATTTGACCTGGTTTCAAACAAGGGGTTTACATTTGACCTGAGGTTTAGGTTGACATTTGACCAGGGTTCAAACAACGGGTTCACATTTGACCGAGGTTTAGGTTTACATTTGACCTGGTTTCAAACAACGGGTTCACATTTGACTTGAGGTTTAGGTTCACATTAGACCTGGTTTCAAACAAGGGGTTTACATTTGACCTGAGGTTTAGGTTGACATTTGACCTGGGTTCAAACAACGGGTTCACATTTGACCGAGGTTTAGGTTTGCATTTGACCTGGTTTCAAACAACGGGTTCACATTTGACTTGAGGTTTAGGTTCACATTAGACCTGGTTTCAAACAAGGGGTTTACATTTGACCTGAGGTTTAGGTTGACATTTGACCTGGGTTCAAACAACGGGTTCACATTTGACCGAGGTTTAGGTTTACATTTGACCTGGTTTCAAACAACGGGTTCACATTTGACTTGAGGTTTAGGTTCACATTTGACCTGGGTTCAAACAATGGGTTCACATTTGACCTGAAGTTTTGGTTCACATTTGACCTGGTTTCAAACAACGGGTTCACATTTGACATGAGGTTTAGGTTCACATTTGACCTAGTTTCAAACAACGGGTTCATATTTGACCGAGGTTTAGGTTTACATTTGACCTGGTTTCAAACAACGGGTTCACATTTGACTTGAGGTTTAGGTTCACATTTGACTTGGATTCAAACAACGGGTTCACATTTGACCTGGGGTTTAGGTTCACATTTGACCTGGGTTCAAACAACAGGTTCACATTTGACCTGAAGTTTTGGTTCATATTTGACCTGGTTTCAAATAATGGGTTCACATTTGACCTGGTTTCAAACAACGGGTTCACATTTGACTTGAGGTTTAGGTTCACATTTGACCTGGTTTCAAACAACGGTTTCACATTTGACCTGAGGTTTTGGTTCACATTTGACCTGGTTTCAAACAAGGGATTTACATTTGACCTGAGGTTTAGGTTGACATTTGACATGGGTTCAAACAACGGGTTCACATTTGACCGAGGTTTAGGTTTACATTTGACCTGGTTTCAAACAACGGGTTCACATTTGACTTGAGGTTTAGGTTCACATTAGACCTGGTTTCAAACAACGGGTTCACATTTGACTTGAGGTTTAGGTTCACATTTGACCTGGGTTCAAACAATGGGTTCACATTTGACCTGAAGTTTTGGTTCACATTTGACCTGGTTTCAAACAACGGGTTCACATTTGACATGAGGTTTAGGTTCACATTTGACCTAGTTTCAAACAACGGGTTCATATTTGACCGAGGTTTAGGTTTACAGTTGACCTGGTTTCAAACAACGGGTTCACATTTGACTTGAGGTTTAGGTTCACATTTGACCTGGATTCAAACAACGGGTTCACATTTGACCTGGGGTTTAGGTTCACATTTGACCTGGGTTCAAACAACAGGTTCACATTTGACCTGAAGTTTTGGTTCATATTTGACCTGGTTTCAAACAATGGGTTCACATTTGACCTGAGGTTTAGGTTCACATTTGACCTGGTTTCAAACAACGGGTTCACATTTGACCTGGGGTTTAGGTTCACATTTGACCTGGGTTCAAACAACAGGTTCACATTTGACCTGAAGTTTTGGTTCATATTTGACCTGGTTTCAAATAATGGGTTCACATTTGACCTGGTTTCAAACAACGGGTTCACATTTGACTTGAGGTTTAGGTTCACATTTGACCTGGTTTCAAACAACGGTTTCACATTTGACCTGAGGTTTGGGTTCACATTTGACCTGGTTTCAAACAAGGGATTTACATTTGACCTGAGGTTTAGGTTGACATTTGACCTGGGTTCAAACAACGGGTTCACATTTGACCGAGGTTTAGGTTAACATTTGACCTGGTTTCAAACAACGGGTTCACATTTGACTTGAGGTTTAGGTTCACATTAGACCTGGTTTTAAACAACGGGTTCACATTTGACTTGAGGTTTAGGTTCACATTTGACCTGGGTTCAAACAATGGGTTCACTTTTGACCTGAAGTTTTGGTTCACATTTGACCTGGTTTCAAACAACGGGTTCACATTTGACATGAGGTTTAGGTTCACATTTGACCTAGTTTCAAACAACGGGTTCATATTTGACCGAGGTTTAGGTTTACAGTTGACCTGGTTTCAAACAACGGGTTCACATTTGACTTGAGGTTTAGGTTCACATTTGACCTGGATTCAAACAACGGGTTCACATTTGACCTGGGGTTTAGGTTCACATTTGACCTGGGTTCAAACAACAGGTTCACATTTGACCTGAAGTTTTGGTTCATATTTGACCTGGTTTCAAACAATGGGTTCACATTTGACCTGAGGTTTAGGTTCACATTTGACAGGGTTTCAAACAACGGGTTCACATTTGACTTGAGGTTTAGGTTCACATTTGACCTGGTTTCAAACAAGGGGTTTACATTTGACCTGAGGTTTAGGTTGACATTTGACCTGGGTTCAAACAACGGGTTCACATTTGACCGAGGTTTAGGTTTACATTTGACCTGGTTTCAAACAACGGGTTCACATTTGACTTGAGGTTTAGGTTCACATTAGACCTGGTTTCAAACAATGGGTTCACATTTGACTTGAGGTTTAGGTTCACATTTGACCTGGGTTCAAACAATGGGTTCACATTTGACCTGAGATTTTGGTTCACATTTCACCTGGTTTCAAACAATGGGTTCACATTTGACATGAGGTTTAGGTTCACATTTTACCTAGTTTCAAACAACGGGTTCATATTTGACCGAGGTTTAGGTTTACATTTGACCTGGTTTCAAACAACGGGTTCATATTTGACTTGAGGTTTAGGTTCACATTTGACCTAGATTCAAAAAACGGGTTCACATTTGACCTGGGGTTTAGGTTCACATTTGACCTGGGTTCAAACAATAGGTTCACATTTGACCTGAAGTTTTGGTTCATATTTGACCTGGTTTCAAACAATGGGTTCACATTTGACCTGAGGTTTAGGTTCACATTTGACCTGGTTTCAAACAACGGGTTCACATTTGACTTGAGGTTTAGGTTCACATTTGACCTGGTTTCAAACAATGGGTTCACATTTGACCTGAGGTTTAGGTTCAAATTTGACCTGGTTTCAAACAACGGGTTCACATTTGACCTGAGGTTTTGGTTCACATTTGACCTTGTTTCAAACAACAGGTTCACATTTGACCTGAGGTTTAGGTTCACATTTGACTTGGGTTCAAACAACGGGTTCACATATGGCCTGACGTTTTGGTTCAAATTTGACCTGGTTTCAAACAACGGGTTCAAATTTGACCGGAGGTTTAGGTTCACATTTGACCTAGTTTCAAACAACAGGTTCACATTTGACCTGAGGTTTAGGTTCACATTTGACCTGGTTTCAAACAACGGGTTCACATTTGACCTGAGGTTTAGGTTCACATTTGACCTGGTTTCAAACAACGGGTTCACATTTCACCTGGGGTTTTGGTTCACATTTGACCTGGTTTTGGTTCATATTTGATGTGAGGTTCAGGTTCACATTTGACCTGGTTTCAAACAACAGGTTCACATTTGACCCGTGGTTTAGGTTCACATTTGACCTGGTTTCAAACAACGGGTTCACATTTGACATGAGTTTTAGGTTCACATTTGTAGTGGTTTCAAACAACGGGTTCACACTTGAACTAAGGTTTTGGTTCACATTTGACCTGGGTTCAAACAACGGGTTCACATTTGACCTGGGGTTTAGGTTCACATTTGACCTGGGTTCAAACAACAGGTTCACATTTGACCTGAAGTTTTGGTTCATATTTGACCTGGTTTCAAACAATGGGTTCACATTTGACCTGAGGTTTAGGTTCACATTTGACCTGGTTTCAAACAACGGGTTCACATTTGACTTGAGGTTTAGGTTCACATTTGACCTGGTTTCAAACAACGGGTTCACATTTGACCTGAGGTTTTGGTTCACATTTGACCTGGTTTCAAACAAGGGATTTACATTTGACCTGAGGTTTAGGTTGACATTTGACCTGGGTTCAAACAACGGGTTCACATTTGACCGAGGTTTAGGTTTACATTTGACCTGGTTTCAAACAACGGGTTCACATTTGACTTGAGGTTTAGGTTCACATTTGACCTGGGTTCAAACAATGGGTTCACATTTGACCTGAGATTTTGGTTCACATTTCACCTGGTTTCAAACAATGGGTTCACATTTGACATGAGGTTTAGGTTCACATTTTACCTAGTTTCAAACAACGGGTTCATATTTGACCGAGGTTTAGGTTTACATTTGACCTGGTTTCAAACAACGGGTTCATATTTGACTTGAGGTTTAGGTTCACATTTGACCTAGATTCAAAAAACGGGTTCACATTTGACCTGGGGTTTAGGTTCACATTTGACCTGGGTTCAAACAACAGGTTCACATTTGACCTGAAGTTTTGGTTCATATTTGACCTGGTTTCAAACAATGGGTTCACATTTGACCTGAGGTTTAGGTTCACATTTGACCTGGTTTCAAACAACGGGTTCACATTTGACTAGAGGTTTAGGTTCACATTTGACCTGGTTTCAAACAATGGGTTCACATTTGACTTGGGGTTTAGGTTCAAATTTGACCTGGTTTCAAACAACGGGTTCACATTTGACCTGAGGTTTTGGTTCACATTTGACCTTGTTTCAAACAACAGGTTCACATTTGACCTGAGGTTTAGGTTCACATTTGACTTGGGTTCAAACAACGGGTTCACATTTGACCTGAGGTTTAGGTTCACATTTGACCTGGTTTCAAACAACGGGTTCACATTTGACTTGAGGTTTAGGTTCACATTTGACCTGGTTTCAAACAACGGGTTCACATTTGACCTGAGGTTTTGGTTCACATTTGACCTGGTTTCAAACAAGGAATTTACATTTGACCTGAGGTTTAGGTTGACATTTGACCTGGGTTCAAACAACGGGTTCACATTTGACCGAGGTTTAGGTTTACATTTGACCTGGTTTCAAACAACGGGTTCACATTTGACTTGAGGTTTAGGTTCACATTAGACCTGGTTTCAAATAATGGGTTCACATTTGACTTGAGGTTTAGGTTCACATTTGACCTGGGTTCAAACAATGGGTTCACATTTGACCTGAGATTTTGGTTCACATTTCACCTGGTTTCAAACAATGGGTTCACATTTGACATGAGGTTTAGGTTCACATTTTACCTAGTTTCAAACAACGGGTTCATATTTGACCGAGGTTTAGGTTTACATTTGACCTGGTTTCAAACAACGGGTTCATATTTGACTTGAGGTTTAGGTTCACATTTGACCTAGATTCAAAAAACGGGTTCACATTTGACCTGGGGTTTAGGTTCACATTTGACCTGGGTTCAAACAACAGGTTCACATTTGACCTGAAGTTTTGGTTCATATTTGACCTGGTTTCAAACAATGGGTTCACATTTGACCTGAGGTTTAGGTTCACATTTGACCTGGTTTCAAACAACGGGTTCACATTTGACTAGAGGTTTAGGTTCACATTTGACCTGGTTTCAAACAATGGGTTCACATTTGACTTGGGGTTTAGGTTCAAATTTGACCTGGTTTCAAACAACGGGTTCACATTTGACCTGAGGTTTTGGTTCACATTTGACCTTGTTTCAAACAACAGGTTCACATTTGACCTGAGGTTTAGGTTCACATTTGACTTGGGTTCAAACAACGGGTTCACATTTGACCTGAGGTTTTGGTTCAAATTTGACCTGGTTTCAAACAACGGGTTCAAATTTGACCGGAGGTTTAGGTTCACATTTGACCTAGTTTCAAACAACAGGTTCACATTTGACCTGAGGTTTAGGTTCACATTTGACCTGGTTTCAAACAACGGGTTCACATTTGACCTGAGGTTTAGGTTCACATTTGACCTGGTTTCAAACAACGGGTTCACATTTCACCTGGGGTTTTGGTTCACATTTGACCTGGTTTTGGTTCATATTTGACGTGAGGTTCAGGTTCACATTTGACCTGGTTTCAAACAACAGGTTCACATTTGACCCGTGGTTTAGGTTCACATTTGACCTGGTTTCAAACAACGGGTTCACATTTGACATGAGTTTTAGGTTCACATTTGTAGTGGTTTCAAACAACGGGTTCACACTTGAACTAAGGTTTTGGTTCACATTTGACCTGGGTTCAAACAACGGGTTCACATTTGACCTGGGGTTTAGGTTCACATTTGACCTGGGTTCAAACAACAGGTTCACATTTGACCTGAAGTTTTGGTTCATATTTGACCTGGTTTCAAACAATGGGTTCACATTTGACCTGAGGTTTAGGTTCACATTTGACCTGGTTTCAAACAACGGGTTCACATTTGACTTGAGGTTTAGGTTCACATTTGACCTGGTTTCAAACAACGGGTTCACATTTGACTTGAGGTTTTGGTTCACATTTGACCTGAGGTTTAGGTTGACATTTGACCTGGGTTCAAACAACGGGTTCACATTTGACCTGGGGTTTAGGTTCACATTTGACCTGGGTTCAAACAACAGGTTCACATTTGACCTGAAGTTTTGGTTCATATTTGACCTGGTTTCAAACAATGGGTTCACATTTGACCTGAGGTTTAGGTTTACATTTGACCTGGTTTCAAACAACGGTTTCACATTTGACTTGAGGTTTAGGTTCACATTTGACCTGGTTTCAAACAACGGGTTCACATTTGACCTGAGGTTTTGGTTCACATTTGACCTGGTTTCAAACAAGGGATTTACATTTGACCTGAGGTTTAGGTTGACATTTGACTTGGGTTCAAACAACGGGTTCACATTTGACCGAGGTTTAGGTTTACATTTGACCTGGTTTCAAACTACGGGTTCACATTTGACTTGAGGTTTAGGTTCACATTAGACCTGGTTTCAAACAACGGGTTCACATTTGACTTGAGGTTTAGGTTCACATTTGACCTGGGTTCAAACAATGGGTTCACATTTGACCTGAAGTTTTGGTTTACATTTGACCTGGTTTCAAACAACGGGTTCACATTTGACATGAGGTTTAGGTTCACATTTGACCTAGTTTCAAACAACGGGTTCATATTTGACCGAGGTTTAGGTTTACATTTGACCTGGTTTCAAACAACGGGTTCACATTTGACTTGAGGTTTAGGTTCACATTTGACCTGGATTCAAACAACGGGTTCACATTTGACCTGGGGTTTAGGTTCACATTTGACCTGGGTTTAAACAACAGGTTCACATTTGACCTGAAGTTTTGGTTCATATTTGACCTGGTTTCAAACAATGGGTTCACATTTGACCTGAGGTTTAGGATCACATTTGACCTGGTTTCAAACAACGGGTTCACATTTGACTTGAGGTTTAGGTTCACATTTGACCTGGTTTCAAACAAGGGGTTTACATTTGACCTGAGGTTTAGGTTGACATTTGACCTGGGTTCAAACAACGGGTTCACATTTGACCGAGGTTTAGGTTTACATTTGACCTGGTTTCAAACAACGGGTTCACATTTGACTTGAGGTTTAGGTTCACATTAGACCTGGTTTCAAACAACGGGTTCACATTTGACTTCAGGTTTAGGTTCACATTTGACCTGGGTTCAAACAATGGTTTCACATTTGACCTGAGGTTTTGGTTCACATTTGACCTGGTTTCAAACAATGGGTTCACATTTGACATGAGGTTTAGGTTCACATTTGACCTAGTTTCAAACAACGGGTTCATATTTGACCGAGGTTTAGGTTTACATTTGACCTGGTTTCAAACAACGGGTTCATATTTGACTTGAGGTTTAGGTTCACATTTGACCTAGATTCAAACAACGGGTTCACATTTGAACTGTGGTTTAGGTTCACATTTGACCTGAAGTTTTGGTTCATATTTGACCTAGTTTCAAACAATGGGTTCACATTTGACCTGAGGTTTAGGTTCACATTTGACCTGGTTTCAAACAACGGGTTCACATTTGACTTGAGGTTTAGGTTCACATTTGACCTGGTTTCAAACAATGGGTTCACATTTGACTTGGGGTTTAGGTTCACATTTGACCTGGTTTCAAACAACGGGTTCACATTTGACCTGAGGTTTTGGTTCACATTTGACCTTGTTTCAAACAACAGGTTCACATTTGACCTGAGGTTTAGGTTCACATTTGACTTGGGTTCAAACAACGGGTTCACATTTGGCCTGACGTTTTGGTTCAAATTTGACCTGGTTTCAAACAACGGGTTCAAATTTGACCGGAGGTTTAGGTTCACATTTGACCTAGTTTCAAACAACAGGTTCACATTTGACCTGAGGTTTAGGTTCACATTTGACCTGGTTTCAAACAACGGGTTCACATTTGACCTGAGGTTTAGGTTCACATTTGACCTGGTTTCAAACAACGGGTTCACATTTCACCTGGGGTTTTGGTTCACATTTGACCTGGTTTTGGTTCATATTTGACGTGAGGTTCAGGTTCACATTTGACCTGGTTTCAAACAACAGGTTCACATTTGACCCGTGGTTTAGGTTCACATTTGACCTGGTTTCAAACAACGGGTTCACATTTGACATCTGGTTTAGGTTCACATTAGACCTGGTTTCAAATAATGGGTTCACATTTGACTTGAGGTTTAGGTTCACATTTGACCTGGGTTCAAACAATGGGTTCACATTTGACCTGAGATTTTGGTTCACATTTCACCTGGTTTCAAACAATGGGTTCACATTTGACATGAGGTTTAGGTTCACATTTTACCTAGTTTCAAACAACGGGTTCATATTTGACCGAGGTTTAGGTTTACATTTGACCTGGTTTCAAACAACGGGTTCATATTTGACTTGAGGTTTAGGTTCACATTTGACCTAGATTCAAAAAACGGGTTCACATTTGACCTGGGGTTTAGGTTCACATTTGACCTGGGTTCAAACAACAGGTTCACATTTGACCTGAAGTTTTGGTTCATATTTGACCTGGTTTCAAACAATGGGTTCACATTTGACCTGAGGTTTAGGTTCACATTTGACCTGGTTTCAAACAACGGGTTCACATTTGACTAGAGGTTTAGGTTCACATTTGACCTGGTTTCAAACAATGGGTTCACATTTGACTTGGGGTTTAGGTTCAAATTTGACCTGGTTTCAAACAACGGGTTCACATTTGACCTGAGGTTTTGGTTCACATTTGACCTTGTTTCAAACAACAGGTTCACATTTGACCTGAGGTTTAGGTTCACATTTGACTTGGGTTCAAACAACGGGTTCACATTTGACCTGAGGTTTTGGTTCAAATTTGACCTGGTTTCAAACAACGGGTTCAAATTTGACCGGAGGTTTAGGTTCACATTTGACCTAGTTTCAAACAACAGGTTCACATTTGACCTGAGGTTTAGGTTCACATTTGACCTGGTTTCAAACAACGGGTTCACATTTGACCTGAGGTTTAGGTTCACATTTGACCTGGTTTCAAACAACGGGTTCACATTTCACCTGGGGTTTTGGTTCACATTTGACCTGGTTTTGGTTCATATTTGACGTGAGGTTCAGGTTCACATTTGACCTGGTTTCAAACAACAGGTTCACATTTGACCCGTGGTTTAGGTTCACATTTGACCTGGTTTCAAACAACGGGTTCACATTTGACATGAGTTTTAGGTTCACATTTGTAGTGGTTTCAAACAACGGGTTCACACTTGAACTAAGGTTTTGGTTCACATTTGACCTGGGTTCAAACAACGGGTTCACATTTGACCTGGGGTTTAGGTTCACATTTGACCTGGGTTCAAACAACAGGTTCACATTTGACCTGAAGTTTTGGTTCATATTTGACCTGGTTTCAAACAATGGGTTCACATTTGACCTGAGGTTTAGGTTCACATTTGACCTGGTTTCAAACAACGGGTTCACATTTGACTTGAGGTTTAGGTTCACATTTGACCTGGTTTCAAACAACGGGTTCACATTTGACTTGAGGTTTTGGTTCACATTTGACCTGAGGTTTAGGTTGACATTTGACCTGGGTTCAAACAACGGGTTCACATTTGACCTGGGGTTTAGGTTCACATTTGACCTGGGTTCAAACAACAGGTTCACATTTGACCTGAAGTTTTGGTTCATATTTGACCTGGTTTCAAACAATGGGTTCACATTTGACCTGAGGTTTAGGTTTACATTTGACCTGGTTTCAAACAACGGTTTCACATTTGACTTGAGGTTTAGGTTCACATTTGACCTGGTTTCAAACAACGGGTTCACATTTGACCTGAGGTTTTGGTTCACATTTGACCTGGTTTCAAACAAGGGATTTACATTTGACCTGAGGTTTAAGTTGACATTTGACTTGGGTTCAAACAACGGGTTCACATTTGACCGAGGTTTAGGTTTACATTTGACCTGGTTTCAAACTACGGGTTCACATTTGACTTGAGGTTTAGGTTCACATTAGACCTGGTTTCAAACAACGGGTTCACATTTGACTTGAGGTTTAGGTTCACATTTGACCTGGGTTCAAACAATGGGTTCACATTTGACCTGAAGTTTTGGTTTACATTTGACCTGGTTTCAAACAACGGGTTCACATTTGACATGAGGTTTAGGTTCACATTTGACCTAGTTTCAAACAACGGGTTCATATTTGACCGAGGTTTAGGTTTACATTTGACCTGGTTTCAAACAACGGGTTCACATTTGACTTGAGGTTTAGGTTCACATTTGACCTGGATTCAAACAACGGGTTCACATTTGACCTGGGGTTTAGGTTCACATTTGACCTGGGTTTAAACAACAGGTTCACATTTGACCTGAAGTTTTGGTTCATATTTGACCTGGTTTCAAACAATGGGTTCACATTTGACCTGAGGTTTAGGATCACATTTGACCTGGTTTCAAACAACGGGTTCACATTTGACTTGAGGTTTAGGTTCACATTTGACCTGGTTTCAAACAAGGGGTTTACATTTGACCTGAGGTTTAGGTTGACATTTGACCTGGGTTCAAACAACGGGTTCACATTTGACCGAGGTTTAGGTTTACATTTGACCTGGTTTCAAACAACGGGTTCACATTTGACTTGAGGTTTAGGTTCACATTAGACCTGGTTTCAAACAACGGGTTCACATTTGACTTCAGGTTTAGGTTCACATTTGACCTGGGTTCAAACAATGGTTTCACATTTGACCTGAGGTTTTGGTTCACATTTGACCTGGTTTCAAACAATGGGTTCACATTTGACATGAGGTTTAGGTTCACATTTGACCTAGTTTCAAACAACGGGTTCATATTTGACCGAGGTTTAGGTTTACATTTGACCTGGTTTCAAACAACGGGTTCATATTTGACTTGAGGTTTAGGTTCACATTTGACCTAGATTCAAACAACGGGTTCACATTTGAACTGTGGTTTAGGTTCACATTTGACCTGAAGTTTTGGTTCATATTTGACCTAGTTTCAAACAATGGGTTCACATTTGACCTGAGGTTTAGGTTCACATTTGACCTGGTTTCAAACAACGGGTTCACATTTGACTTGAGGTTTAGGTTCACATTTGACCTGGTTTCAAACAATGGGTTCACATTTGACTTGGGGTTTAGGTTCACATTTGACCTGGTTTCAAACAACGGGTTCACATTTGACCTGAGGTTTTGGTTCACATTTGACCTTGTTTCAAACAACAGGTTCACATTTGACCTGAGGTTTAGGTTCACATTTGACTTGGGTTCAAACAACGGGTTCACATTTGGCCTGACGTTTTGGTTCAAATTTGACCTGGTTTCAAACAACGGGTTCAAATTTGACCGGAGGTTTAGGTTCACATTTGACCTAGTTTCAAACAACAGGTTCACATTTGACCTGAGGTTTAGGTTCACATTTGACCTGGTTTCAAACAACGGGTTCACATTTGACCTGAGGTTTAGGTTCACATTTGACCTGGTTTCAAACAACGGGTTCACATTTCACCTGGGGTTTTGGTTCACATTTGACCTGGTTTTGGTTCATATTTGACGTGAGGTTCAGGTTCACATTTGACCTGGTTTCAAACAACAGGTTCACATTTGACCCGTGGTTTAGGTTCACATTTGACCTGGTTTCAAACAACGGGTTCACATTTGACATGAGTTTTAGGTTCACATTTGTAGTGGTTTCAAACAACGGGTTCACACTTGAACTAAGGTTTTGGTTCACATTTGACCTGGGTTCAAACAACGGGTTCACATTTGACCTGGGGTTTAGGTTCACATTTGACCTGGGTTCAAACAACAGGTTCACATTTGACCTGAAGTTTTGGTTCATATTTGACCTGGTTTCAAACAATGGGTTCACATTTGACCTGAGGTTTAGGTTCACATTTGACCTGGTTTCAAACAACGGGTTCACATTTGACTTGAGGTTTAGGTTCACATTTGACCTGGTTTCAAACAACGGGTTCACATTTGACCTGAAGTTTTGGTTCACATTTGACCTGGTTTCAAACAAGGGATTTACATTTGACCTGAGGTTTAGGTTGACATTTGACCTGGGTTCAAACAACGGGTTCACATTTGACCGAGGTTTAGGTTTACATTTGACCTGGTTTCAAACAACGGGTTCACATTTGACTTGAGGTTTAGGTTCACATTTGACCTGGGTTCAAACAATGGGTTCACATTTGACCTGAGATTTTGGTTCACATTTCACCTGGTTTCAAACAATGGGTTCACATTTGACATGAGGTTTAGGTTCACATTTTACCTAGTTTCAAACAACGGGTTCATATTTGACCGAGGTTTAGGTTTACATTTGACCTGGTTTCAAACAACGGGTTCATATTTGACTTGAGGTTTAGGTTCACATTTGACCTAGATTCAAAAAACGGGTTCACATTTGACCTGGGGTTTAGGTTCACATTTGACCTGGGTTCAAACAACAGGTTCACATTTGACCTGAAGTTTTGGTTCATATTTGACCTGGTTTCAAACAATGGGTTCACATTTGACCTGAGGTTTAGGTTCACATTTGACCTGGTTTCAAACAACGGGTTCACATTTGACTAGAGGTTTAGGTTCACATTTGACCTGGTTTCAAACAATGGGTTCACATTTGACTTGGGGTTTAGGTTCAAATTTGAAATGGTTTCAAACAACGGGTTCACATTTGACCTGAGGTTTTGGTTCACATTTGACCTTGTTTCAAACAACAGGTTCACATTTGACCTGAGGTTTAGGTTCACATTTGACTTGGGTTCAAACAACGGGTTCACATTTGACCTGAGGTTTAGGTTCACATTTGACCTGGTTTCAAACAACGGGTTCACATTTGACTTGAGGTTTAGGTTCACATTTGACCTGGTTTCAAACAACGGGTTCACATTTGACCTGAGGTTTTGGTTCACATTTGACCTGGTTTCAAACAAGGGATTTACATTTGACCTGAGGTTTAGGTTGACATTTGACCTGGGTTCAAACAACGGGTTCACATTTGACCGAGGTTTAGGTTTACATTTGACCTGGTTTCAAACAACGGGTTCATATTTGACTTGAGGTTTAGGTTCACATTAGACCTGGTTTCAAATAATGGGTTCACATTTGACTTGAGGTTTAGGTTCACATTTGACCTGGGTTCAAACAATGGGTTCACATTTGACCTGAGATTTTGGTTCACATTTCACCTGGTTTCAAACAATGGGTTCACATTTGACATGAGGTTTAGGTTCACATTTTACCTAGTTTCAAACAACGGGTTCATATTTGACCGAGGTTTAGGTTTACATTTGACCTGGTTTCAAACAACGGGTTCATATTTGACTTGAGGTTTAGGTTCACATTTGACCTAGATTCAAAAAACGGGTTCACATTTGACCTGGGGTTTAGGTTCACATTTGACCTGGGTTCAAACAACAGGTTCACATTTGACCTGAAGTTTTGGTTCATATTTGACCTGGTTTCAAACAATGGGTTCACATTTGACCTGAGGTTTAGGTTCACATTTGACCTGGTTTCAAACAACGGGTTCACATTTGACTAGAGGTTTAGGTTCACATTTGACCTGGTTTCAAACAATGGGTTCACATTTGACTTGGGGTTTAGGTTCAAATTTGACCTGGTTTCAAACAACGGGTTCACATTTGACCTGAGGTTTTGGTTCACATTTGACCTTGTTTCAAACAACAGGTTCACACTTGACCTGAGGTTTAGGTTCACATTTGACTTGGGTTCAAACAACGGGTTCACATTTGACCTGAGGTTTTGGTTCAAATTTGACCTGGTTTCAAACAACGGGTTCAAATTTGACCGGAGGTTTAGGTTCACATTTGACCTAGTTTCAAACAACAGGTTCACATTTGACCTGAGGTTTAGGTTCACATTTGACCTGGTTTCAAACAACGGGTTCACATTTGACCTGAGGTTTAGGTTCACATTTAACCTGGTTTCAAACAACGGGTTCACATTTCACCTGGGGTTTTGGTTCACATTTGACCTGGTTTTGGTTCATATTTGACGTGAGGTTCAGGTTCACATTTGACCTGGTTTCAAACAACAGGTTCACATTTGACCCGTGGTTTAGGTTCACATTTGACCTGGTTTCAAACAACGGGTTCACATTTGACATGAGTTTTAGGTTCACATTTGTAGTGGTTTCAAACAACGGGTTCACACTTGAACTAAGGTTTTGGTTCACATTTGACCTGGGTTCAAACAACGGGTTCACATTTGACCTGGGGTTTAGGTTCACATTTGACCTGGGTTCAAACAACAGGTTCACATTTGACCTGAAGTTTTGGTTCATATTTGACCTGGTTTCAAACAATGGGTTCACATTTGACCTGAGGTTTAGGTTCACATTTGACCTGGTTTCAAACAACGGGTTCACATTTGACTTGAGGTTTAGGTTCACATTTGACCTGGTTTCAAACAACGGGTTCACATTTGACCTGAGGTTTTGGTTCACATTTGACCTGAGGTTTAGGTTGACATTTGACCTGGGTTCAAACAACGGGTTCACATTTGACCTGGGGTTTAGGTTCACATTTGACCTGGGTTCAAACAACAGGTTCACATTTGACCTGAAGTTTTGGTTCATATTTGACCTGGTTTCAAACAATGGGTTCACATTTGACCTGAGGTTTAGGTTTACATTTGACCTGGTTTCAAACAACGGTTTCACATTTGACTTGAGGTTTAGGTTCACATTTGACCTGGTTTCAAACAACGGGTTCACATTTGACCTGAGGTTTTGGTTCACATTTGACCTGGTTTCAAACAAGGGATTTACATTTGACCAGAGGTTTAGGTTGACATTTGACTTGGGTTCAAACAACGGGTTCACATTTGACCGAGGTTTAGGTTTACATTTGACCTGGTTTCAAACTACGGGTTCACATTTGACTTGAGGTTTAGGTTCACATTAGACCTGGTTTCAAACAACGGGTTCACATTTGACTTGAGGTTTAGGTTCACATTTGACCTGGGTTCAAACAATGGGTTCACATTTGACCTGAAGTTTTGGTTTACATTTGACCTGGTTTCAAACAACGGGTTCACATTTGACATGAGGTTTAGGTTCACATTTGACCTAGTTTCAAACAACGGGTTCATATTTGACCGAGGTTTAGGTTTACATTTGACCTAGTTTCAAACAACGGGTTCACATTTGACTTGAGGTTTAGGTTCACATTTGACCTGGATTCAAACAACGGGTTCACATTTGACCTGGGGTTTAGGTTCACATTTGACCTGGGTTTAAACAACAGGTTCACATTTGACCTGAAGTTTTGGTTCATATTTGACCTGGTTTCAAACAATGGGTTCACATTTGACCTGAGGTTTAGGATCACATTTGACCTGATTTCAAACAACGGGTTCACATTTGACTTGAGGTTTAGGTTCACATTTGACCTGGTTTCAAACAAGGGGTTTACATTTGACCTGAGGTTTAGGTTGACATTTGACCTGGGTTCAAACAACGGGTTCACATTTGACCGAGGTTTAGGTTTACATTTGACCTGGTTTCAAACAACGGGTTCACATTTGACTTGAGGTTTAGGTTCACATTAGACCTGGTTTCAAACAACGGGTTCACATTTGACTTCAGGTTTAGGTTCACATTTGACCTGGGTTCAAACAATGGTTTCACATTTGACCTGAGGTTTTGGTTCACATTTGACCTGGTTTTAAACAATGGGTTCACATTTGACATGAGGTTTAGGTTCACATTTGACCTAGTTTCAAACAACGGGTTCATATTTGACCGAGGTTTAGGTTTACATTTGACCTGGTTTCAAACAACGGGTTCATATTTGACTTGAGGTTTAGGTTCACATTTGACCTAGATTCAAACAACGGGTTCACATTTGAACTGTGGTTTAGGTTCACATTTGACCTGAAGTTTTGGTTCATATTTGACCTAGTTTCAAACAATGGGTTCACATTTGACCTGAGGTTTAGGTTCACATTTGACCTGGTTTCAAACAAAGGGTTCACATTTGACTTGAGGTTTAGGTTCACATTTGACCTGGTTTCAAACAATGGGTTCACATTTGACTTGGGGTTTAGGTTCACATTTGACCTGGTTTCAAACAACGGGTTCACATTTGAACTGAGGTTTTGGTTCACATTTGACCTTGTTTCAAACAACGGGTTCACATTTGACATGAGGTTTAGATTCACTTTTGACTTGGGTTCAAACAACAGGTTCACATTTGACCTGAGGTTTAGGTTCACATTTGACCTTGTTTCAAACAACGGGTTCACATTTGACCTGAGGTTTAGGTTCACATTTGACCTGGTTTCAAACAACGGGTTCACATTTCACCTGGAGTTTTGGTTCACATTTGACCTGGTTTTGGTTCATATTTTACGTGAGGTTCAGGTTCACATTTGACCTGGTTTCAAACAATAGGTTTACATTTGACCTGTCGTTTAGGTTCACATTTGACCTGGTTTCAAACAACGGGTTCACATTTGACATGAGTTTTAGGTTCACATTTGTAGTGGTTTCAAACAACGGGTTCACACTTGAACTAAGGTTTTGGTTCACATTTGACCTGGGTTCAAACAATGGGTTCACATTGTTCCTGAAGTTTTGGTTCACATTTGACCTGGTTTCAAACAACGGGTTCACATTTGACATGAGGTTTAGGTTCACATTTGACCTAGTTTCAAACAACGGGTTCATATTTGACCAAGGTTTAGGTTTACATTTGACCTGGTTTCAAACAACGGGTTCACATTTGACTTGAGGTTTAGGTTCACATTTGACCTGGATTCAAACAACTTGTTCACATTTGACCTGGGGTTTAGGTTCACATTTGACCTGGGTTCAAACAACAGGTTCACATTTGACCTGAAGTTTTGGTTCATATTTGACCTGGTTTCAAATAATGGGTTCACATTTGACCTGAGGTTTAGGTTCACATTTGACCTGGTTTCAAACAACGGGTTCACATTTGACTTGAAGTTTAGGTTCACATTTGACCTGGTTTCAAACAAGGGGTTTACATTTGACCTGAGGTTTAGGTTGACATTTGACCTGGGTTCAAACAACGGGTTCACATTTGACCGAGGTTTAGGTTTACATTTGACCTGGTTTCAAACAACGGGTTCACATTTGACTTGAGGTTTAGGTTCACATTAGACCTGGTTTCAAACAACGGGTTCAGATTTGACTTGAGGTTTAGGTTCACATTTGACCTGGGTTCAAACAATGGGTTCACATTTGACCTGAGGTTTTGGTTCACATTTGACTTGGTTTCAAACAACGGGTTCACATTTGACATGAGGTTTAGGTTCACATTTGACCTAGTTTCAAACAACGGGTTCATATTTGACCGAGGTTTAGGTTTACATTTGACCTGGTTTCAAACAACGGGTTCATATTTGACTTGAGGTTTAGGTTCACATTTGACCTAGATTCAAACAACGGGTTCACATTTGAACTGTGGTTTAGGTTCACATTTGACCTGAAGTTTTGGTTCATATTTGACCTGGTTTCAAACAATGGGTTCACATTTGACCTGAGGTTTAGGTTCACATTTGACCTGGTTTCAAACAACGGGTTCACATTTGACTTGAGGTTTAGGTTCACATTTGACCTGGTTTTAAACAATGGGTTCACATTTGACTTGGGGTTTAGGTTCACATTTGACCTGGTTTCAAACAACGGGTTCACATTTGAACTGAGGTTTTGGTTCACATTTGACCTTGTTTCAAACAACGGGTTCACATTTGACATGAGGTTTAGATTCACTTTTGACTTGGGTTCAAACAACGGGTTCACATTTGACCTGAGGTTTTGGTTCACATTTGACCTGGTTTCAAACAACGGGTTCAAATTTGACCGGAGGTTTAGGTTCACATTTGACCTAGTTTCAAACAACAGGTTCACATTTGACCTGAGGTTTAGGTTCACATTTGACCTGGTTTCAAACAACGGGTTCACATTTGACCTGAGGTTTAGGTTCACATTTGACCTGGTTTCAAACAACGGGTTCACATTTCACCTGGAGTTTTGGTTCACATTTGACCTGGTTTTGGTTCATATTTTATGTGAGGTTCAGGTTCACATTTGACCTGGTTTCAAACAACAGGTTTACATTTGACCTGTCGTTTAGGTTCACATTTGACCTGGTTTCAAACAACGGGTTCACATTTGACTTGAAGTTTAGGTTCACATTTGACCTGGTTTCAAACAAGGGGTTTACATTTGACCTGAGGTTTAGGTTGACATTTGACCTGGGTTCAAACAACGGGTTCACATTTGACCGAGGTTTAGGTTTACATTTGACCTGGTTTCAAACAACGGGTTCACATTTGACTTGAGGTTTAGGTTCACATTAGACCTGGTTTCCAACAACGGGTTCACATTTGACTTGAGGTTTAGGTTCACATTTGACCTGGGTTCAAACAATGGGTTCACATTTGACCTGAGGTTTTGGTTCACATTTGACTTGGTTTCAAACAACGGGTTCACATTTGACATGAGGTTTAGGTTCACATTTGACCTAGTTTCAAACAACGGGTTCATATTTGACCGAGGTTTAGGTTTACATTTGACCTGGTTTCAAACAACGGGTTCATATTTGACTTGAGGTTTAGGTTCACATTTGACCTAGATTCAAACAACGGGTTCACATTTGAACTGTGGTTTAGGTTCACATTTGACCTGAAGTTTTGGTTCATATTTGACCTGGTTTCAAACAATGGGTTCACATTTGACCTGAGGTTTAGGTTCACATTTGACCTGGTTTCAAAAAATGGGTTCACATTTGACTTGAGGTTTAGGTTCACATTTGACCTGGTTTCAAACAATGGGTTCACATTTGACTTGGGGTTTAGGTTCACATTTGACCTGGTTTCAAACAACGGGTTCACATTTGAACTGAGGTTTTGGTTCACATTTGACCTTGTTTCAAACAACGGGTTCACATTTGACATGAGGTTTAGATTCACTTTTGACTTGGGTTCAAACAACGGGTTCACATTTGACCTGAGGTTTTGGTTCACATTTGACCTGGTTTCAAACAACGGGTTCAAATTTGACCGGAGGTTTAGGTTCACATTTGACCTAGTTTCAAACAACAGGTTCACATTTGACCTGAGGTTTAGGTTCACATTTGACCTGGTTTCAAACAACGGGTTCACATTTGACCTGAGGTTTAGGTTCAGATTTGACCTGGTTTCAAACAACGGGTTCACATTTCACCTGGAGTTTTGGTTCACATTTGACCTGGTTTTGGTTCATATTTTACGTGAGGTTCAGGTTCACATTTGACCTAGTTTCAAACAACAGGTTTACATTTGACCTGTCGTTTAGGTTCACATTTGACCTGGTTTCAAACAACGGGTTCACATTTGACATGAGTTTTAGGTTCACATTTGTAGTGGTTTCAAACAACGGGTTCACACTTGAACTAAGGTTTTGGTTCACATTTAACCTGGGTTCAAACAATGGGTTCACATTGGACCTGAAGTTTTGGTTCACATTTGACCTGGTTTCAAACAACGGGTTCACATTTGACATGAGGTTTAGGTTCACATTTGACCTAGTTTCAAACAACGGGTTCATATATAACCAAGGTTTAGGTTTACATTTGACCTGGTTTCAAACAACGGGTTCACATTTGACTTGAGGTTTAGGTTCACATTTGACCTGGATTCAAACAACTTGTTCACATTTGACCTGGGGTTTAGGTTCACATTTGACCTGGGTTCAAACAACAGGTTCACATTTGACCTGAAGTTATGGTTCATATTTGACCTGGTTTCAAACAATGGGTTCACATTTGACCTGAGGTTTAGGTTCACATTTGACCTGGTTTCAAACAACGGGTTTACATTTGACTTGAAGTTTAGGTTCACATTTGACCTGGTTTCAAACAAGGGGTTTACATTTGACCTGAGGTTTAGGTTGACATTTGACCTGGGTTCAAACAACGGGTTCACATTTGACCGAGGTTTAGGTTTACATTTGACCTGGTTTCAAACAACGGGTTCACATTTGACTTGAGGTTTAGGTTCACATTAGACCTGGTTTCAAACAACGGGTTCACATTTGACTTGAGGTTTAGGTTCACATTTGACCTGGGTTCAAACAATGGGTTCACATTTGACCTGAGGTTTTGGTTCACATTTGACTTGGTTTCAAACAACGGGTTCACATTTGACATGAGGTTTAGGTTCACATTTGACCTAGTTTCAAACAACGGGTTCATATTTGACCGAGGTTTAGGTTTACATTTGACCTGGTTTCAAACAACGGGTTCATATTTGACTTGAGGTTTAGGTTCACATTTGACCTAGATTCAAACAACGGGTTCACATTTGAACCGTGGTTTAGGTTCACATTTGACCTGAAGTTTTGGTTCATATTTGACCTGGTTTCAAATAATGGGTTCACATTTGACCTGAGGTTTAGGTTCACATTTGACCTGGTTTCAAACAACGGGTTCACATTTGACTTGAGGTTTAGGTTCACATTTGACCTGGTTTCAAACAATGGGTTCACATTTGACTTGGGGTTTAGGTTCACATTTGACCTGGTTTCAAACAACGGGTTCACATTTGAACTGAGGTTTTGGTTCACATTTGACCTTGTTTCAAACAATGGGTTCACATTTGACATGAGGTTTAGATTCACTTTTGACTTGGGTTCAAACAACGGGTTCACATTTAACCTGAGGTTTTGGTTCACATTTGACCTGGTTTCAAACAACGGGTTCAAATTTGACCGGAGGTTTAGGTTCACATTTGACCTAGTTTCAAACAACAGGTTCACATTTGACCTGAGGTTTAGGTTCACATTTGACCTGGTTTCAAACAACGGCTTCACATTTGACCTGAGGTTTAGGTTCACATTTGACCTGGTTTCAAACAACGGGTTCACATTTCACCTGGAGTTTTGGTTCACATTTGACCTGGTTTTGGTTCATATTTTACGTGAGGTTCAGGTTCAGATTTGACCTGGTTTCAAACAACAGGTTTACACTTGACCTGTCGTTTAGGTTCACATTTGACCTGGTTTCAAACAACTGGTTCACATTTGACATGAGTTTTAGGTTCACATTTGTAGTGGTTTCAAACAACGGGTTCACACTTGAACTAAGGTTTTGGTTCACATTTGACCTGGGTTCAAACAATGGGTTCACATTGGACCTGAAGTTTTGGTTCACATTTGACCTGGTTTCAAACAACAGGTTCACATTTGACATGAGGTTTAGGTTCACATTTGACCTAGTTTCAAACAACGGGTTCATATTTGACCAAGGTTTAGGTTTACATTTGACCTGGTTTCAAACAACGGGTTCACATTTGACTTGAGGTTTAGGTTCACATTTGACCTGGATTCAAACAACTTGTTCACATTTGACCTGGGGTTTAGGTTCACATTTGACCTGGGTTCAAACAACAGGTTCACATTTGACCTGAAGTTTTGGTTCATATTTAACCTGGTTTCAAACAATGGGTTCACATTTGACCTGAGGTTTAGGTTCACATTTGCCCTGGTTTCAAACAACGGGTTCACATTTGACTTGAAGTTTAGGTTCACATTTGACCTGGTTTCAAACAAGGGGTTTACATTTGACCTGAGGTTTAGGTTGACATTTGACCTGGGTTCAAACAATGGGTTCACATTTGACCGAGGTTTAGGTTTACATTTGACCTGGTTTCAAACAACGGGTTCACATTTGACTTGAGGTTTAGGTTCACATTAGACCTGGTTTCAAACAACGGGTTCACATTTGACTTGAGGTTTAGGTTCACATTTGACCTGGGTTCAAACAATGGGTTCACATTTGACCTGAGGTTTTGGTTCACATTTGACTTGGTTTCAAACAACGGGTTCACATTTGACATGAGGTTTAGGTTCACATTTGACCTAGTTTCAAACAACGGGTTCATATTTGACCGAGGTTTAGGTTTACATTTGACCTGGTTTCAAACAACGGGTTCATATTTGACTTGAGGTTTAGGTTCACATTTGACCTAGATTCAAACAACGGGTTCACATTTGAACTGTGGTTTAGGTTCACATTTGACCTGAAGTTTTGGTTCATATTTGACCTGGTTTCAAACAATGGGTTCACATTTGACCTGAGGTTTAGGTTCACATTTGACCTGGTTTCAAACAACGGGTTCACATTTGACTTGAGGTTTAGGTTCACATTTGACCTGGTTTCAAACCATGGGTTCACATTTGACTTGGGGTTTACGTTCACATTTGACCTGGTTTCAAACAACGGGTTCACATTTGAACTGAGGTTTTGGTTCACATTTGACCTTGTTTCAAACAACGGGTTCACATTTGACATGAGGTTTAGATTCACTTTTGACTTGGGTTCAAACAACGGGTTCACATTTGACCTGAGGTTTTGTTCACATTTGACCTGGTTTCAAACAACGGGTTCAAATTTGACCGGAGGTTTAGGTTCACATTTGACCTAGTTTCAAACAACAGGTTCACATTTGACCTGAGGTTTAGGTTCACATTTGACCTGGTTTCAAACAACGGGTTCACATTTGACCTGAGGTTTAGGTTCACATTTGACCTGGTTTCAAACAACGGGTTCACATTTCACCTGGAGTTTTGGTTCACATTTGACCTGGTTTTGGTTCATATTTTACGTGAGGTTCAGGTTCACATTTGACCTGGTTTCAAACAACAGGTTTACATTTGACCTGTCGTTTAGGTTCACATTTGACCTGGTTTCAAACAACGGGTTCACATTTGACATGAGTTTTAGGTTCACATTTGTAGTGGTTTCAAACAACGGGTTCACACTTGAACTAAGGTTTTGGTTCACATTTGACCTGGGTTCAAACAATGGGTTCACATTGGACCTGAAGTTTTGGTTCATATTTGACCTGGTTTCAAACAACGGGTTCACATTTGACATGAGGTTTAGGTTCACATTTGACCTAGTTTCAAACAACGGGTTCATATTTGACCAAGGTTTAGGTTTACATTTGACCTGGTTTCAAACAACGGGTTCACATTTGACTTGAGGTTTAGGTTCACATTTGACCTGGATTCAAACAACTTGTTCACATTTGACCTGGGGTTTAGGTTCACATTTGACCTGGGTTCAAACAACAGGTTCACATTTGACCTGAAGTTTTGGTTCATATTTGACCTGGTTTCAAACAATGGGTTCACATTTGACCTGAGGTTTAGGTTCACATTTGACCTGGTTTCAAACAACGGGTTCACATTTGACTTGAAGTTTAGGTTCACATTTGACCTGGTTTCAAACAAGGGGTTTACATTTGACCTGAGGTTTAGGTTGACATTTGACCTGGGTTCAAACAACGGGTTCACATTTGACCGAGGTTTAGGTTTACATTTGACCTGGTTTCAAACAACGGGTTCACATTTGACTTGAGGTTTAGGTTCACATTAGACCTGGTTTCAAACAACGGGTTCACATTTGACTTGAGGTTTAGGTTCACATTTGACCTGGGTTCAAACAATGGGTTCACATTTGACCTGAGGTTTTGGTTCACATTTGACTTGGTTTCAAACAACGGGTTCACATTTGACATGAGGTTTAGGTTCACATTTGACCTAGTTTCAAACAACGGGTTCATATTTGACCGAGGTTTAGGTTTACATTTGACCTGGTTTCAAACAACGGGTTCACATTTGACTTGAGGTTTAGGTTCACATTTGACCTAGATTCAAACAACGGGTTCACATTTGAACTGTGGTTTAGGTTCACATTTGACCTGAAGTTTTGGTTCATATTTGACCTGGTTTCAAACAATGGGTTCACATTTGACCTGAGGTTTAGGTTCACATTTGACCTGGTTTCAAACAACGGGTTCACATTTGACTTGAGGTTTAGGTTCACATTTGACCTGGTTTCAAACAATGGGTTCACATTTGACTTGGGGTTTAGGTTCACATTTGACCTGGTTTCAAACAACGGGTTCACATTTGAACTGAGGTTTTGGTTCACATTTGACCTTGTTTCAAACAACGGGTTCACATTTGACCTGAGGTTTTGTTCACATTTGACCTGGTTTCAAACATCGGGTTCAAATTTGACCGGAGGTTTAGGTTCACATTTGACCTAGTTTCAAACAACAGGTTCACATTTGACCTGAGGTTTAGGTTCACATTTGACCTGGTTTCAAACAACGGGTTCACATTTGACCTGAGGTTTAGGTTCACATTTGACCTGGTTTCAAACAACGGGTTCACATTTCACCTGGAGTTTTGGTTCACATTTGACCTGGTTTTGGTTCATATTTTACGTGAGGTTCAGGTTCACATTTGACCTGGTTTCAAACAACAGGTTTACATTTGACCTGTCGTTTAGGTTCACATTTGACCTGGTTTCAAACAACGGGTTCACATTTGACATGAGTTTTAGGTTCACATTTGTAGTGGTTTCAAACAACGGGTTCACACTTGAACTAAGGTTTTGGTTCACATTTGACCTGGGTTCAAACAATGGGTTCACATTGGACCTGAAGTTTTGGTTCACATTTGACCTGGTTTCAAACAACGGGTTCACATTTGACATGAGGTTTAGGTTCACATTTGACCTAGTTTCAAACAACGGGTTCATATTTGACCGAGGTTTCGGTTTACATTTGACCTGGTTTCAAACAACGGGTTCACATTTGACTTGAGGTTTAGGTTCACATTTGACCTGGATTCAAACAACTTGTTCACATTTGACCTGGGGTTTAGGTTCACATTTGACCTGGGTTCAAACAACAGGTTCACATTTGACCTGAAGTTTTGGTTCATATTTGACCTGGTTTCAAACAATGGGTTCACATTTGACCTGAGGTTTAGGTTCACATTTGACCTGGTTTCAAACAACGGGTTCACATTTGACTTGAAGTTTAGGTTCACATTTGACCTGGTTTCAAACAAGGGGTTTACATTTGACCTGAGGTTTAGGTTGACATTTGACCTGGGTTCAAACAACGGGTTCACATTTGACCGAGGTTTAGGTTTACATTTGACCTGGTTTCAAACAACGGGTTCACATTTGACTTGAGGTTTAGGTTCACATTAGACCTGGTTTCAAACAACGGGTTCACATTTGACTTGAGGTTTAGGTTCACATTTGACCTGGGTTCAAACAATGGGTTCACATTTGACCTGAGGTTTTGGTTCACATTTGACTTGGTTTCAAACAACGGGTTCACATTTGACATGAGGTTTAGGTTCACATTTGACCTAGTTTCAAACAACGGGTTCATATTTGACCGAGGTTTAGGTTTACATTTGACCTGGTTTCAAACAACGGGGTTCACATTTGACTTGAGGTTTAGGTTCACATTTGACCTGGATTCAAACAACGGGTTCACATTTGACCTGGGGTTTAGGTTCACATTTGACCTGGGTTCAAACAACAGGTTCACATTTGACCTGAAGTTTTGGTTCATATTTGACCTGGTTTCAAACAAGGGTTTCACATTTGACCTGAGGTTTAGGTTCACATTTGACCTGGTTTCAAACAACGGGTTCACATTTGACTTGAGGTTTAGGTTCACATTTGACCTGGTTTCAAACAATGGGTTCACATTTGACTTGGGGTTTAGGTTCAAATTTTACCTGGTTTCAAACAACGGGTTCACATTTGACCTTGTTTCAAACAACAGGTTCACATTTGACCTGACGTTTAGGTTCACATTTGACTTGGGTTCAAACAACGGGTTCACATTTGACCTGAGGTTTTGGTTCAAATTTGACCTGGTTTCAAACAACGGGTTCAAATTTGACCGGAGGTTTAGGTTCACATTTGACCTAGTTTCAAACAACAGGTTCACATTTGACCTGAGGTTTAGGTTCACATTTGACCTGGTTTCAAACAACGGGTTCACATTTGACCTGAGGTTTAGGTTCACATTTGACCTGGTTTCAAACAACGGGTTCACATTTCACCTGGGGTTTTGGTTCACATTTGACCTGGTTTTGGTTCATATTTGACGTGAGGTTCAGGTTCACATTTGACCTGGTTTCAAAGAACAGGTTCACATTTGACCCGTGGTTTAGGTTCACATTTGACCTGGTTTCAAACAACGGGTTCACATTTGACATGAGTTTTAGGTTCACATTTGTAGTGGTTTCAAACAACGGGTTCACACTTGAACTAAGGTTTTGGTTCACATTTGACCTGGGTTCAAACAACGGGTTCACATTTGACGTGGGGTTTAGGTTCACATTTGACCTGGTTTCAAACAACGGGTTCACATTTGACTTGAGGTTTAGGTTCACATTTGACCTGGTTTCAAACAACGGGTTCACATTTGACCTGAGGTTTTGGTTCACATTTGACCTGGTTTCAAACAAGGGATTTACATTTGACCTGAGGTTTAGGTTGACATTTGACCTGGGTTCAAACAACGGGTTCACATTTGACCGAGGTTTAGGTTTACATTTGACCTGGTTTCAAACAACGGGTTCACATTTGACCTGAGGTTTAGGTTCACATTTGACCTGGTTTCAAACAACGGGTTCACATTTCACCTGGGGTTTTGGTTCACATTTGACCTGGTTTTGGTTCATATTTGACGTGAGGTTCAGGTTCACATTTGACCTGGTTTCAAAGAACAGGTTCACATTTGACCCGTGGTTTAGGTTCACATTTGACCTGGTTTCAAACAACGGGTTCACATTTGACATGAGTTTTAGGTTCACATTTGTAGTGGTTTCAAACAACGGGTTCACACTTGAACTAAGGTTTTGGTTCACATTTGACCTGGGTTCAAACAACGGGTTCACATTTGACGTGGGGTTTAGGTTCACATTTGACCTGGTTTCAAACAACGGGTTCACATTTGACTTGAGGTTTAGGTTCACATTTGACCTGGTTTCAAACAACGGGTTCACATTTGACCTGAGGTTTTGGTTCACATTTGACCTGGTTTCAAACAATGGGTTCACATTTGACCTGAGGTTTAGGTTCACATTTGACCTGGTTTCAAACAACGGGTTCACATTTGACTTGAGGTTTAGGTTCACATTTGACCTGGTTTCAAACAACGGGTTCACATTTGACCTGAGGTTTTGGTTCACATTTGACCTGGTTTCAAACAAGGGATTTACATTTGACCTGAGGTTTAGGTTGACATTTGACCTGGGTTCAAACAACGGGTTCACATTTGACCGAGGTTTAGGTTTACATTTGACCTGGTTTCAAACAACGGGTTCACATTTGACTTGAGGTTTAGGTTCACATTAGACCTGGTTTCAAACAACGGGTTCACATTTGACTTGAGGTTTAGGTTCACATTTGACCTGGGTTCAAACAATGGGTTCACATTTGACCTGAGGTTTTGGTTCACATTTGACTTGGTTTCAAACAACGGGTTCACATTTGACATGAGGTTTAGGTTCACATTTGACCTAGTTTCAAACAACGGGTTCATATTTGACCGAGGTTTAGGTTTACATTTGACCTGGTTTCAAACAACGGGGTTCACATTTGACTTGAGGTTTAGGTTCACATTTGACCTGGATTCAAACAACGGGTTCACATTTGACCTGGGGTTTAGGTTCACATTTGACCTGGGTTCAAACAACAGGTTCACATTTGACCTGAAGTTTTGGTTCATATTTGACCTGGTTTCAAACAAGGGTTTCACATTTGACCTGAGGTTTAGGTTCACATTTGACCTGGTTTCAAACAACGGGTTCACATTTGACTTGAGGTTCAGGTTCACATTTGACCTGGTTTCAAACAATGGGTTCACATTTGACTTGGGGTTTAGGTTCAAATTTTACCTGGTTTCAAACAACGGGTTCACATTTGACCTTGTTTCAAACAACAGGTTCACATTTGGCCTGAGGTTTAGGTTCACATTTGACTTGGGTTCAAACAACGGGTTCACATTTGACCTGAGGTTTTGGTTCAAATTTGACCTGGTTTCAAACAACGGGTTCAAATTTGACCGGAGGTTTAGGTTCACATTTGACCTAGTTTCAAACAACAGGTTCACATTTGACCTGAGGTTTAGGTTCACATTTGACCTGGTTTCAAACAACGGGTTCACATTTGACCTGAGGTTTAGGTTCACATTTGACCTGGTTTCAAACAACGGGTTCACATTTCACCTGGGGTTTTGGTTCACATTTGACCTGGTTTTGGTTCATATTTGACGTGAGGTTCAGGTTCACATTAGACCTGGTTTCAAAGAACAGGTTCACATTTGACCCGTGGTTTAGGTTCACATTTGACCTGGTTTCAAACAACGGGTTCACATTTGACATGAGTTTTAGGTTCACATTTGTAGTGGTTTCAAACAACGGGTTCACACTTGAACTAAGGTTTTGGTTCACATTTGACCTGGGTTCAAACAACGGGTTCACATTTGACCTGGGGTTTAGGTTCACATTTGACCTGGGTTCAAACAACAGGTTCACATTTGACCTGAAGTTTTGGTTCATATTTGACCTGGTTTCAAACAATGGGTTCACATTTGACCTGAGGTTTAGGTTCACATTTGACCTGGTTTCAAACAACGGGTTCACATTTGACTTGAGGTTTAGGTTCACATTTGACCTGGTTTCAAACAACGGGTTCACATTTGACCTGAGGTTTTGGTTCACATTTGACCTGGTTTCAAACAAGGGATTTACATTTGACCTGAGGTTTAGGTTGACATTTGACCTGGGTTCAAACAACGGGTTCACATTTGACCGAGGTTTAGGTTTACATTTGACCTGGTTTCAAACAACGGGTTCACATTTGACTTGAGGTTTAGGTTCACATTAGACCTGGTTTCAAACAACGGGTTCACATTTGACTTGAGGTTTAGGTTCACATTTGACCTGGGTTCAAACAATGGGTTCACATTTGACCTGAAGTTTTGGTTTACATTGGACCTGGTTTCAAACAACGGGTTCACATTTGACATGAGGTTTAGGTTCACATTTGACCTAGTTTCAAACAACGGGTTCATATTTGACCGAGGTTTAGGTTTACATTTGACCTGGTTTCAAACAACGGGTTCACATTTAACTTGAGGTTTAGGTTCACATTTGACCTGTATTCAAACAACGGGTTCACATTTGACCTGGGGTTTAGGTTCACATTTGACCTGGGTTCAAACAACAGGTTCACATTTGACCTGAAGTTTTGGTTCATATTTGACCTGGTTTCAAACAATGGGTTCACATTTGACCTGAGGTTTAGGATCACATTTGACCTGGTTTCAAACAACGGGTTCACATTTGACTTGAGGTTTAGGTTCACATTTGACCTGGTTTCAAACAAGGGGTTTACATTTGACCTGAGGTTTAGGTTGACATTTGACCTGGGTTCAAACAACGGGTTCACATTTGACCGAGGTTTAGGTTCACATTTGACCTGGTTTCAAACAATGGGTTCACATTTGACTTGGGGTTTAGGTTCAAATTTTACCTGGTTTCAAACAACGGGTTCACATTTGACCTTGTTTCAAACAACAGGTTCACATTTGACCTGAGGTTTAGGTTCACATTTGACTTGGGTTCAAACAACGGGTTCACATTTGACCTGAGGTTTTGGTTCAAATTTGACCTGGTTTCAAACAACGGGTTCAAATTTGACTGGAGGTTTAGGTTCACATTTGACCTAGTTTCAAACAACAGGTTCACATTTGACCTGAGGTTTAGGTTCACATTTGACCTGGTTTCAAACAACGGGTTCACATTTGACCTGAGGTTTAGGTTCACATTTGACCTGGTTTCAAACAACGGGTTCACATTTCACCTGGGGTTTTGGTTCACATTTGACCTGGTTTTGGTTCATATTTGACGTGAGGTTCAGGTTCACATTTGACCTGGTTTCAAAGAACAGGTTCACATTTGACCCGTGGTTTAGGTTCACATTTGACCTGGTTTCAAACAACGGGTTCACATTTGACATGAGTTTTAGGTTCACATTTGTAGTGGTTTCAAACAACGGGTTCACACTTGAACTAAGGTTTTGGTTCACATTTGACCTGGGTTCAAACAACGGGTTCACATTTGACCTGGGGTTTAGGTTCACATTTGACCTGGGTTCAAACAACAGGTTCACATTTGACCTGAAGTTTTGGTTCATATTTGACCTGGTTTCAAACAATGGGTTCACATTTGACCTGAGGTTTAGGTTCACATTTGACCTGGTTTCAAACAACGGGTTCACATTTGACTTGAGGTTTAGGTTCACATTTGACCTGGTTTCACACAACGGGTTCACATTTGACCTGAGGTTTTGGTTCACATTTGACCTGGTTTCAAACAAGGGATTTACATTTGACCTGAGGTTTAGGTTGACATTTGACCTGGGTTCAAACAACGGGTTCACATTTGACCGAGGTTTAGGTTTACATTTGACCTGGTTTCAAACAACGGGTTCACATTTGACTTGAGGTTTAGGTTCACATTAGACCTGGTTTCAAACAACGGGTTCACATTTGACTTGAGGTTTAGGTTCACATTTGACCTGGGTTCAAACAATGGGTTCACATTTGACCTGAAGTTTTGGTTTACATTTGACCTGGTTTCAAACAACGGGTTCACATTTGACATGAGGTTTAGGTTCACATTTGACCTAGTTTCAAACAACGGGTTCATATTTGACCGAGGTTTAGGTTTACATTTGACCTGGTTTCAAACAACGGGTTCACATTTGATTTGAGGTTTAGGTTCACATTTGACCTGTATTCAAACAACGGGTTCACATTTGACCTGGGGTTTAGGTTCACATTTGACCTGGGTTCAAACAACAGGTTCACATTTGACCTGAAGTTTTGGTTCATATATGACCTGGTTTCAAACAATGGGTTCACATTTGACCTGAGGTTTAGGATCACATTTGACCTGGTTTCAAACAACGGGTTCACATTTGACTTGAGGTTTAGGTTCACATTTGACCTGGTTTCAAACAAGGGGTTTACATTTGACCTGAGGTTTAGGTTTACATTTGACCTGGTTTCAAACAACGGGTTCACATTTGACTTGAGGTTTAGGTTCACATTAGACCTGGTTTCAAACAACGGGTTCACATTTGACTTCAGGTTTAGGTTCACATTTGACCTGGGTTCAAACAATGGTTTCACATTTGACCTGAGGTTTTGGTTCACATTTGACCTGGGGTCAAACAATGGGTTCACATTTGACATGAGGTTTAGGTTCACATTTGACCTAGTTTCAAACAACGGGTTCATATTTGACCGAGGTTTAGGTTTACATTTGACCTGGTTTCAAACAACGGGTTCATATTTGACTTGAGGTCTAGGTTCACATTTGACCTAGATTCAAACAACGGGTTCACATTTGACCTGTGGTTTAGGTTCACATTTGACCTGAAGTTTTGGTTCATATTTTACCTGGTTTCAAACAATGGGTTCACATTTGACTTGAGGTTTAGGTTCACATTAGACCTGGTTTCAAACAACGGGTTCACATTTGACTTGAGGTTTAGGTTCACATTTGACCTGGTTTCAAACAATGGGTTCACATTTGACTTGGGGTTTAGGTTCACATTTGACCTGGTTTCAAACAACGGGTTCAGATTTGAACTGAGGTTTTGGTTCACATTTGACCTTGTTTCAAACAACGGGTTCACATTTGACATGAGGTTTAGATTCACTTTTGACTTGGGTTCAAACAACGGGTTCACATTTGACCTGAGGTTTTGGTTCACATTTGACCTGGTTTCAAACAACGGGTTCAAATTTGACCGGAGGTTTAGGTTTACATTTGACCTAGTTTCAAACAACAGGTTCACATTTGACCTGAGGTTTAGGTTCACATTTGACCTGGTTTCAAACAACGGGTTCACATTTGACCTGAGGTTTAGGTTCACATTTGACCTAGTTTCAAACAACGGGTTCACATTTCACCTGGGGTTTTGGTTCACATTTGACCTGGTTTTGGTTCATATTTTACGTGAGGTTCAGGTTCACATTTGACCTGGTTTCAAACAACAGGTTTACATTTGACCTGTCGTTTAGGTTCACATTTGACCTGGTTTCAAACAACGGGTTCACATTTGACATGAGTTTTAGGTTCACATTTGTAGTGGTTTCAAACAACGGGTTCACACTTGAACTAAGGTTTTGGTTCACATTTGACCTGGGTTCAAACAATGGGTTCACATTGGACCTGAAGTTTTGGTTCACATTTGACCTGGTTTCAAACAACGGGTTCACATTTGACATGAGGTTTAGGTTCACATTTGACCTAGTTTCAAACAACGGGTTCATATTTGACCAAGGTTTAGGTTTACATTTGACCTGGTTTCAAACAACGGGTTCACATTTGACTTGAGGTTTAGGTTCACATTTGACCTGGATTCAAACAACTTGTTCACATTTGACCTGGGATTTAGGTTCACATTTGACCTGGGTTCAAACAACAGGTTCACATTTGACCTGAAGTTTTGGTTCATATTTGACCTGGTTTCAAACAATGGGTTCACATTTGACCTGAGGTTTAGGTTCACATTTGACCTGGTTTCAAACAACGGGTTCACATTTGACTTGAAGTTTAGGTTCACATTTGACCTGGTTTCAAACAAGGGGTTTACATTTGACCTGAGGTTTAGGTTGACATTTGACCTGGGTTCAAACAACGGGTTCACATTTGACCGAGGTTTAGGTTTACATTTGACCTGGTTTCAAACAACGGGTTCACATTTAACTTGAGGTTTAGGTTCACATTAGACCTGGTTTCAAACAACGGGTTCACATTTGACTTGAGGTTTAGGTTCACATTTGACCTGGGTTCAAACAATGGGTTCACATTTGACCTGAGGTTTTGGTTCACATTTGACTTGGTTTCAAACAACGGGTTCACATTTGACATGAGGTTTAGGTTCACATTTGACCTAGTTTCAAACAACGGGTTCATATTTGACCGAGGTTTAGGTTTACATTTGACCTGGTTTCAAACAACGGGTTCACATTTGACTTGAGGTTTAGGTTCACATTTGACCTGGATTCAAACAACGGGTTCACATTTGACCTGGGTTCAAACAATAGGTTCACATTTGACCTGAAGTTTTGGTTCATATTTGACCTGGTTTCAAACAAGGGTTTCACATTCGACCTGAGGTTTAGGTTCACATTTGACCTGGTTTCAAACAACGGGTTCACATTTGACTTGAGGTTTAGGTTCACATTTGACCTGGTTTCAAACAATGGGTTCACATTTGACTTGGGGTTTAGGTTCACATTTGACCTGGTTTCAAACAACGGGTTCACATTTGACCTGAGGTTTTGGTTCACATTTGACCTTGTTTCAAAAAACGGGTTCACATTTGACCTGAGGTTTAGGTTCACATTTGACTTGGGTTCAAAAAACGGGTTCACATTTGACATGAGTTTTAGGTTCACATTTGTAGTGGTTTCAAACAACGGGTTCACACTTGAACTAAGGTTTTGGTTCACATTTCACCTGGTTTCAAACAGCGGGTTCACATTTGACCTGAGGTTTAGATTCACATTTGACCTAGGTTCTAACAACAGGTTCACGTTTGACCTGAGGTTTTGGTTCACATTTGACCTGGTTTCAAACAACGGGTTCACATTTGACCTGGGTTCAAACAACAGGTTCACGTTTGACCTGAGGTTTTGGTTCACATTTGACCTGGTTTCAAACAACGGGTTCACATTTTACCTGAGGTTTAGGTTCATATTTGACCTAGTTTCAAACAACGGGTTCACATTTGACTTGAGGTTTAGGTTCACATTTGACCTGGTTTCAATCAAAGGGTTCACATTTGACCTGGAGTTTTGGTTCACATTTGACCTGCTTTCAAACAACGGGTTCACATGTGACCTGAGGTTTAGTTTCACATTTGACTTGGGTTCAAACAACGGGTTCACATTTGACCTGAGGTTTTGGTTCACATTTAACATGGTTTCAAACAACGGGTTCACATTTGACCTGAGGTTTAGCCTCACATTTGACCAGGTTTCAAACAACGGGTTCACATTTGACATGGGGTTTAGGTTCACATTTGACCTGGTTTTGTTCACATTTGACCTGGTTTTAAACAACGGGTTCACATTTGACCTGAGGTTTAGGGTCGCATTTGACCTGATTTCAAACAACGGGTTCACAATTGACCTGAGGTTTAGGTTCACATTTGACCTGGTTTCAAACAACAGGTTCACATTTGACCTGAGGTTTTGGTTCACATTTGATCTGGTTTCAAACAACGGGTTCACATTTGACCTGAGGTTTAGGTTCACATTTGAACTGGTTTCAAACAATGGGCTCACATTTGACATTAGGTTTAGGTTCAAATTTGACCTAGTTTCAAACAACGGGTTCATATTTGACCTGAGGTTTAGGTTCACATATGACTTGGGTTCAAACAAAGGGTTCACATTTGACCTGAGGTTTTGGTTTCACATTTGACCTGGTTTCAAACAACGGGTTCAAATTTGACCGGAGGTTTAGGTTCAAATTTGACCTAGTTTCAAACAACTGGTTCACATTTGACCTGAGGTTTAGGTTCACATTTGACCTGGTTTCAAACAACGGGTTCACATTTGACCTGAGGTTTAGGTTCACATTTGACCTGGTTTCAAACAACCGGTTCACATTTCACCTGGGGTTTTGGTTCACATTTGACCTGGTTTTGGTTCATATTTGACGTGAGGTTCAGGTTCACATTTGACCTGGTTTCAAACAACAGGTTCACATTTGACCTGTGGTTTAGGTTCACATTTGACCTGGTTTCAAACAACGGGTTCACATTTGACATGAGTTTAAGTTCACATTTGTAGTGGTTTCAAACAACGGGTTCACACTTGAACTAAGGTTTTGGTTCTCATTTGACCTGGGTTCAAACAATGGGTTCACATTTGACCTGAAGTTTTGGTTCACATTTGACCTGGTTTCAAACAAGGGGTTCACATTTGACATGAGGTTTAGGTCCACATTTGACCTAGTTTCAAACAACGGGTTCATATTTGACCGAGGTTTAGGTTTACATTTGACCTGGTTTCAAACAACGGGTTCTCATTTGACTTGAGGTTTAGGTTCACATTTGACCTGGATTCAAACAACTTGTTCACATTTGACCTGGGGTTTAGGTTCACATTTGACCTGGGTTCAAACAACAGGTTCACATTTGACCTGAAGTTTTGGTTCATATTTGACCTGGTTTCAAACAATGGGTTCACATTTGACCTGAGGTTTTGGTTCACATTTGACCTTGTTTCAAAAAACGGGTTCACATTTGACCTGAGGTTTAGGTTCACATTTGACTTGGGTTCAAACAACGGGTTCACATTTGATCTGAGGTTTTGGTTCACATTTGACCTGGTTTCAAACAACGGGTTCAAATTTGACCGGAGGTTTAGGTTCACATTTGACCTAGTTTCAAACAACAGGTTCACATTTGACCTGAAGTTTAGGTTCACATTTGACCTGGTTTCAAACAACGGGTTCACATTTGACTTGAGGTTTAGGTTCACATTTGACCTGGTTTCAAACAACGGGTTCACATTTCACCTGGGGTTTTGGTTCACATTTGACCTGGTTTTGGTTCATATTTGACGTGAGGTTCAGGTTCACATTTGACCTGGTTTCAAACAACAGGTTCACATTTGACCTGTGGTTTAGGTTCACATTTGACCTGGTTTCAAACAACGGGTTCACATTTGACATGAGTTTTAGGTTCACATTTGTAGTGGTTTCAAACAACGGGTTCACACTTGAACTAAGGTTTTGGTTCACATTTCACCTGGTTTCAAACAGCGGGTTCACATTTGACCTGAGGTTTAGATTCAAATTTGACCTAGGTTCTAACAACAGGTTCACGTTTGACCTGAGGTTTTGGTTCACATTTGACCTGGTTTCAAACAACGGGTTCACATTTGACCTGAGGTTTAGGTTCACATTTGACCTGGGTTCAAACAACAGGTTCACGTTTGACCTGAGGTTTTGGTTCACATTTGACCTGGTTTCAAACAACGGGTTCACATTTGACCTGAGGTTTAGGTTCATATTTGACCTAGTTTCAAACAACGGGTTCACATTTGACTTGAGGTTTAGGTTCACATTTGACCTGGTTTCAAACAAAGGGTTCAAATTTGACCTGGAGTTTTGGTTCACATTTGACCTGCTTTCAAACAACGGGTTCACATGTGACCTGAGGTTTAGTTTCACATTTGACTTGGGTTCAAACAACGGGTTCACATTTGACCTGAGGTTTTGGTTCACATTTAACATGGTTTCAAACAACGGGTTCACATTTGACCTGAGGTTTAGCCTCACATTTGACCAGGTTTCAAACAACGGGTTCACATTTGACATGGGGTTTAGGTTCACATTTGACCTGAGGTTTAGGGTCACATTTGACCTGATTTCAAACAACGGGTTCACAATTGACCTGAGGTTTAGGTTTACATTTGACCTGGTTTCAAACAACGGGTTCACATTTGACCTGAGGTTTTGGTTCACATTTGATCTGGTTTCAAACAATGGGTTCACATTTGACCTGAGGTTTAGGTTCACATTTGAACTGGTTTCAAACAATGGGCTCACATTTGACATTAGGTTTAGGTTCAAATTTGACCTAGTTTCAAACAACGGGTTCATATTTGACCTGAGGTTTAGGTTCACATTTGACTTGGGTTCAAACAACGGGTTCACATTTGACCTGAGGTTTTGGTTCACATTTGACCTGGTTTCAAACAACGGGTTCAAATTTGACCGGAGGTTTAGGTTCAAATTTGACCTAGTTTCAAACAACTGGTTCACATTTGACCTGAGGTTTAGGTTCACATTTGACCTGGTTTCAAACAACGGGTTCACATTTGATCTGAGGTTTAGGTTCACATTTGACCTGGTTTCAAACAACCGGTTCACATTTCACCTGGGGTTTTGGTTCACATTTGACCTGGTTTTGGTTCATATTTGACGTGAGGTTCAGGTTCACATTTGACCTGGTTTCAAACAACAGGTTCACATTTGACCTGTGGTTTAGGTACACATTTGACCTGGTTTCAAACAACGTATTCACATTTGACATGAGTTTTAGGTTCACATTTGTAGTGGTTTCAAACAACGGGTTCACACTTGAACTAAGGTTTTGGTTCTCATTTGACCTGGGTTCAAACTATGGGTTCACATTTGACCTGAAGTTTTGGTTCACATTTGACCTGGTTTCAAACAACGGGTTCACATTTGACATGAGGTTTAGGTTCACATTTGACCTAGTTTCAAACAACGGGTTCATATTTGACCGAGGTTTAGGTTTACATTTGACCTGGTTTCAAACAACGGGTTCACATTTGACTTGAGGTTTAGGTTCACATTTGACCTGGATTCAAACAACTTGTTCACATTTGACCTGGGGTTTAGGTTCACATTTGACCTGGGTTCAAACAACAGGTTCACATTTGACCTGAAGTTTTGGTTCATATTTGACCTGGTTTCAAACAATGGGTTCACATTTGACCTGAGGTTTAGGTTCACATTTGACCTGGTTTCAAAGAACGGGTTCACATTTGACTTGAGGTTTAGGATCACATTTGACCTGGTTTCAAACAAGGGGTTTACATTTGACCTGAGGTTTAGGTTGACATTTGACCTGGGTTCAAACAACGGGTTCACATTTGACCGAGGTTTAGGTTTACATTTGACCTGGTTTCAAACAACGGGTTCACATTTCACCTGGGGTTTTGGTTCACATTTGACCTGGTTTTGGTTCATATTTGACGTGAGGTTCAGGTTCACATTTGACCTGGTTTCAAACAACAGGTTCACATTTGACCTGTCGTTTAGGTTCACATTTGACCTGGTTTCAAACAACGGGTTCACATTTGACTTGAGGTTTAGGTTCACATTTGACCTGGTTTCAAACAAAGGGTTCACATTTGACCTGGAGTTTTGGTTCACATTTGACCTGCTTTCAAACAACGGGTTCACATGTGACCTGAGGTTTAGTTTCACATTTGACTTGGGTTCAAACAACGGGTTCACATTTGACCTGAGGTTTTGGTTCACATTTAACATGGTTTCAAACAACGGGTTCACATTTGACCTGAGGTTTAGCCTCACATTTGACCAGGTTTCAAACAACGGGTTCACATTTGACATGGGGTTTAGGTTCACATATGACCTGGTTTTGTTCACATTTGACCTGGTTTTAAACAACGGGTTCACATTTGACCTGAGGTTTAGGGTCACATTTGACCTGATTTCAAACAACGGGTTCACAATTGACCTGAGGTTTAGGTTCACATTTGACCTGGTTTCAAACAACGGGTTCACATTTGACCTGAGGTTTTGGTTCACATTTGATCTGGTTTCAAACAACGGGTTCACATTTGACCTGAGGTTTAGGTTCACATTTGAACTGGTTTCAAACAATGGGCTCACATTTGACATTAGGTTTAGGTTCAAATTTAACCTAGTTTCAAACAACGGGTTCATATTTGACCTGAGGTTTAGGTTAACATTTGACTTGGGTTCAAACAACGGGTTCACATTTGACCTGAGGTTTCGGTTCACATTTGACCTGGTTTCAAACAACGGGTTCAAATTTGACCGGAGGTTTAGGTTCAAATTTGACCTAGTTTCAAACAACTGGTTCACATTTGACCTGAGGTTTAGGTTCACATTTGACCTGGTTTCAAACAACGAGTTCACATTTGACCTGAGGTTTAGGTTCACATTTGACCTGGTTTCAAACAACGGGTTCACATTTGACCTGAGGTTTAGGTTCACATTTGACCTGGTTTCAAATAACCGGTTCACATTTCACCTGGGGTTTTGGTTCACATTTGACCTGGTTTTGGTTCATATTTGACGTGAGGTTCAGGTTCACATTTGACCTGGTTTCAAACAACAGGTTCACATTTGACCTGTGGTTTAGGTTCACATTTGACCTGGTTTCAAACAACGGGTTCACATTTGACATGAGTTTTAGGTTCACATTTGTAGTGGTTTCAAACAACGGGTTCACACTTGAACTAAGGTTTTGGTTCTCATTTGACCTGGGTTCAAACAATGGGTTCACATTTGACCTGAAGTTTTGGTTCACATTTGACCTGGTTTCAAACAACGGGTTCACATTTGACATGAGGTTTAGGTTCACATTTGACCTAGTTTCAAACAACGGGTTCATATTTGACCGAGGTTTAGGTTTACATTTCACCTGGTTTCAAACAACGGGGTCACATTTGACTTGAGGTTTAGGTTCACATTTGACCTGGATTCAAACAACTTGTTCACATTTGACCTGGGGTTTAGGTTCACATTTGACCTGGGTTCAAACAACAGGTTCACATTTGACCTGAAGTTTTGGTTCATATTTGACCTGGTTTCAAACAATGGGTTCACATTTGACCTGAGGTTTAGGTTCACATTTGACCTGGTTTCAAAGAACGAGTTCACATTTGACTTGAGGTTTAGGATCACATTTGACCTGGTTTCAAACAAGGGGTTTACATTTGACCTGAGGTTTAGGTTGACATTTGACCTGGGTTCAAACAACGGGTTCACATTTGACCGAGGTTTAGGTTTACATTTGACCTGGTTTCAAACAACGGGTTCACATTTCACCTGGGGTTTTGGTTCACATTTGACCTGGTTTTGGTTCATATTTGGCGTGAGGTTCAGGTTCACATTTGACCTGGTTTCAAACAACAGGTTCACATTTGACCTGTCGTTTAGGTTCACATTTGACCTGGTTTCAAACAACGTGTTCACATTTGACTTGAGGTTTAGGTTCACATTTGACCTGGTTTCAAACAAAGGGTTCACATATGACCTGGAGTTTTGGTTCACATTTGACCTGCTTTCAAACAACGGGTTCACATGTGACCTGAGGTTTAGTTTCACATTTGACTTGGGTTCAAACAACGGGTTCACATTTGACCTGAGGTTTTGGTTCACATTTAACATGGTTTCAAACAACGGGTTCACATTTGACCTGAGGTTTAGCCTCACATTTGACCAGGTTTCAAACAACGGTTTCACATTTGACATGGGGTTTAGGTTCACATTTGACCTGGTTTTGTTCAAATTTGACCTGGTTTTAAACAACGGGTTCACATTTGACCTGAGGTTTAGGGTCACATTTGTCCTGATTTCAAACAACGGGTTCACAATTGACCTGAGGTTTAGGTTCACATTTGACCTGGTTTCAAACAATGGGTTCACATTTGACCTGAGGTTTTGGTTCACATTTGATCTGGTTTCAAACAACGGGTTCACATTTGACCTGAGGTTTAGGTTCACATTTGAACTGGTTTCAAACAATGGGCTCACATTTGACATTAGGTTTAGGTTCAAATTTGACCTAGTTTCAAACAACGGGTTCATATTTGACCTGAGGTTTAGGTTCACATTTGACTTGGGTTCAAACAACGGGTTCACATTTGACCTGAGGTTTTGGTTCACATTTGACCTGGTTTCAAAAAACGGGTTCAAATTTGACCGGAGGTTTAGGTTCAAATTTGACCTAGTTTCAAACAACAGGTTCACATTTGACCTGAGGTTTAGGTTCGCATTTGACCTGGTTTCAAACAACGGGTTCACATTTGACCTGAGGTTTAGGTTCACATTTGACCTGGTTTCAAACAACCGGTTCACATTTCACCTGGGGTTTTGGTTCACATTTGACCTGGTTTTGGTTCATATTTGACGTGAGGTTCAGGTTCACATTTGACCTGGTTTCAAACAACAGGTTCACATTTGACCTGTGGTTTAGGTTCACATTTGACCTGGTTTCAAACAACGGGTTCACATTTGACATGAGTTTTAGGTTCACATTTGTAGTGGTTTCAAACGACGGGTTCACACTTGAACTAAGGCTTTGGTTCACATTTGACCTGGGTTCAAACAATGGGTTCACATTTGACCTGAAGTTTTGGTTCACATTTGACCTGGTTTCAAACAACGGGTTCACATTTGACATGAGGTTTAGGTTCACATTTGACCTAGTTTCAAACAACGGGTTCATATTTGACCGAGGTTTAGGTTTACATTTGACCTGGTTTCAAACAACGGGTTCACATTTGACATGAGGTTTAGGTTCACATTTGACCTAGTTTCAAACAACGGGTTCATATTTGACCGAGGTTTAGGTTTACATTTGACCTGGTTTCAAACAACGGGTTCACATTTGACTTGAGGTTTAGGTTCACATTTGACCTGGATTCAAACAACTTGTTCACATTTGACCTGGGGTTTAGGTTCACATTTGACCTGGGTTCAAACAACAGGTTCACATTTGACCTGAAGTTTTGGTTCATATTTGACCTGGTTTCAAACAATGGGTTCACATTTGACATGAGGTTTAGGTTCACATTTGACCTGGTTTCAAAGAACGGGTTCACATTTGACTTGAGGTTTAGGATCACATTTGACCTGTTTCAAACAAGGGGTTTACATTTGACCTGAGGTTTAGGTTGACATTTGACCTGGGTTCAAACAACGGGTTCACATTTGACCGAGGTTTAGGTTTACATTTGACCTGGTTTCAAACAACGGGTTCACATTTCACCTGGGGTTTTGGTTCACATTTGACCTGGTTTTGGTTCATATTTGACGTGAGGTTCAGGTTCACATTTGACCTGGTTTCAAACAACAGGTTCACATTTGACCTGTCGTTTAGGTTCACATTTGACCTGGTTTCAAACAACGGGTTCACATTTAACTTGAGGTTTAGGTTCACATTTGACCTGGTTTCAAACAAAGGGTTCACATTTGACCTGGAGTTTTGGTTCACATTTGACCTGCTTTCAAACAACGGGTTCACATGTGACCTGAGGTTTAGTTTCACATTTGACTTGGGTTCAAACAACGGGTTCACATTTGACCTGAGGTTTTGGTTCACATTTAACATGGTTTCAAACAACGGGTTCACATTTGACCTGAGGTTTAGCCTCACATTTGACCAGGTTTCAAACAACGGGTTCACATTTGACATGGGGTTTAGGTTCACATTTGACCTGGTTTTGTTCACATTTGACCTGGTTTTAAACAACGGGTTCACATTTGACCTGAGGTTTAGGGTCACATTTGACCTGATTTCAAACAACGGGTTCACAATTGACCTGAGGTTTAGGTTCACATTTGACCTGGTTTCAAACAACGGGTTCACATTTGACCTGAGGTTTTGGTTCACATTTGATCTGGTTTCAAACAATGGGTTCAGATTTGACCTGAGGTTTAGGTTCACATTTGAACTGGTTTCAAACAATGGGCTCACATTTGACATTAGGTTTAGGTTCAAATTTAACCTAGTTTCAAACAACGGGTTCATATTTGACCTGAGGTTTAGGTTCACATTTGACTTGGGTTCAAACAACGGGTTCACATTTGACCTGAGGTTTCGGTTCACATTTGACCTGGTTTCAAACAACGGGTTCAAATTTGACCGGAGGTTTAGGTTCAAATTTGACCTAGTTTCAAACAACTGGTTCACATTTGACCTGAGGTTTAGGTTCACATTTGACCTGGTTTCAAACAACGGGTTCACATTTGACCTGAGGTTTAGGTTCACATTTGACCTGGTTTCAAACAACCGGTTCACATTTCACCTGGGGTTTTGGTTCACATTTGACCTGGTTTTGGTTCATATTTGACGTGAGGTTCAGGTTCACATTTGACCTGGTTTCAAACAACAGGTTCACATTTGACCTGTGGTTTAGGTTCACATTTGACCTGGTTTCAAACAACGGGTTCACATTTGACATGAGTTTTAGGTTCACATTTGTAGTGGTTTCAAACAACGGGTTCACACTTGAACTAAGGTTTTGGTTCTCATTTGACCTGGGTTCAAACAATGGGTTCACATTTGACCTGAAGTTTTGGTTCACATTTGACCTGGTTTCAAACAACGGGTTCACATTTGACATGACGTTTAGGTTCACATTTGACCTAGTTTCAAACAACGGGTTCATATTTGACCGAGGTTTAGGTTTACATTTGACCTGGTTTCAAACAACGGGTTCACATTTGACTTGAGGTTTAGGTTCACATTTGACCCGGATTCAAACAACTTGTTCACATTTGACCTGGGGTTTAGGTTTACATTTGACCTGGGTTCAAACAACAGGTTCACATTTGACCTGAAGTTTTGGTTCATATTTAACCTGGTTTCAAACAATGGGTTCACATTTGACCTGAGGTTTAGGTTCACATTTGACCTGGTTTCAAAGAACGAGTTCACATTTGACTTGAGGTTTAGGATCACATTTGACCTGGTTTCAAACAAGGGGTTTACATTTGACCTGAGGTTTAGGTTGACATTTGACTTGGGTTCAAACAACGGGTTCACATTTGACCGAGGTTTAGGTTTACATTTGACCTGGTTTCAAACAACGGGTTCACATTTCACCTGGGGTTTTGGTTCACATTTGACCTGGTTTTGGTTCATATTTGGCGTGAGGTTCAGGTTAACATTTGACCTGGTTTCAAACAACAGGTTCACATTTGACCTGTCGTTTAGGTTCACATTTGACCTGGTTTCAAACAACGGCTTCACATTTGACTTGAGGTTTAGGTTCACAGTTGACCTGGTTTCAAACAAAGGGTTCACATTTGACCTGGAGTTTTGGTTCACATTTGACCTGCTTTCAAACAACGGGTTCACATGTGACCTGAGGTTTAGTTTCACATTTGACTTGGGTTCAAACAACGGGTTCACATTTGACCTGAGGTTTTGGTTCACATTTAACATGGTTTCAAACAACGGGTTCACATTTGACCTGAGGTTTAGCCTCACATTTGACCAGGTTTCAAACAACGGTTTCACATTTGACATGGGGTTTAGGTTCACATTTGACCTGGTTTTGTTCACATTTGACCTGGTTTTAAACAACGGGTTCACATTTGACCTGAGGTTTAGGGTCACATTTGACCTGATTTCAAACAACGGGTTCACAATTGACCTGAGGTTTAGGTTCACATTTGACCTGGTTTCAAACAACGGGTTCACATTTGACCTGAGGTTTTGGTTCACATTTGATCTGGTTTCAAACAACGGGTTCACATTTGACCTGAGGTTTAGGTTCACATTTGAACTGGTTTCAAACAATGGGCTCACATTTGACATTAGGTTTAGGTTCAAATTTGACCTAGTTTCAAACAACGGGTTCATATTTGACCTGAGGTTTAGGTTCACATTTGACTTGGGTTCAAACAACGGGTTCACATTTGACCTGAGGTTTTGGTTCACATTTGACCTAGTTTCAAACAACGGGTTCAAATTTGACCGGAGGTTTAGGTTCAAATTTGACCTAGTTTCAAACAACAGGTTCACATTTGACCTGAGGTTTAGGTTCGCATTTGACCTGGTTTCAAACAACGGGTTCACATTTGACCTGAGGTTTAGGTTCATATTTGACCTGGTTTCAAACAACCGGTTCACATTTCACCTGGGGTTTTGGTTCACATTTGACCTGGTTTTGGTTCATATTTGACGTGAGGTTCAGGTTCACATTTGACCTGGTTTCAAACAACAGGTTCACATTTGACCTGTGGTTTAGGTTCACATTTGACCTGGTTTCAAACAACGGGTTCACATTTGACATGAGTTTTAGGTTCACATTTGTAGTGGTTTCAAACGACGGGTTCACACTTGAACTAAGGTTTTGGTTCACATTTGACCTGGGTTCAAACAATGGGTTCACATTTGACCTTAAGTTTTGGTTCACATTTGACCTGGTTTCAAACAACGGGTTCACATTTGACATGAGGTTTAGGTTCACATTTGACCTAGTTTCAAACAACGGGTTCATATTTGACCGAGGTTTAGGTTTACATTTGACCTGGTTTCAAACAACGGGTTCACATTTGACTTGAGGTTTAGGTTCACATTTGACCTGGATTCAAACAACTTGTTCACATTTGACCTGGGGTTTAGGTTCACATTTGACCTGGGTTCAAACAAGAGGTTCACATTTGACCTGAAGTTTTGGTTCATATTTGACCTGGTTTCAAACAATGGGTTCACATTTGACCTGAGGTTTAGGTTCACATTTGACCTGGTTTCAAAGAACGGGTTCACATTTGACTTGAGGTTTAGGATCACATTTGACCTGGTTTCAAACAAGGGGTTTACATTTGACCTGAGGTTTAGGTTGACATTTGACCTGGGTTCAAACAACGGGTTCACATTTGACCGAGGTTTAGGTTTACATTTGACCTGGTTTCAAACAACGGGTTCACATTTCACCTGGGGTTTTGGTTCACATTTGACCTGGTTTTGGTTCATATTTGACGGGAGGTTCAGGTTCACATTTAACCTGGTTTCAAACAACAGGTTCACATTTGACCTGTCGTTTAGGTTCACATTTGACCTGGTTTCAAACAACGGGTTCACATTTGACATGAGTTTTAGGTTCACATTTGTAGTGGTTTCAAACAACGGGTTCACACTTGAACTAAGGTTTTGGTTCACATTTGACCTGGGTTCAAACAATGGGTTCACATTTGACCTGAAGTTTTGGTTCACATTTGACCTGGTTTCAAACAACGAGTTCACATTTGACATGAGGTTTAGGTTCACATTTGACCTAGTTTCAAACAACGGGTTCATATTTGACCGAGGTTTAGGTTTACATTTGACCTGGTTTCAAACAACGGGTTCACATTTGACTTGAGGTTTAGGTTCACATTTGACCTGGATTCAAACAACTTGTTCATATTTGACCTGGGGTTTAGGTTCACATTTGACCTGGGTTCAAACAACAGGTTCACATTTGACCTGAAGTTTTGGTTCATATTTGACCTGGTTTCAAACAATGGGTTCACATTTGACCTGAGGTTTAGGTTCACATTTGACCTGGTTTCAAACAACGGGATCACATTTGACTTGAGGTTTAGGTTCACATTTGACCTGGTTTCAAACAAGAGGTTTACATTTGACCTGAGGTTTAGGTTGACATTTGACCTGGGTTCAAACAACGGGTTCACATTTGACCGAGGTTTAGGTTTACATTTGACCTGGTTTCATACAACGGGTTCACATTTGACTTGAGGTTTAGGTTCACATTAGACCTGGTTTCAAACAACGGGTTCACATTTGACTTGAGGTTTAGGTTCACATTTGACCTGGGTTCAAACAATGGGTTCACATTTGACCTGAGGTTTTGGTTCACATTTGACCTGGTTTCAAACAACGGGTTCACATTTGACATGAGGTTTAGGTTCACATTTGACCTAGTTTCAAACAACGGGTTCATATTTGACCGAGGTTTAGGTTTACATTTGACCTGGTTTCAAACAACGGGTTCACATTTGACTTGAGGTTTAGGTTCACATTTGACCTGGATTCAAACAACGGGTTCACATTTGACCTGGGTTCAAACAACAGGTTCACATTTGACCTAAAGTTTTGGTTCATATTTGACCTGGTTTCAAACAAGGGTGTCACATTTGACCTGAGGTTTAGGTTCACATTTGACCTGGTTTGAAACAACGAGTTCACATTTGACTTGAGGTTTAGGTTCACATTTGACCTGGTTTCAAACAATGGGTTCACATTTGACTTGGGGTTTAGGTTCACATTTGACCTGGTTTCAAACAACGGGTTCACATTTGACTTGAGGTTTTGGTTCACATTTGACCTTGTTTCAAAAAACGGGTTCACATTTGACCTGAGGTTTAGGTTCACATTTGACTTGGGTTCAAACAACGGGTTCACATTTGATCTGAAGTTTTGGTTCACATTTGACCTGGTTTCAAACAACGGGTTCAAATTTGACTGGAGGTTTAGGTTCACATTTGACCTAGTTTCAAACAACAGGTTCACATTTGACCTGAGGTTTAGGTTCGCATTTGACCTGGTTTCAAACAACGGGTTCACATTTGACCTGAGGTTTAGGTTCATATTTGACCTGGTTTCAAACAACCGGTTCACATTTCACCTGGGGTTTTGGTTCACATTTGACCTGGTTTTGGTTCATATTTGACGTGAGGTTCAGGTTCACATTTGACCTGGTTTCAAACAACAGGTTCACATTTGACCTGTGGTTTAGGTTCACATTTGACCTGGTTTCAAACAACGGGTTCACATTTGACATGAGTTTTAGGTTCACATTTGTAGTGGTTTCAAACGACGGGTTCACACTTGAACTAAGGTTTTGGTTCACATTTGACCTGGGTTCAAACAATGGGTTCACATTTGACCTTAAGTTTTGGTTCACATTTGACCTGGTTTCAAACAACGGGTTCACATTTGACATGAGGTTTAGGTTCACATTTGACCTAGTTTCAAACAACGGGTTCATATTTGACCGAGGTTTAGGTTTACATTTGACCTGGTTTCAAACAACGGGTTCACATTTGACTTGAGGTTTAGGTTCACATTTGACCTGGATTCAAACAACTTGTTCACATTTGACCTGGGGTTTAGGTTCACATTTGACCTGGGTTCAAACAACAGGTTCACATTTGACCTGAAGTTTTGGTTCATATTTGACCTGGTTTCAAACAATGGGTTCACATTTGACCTGAGGTTTAGGTTCACATTTGACCTGGTTTCAAAGAACGGGTTCACATTTGACTTGAGGTTTAGGATCACATTTGACCTGGTTTCAAACAAGGGGTTTACATTTGACCTGAGGTTTAGGTTGACATTTGACCTGGGTTCAAACAACGGGTTCACATTTGACCGAGGTTTAGGTTTACATTTGACCTGGTTTCAAACAACGGGTTCACATTTCACCTGGGGTTTTGGTTCACATTTGACCTGGTTTTGGTTCATATTTGACGGGAGGTTCAGGTTCACATTTAACCTGGTTTCAAACAACAGGTTCACATTTGACCTGTCGTTTAGGTTCACATTTGACCTGGTTTCAAACAACGGGTTCACATTTGACATGAGTTTTAGGTTCACATTTGTAGTGGTTTCAAACAACGGGTTCACACTTGAACTAAGGTTTTGGTTCACATTTGACCTGGGTTCAAACAATGGGTTCACATTTGACCTGAAGTTTTGGTTCACATTTGACCTGGTTTCAAACAACGAGTTCACATTTGACATGAGGTTTAGGTTCACATTTGACCTAGTTTCAAACAACGGTTCATATTTGACCGAGGTTTAGGTTTACATTTGACCTGGTTTCAAACAACGGGTTCACATTTGACTTGAGGTTTAGGTTCACATTTGACCTGGATTCAAACAACTTGTTCATATTTGACCTGGGGTTTAGGTTCACATTTGACCTGGGTTCAAACAACAGGTTCACATTTGACCTGAAGTTTTGGTTCATATTTGACCTGGTTTCAAACAATGGGTTCACATTTGACCTGAGGTTTAGGTTCACATTTGACCTGGTTTCAAACAACGGGATCACATTTGACTTGAGGTTTAGGTTCACATTTGACCTGGTTTCAAACAAGAGGTTTACATTTGACCTGAGGTTTAGGTTGACATTTGACCTGGGTTCAAACAACGGGTTCACATTTGACCGAGGTTTAGGTTTACATTTGACCTGGTTTCATACAACGGGTTCACATTTGACTTGAGGTTTAGGTTCACATTAGACCTGGTTTCAAACAACGGGTTCACATTTGACTTGAGGTTTAGGTTCACATTTGACCTGGGTTCAAACAATGGGTTCACATTTGACCTGAGGTTTTGGTTCACATTTGACCTGGTTTCAAACAACGGGTTCACATTTGACATGAGGTTTAGGTTCACATTTGACCTAGTTTCAAACAACGGGTTCATATTTGACCGAGGTTTAGGTTTACATTTGACCTGGTTTCAAACAACGGGTTCACATTTGACTTGAGGTTTAGGTTCACATTTGACCTGGATTCAAACAACGGGTTCACATTTGACCTGGGTTCAAACAACAGGTTCACATTTGACCTAAAGTTTTGGTTCATATTTGACCTGGTTTCAAACAAGGGTGTCACATTTGACCTGAGGTTTAGGTTCACATTTGACCTGGTTTGAAACAACGAGTTCACATTTGACTTGAGGTTTAGGTTCACATTTGACCTGGTTTCAAACAATGGGTTCACATTTGACTTGGGGTTTAGGTTCACATTTGACCTGGTTTCAAACAACGGGTTCACATTTGACTTGAGGTTTTGGTTCACATTTGACCTTGTTTCAAAAAACGGGTTCACATTTGACCTGAGGTTTAGGTTCACATTTGACTTGGGTTCAAACAACGGGTTCACATTTGATCTGAAGTTTTGGTTCACATTTGACCTGGTTTCAAACAACGGGTTCAAATTTGACTGGAGGTTTAGGTTCACATTTGACCTAGTTTCAAACAACAGGTTCACATTTGACCTGAGGTTTAGGTTCGCATTTGACCTGGTTTCAAACAACGGGTTCACATTTGACCTGAGGTTTAGGTTCATATTTGACCTGGTTTCAAACAACCGGTTCACATTTCACCTGGGGTTTTGGTTCACATTTGACCTGGTTTTGGTTCATATTTGACGTGAGGTTCAGGTTCACATTTGACCTGGTTTCAAACAACAGGTTCACATTTGACCTGTGGTTTAGGTTCACATTTGACCTGGTTTCAAACAACGGGTTCACATTTGACATGAGTTTTAGGTTCACATTTGTAGTGGTTTCAAACGACGGGTTCACACTTGAACTAAGGTTTTGGTTCACATTTGACCTGGGTTCAAACAATGGGTTCACATTTGACCTTAAGTTTTGGTTCACATTTGACCTGGTTTCAAACAACGGGTTCACATTTGACATGAGGTTTAGGTTCACATTTGACCTAGTTTCAAACAACGGGTTCATATTTGACCGAGGTTTAGGTTTACATTTGACCTGGTTTCAAACAACGGGTTCACATTTGACTTGAGGTTTAGGTTCACATTTGACCTGGATTCAAACAACTTGTTCACATTTGACCTGGGGTTTAGGTTCACATTTGACCTGGGTTCAAACAACAGGTTCACATTTGACCTGAAGTTTTGGTTCATATTTGACCTGGTTTCAAACAATGGGTTCACATTTGACCTGAGGTTTAGGTTCACATTTGACCTGGTTTCAAAGAACGGGTTCACATTTGACTTGAGGTTTAGGATCACATTTGACCTGGTTTCAAACAAGGGGTTTACATTTGACCTGAGGTTTAGGTTGACATTTGACCTGGGTTCAAACAACGGGTTCACATTTGACCGAGGTTTAGGTTTACATTTGACCTGGTTTCAAACAACGGGTTCACATTTCACCTGGGGTTTTGGTTCACATTTGACCTGGTTTTGGTTCATATTTGACGGGAGGTTCAGGTTCACATTTAACCTGGTTTCAAACAACAGGTTCACATTTGACCTGTCGTTTAGGTTCACATTTGACCTGGTTTCAAACAACGGGTTCACATTTGACATGAGTTTTAGGTTCACATTTGTAGTGGTTTCAAACAACGGGTTCACACTTGAACTAAGGTTTTGGTTCACATTTGACCTGGGTTCAAACAATGGGTTCACATTTGACCTGAAGTTTTGGTTCACATTTGACCTGGTTTCAAACAACGAGTTCACATTTGACATGAGGTTTAGGTTCACATTTGACCTAGTTTCAAACAACGGGTTCATATTTGACCGAGGTTTAGGTTTACATTTGACCTGGTTTCAAACAACGGGTTCACATTTGACTTGAGGTTTAGGTTCACATTTGACCTGGATTCAAACAACTTGTTCATATTTGACCTGGGGTTTAGGTTCACATTTGACCTGGGTTCAAACAACAGGTTCACATTTGACCTGAAGTTTTGGTTCATATTTGACCTGGTTTCAAACAATGGGTTCACATTTGACCTGAGGTTTAGGTTCACATTTGACCTGGTTTCAAACAACGGGATCACATTTGACTTGAGGTTTAGGTTCACATTTGACCTGGTTTCAAACAAGAGGTTTACATTTGACCTGAGGTTTAGGTTGACATTTGACCTGGGTTCAAACAACGGGTTCACATTTGACCGAGGTTTAGGTTTACATTTGACCTGGTTTCATACAACGGGTTCACATTTGACTTGAGGTTTAGGTTCACATTAGACCTGGTTTCAAACAACGGGTTCACATTTGACTTGAGGTTTAGGTTCACATTTGACCTGGGTTCAAACAATGGGTTCACATTTGACCTGAGGTTTTGGTTCACATTTGACCTGGTTTCAAACAACGGGTTCACATTTGACATGAGGTTTAGGTTCACATTTGACCTAGTTTCAAACAACGGGTTCATATTTGACCGAGGTTTAGGTTTACATTTGACCTGGTTTCAAACAACGGGTTCACATTTGACTTGAGGTTTAGGTTCACATTTGACCTGGATTCAAACAACGGGTTCACATTTGACCTGGGTTCAAACAACAGGTTCACATTTGACCTGAAGTTTTGGTTCATATTTGACCTGGTTTCAAACAAGGGTGTCACATTTGACCTGAGGTTTAGGTTCACATTTGACCTGGTTTGAAACAACGGGTTCACATTTGACTTGAGGTTTAGGTTCACATTTGACCTGGTTTCAAACAATGGGTTCACATTTGACTTGGGGTTTAGGTTCACATTTGACCTGGTTTCAAACAACGGGTTCACATTTGACTTGAGGTTTTGGTTCACATTTGACCTTGTTTCAAAAAACGGGTTCACATTTGACCTGAGGTTTAGGTTCACATTTGACTTGGGTTCAAACAACGGGTTCACATTTGATCTGAAGTTTTGGTTCACATTTGACCTGGTTTCAAACAACGGGTTCAAATTTGACTGGAGGTTTAGGTTCACATTTGACCTAGTTTCAAACAACAGGTTCACATTTGACCTGAGGTTTAGGTTCGCATTTGACCTGGTTTCAAACAACGGGTTCACATTTGACCTGAGGTTTAGGTTCATATTTGACCTGGTTTCAAACAACCGGTTCACATTTCACCTGGGGTTTTGGTTCACATTTGACCTGGTTTTGGTTCATATTTGACGTGAGGTTCAGGTTCACATTTGACCTGGTTTCAAACAACAGGTTCACATTTGACCTGTGGTTTAGGTTCACATTTGACCTGGTTTCAAACAACGGGTTCACATTTGACATGAGTTTTAGGTTCACATTTGTAGTGGTTTCAAACGACGGGTTCACACTTGAACTAAGGTTTTGGTTCACATTTGACCTGGGTTCAAACAATGGGTTCACATTTGACCTTAAGTTTTGGTTCACATTTGACCTGGTTTCAAACAACGGGTTCACATTTGACATGAGGTTTAGGTTCACATTTGACCTAGTTTCAAACAACGGGTTCATATTTGACCGAGGTTTAGGTTTACATTTGACCTGGTTTCAAACAACGGGTTCACATTTGACTTGAGGTTTAGGTTCACATTTGACCTGGATTCAAACAACTTGTTCACATTTGACCTGGGGTTTAGGTTCACATTTGACCTGGGTTCAAACAACAGGTTCACATTTGACCTGAAGTTTTGGTTCATATTTGACCTGGTTTCAAACAATGGGTTCACATTTGACCTGAGGTTTAGGTTCACATTTGACCTGGTTTCAAAGAACGGGTTCACATTTGACTTGAGGTTTAGGATCACATTTGACCTGGTTTCAAACAAGGGGTTTACATTTGACCTGAGGTTTAGGTTGACATTTGACCTGGGTTCAAACAACGGGTTCACATTTGACCGAGGTTTAGGTTTACATTTGACCTGGTTTCAAACAACGGGTTCACATTTCACCTGGGGTTTTGGTTCACATTTGACCTGGTTTTGGTTCATATTTGACGGGAGGTTCAGGTTCACATTTAACCTGGTTTCAAACAACAGGTTCACATTTGACCTGTCGTTTAGGTTCACATTTGACCTGGTTTCAAACAACGGGTTCACATTTGACATGAGTTTTAGGTTCACATTTGTAGTGGTTTCAAACAACGGGTTCACACTTGAACTAAGGTTTTGGTTCACATTTGACCTGGGTTCAAACAATGGGTTCACATTTGACCTGAAGTTTTGGTTCACATTTGACCTGGTTTCAAACAACGAGTTCACATTTGACATGAGGTTTAGGTTCACATTTGACCTAGTTTCAAACAACGGGTTCATATTTGACCGAGGTTTAGGTTTACATTTGACCTGGTTTCAAACAACGGGTTCACATTTGACTTGAGGTTTAGGTTCACATTTGACCTGGATTCAAACAACTTGTTCATATTTGACCTGGGGTTTAGGTTCACATTTGACCTGGGTTCAAACAACAGGTTCACATTTGACCTGAAGTTTTGGTTCATATTTGACCTGGTTTCAAACAATGGGTTCACATTTGACCTGAGGTTTAGGTTCACATTTGACCTGGTTTCAAACAACGGGATCACATTTGACTTGAGGTTTAGGTTCACATTTGACCTGGTTTCAAACAAGAGGTTTACATTTGACCTGAGGTTTAGGTTGACATTTGACCTGGGTTCAAACAACGGGTTCACATTTGACCGAGGTTTAGGTTTACATTTGACCTGGTTTCATACAACGGGTTCACATTTGACTTGAGGTTTAGGTTCACATTAGACCTGGTTTCAAACAACGGGTTCACATTTGACTTGAGGTTTAGGTTCACATTTGACCTGGGTTCAAACAATGGGTTCACATTTGACCTGAGGTTTTGGTTCACATTTGACCTGGTTTCAAACAACGGGTTCACATTTGACATGAGGTTTAGGTTCACATTTGACCTAGTTTCAAACAACGGGTTCATATTTGACCGAGGTTTAGGTTTACATTTGACCTGGTTTCAAACAACGGGTTCACATTTGACTTGAGGTTTAGGTTCACATTTGACCTGGATTCAAACAACGGGTTCACATTTGACCTGGGTTCAAACAACAGGTTCACATTTGACCTGAAGTTTTGGTTCATATTTGACCTGGTTTCAAACAAGGGTGTCACATTTGACCTGAGGTTTAGGTTCACATTTGACCTGGTTTGAAACAACGGGTTCACATTTGACTTGAGGTTTAGGTTCACATTTGACCTGGTTTCAAACAATGGGTTCACATTTGACTTGGGGTTTAGGTTCACATTTGACCTGGTTTCAAACAACGGGTTCACATTTGACTTGAGGTTTTGGTTCACATTTGACCTTGTTTCAAAAAACGGGTTCACATTTGACCTGAGGTTTAGGTTCACATTTGACTTGGGTTCAAACAACGGGTTCACATTTGATCTGAAGTTTTGGTTCACATTTGACCTGGTTTCAAACAACGGGTTCAAATTTGACTGGAGGTTTAGGTTCACATTTGACCTAGTTTCAAACAACAGGTTCACATTTGACCTGAGGTTTAGGTTCACATTTGACCTGGTTTTAAACAACGGGTTCACATTTGACCTGAGGTTTAGGTTCACATTTGACCTGGTTACAAACAACGGGTTCACATTTCACCTGGGGTTTTGGTTCACATTTGACCTGGTTTTGGTTCATATTTGACGTGAGGTTCAGGTTCACATTTGACCTGGTTTCAAACAACAGGTTCACATTTGAGTTGTGTTTTAGGTTCACATTTGACCTGGTTTCAAACAACGGGTTCACATTTGACATGAGTTTTAGGTTCACATTTGTAGTGGTTTCAAACAACGGGTTCACACTTGAACTAAGGTTTTGGTTCACATTTCACCTGGTTTCAAACAGCGGGTTCACATTTGACCTGAGCTTTAGATTCACATTTTACCTAGGTTCTAACAACAGGTTCACGTTTGACCTGAGGATTTGGTTCACATTTGACCTGGTTTCAAACAACGGGTTCACATTTGTCCTGAGGTTTAAGTTGACATTTGACCTGGGTTCAAACAACAGGTTCACGTTTGACCTGAGGTTTTGGTTCACATTTGACCTGGTTTCAAACAACGGGTTCACATTTGACCTGAGGTTTAAGTTCATATTTGACCTAGTTTCAAACAACGGGTTCACATTTAACTTGAGGTTTAGGTTCACATTTGACCTGGTTTCAAACAAAGGGTTCACATTTGACCTGGAGTTTTGGTTCACATTTGACCTGCTTTCAAACAACGGGTTCACATGTGACCTGAGGTTTAGTTTCACATTTGACTTGGGTTCAAACAACGGGTTCACATTTGACCTGAGGTTTTGGTTCACATTTAACATGGTTTTAAACAACGGGTTCACATTTGACCTGAGGTTTAGCCTCACATTTGACCAGGTTTCAAACAACGGGTTCACATTTGACATGGGGTTTAGGTTCACAGTTGACCTAGTTTCAAACAACAGGTTCACATTTGACCTGAGGTTTAGGTTCACATTTGACCTGGTTTTAAACAACGGGTTCACATTTGACCTGAGGTTTAGGTTCACATTTGACCTGGTTACAAACAACGGGTTCACATTTCACCTGGGGTTTTGGTTCACATTTGACCTGGTTTTGGTTCATATTTGACGTGAGGTTCAGGTTCACATTTGACCTGGTTTCAAACAACAGGTTCACATTTGAGTTGTGGTTTAGGTTCACATTTGACCTGGTTTCAAACAACGGGTTCACATTTGACATGAGTTTTAGGTTCACATTTGTAGTGGTTTCAAACAACGGGTTCACACTTGAACTAAGGTTTTGGTTCACATTTCACCTGGTTTCAAACAGCGGGTTCACATTTGACCTGAGCTTTAGATTCACATTTGACCTAGGTTCTAACAACAGGTTCACGTTTGACCTGAGGTTTTGGTTCACATTTGACCTGGTTTCAAACAACGGGTTCACATTTCTCCTGAGGTTTAGGTTGACATTTGACCTGGGTTCAAATAACAGGTTCACGTTTGACCTGAGGTTTTGGTTCACATTTGACCTGGTTTCAAACAACGGGTTCACATTTGACCTGAGGTTTAAGTTCATATTTGACCTAGTTTCAAACAACGGGTTCACATTTAACTTGAGGTTTAGGTTCACATTTGACCTGGTTTCAAACAAAGGGTTCACATTTGACCTGGAGTTTTGGTTCACATTTGACCTGCTTTCAAACAACGGGTTCACATGTGACCTGAGGTTTAGTTTCACATTTGACTTGGGTTCAAACAACGGGTTCACATTTGACCTGAGGTTTTGGTTCACATTTAACATGGTTTTAAACAACGGGTTCACATTTGACCTGAGGTTTAGCCTCACATTTGACCAGGTTTCAAACAACGGGTTCACATTTGACATGGGGTTTAGGTTCACATTTGACCTGGTTTTGTTCACATTTGACCTGGTTTTAAACAACGGGTTCACATTTGACCTGAGGTTTACGGTCACATTTGACCTGATTTCAAACAACGGGTTCACAATTGACCTGAGGTTTAGGTTCACATTTGACTTGGTTTCAAACAACGGGTTCACATTTAACCTGAGGTTTTGGTTCACATTTGATCTGGTTTCAAACAACGGGTTCACATTTGACCTGAGGTTTAGGTTCACATTTGAACTGGTTTCAAACAATGGGCTCACATTTGACATTAAGTTTAGGTTCAAATTTGACCCAGTTTCAAACAACGGGTTCATATTTGACCTGAGGTTTAGGTTCACATTTGACTTGGGTTCAAACAATGGGTTCACATTTGACCTGAGGTTTTGGTTCACATTTGACCTGGTTTCAAACAACGGGTTCAAATTTGACCGGAGGTTTAGGTTCAAATTTGACCTAGTTTCAAACAACAGGTTCACATTTGACCTGAGGTTTAGGTTCACATTTGACCTGGTTTCAAACAACGGGTTCACATTTGACCTGAGGTTTAGGTTCACATTTGACCTGGTTTCAAACAACCGGTTCACATTTCACCTGGGGTTTTGGTTCACATTTGACCTGGTTTTGGTTCATATTTGACGTGAGGTTCAGGTTCACATTTGACCTGGTTTCAAACAACAGGTTCACATTTGACCTGTGGTTAAGGTTCACATTTGACCTGGTTTCAAACAACGGGTTCACATTTGACATGAGTTTTAGGTTCACATTTGTAGTGGTTTCAAACAACGGGTTCACACTTAAACTAAGGTTTTGGTTCACATTTGACCTGGGTTCAAACAATGGGTTCACATTTGACCTAAAGTTTTGGTTCACATTTGACCTGGTTTCAAACAACGGGTTCACATTTGACATGAGGTTTAGGTTCACATTTGACCAAGTTTCAAACAACGGGTTCATATTTGACCGAGGTTTAGGTTTACATTTGACCTGGTTTCAAACAACGGGTTCACATTTGACTTGAGGTTTAGGTTCACATTTGACCTGGATTCAAACAACTTGTTCACATTTGACCTGGGGTTTAGGTTCACATTTGACCTGGGTTCAAACAACAGGTTCACATTTGACCTGAAGTTTTGGTTCAAATTTGACCTGGTTTCAAACAATGGGTTCACATTTGACCTGAGGTTTAGGTTCACATTTGACCTGGTTTCAAAGAACGGGTTCACATTTGACTTGAGGTTTAGGATCACATTTGACCTGGTTTCAAACAAGGGGTTTACATTTGACCTGAGGTTTAGGCTGACATTTGACCTGGGTTCAAACAACGGGTTCACATTTGACCGAGGTTTAGGTTTACATTTGACCTGGTTTCAAACAACGGGTTCACATTTCACCTGGGGTTTTGGTTCACATTTGACCTGGTTTTGGTTCATATTTGACGTGAGGTTCAGGTTCACATTTGACCTGGTTTCAAACAACAGGTTCACATTTGACCTGCCGTTTAGGTTCACATTTGACCTGGTTTCAAACAACGGGTTCACATTTGACATGAGTTTTAGGTTCACATTTGTAGTGGTTTCAAACAACGGGTTCACACTTGAACTAAGGTTTTGGTTCACATTTGACCTGGGTTCAAACAATGGGTTCACATTTGACCTGAAGTTTTGGTTCACATTTGACCTGGTTTCAAACAACGGGTTCACATTTGACATGAGGTTTAGGTTCACATTTGACCTAGTTTCAAACAACGGGTTCATATTTGACCGAGGTTTAGGTTTACATTTGACCTGGTTTCAAACAACGGGTTCACATTTGACTTGAGGTTTAGGTTCACATTTGACCTGGATTCAAACAACTTGTTCACATTTGACCTGGGGTTTAGGTTCACATTTGACCTGGTTTCAAACAACAGGTTCACATCTGACCTGTCGTTTAGGTTCACATTTGATCTGGTTTCAAACAACGGGTTCACATTTGACATGAGTTTTAGGTTCACATTTGTAGTGGTTTCAAACAACGGGTTCACACTTGAACTAAGGTTTTGGTTCACATTTGACCTGGGTTCAAACAATGGGTTCACATTTGACCTGAAGTTTTGGTTCACATTTGACCTGGTTTCAAACAACGGGTTCACATTTGACATGAGGTTTAGGTTCACATTTGACCTAGTTTCAAACAACGGGTTCATATTTGACCGAGGTTTAGGTTTACATTTGACCTGGTTTCAAACAACGGGTTCACATTTGACTTGAGGTTTAGGTTCACATTTGACCTGGATTCAAACAACTTGTTCACATTTGACCTGGGGTTTAGGTTCACATTTGACCTGGGTTCAAACAACAGGTTCACATTTGACCTGAAGTTTTGGTTCATATTTGACCTGGTTTCAAACAATGGGTTCACATTTGACCTGAGGTTTAGGTTCACATTTGACCTGGTTTCAAACAACGGGATCACATTTGACTTGAGGTTTAGGTTCACATTTGACCTGGTTTCAAACAAGGGGTTTACATTTGACCTGAGGTTTAGGTTGACATTTGACCTGGGTTCAAACAACGGGTTCACATTTGACCGAGGTTTAGGTTTACATTTGACCTGGTTTCAAACAACGGGTTCACATTTGACTTGAGGTTTAGGTTCACATTAGACCTGGTTTCAAACAAGGGGTTTACATTTGACCTGAGGTTTAGGTTGACATTTGACCTGGGTTCAAACAACGGGTTCACATTTGACCGAGGTTTAGGTTCACATTTGACCTGGTTTTAAACAACGGGTTCACATTTGACCTGAGGTTTAGGTTCACATTTGACCTGGTTACAAACAACGGGTTCACATTTCACCTGGGGTTTTGGTTCACATTTGACCTGGTTTCAAACAACGGGTTCACATTTGACTTGAGGTTTAGGTTCACATTTGACCTGGATTCAAACAACGGGTTCACATTTGACCTGGGTTCAAACAACAAGTTCACATTTGACCTGAAGTTTTGGTTCATATTTGACCTGGTTTCAAACAACGGGTTCAAATTTGACCGGAGGTTTAGGTTCAAATTTGACCTAGTTTCAAACAACAGGTTCACATTTGACCTGAGGTTTAGGTTCACATTTGACCTGGTTTCAAACAACGGGTTCACATTTGACCTGAGGTTTAGGTTCACATTTGACCTGGTTTCAAACAACCGGTTCACATTTCACCTGGGGTTTTGGTTCACATTTGACCTGGTTTTGGTTCATATTTGACGTGAGGTTCAGGTTCACATTTGACCTGGTTTCAAACAACAGGTTCACATTTGACCTGTGGTTTAGGTTCACATTTGACCTGGTTTCAAACAACGGGTTCACATTTGACATGAGTTTTAGGTTCACATTTGTAGTGGTTTCAAACAACGGGTTCACACTTAAACTAAGGTTTTGGTTCACATTTGACCTGGGTTCAAACAATGGGTTCACATTTGACCTAAAGTTTTGGTTCACATTTGACCTGGTTTCAAACAACGGGTTCACATTTGACATGAGGTTTAGGTTCACATTTGACCTAGTTTCAAACAACGGGTTCATATTTGACCGAGGTTTAGGTTTACATTTGACCTAGTTTCAAACAACGGGTTCACATTTGACTTGAGGTTTAGGTTCACATTTGACCTGGATTCAAACAACTTGTTCACATTTGACCTGGGGTTTAGGTTCACATTTGACCTGGGTTCAAACAACAGGTTCACATTTGACCTGAAGTTTTGGTTCAAATTTGACCTGGTTTCAAACAATGCGTTCACATTTGACCTGAGGTTTAGGTTCACATTTGACCTGGTTTCAAAGAACGGGTTCACATTTGACTTGAGGTTTAGGATCACATTTGACCTGGTTTCAAACAAGGGGTTTACATTTGACCTGAGGTTTAGGCTGACATTTGACCTGGGTTCAAACAACGGGTTCACATTTGACCGAGGTTTAGGTTTACATTTGACCTGGTTTCAAACAACGGGTTCACATTTCACCTGGGGTTTTGGTTCACATTTGACCTGGTTTTGGTTCATATTTGACGTGAGGTTCAGGTTCACATTTGACCTGGTTTCAAACAACAGGTTCACATTTGACCTGCCGTTTAGGTTCACATTTGACTTGGTTTCAAACAACGGGTTCACATTTGACATGAGTTTTAGGTTCACATTTGTAGTGGTTTCAAACAACGGGTTCACACTTGAACTAAGGTTTTGGTTCACATTTGACCTGGGTTCAAACAATGGGTTCACATTTGACCTGAAGTTTTGGTTCACATTTGACCTGGTTTCAAACAACGGGTTCACATTTGACATGAGGTTTAGGTTCACATTTGACCTAGTTTCAAACAACGGGTTCATATTTGACCGAGGTTTAGGTTTACATTTGACCTGGTTTCAAACAACGGGTTCACATTTGACTTGAGGTTTAGGTTCACATTTGACCTGGATTCAAACAACTTGTTCACATTTGACCTGGGGTTTAGGTTCACATTTGACCTGGTTTCAAACAACAGGTTCACATTTGACCTGTCGTTTAGGTTCACATTTGACCTGGTTTCAAACAACGGGTTCACATTTGACATGAGTTTTAGGTTCACATTTGTAGTGGTTTCAAACAACGGGTTCACACTTGAACTAAGGTTTTGGTTCACATTTGACCTGGGTTCAAACAATGGGTTCACATTTGACCTGAAGTTTTGGTTCACATTTGACCTGGTTTCAAACAACGGGTTCACATTTGACATGAGGTTTAGGTTCACATTTGACCTAGTTTCAAACAACGGGTTCATATTTGACCGAGGTTTAGGTTTACATTTGACTTGGTTTCAAACAACGGGTTCACATTTGACTTGAGGTTTAGGTTCACATTTGACCTGGATTCAAACAACTTGTTCACATTTGACCTGGGGTTTAGGTTCACATTTGACCTGGGTTCAAACAACAGGTTCACATTTGACCTGCAGTTTTGGTTCATATTTGACCTGGTTTCAAACAATGGGTTCACATTTGACCTGAGGTTTAGGTTCACATTTGACCTGGTTTCAAACAACGGGATCACATTTGACTTGAGGTTTAGGTTCACATTTGACCTGGTTTCAAACAAGGGGTTTACATTTGACCTGAGGTTTAGGTTGACATTTGACCTGGGTTCAAACAACGGGTTCACATTTGACCGAGGTTTAGGTTTACATTTGACCTGGTTTCAAACAACGGGTTCACATTTGACTTGAGGTTTAGGTTCACATTAGACCTGGTTTCAAACAACGGGTTCACATTTGACTTGAGGTTTAGGTTCACATTTGACCTGGGTTCAAACAATGGGTTCACATTTGACCTGAGGTTTTGGTTCACATTTGACCTGGTTTCAAACAACGGGTTCACATTTGACATGAGGTTTAGGTTCACATTTGACCTAGTTTCAAACAACGGGTTCATATTTGACCGAGGTGTAGGTTTACATTTGACCTGGTTTCAAACAACGGGTTCACATTTGACTTGAGGTTTAGGTTCACATTTGACCTGGATTCAAACAACGGGTTCACATTTGACCTGGGTTCAAACAACAGGTTCACATTTGACCTGAAGTTTTGGTTCATATTTGACCTGGTTTCAAACAACGGGTTCACATTTGACTTGAGGTTTAGGTTCACATTTGACCTGGTTTCAAACAATGGGTTCACATTTGACTTGGGGTTTAGGTTCACATTTGACCTGGTTTCAAACAACGGGTTCACATTTGACTTGAGGTTTTGGTTCACATTTGACCTTGTTTCAAAAAACGGGTTCACATTTGACCTGAGGTTTAGGTTCACATTTGACTTGGGTTCAAACAACGGGTTCACATTTGATCTGAGGTTTTGGTTCACATTTGACCTGGTTTCAAACAACGGGTTCAAATTTGACCGGAGGTTTAGGTTCACATTTGACCTAGTTTCAAACAACAGGTTCACATTTGACCTGAGGTTTAGGTTCACATTTGACCTGGTTTTAAACAACGGGTTCACATTTGACCTGAGGTTTAGGTTCACATTTGACCTGGTTACAAACAACGGGTTCACATTTCACCTGGGGTTTTGGTTCACATTTGACCTGGTTTTGGTTCATATTTGACGTGAGGTTCAGGTTCACATTTGACCTGGTTTCAAACAACAGGTTCACATTTGACCTGTGGTTTAGGTTCACATTTGACCTGGTTTCAAACAACGGGTTCACATTTGACATGAGTTTTAGGTTCACATTTGTAGTGGTTTCAAACAACGGGTTCACACTTAAACTAAGGTTTTGGTTCACATTTGACCTGGGTTCAAACAATGGGTTCACATTTGACCTAAAGTTTTGGTTCACATTTGACCTGGTTTCAAACAACGGGTTCACATTTGACATGAGGTTTAGGTTCACATTTGACCTAGTTTCAAACAACGGGTTCATATTTGACCGAGGTTTAGGTTTACATTTGACCTGGTTTCAAACAACGGGTTCACATTTGACTTGAGGTTTAGGTTCACATTTGACCTGGATTCAAACAACTTGTTCACATTTGACCTGGGGTTTAGGTTCACATTTGACCTGGATTCAAACAACGGGTTCACATTTGACCTGGGTTCAAACAACAGGTTCACATTTGACCTGAAGTTTTGGTTCATATTTGACCTGGTTTCAAACAACGGGTTCAAATTTGACCGGAGGTTTAGGTTCAAATTTGACCTAGTTTCAAACAACAGGTTCACATTTGACCTGAGGTTTAGGTTCACATTTGACCTGGTTTCAAACAACGGGTTCACATTTGACCTGAGGTTTAGGTTCACATTTGACCTGGTTTCAAACAACCGGTTCACATTTCACCTGGGGTTTTGGTTCACATTTAACCTGGTTTTGGTTCATATTTGACGTGAGGTTCAGGTTCACATTTGACCTGGTTTCAAACAACAGGTTCACATTTGACCTGTGGTTTAGGTTCACATTTGACCTGGTTTCAAACAACGGGTTCACATTTGACATGAGTTTTAGGTTCACATTTGTAGTGGTTTCAAACAACGGGTTCACACTTAAACTAAGGTTTTGGTTCACATTTGACCTGGGTTCAAACAATGGGTTCACATTTGACCTAAAGTTTTGGTTCACATTTGACCTGGTTTCAAACAACGGGTTCACATTTGACATGAGGTTTAGGTTCACATTTGACCTAGTTTCAAACAACGGGTTCATATTTGACCGAGGTTTAGGTTTACATTTGACCTGGTTTCAAACAACGGGTTCACATTTGACTTGAGGTTTAGGTTCACATTTGACCTGGATTCAAACAACTTGTTCACATTTGACCTGGGGTTTAGGTTCACATTTGACCTGGGTTCAAACAACAGGTTCGCATTTGACCTGAAGTTTTGGTTCAAATTTGACCTGGTTTCAAACAATGCGTTCACATTTGACCTGAGGTTTAGGTTCACATTTGACCTGGTTTCAAAGAACGGGTTCACATTTGACTTGAGGTTTAGGATCACATTTGACCTGGTTTCAAACAAGGGGTTTACATTTGACCTGAGGTTTAGGCTGACATTTGACCTGGGTTCAAACAACGGGTTCACATTTGACCGAGGTTTAGGTTTACATTTGACCTGGTTTCAAACAACGGGTTCACATTTCACCTGGGGTTTTGGTTCACATTTGACCTGGTTTTGGTTCATATTTGACGTGAGGTTCAGGTTCACATTTGACCTGGTTTCAAACAACAGGTTCACATTTGACCTGCCGTTTAGGTTCACATTTGACTTGGTTTCAAACAACGGGTTCACATTTGACATGAGTTTTAGGTTCACATTTGTAGTGGTTTCAAACAACGGGTTCACACTTGAACTAAGGTTTTGGTTCACATTTGACCTGGGTTCAAACAATGGGTTCACATTTGACATGAGGTTTAGGTTCACATTTGACCTAGTTTCAAACAACGGGTTCATATTTGACCGAGGTTTAGGTTTACATTTGACCTGGTTTCAAACAACGGGTTCACATTTGACTTGAGGTTTAGGTTCACATTTGACCTGGATTCAAACAACGGGTTCACATTTGACCTGGGTTCAAACAACAGGTTCACATTTGACCTGAAGTTTTGGTTCATATTTGACCTGGTTTCAAACAACGGGTTCACATTTGACTTGAGGTTTAGGTTCACATTTGACCTGGTTTCAAACAATGGGTTCACATTTGACTTGGGGTTTAGGTTCACATTTGACCTGGTTTCAAACAACGGGTTCACATTTGACTTGAGGTTTTGGTTCACATTTGACCTTGTTTCAAAAAACGGGTTCACATTTGACCTGAGGTTTAGGTTCACATTTGACTTGGGTTCAAACAACGGGTTCACATTTGATCTGAGGTTTTGGTTCACATTTGACCTGGTTTCAAACAACGGGTTCAAATTTGACCGGAGGTTTAGGTTCACATTTGACCTAGTTTCAAACAACAGGTTCACATTTGACCTGAGGTTTAGGTTCACATTTGACCTGGTTTTAAACAACGGGTTCACATTTGACCTGAGGTTTAGGTTCACATTTGACCTGGTTACAAACAACGGGTTCACATTTCACCTGGGGTTTTGGTTCACATTTGACCTGGTTTTGGTTCATATTTGACGTGAGGTTCAGGTTCACATTTGACCTGGTTTCAAACAACAGGTTCACATTTGACCTGTGGTTTAGGTTCACATTTGACCTGGTTTCAAACAACGGGTTCACATTTGACATGAGTTTTAGGTTCACATTTGTAGTGGTTTCAAACAACGGGTTCACACTTAAACTAAGGTTTTGGTTCACATTTGACCTGGGTTCAAACAATGGGTTCACATTTGACCTAAAGTTTTGGTTCACATTTGACCTGGTTTCAAACAACGGGTTCACATTTGACATGAGGTTTAGGTTCACATTTGACCTAGTTTCAAACAACGGGTTCATATTTGACCGAGGTTTAGGTTTACATTTGACCTGGTTTCAAACAACGGGTTCACATTTGACTTGAGGTTTAGGTTCACATTTGACCTGGATTCAAACAACTTGTTCACATTTGACCTGGGGTTTAGGTTCACATTTGACCTGGATTCAAACAACGGGTTCACATTTGACCTGGGTTCAAACAACAGGTTCACATTTGACCTGAAGTTTTGGTTCATATTTGACCTGGTTTCAAACAACGGGTTCAAATTTGACCGGAGGTTTAGGTTCAAATTTGACCTAGTTTCAAACAACAGGTTCACATTTGACCTGAGGTTTAGGTTCACATTTGACCTGGTTTCAAACAACGGGTTCACATTTGACCTGAGGTTTAGGTTCACATTTGACCTGGTTTCAAACAACCGGTTCACATTTCACCTGGGGTTTTGGTTCACATTTGACCTGGTTTTGGTTCATATTTGACGTGAGGTTCAGGTTCACATTTGACCTGGTTTCAAACAACAGGTTCACATTTGACCTGTGGTTTAGGTTCACATTTGACCTGGTTTCAAACAACGGGTTCACATTTGACATGAGTTTTAGGTTCACATTTGTAGTGGTTTCAAACAACGGGTTCACACTTAAACTAAGGTTTTGGTTCACATTTGACCTGGGTTCAAACAATGGGTTCACATTTGACCTAAAGTTTTGGTTCACATTTGACCTGGTTTCAAACAACGGGTTCACATTTGACATGAGGTTTAGGTTCACATTTGACCTAGTTTCAAACAACGGGTTCATATTTGACCGAGGTTTAGGTTTACATTTGACCTGGTTTCAAACAACGGGTTCACATTTGACTTGAGGTTTAGGTTCACATTTGACCTGGATTCAAACAACTTGTTCACATTTGACCTGGGGTTTAGGTTCACATTTGACCTGGGTTCAAACAACAGGTTCACATTTGACCTGAAGTTTTGGTTCAAATTTGACCTGGTTTCAAACAATGCGTTCACATTTGACCTGAGGTTTAGGTTCACATTTGACCTGGTTTCAAAGAACGGGTTCACATTTGACTTGAGGTTTAGGATCACATTTGACCTGGTTTCAAACAAGGGTTTACATTTGACCTGAGGTTTAGGCTGACATTTGACCTGGGTTCAAACAACGGGTTCACATTTGACCGAGGTTTAGGTTTACATTTGACCTGGTTTCAAACAACGGGTTCACATTTCACCTGGGGTTTTGGTTCACATTTGACCTGGTTTTGGTTCATATTTGACGTGAGGTTCAGGTTCACATTTGACCTGGTTTCAAACAACAGGTTCACATTTGACCTGCCGTTTAGGTTCACATTTGACTTGGTTTCAAACAACGGGTTCACATTTGACATGAGTTTTAGGTTCACATTTGTAGTGGTTTCAAACAACGGGTTCACACTTGAACTAAGGTTTTGGTTCACATTTGACCTGGGTTCAAACAATGGGTTCACATTTGACCTGAAGTTTTGGTTCACATTTGACCTGGTTTCAAACAATGGGTTCACATTTGACATGAGGTTTAGGTTCACATTTGACCTAGTTTCAAACAACGGGTTCATATTTGACCGAGGTTTAGGTTTACATTTGACCTGGTTTCAAAACAACGGGTTCACATTTGACTTGAGGTTTAGGTTCACATTTGACCTGGATTCAAACAACTTGTTCACATTTGACCTGGGGTTTAGGTTCACATTTGACCTGGTTTCAAACAACAGGTTCACATTTGACCTGTCGTTTAGGTTCACATTTGACCTGGTTTCAAACAACGGGTTCACATTTGACATGAGTTTTAGGTTCACATTTGTAGTGGTTTCAAACAACGGGTTCACACTTGAACTAAGGTTTTGGTTCACATTTGACCTGGGTTCAAACAATGGGTTCACATTTGACCTGAAGTTTTGGTTCACATTTGACCTGGTTTCAAACAACGGGTTCACATTTGACATGAGGTTTAGGTTCACATTTGACCTAGTTTCAAACAACGAGTTCATATTTGACCGAGGTTTAGGTTTACATTTGACCTGGTTTCAAACAACGGGTTCACATTTGACTTGAGGTTTAGGTTCACATTTGACCTGGATTCAAACAACTTGTTCACATTTGACCTGGGGTTTAGGTTCACATTTGACCTGGGTTCAAACAACAGGTTCACATTTGACCTGCAGTTTTGGTTCATATTTGACCTGGTTTCAAACAATGGGTTCACATTTGACCTGAGGTTTAGGTTCACATTTGACCTGGTTTCAAACAACGGGATCACATTTGACTTGAGGTTTAGGTTCACATTTGACCTGGTTTCAAACAAGGGGTTTACATTTGACCTGAGGTTTAGGTTGACATTTGACCTGGGTTCAAACAACGGGTTCACATTTGACCGAGGTTTAGGTTTACATTTGACCTGGTTTCAAACAACGGGTTCACATTTGACTTGAGGTTTAGGTTCACATTAGACCTGGTTTCAAACAACGGGTTCACATTTGACTTGAGGTTTAGGTTCACATTTGACCTGGGTTCAAACAATGGGTTCACATTTGACCTGAGGTTTTGGTTCACATTTGACCTGGTTTCAAACAACGGGTTCACATTTGACATGAGGTTTAGGTTCACATTTGACCTAGTTTCAAACAACGGGTTCATATTTGACCGAGGTTTAGGTTTACATTTGACCTGGTTTCAAACAACGGGTTCACATTTGACTTGAGGTTTAGGTTCACATTTGACCTGGATTCAAACAACGGGTTCACATTTGACCTGGGTTCAAACAACAGGTTCACATTTGACCTGAAGTTTTGGTTCATATTTGACCTGGTTTCAAACAACGGGTTCACATTTGACTTGAGGTTTAGGTTCACATTTGACCTGGTTTCAAACAATGGGTTCACATTTGACTTGGGGTTTAGGTTCACATTTGACCTGGTTTCAAACAACGGGTTCACATTTGACTTGAGGTTTTGGTTCACATTTGACCTTGTTTCAAAAAATGGGTTCACATTTGACCTGAGGTTTAGGTTCACATTTGACTTGGGTTCAAACAACGGGTTCACATTTGATCTGAGGTTTTGGTTCACATTTGACCTGGTTTCAAACAACGGGTTCAAATTTGACCGGAGATTTAGGTTCACATTTGACCTAGTTTCAAACAACAGGTTCACATTTGACCTGAGGTTTAGGTTCACATTTGACCTGGTTTTAAACAACGGGTTCACATTTGACCTGAGGTTTAGGTTCACATTTGACCTGGTTACAAACAACGGGTTCACATTTCACCTGGGGTTTTGGTTCACATTTGACCTGGTTTTGGTTCATATTTGACGTGAGGTTCAGGTTCACATTTGACCTGGTTTCAAACAACAGGTTCACATTTGACTTGTGGTTTAGGTTCACATTTGACCTGGTTTCAAACAACGGGTTCACATTTGACATGAGTTTTAGGTTCACATTTGTAGTGGTTTCAAACAACGGGTTCACACTTGAACTAAGGTTTTGGTTCACATTTCACCTGGTTTCAAACAGCGGGTTCACATTTGACCTGAGGTTTAGATTCACATTTGACCTAGGTTCTAACAACAGGTTCACGTTTGACCTGAGGTTTTGGTTCACATTTGACCTGGTTTCAAACAACGGGTTCACATTTGTCCTGAGGTTTAGGTTGACATTTGACCTGGGTTCAAACAACAGGTTCACGTTTGACCTGAGGTTTTGGTTCACATTTGACCTGGTTTCAAACAACGGGTTCACATTTGACCTGAGGTTTAAGTTCATATTTGACCTAGTTTCAAACAACGGGTTCACATTTAACTTGAGGTTTAGGTTCACATTTGACCTGGTTTCAAACAAAGGGTTCACATTTGACCTGGAGTTTTGGTTCACATTTGACCTGCTTTCAAACAACGGGTTCACATGTGACCTGAGGTTTAGTTTCACATTTGACTTGGGTTCAAACAACGGGTTCACATTTGACCTGAGGTTTTGGTTCACATTTAACATGGTTTTAAACAACGGGTTCACATTTGACCTGAGGTTTAGCCTCACATTTGACCAGGTTTCAAACAACGGGTTCACATTTGACATGGGGTTTAGGTTCACATTTGACCTGGTTTTGTTCACATTTGACCTGGTTTTAAACAACGGGTTCACATTTGACCTGAGGTTTTGGTTAACATTTGATCTGGTTTCAAACAACGGGTTCACATTTGACCTAAGGTTTAGGTTCACATTTGACCTGGTTTCAAACAATGGGTTCACATTTGACCTGAGGTTTAGGTTCACATTTGAACTGGTTTCAAACAATGGGCTCACATTTGACATTAGGTTTAGGTTCAAATTTGACCTAGTTTCAAACAACAGGTTCATATTTGACCTGAGGTTTAGGTTCACATTTGACTTGGGTTCAAACAATGGGTTCACATTTGACCTGAGGTTTTGGTTCACATTTGACCTTGTTTCAAACAACGGGTTCAAATTTGACCGGAGGTTTAGGTTCAAATTTGACCTAGTTTCAAACAACAGGTTCACATTTGACCTGAGGTTTAGGTTCACATTTGACCTGGTTTCAAACAACGGGTTCACATTTGACCTGAGGTTTAGGTTCACATTTGACCTGGTTTCAAACAACCGGTTCACATTTCACCTGGGGTTTTGGTTCACATTTGGCCTGGTTTTGGTTCATATTTGACGTGAGGTTCAGGTTCACATTTGACCTGGTTTCAAACAACAGGTTCACATTTGACCTGTGGTTTAGGTTCACATTTGACCTGGTTTCAAACAACGGGTTCACATTTGACATGAGTTTTAGGTTCACATTTGTAGTGGTTTCAAACAACGGGTTCACACTTAAACTAAGGTTTTGGTTCACATTTGACCTGGGTTCAAACAATGGGTTCACATTTGACCTGAAGTTTTGGTTCACATTTGACCTGGTTTCAAACAACGGGTTCACATTTGACATGAGGTTTAGGTTCACATTTGACCTAGTTTCAAACAACGGGTTCATATTTGACCGAGGTTTAGGTTTACATTTGACCTGGTTTCAAACAACGGGTTCACATTTGACTTGGGTTTAGGTTCACATTTGACCTGGATTCAAACAACTTGTTCACATTTGACCTGGGGTTTAGGTTCACATTTGACCTGGGTTCAAACAACAGGTTCACATTTGACCTTAAGTTTTGGTTCATATTTGACCTGGTTTCAAACAATGGGTTCACATTTGACCTGAGGTTTAGGTTCACATTTGACCTGGTTTCAAAGAACGGGTTCACATTTGACTTGAGGTTTAGGATCACATTTGACCTGGTTTCAAACAAGGGGTTTACATTTGACCTGAGGTTTAGGCTGACATTTGACCTGGGTTCAAACAACGGGTTCACATTTGACCGAGGTTTAGGTTTACATTTGACCTGGTTTCAAACAACGGGTTCACATTTCACCTGGGGTTTTGGTTCACATTTGACCTGGTTTTGGTTCATATTTGACGTGAGGTTCAGGTTCACATTTGACCTGGTTTCAAACAACAGGTTCACATTTGACCTGTCGTTTAGGTTCACATTTGACCTGGTTTCAAACAACGGGTTCACATTTGACATGAGTTTTAGGTTCACATTTGTAGTGGTTTCAAACAACGGGTTCACACTTGAACTAAGGTTTTGGTTCACATTTGACCTGGGTTCAAACAATGGGTTCACATTTGACCTGAAGTTTTGGTTCACATTTGACCTGGTTTCAAACAACGGGTTCACATTTGACATGAGGTTTAGGTTCACATTTGACCTAGTTTCAAACAACGGGTTCATATTTGACCGAGGTTTAGGTTTACATTTGACCTGGTTTCAAACAACGGGTTCACATTTGACATGAGGTTTAGGTTCACATTTGACCTAGTTTCAAACAACGGGTTCATATTTGACCGAGGTTTAGGTTTACATTTGACCTGGTTTCAAACAACGGGTTCACATTTGACTTGAGGTTTAGGTTCACATTTGACCTGGATTCAAACAACTTGTTCACATTTGGCCTGGGGTTTAGGTTCACATTTGACCTGGGTTCAAACAACAGGTTCACATTTGACCTGAATTTTTGGTTCATATTTGACCTGGTTTCAAACAATGGGTTCACATTTGACCTGAGGTTTAGGTTCACATTTGACCTGGTTTCAAAGAACGGGTTCACATTTGACTTGAGGTTTAGGATCACATTTGACCTGGTTTCAAACAAGGGGTTTACATTTGACCTGGGTTCAAACAACGGGTTCACATTTGACCGAGGTTTCGGTTTACATTTGACCTGGTTTCAAACAACTGGTTCACATTTCACCTGGGGTTTTGGTTCACATTTGACCTGGTTTTGGTTAATATTTGACGTGAGGTTCAGGTTCACATTTGACCTGGTTTCAAACAACAGGTTCACATTTGACCTGTCGTTTAGGTTCACATTTGACCTGGTTTCAAAGAACGGGTTCACATTTGACTTGAGGTTTAGGATCACATTTGACCTGGTTTCAAACAAGGGGTTTACATTTGACCTGAGGTTTAGGCTGACATTTGACCTGGGTTCAAACAACGGGTTCACATTTGACCGAGGTTTAGGTTTACATTTGACCTGGTTTCAAACAACGGGTTCACATTTCACCTGGGGTTTTGGTTCACATTTGACCTGGTTTTGGTTCATATTTGACGTGAGGTTCAGGTTCACATTTGACCTGGTTTCAAACAACAGGTTCACATTTGACCTGTCGTTTAGGTTCACATTTGACCTGGTTTCAAACAACGGGTTCACATTTGACATGAGTTTTAGGTTCACATTTGTAGTGGTTTCAAACAACGGGTTCACACTTGAACTAAGGTTTTGGTTCACATTTGACCTGGGTTCAAACAATGGGTTCACATTTGACCCTGAAGTTTTGGTTCACATTTGACCTGGTTTCAAACAACGGGTTCACATTTGACATGAGGTTTAGGTTCGCATTTGACCTAGTTTCAAACAACGGGTTCATATTTGACCGAGGTTTAGGTTTACATTTGACCTGGTTTCAAACAACGGGTTCACATTTGACATGAGGTTTAGGTTCACATTTGACCTAGTTTCAAACAACGGGTTCATATTTGACCGAGGTTTAGGTTTACATTTGACCTGGTTTCAAACAACGGGTTCACATTTGACTTGAGGTTTAGGTTCACATTTGACCTGGATTCAAACAACTTGTTCACATTTGGCCTGGGGTTTAGGTTCACATTTGACCTGGGTTCAAACAACAGGTTCACATTTGACCTGAAGTTTTGGTTCATATTTGACCTGGTTTCAAACAATGGGTTCACATTTGACCTGAGGTTTAGGTTCACATTTGACCTGGTTTCAAAGAACGGGTTCACATTTGACTTGAGGTTTAGGATCACATTTGACCTGGTTTCAAACAAGGGGTTTACATTTGACCTGGGTTCAAACAACGGGTTCACATTTGACCGAGGTTTCGGTTTACATTTGACCTGGTTTCAAACAACTGGTTCACATTTCACCTGGGGTTTTGGTTCACATTTGACCTGGTTTTGGTTAATATTTGACGTGAGGTTCAGGTTCACATTTGACCTGGTTTCAAACAACAGGTTCACATTTGACCTGTCGTTTAGGTTCACATTTGACCTGGTTTCAAAGAACGGGTTCACATTTGACTTGAGGTTTAGGATCACATTTGACCTGGTTTCAAACAAGGGGTTTACATTTGACCTGAGGTTTAGGCTGACATTTGACCTGGGTTCAAACAACGGGTTCACATTTGACCGAGGTTTAGGTTTACATTTGACCTGGTTTCAAACAACGGGTTCACATTTCACCTGGGGTTTTGGTTCACATTTGACCTGGTTTTGGTTCATATTTGACGTGAGGTTCATGTTCACATTTGACCTGGTTTCAAACAACAGGTTCACATTTGACCTGTCGTTTAGGTTCACATTTGACCTGGTTTCAAACAACGGGTTCACATTTGACATGAGTTTTAGGTTCACATTTGTAGTTGTTTCAAACAACGGGTTCACACTTGAACTAAGGTTTTGGTTCACATTTGACCTGGGTTCAAACAATGGGTTCACATTTGACCTGAAGTTTTGGTTCACATTTGACCTGGTTTCAAACAACGGGTTCACATTTGACATGAGGTTTAGGTTCACATTTGACCTAGTTTCAAACAACGGGTTCATATTTGACCGAGGTTTAGGTTTACATTTGACCTGGTTTCAAACAACGGGTTCACATTTGACATGAGGTTTAGGTTCACATTTGACCTAGTTTCAAACAACGGGTTCATATTTGACCGAGGTTTAGGTTTACATTTGACCTGGTTTCAAACAACGGGTTCACATTTGACTTGAGGTTTAGGTTCACATTTGACCTGGATTCAAACAACTTGTTCACATTTGACCTGGGGTTTAGGTTCACATTTGACCTGGGTTCAAACAACAGGTTCACATTTGACCTGAAGTTTTGGTTCATATTTGACCTGGTTTCAAACAATGGGTTCACATTTGACCTGAGGTTTAGGTTCACATTTGACCTGGTTTCAAAGAACGGGTTCACATTTGACTTGAGGTTTAGGATCACATTTGACCTGGTTTCAAATAAGGGGTTTACATTTGACCTGAGGTTTAGGCTGACATTTGACCTGGGTTCAAACAACGGGTTCACATTTGACCGAGGTTTAGGTTTACATTTGACCTGGTTTCAAACAACGGGTTCACATTTCACCTGGGGTTTTGGTTCACATTTGACCTGGTTTTGGTTCATATTTGACGTGAGGTTCAGGTTCACATTTGACCTGGTTTCAAACAACAGGTTCACATTTGACCTGTCGTTTAGGTTCACATTTGACCTGGTTTCAAACAACGGGTTCACATTTGACATGAGTTTTAGGTTCACATTTGTAGTGGTTTCAAACAACGGGTTCACACTTGAACTAAGGTTTTGGTTCACATTTGACCTGGGTTCAAACAATGGGTTCACATTTGACCTGAAGTTTTGGTTCACATTTGACCTGGTTTCAAACAACGGGTTCACATTTGACATGAGGTTTAGGTTCACATTTGACCTAGTTTCAAACAACGGGTTCATATTTGACCGAGGTTTAGGTTTACATTTGACCTGGTTTCAAACAACGGGTTCACATTTGACTTGAGGTTTAGGTTCACATTTGACCTGGATTCAAACAACTTGTTCACATTTGACCTGGGGTTTAGGTTCACATTTGACCTGGGTTCAAACAACAGGTTCACATTTGACCTGAAGTTTTGGTTCATATTTGACCTGGTTTCAAACAATGGGTTCACATTTGACCTGAGGTTTAGGTTCACATTTGACCTGGTTTCAAACAACGGGATCACATTTGACTTGAGGTTTAGGTTCACATTTGACCTGGTTTCAAACAAGGGGTTTACATTTGACCTGAGGTTTAGGTTGACATTTGACCTGGGTTCAAACAACGGGTTCACATTTGACCGAGGTTTAGGTTTACATTTGACCTGGTTTCAAACAACGGGTTCACATTTGACTTGAGGTTTTGGTTCACATTAGACCTGGTTTCAAACAACGGGTTCACATTTGACTTGAGGTTTAGGTTCACATTTGACCTGGGTTCAAACAATGGGTTCACATTTGACCTGAGGTTTTGGTTCACATTTGACCTGGTTTCAAACAACGGGTTCACATTTGACATGAGGTTTAGGTTCACATTTGACCTAGTTTCAAACAACGGGTTCATATTTGACCGAGGTTTAGGTTTACATTTGACCTGGTTTCAAACAACGGGTTCACATTTGACTTGAGGTTTAAGGTTCACATTTGACCTGGATTCAAACAACGGGTTCACATTTGACCTGGGTTCAAACAACAGGTTCACATTTGACCTGAAGTTTTGGTTCATATTTGACCTGGTTTCAAACAAGGGTGTCACATTTGACCTGAGGTTTAGGTTCACATTTGACCTGGTTTCAAACAACGGGTTCACATTTGACTTGAGGTTTAGGTTCACATTTGACCTGGTTTCAAACAATGGGTTCACATTTGACTTGGGGTTTAGGTTCACATTTGACCTGGTTTCAAACAACGGGTTCACATTTGACTTGAGGTTTTGGTTCACATTTGACCTTGTTTCAAAAAACGGGTTCACATTTGACCTGAGGTTTAGGTTCACATTTGACTTGGGTTCAAACAACGGGTTCACATTTGATCTGAGGTTTTGGTTCACATTTGACCTGGTTTCAAACAACGGGTTCAAATTTGACCGGAGGTTTAGGTTCACATTTGACCTAGTTTCAAACAACAGGTTCTCATTTGACCTGAGGTTTAGGTTCACATTTGACCTGGTTTTAAACAACGGGTTCACATTTGACCTGAGGTTTAGGTTCACATTTGACATGGTTACAAACAACGGGTTTACATTTCACCTGGGGTTTTGGTTCACATTTGACCTGGTTTTGGTTCATATTTGACGTGAGGTTCAGGTTCACATTTGACCTGGTTTCAAACAACAGGTTCACATTTGACTTGTGGTTTAGGTTCACATTTGACCTGGTTTCAAACAACGGGTTCACATTTGACATGAGTTTTAGGTTCACATTTGTAGTGGTTTCAAACAACGGGTTCACACTTGAACTAAGGTTTTGGTTCACATTTCACCTGGTTTCAAACAGCGGGTTCACATTTGACCTGAGGTTTAGATTCACATTTGACCTAGGTTCTAACAACAGGTTCACGTTTGACCTGAGGTTTTGGTTCACATTTGACCTGGTTTCAAACAACGGGTTCACATTTGTCCTGAGGTTTAGGTTGACAATTGACCATGGTTCAAACAACAGGTTCACGTTTGACCTGAGGTTTTGGTTCACATTTGACCTGGTTTCAAACAACGGGTTCACATTTGACCTGAGGTTTAAGTTCATATTTGACCTAGTTTCAAACAACGGGTTCACATTTAACTTGAGGTTTAGGTTCACATTTGACCTGGTTTCAAACAATGGGTTCACATTTGACCTGGAGTTTTGGTTCACATTTGACCTGCTTTCAAACAACGGGTTCACATGTGACCTGAGGTTTAGTTTCACATTTGACTTGGGTTCAAACAACGGGTTCACATTTGACCTGAGGTTTTGGTTCACATTTAACATGGTTTTAAACAACGGGTTCACATTTGACCTGAGGTTTAGCCTTACATTTGACCAGGTTTCAAACAACGGGTTCACATTTGACATGGGGTTTAGGTTCACATTTGACCTGGTTTTGTTCACATTTGACCTGGTTTTAAACAACGGGTTCACATTTGACCTGAGGTTTACGGTCACATTTGACCTGATATTTCAAACAACGGGTTCACAATTGACCTGAGGTTTAGGTTCACATTTGACCTGGTTTCAAACAACGGGTTCACATTTGACCTGAGGTTTTGGTTCACATTTGATCTGGTTTCAAACAACGGGTTCACATTTGACCTGAGGTTTAGGTTCACATTTGAACTGGTTTCAAACAATGGGCTCACATTTGACATTAGGTTTAGGTTCAAATTTGACCTAGTTTCAAACAACGGGTTCATATTTGACCTGAGGTTTAGGTTCACATTTGACTTGGGTTTAAACAATGGGTTCACATTTGACCTGAGGTTTTGGTTCACATTTGACCTGGTTTCAAACAACGGGTTCAAATTTGATCGGAGGTTTAGGTTCAAATTTGACCTAGTTTCAAACAACAGGTTCACATTTGACCTGAGGTTTAGGTTCACATTTGACCTGGTTTCAAACAACGGGTTCACATTTGACCTGAGGTTTAGGTTCACATTTGACCTGGTTTCAAACAACCGGTTCACATTTCACCTGGGGTTTTGGTTCACATTTGACCTGGTTTTGGTTCATATTTGACGTGAGGTTCAGGTTCACATTTGACCTGTGGTTTAGGTTCACATTTGACATGGTTTCAAACAACGGGTTCACATTTGACATGAGTTTTAGGTTCACATTTGTAGTGGTTTCAAACAACGGGTTCACACTTAAACTAAGGTTTTGGTTCACATTTGACCTGGGTTCAAACAATGGGTTCACATTTGACCTGAAGTTTTGGTTCACATTTGACCTGGTTTCAAACAACGGGTTCACATTTGACATGAGGTTTAGGTTCATATTTAACCTAGTTTCAAACAACGGGTTCATATTTAACCGAGGTTTAGGTTTACATTTGACCTGGTTTCAAACTACGGGTTCACATTTGACTTGAGGTTTAGGTTCACATTTGACCTGATTCAAACAACTTGTTCATATTTGACCTGGGGTTTAGGTTCACATTTGACCTGGGTTCAAACAACAGGTTCACATTTGACCTGAAGTTTTGGTTCATATTTGACCTCGTTTCAAACAATGGGTTCACATTTGACCTGAGGTTTAGGTTCACATTTGACCTGGTTTCAAAGAACGGGTTCACATTTGACTTGAGGTTTAGGATCACATTTGACCTGGTTTCAAACAAGGGGTTTACATTTGACCTGAGGTTTAGGCTGACATTTGACCTGGGTTCAAACAACGGGTTCACATTGACCGAGGTTTAGGTTTACATTTGACCTGGTTTCAAACAACGGGTTCACATTTCACCTGGGGTTTTGGTTCACATTTGACTTGGTTTCAAACAACGGGTTCACATTTGACTTGAGGTTTAGGTTCAGATTTGACCTGGGTTCAATAATGGGTTCACATTTGACCTGAGGTTTTGGTTCACATTTGACCTGGTTTCAAACAACGGGTTCACATTTGACATGAGGTTTAGGTTCACATTTGACCTAGTTTCAAACAACGGGTTCATATTTGACCGAGGTTTAGGTTTACATTTGACCTGGTTTCAAACAACGGATTCACATTTGACCTGGGGTTTAGGTTCACATTTGACCTGGGTTCAAACAACAGGTTCACATTTGACCTGAAGTTTTGGTTCATATTTGACCTGGTTTCAAACAATGGGTTCACATTTGACCTGAGGTTTAGGTTCATATTTGACCTGGTTTCAAACAACGGGTTCACATTTGACTTGAGGTTTAGGTTCACATTTGACCTGGTTTCAAACAATGGGTTCACATTTGACTTGGGGTTTAGGTTCACATTTGACCTGGTTTCAAACAACGGGTTCACATTTGACCTGAGGTTTTGGTTCACATTTGACCTGGTTTCAAACAACGGGTTCACATTTAACCTGAGGTTTTGGTTCACATTTGACCTTGTTTCAAAAAACGGGTTCACATTTGACCTGAGGTTTAGGTTCACATTTGACTTGGGTTCAAACAACGGGTTCACATTTGATCTGACGTTTAGGTTCACATTTGACCTGGTTTCAAACAACGGGTTCAAATTTGACCGGAGGTTTAGGTTCACATTTGACCTAGTTTCAAACAACAGGTTCACAATTGACCTGAGGTTTAGGTTCACATTTGACCTGGTTTCAAACAACGGGTTCACATTTGACCTGAGTTTAGGTTCACATTTGACCTGGTTTCAAACAACGGGTTCACATTTCACCTGGGTTTTGGTTCACATTTGACCTGGTTTTGGTTCATATTTGACGTGAGGTTCAGGTTCACATTTGACCTGGTTTCAAACGACAGGTTCACATTTGACCTGTGGTTTAGGTTCACATTTGACCTGGTTTCAAACAACGGGTTCACATTTGACATGAGTTTTAGGTTCACATTTGTAGTGGTTTCAAACAACGGGTTCACACTTGAACTAAGGTTTTGGTTCACATTTCACCTGGTTTCAAAAAGCGGGTTCACATTTGACCTGAGGTTTAGATTCACATTTGACCTAGGTTCTAACAACAGGTTCACGTTTGACCTGAGGTTTTGGTTCACATTTGACCTGGTTTCAAACAATGGGTTCACATTTGACTTGGGGTTTAGGTTCACATTTGACTGGGTTCAAACAACAGGTTCACGTTTGACCTGAGGTTTTGGTTCACATTTGACCTGGTTTCAAACAACGGGTTCACATTTGGCCTGAGGTTTAGGTTCATATTTGACCTAGTTTCAAACAACGGGTTCACATTTGACTTGAGGTTTAGGTTCACATTTGACCTGGTTTCAAACAAAGGGTTCACATTTGACCTGAGTTTTGGTTCACATTTGACCTGCTTTCAAACAACGGGTTCACATGTGACCTGAGGTTTAGTTTCACATTTGACTTGGGTTCAAATAACGGGTTCACATTTGACCTGAGGTTTTGGTTCACAATTAACATGGTTCAAACAACGGGTTCACATTTGACCTGAGGTTTAGCCTCACATTTGACCAGGTTTCAAACAACGGGTTCACATTTGACCTGGGGTTTAGGTTCACATTTGACCTGGTTTTGTTCACATTTGACCTGGTTTCAAACAACGGGTTCACATTTGACCTGAGGTTTAGGGGTCACATTTGACCTGATTTCAAACAACAGGTTCACAATTGACCTGAGGTTTAGGTTCACATTTGACCTGGTTTCAAACAACGGGTTCACATTTGACCTGAGGTTTTGGTTCACATTTGATCTGGTTTCAAACAACGGGTTCACATTTCACCTGAGGTTTAGGTTCACATTTGACCTGGTTTCAAACAATGGGCTCACATTTGACATTAGGTTTGGGTTCAAATTTGACCTAGTTTCAAACAACGGGTTCATATTTGACCTGAGGTTTAGGTTCACATTTGACCTGGTTTCAAACAACGGGTTCACATTTGACCTGAGGTTTTCGTTCACATTTGACCTGGTTTCAAACAATGTGTTCACATTTGACCTGAGGTTTAGGTTCACATTTGACCTGGGTTCAAACAACAGGTTCACATTTGACCTGAGGTTTTTGGTTCACATTTGACCTGGTTTAAAACAACGGGTTCACATTTGACCTGAGGTTTAAGTTCACATTTTACCTAATTTCAAACAACGAGTTCACATTTGACCTGAGGTTTAGGTTCACATTTGACATGGTTTCAAACAACGGGTTCACATTTGACCTGAGGTTTAGATTCATATTTGACCTGGTTTCAAACAACGGGTTCACATTTGACCTGAGGTTTTGTTTCACATTTGACTTGGTTTCATAGAACGGGTTCACAATTGACCTGGGGTTTAGGTTCACATTTGACCTGGTTTCAAACAACGGGTTCACAATTTACCTGAGGTTTAGGTTCGCATTTGACCTGGTTTCAAACAACGGGTTCACATTTGACCTGAGGTTAGGTTCACATTTGACCTGGTTTCAAACAACGGGTTCACATTTGACCTGAGGTTTTTGGTTCACATATGACCTGGTTTCAAACAACGGGTCCACATTTGACTTGAGGTTTACGTTCACATTTGACCTGGGTTTAAACAACAGGTTCACATTTGACCTGAGGTTTTGGTTCAAATTTGACCTGGTTTCAAACAACCAGTTCACATTTGACCTGAGGTTGAGGTTCACATTTGACCTAGTTTCAAACAACGGGTTCACATTTGACCTGAGGTTTAGGTTCACATTTGACCTGGTTTCAAACAACGGGTTCATATTTGACCTGAGGTTTAGGTACACATTTGACCTGGTTTCAAACAACGGGTTCACATTTGACCTGGGGTTTAGGTTCACATTTGACCTGGTTTCGAACAACGGGTTCACATTTGACCTGTGGTTTTGGTTCACATTTGACCTTGTTTCAAACAACGGGTTCAAATTTGACCTGAGGTTTAGGTTCACATTTGACCTTGGTTCAACAACGGGTTCACATTTGACCTGAGGTTTTGGTTCATATTTGACCTAGTTTCAAACAAAGGGTTCCCATTTGACTTGAGGTTTAGGTTCACATTTGACCTGGTTTCAAACAAAGGGTTCACATTTGACCTGGAGTTTTGGTTCACATTTGACCTGCTTCCAAACAACGGGTTCACATGTGACCTGAGGTTTAGTTTCACATTTGACTTGGGTTCAAACAACGGGTTCACATTTGACCTGAGGTTTTGGTTCACATTTAACATGGTTTCAAACAACGGGTTCACATTTGACCTGGGGTTTAGGTTCACATTTGACCTGGTTTCAGACAACGGGTTCACATTTGACGTGAAGTTTAGGTTCACATTTGACCTGGTTTTAAACAAACGGGTTCACATTTGACCTGAGGTTTAGGCTCACATTTGACCAGGTTTCAAACAACGGGTCAACATTTGACCTGGGGTTTAGGTTCACATTTGACCTGGTTTTGTTCACATTTGACCTGGTTTCAACAACGGGTTCACATTTGACCTGAGGTTTAGGGTCACATTTGACCTGATTTCTAACAACGGGTTCACAATTGACCTGAGGTTTAGGTTCACATTTGACCTGGTTTCAAACAACGGGTTCACATTTGACCTGAGGTTTTGGTTCACATTTGATTTGGTTTCAAACAATGGGTTCACATTTGACCTGAGGTTTAGGTTCACATTTGACCTGGTTTCAAACAATGGGCTCACATTTGACATTAGGTTTAGGTTCAAATTTGACCTAGTTTCAAACAACAGGTTCACATTTGACCTGAGGTTTAGGTTCACATTTGACATGGTTTAAAACAACGGGTTCACATTTGACCTGAGGTTTTCGTTCACATTTTGACCTGGTTTCAAACAACGGGTTCACATTTGACCTGAGGTTTAGGTTCACATTTGACTGGGTTCAAACAACAGGTTCACGTTTGACCTGAGGTTTTGGTTCACATTTGACCTGGTTTCAAACAACGGGTTCACATTTGACCTGAGGTTTAGGTTCATATTTGACCTAGTTTCAAACAACGGGTTCACATTTGACTTGAGGTTTAGGTTCACATTTGACCTGGTTTCAAACAAAGGGTTCACATTTGACCTGGAGTTTTGGTTCACATTTGACCTGCTTTCAAACAACGGGTTCACATGTGACCTGAGGTTTAGTTTCACATTTGACTTGGGTTCAAATAACGGGTTCACATTTGACCTGAGGTTTTGGTTCACATTTAACATGGTTTCAAACAACGGGTTCACATTTGACCTGAGGTTTAGCCTCACATTTGACCAGGTTTTAAAACAACGGGTTCACATTTGACCTGGGGTTTAGGTTCACATTTGACCTGGTTTTGTTCACATTTGACCTGGTTTCAAACAACGGGTTCACATTTGACCTGAGGTTTAGGGTCACATTTGACCTGATTTCAAACAACAGGTTCACAATTGACCTGAGGTTTAGGTTCACATTTGACCTGGTTTCAAACAACGGGTTCACATTTGACCTGAGGTTTTGGTTCACATTTGATCTGGTTTCAAACAACGGGTTCACATTTGACCTGAGGTTTAGGTTCACATTTGACCTGGTTTCAAACAATGGGCTCACATTTGACCTGGTTTAAAACAACGGGTTCACATTTGAGCTGAGGTTTAAGTTCACACTTTACCTAATTTCAAACAACGAGTTCACATTTGACCTGAGGTTTAGGTTCACATTTGACATGGTTTCAAACAACGGGTTCACATTTGACCTGAGGTTTAGATTCATATTTGACCTGGTTTCAAACAACGGGTTCACATTTGACCTGAGGTTTTGTTTCACATTTGACTTGGTTTCATAGAACGGGTTCACAATTGACCTGGGGTTTAGGTTCACATTTGACCTGGTTTCAAACAACGGGTTCACAATTTACCTGAGGTTTAGGTTCGCATTTGACCTGGTTTCAAACAACGGGTTCACATTTGACCTGAGGTTTAGGTTCACATTTGACCTGGTTTTAAACAACGGGTTCACATTTGACCTGAGGTTTTGGTTCACATATGACCTGGTTTCAAACAACGGGTCCACATTTGACTTGAGGTTTACGTTCACATTTGACCTGGGTTTAAACAACAGGTTCACATTTGACCTGAGGTTTTGGTTCAAATTTGACCTGGTTTCAAACAACCGGTTCACATTTGACCTGAGGTTGAGGTTCACATTTGACCTAGTTTCAAACAACGGGTTCACATTTGACCTGAGGTTTAGGTTCACATTTGACCTGGTTTCAAACAACGGTTCATATTTGACCTGAGGTTTAGGTACACATTTGACCTGGTTTCAAACAACGGGTTCACATTTGATCTGGGGTTTAGGTTCACATTTGACCTGGTTTCAAACAACGGGTTCACATTTGACCTGTGGTTTTGGTTCACATTTGACCTTGTTTCAAACAACGGGTTCAAATTTGACCTGAGGTTTAGGTTCACATTTGACCTTGGTTCAACAACGGGTTCACATTTGACCTGAGGTTTTGGTTCATATTTGACATAGTTTCAAACAAAGGGTTCCATTTGACTTGAGGATTAGGTTCACATTTGACCTGGTTTCAAACAAAGGGTTCACATTTGACCTGGAGTTTTGGTTCACATTTGACCTGCTTCCAAACAACGGGTTCACATGTGACCTGAGGTTTAGTTTCACATTTGACTTGGGTTCAAACAACGGGTTCACATTTGACCTGAGGTTTTGTTTCACATTTACATGGTTTCAAACAACGGGTTCACATTTAACCTGGGGTTTAGGTTCACATTTGACCTGGTTTCAGACAACGGGTTCACTTTTGACGTGAAGTTTAGGTTCACATTTGACCTGGTTTTAAACAACGGGTTCACATTTGACCTGAGGTTTAGGCTCACATTTGACCAGGTTTCAAACAACGGGTCAACATTTGACCTGGGGTTTAGGTTCACATTTGACCTGGTTTTGTTCACATTTGACCTGGTTTCAAACAACGGGTTCACATTTGACCTGAGGTTTAGGGTCATATTTGACCTGATTTCTAACAACAGGTTCACAATTGACCTGAGGTTTAGGTTCACATTTGACCTGGTTTCAAACAACGGGTTCACATTTGACCTGAGGTTTTGGTTCACATTTGATTTGGTTTCAAACAACGGGTTCACATTTGACCTGAGGTTTAGGTTCACATTTGACCTGGTTTCAAAAAATGGGCTCACATTTGACATTAGGTTTAGGTTCAAATTTGACCTAGTTTCAAACAACAGGTTCACATTTGACCTGAGGTTTAGGTTCACATTTGACATGGTTTAAAACAACGGGTTCACATTTGACCTGAGGTTTTCGTTCACATTTGACCTGGTTTCAAACAATGTGTTCACATTTGACCTGAGGTTTAGGTTCACATTTGACCTGGGTTCAAACAACAGGTTCACATTTGACCTGTGGTTTTGGTTCACATTTGACCTGGCTTAAAACAACGGGTTCACATTTGACCTGAGGTTTAAGTTCACATTTTACCTAATTTCAAACAACGAGTTCACATTTGACCTGAGGTTTAGGTTCACATTTGACCTGGTTTCAAACAACGGGTTCACATTTGAACTGAGGTTTAGATTCATATTTGACCTGGTTTCAAACATTCAAACAACGGGTTCACATTTTACCTGAGGTTTTGGTTCACATTTGACTTGGTTTCATAGAACGGGTTCACAATTGACCTGGGGTTTAGGTTCACATTTGACCTGGTTTCAAACAACGGGTTCACAATTTACCTGAGGTTTAGGTTCGGATTTGACCTGGTTTCAAACAACGGGTTCACATTTGACTTGAGGATTAGGTTCACATTTGACCTGGTTTCAAACAACGGGTTCACATTTGACCCGAGGTTTTGGTTCACATATGACCTGGTTTCAAACAACGGGTTCACATTTGACTTGAGGTTTACGTTCACATTTGACCTGGGTTTAAACAACAGGTTCACATTTGACCTGAGGTTTTGGTTCAAATTTGACCTGGTTTTAAACAACCGGTTCACATTTGACCTGTGGTTTAGGTTCACATTTGACCTAGTTTCAAACAACGGGTTCACATTTGACTTGAGGTTTAGGTTCACATTTGACCTGGTTTCAAACAACGGGTTCATATTTGACCTGAGGTTTAGGTACACATTTCACCTGGTTTCAAACAACGGGTTCACACTTGACCTGGGATTTAGGTTCACATTTGACCTGGTTTCAAACAACGGGTTCACATTTGACCTGTGGTTTTGGTTCACATTTGACCTTGTTTCAAACAACGGGTTCAAATTTGACCTGAGGTTTAGGTTCACATTTGACCTTGGTTCAACAACGGGTTCACATTTGACCTGAGGTTTTGGTTCATATTTGACCTGGTTTTAAACAACGGGTTCACATTTGCCCTGAAGTTTAGGTTCATATTTGACCTAGTTTCAAACAACGGGTTCCCATTTGACCGATGTTTAGGTTCACATTTGACCTGGTTTCAAACAACGGGTTCACATTTGACTTGAGATTTAGGTTCATATTTGACCTGGTTTCAAACAACGGGTTAACATTTGACCTGGGGTTTAGGTTCACATTTGACCTAGTTTTGGTTCACATTTGACATGGTTTCAAACAGTGGGTTCACATTTGACCTGGGGTTTAGGTTCACATTTGACCTGGTTTCAAACAGTAGGTTCACATTTGACCTGAGGTTTAGGTTCACATTTGACCTGGTTTCAAACAACGGGTTCACATTTGACCTGAGGTTTTGGTTCACATTTGACCTGGTTTCAAACAAGGGGTTTACATTTGACCTGAGGTTTAGGTTCACATTTCACTTGGGTTCAAACAATGGGTTCACATTTAACTGAGGGTTAGGTTTACATTTGACCTGGTTTCAAACAACGGGTTCACATTTGACTTGAGGTTTTGGTTCAAATTTGACCTGGTCTCAAACAACGGGTTCACATTTGACTTGAGGTTTAGGTTCACATTTGACCTGAGTTCAAACAACAGGTTCACATTTTACCTGAGTTTTTGCTTCATATTTGACATGGTTTCAAACAACGGGTTCACATTTGACCTGAGGTTTAGATTCATATTTGACCTGGTTTCAAACAACGGGTTCACATTTGACCTGAGGTTTTGGTTCACATTTGACTTGGTTTCATAGAACGGGTTCACAATTGACCCGGGGTTTAGGTTCACATTTGACCTAGTTTCAAACAACGGGTTCACAATTTACCTGAGGTTTAGGTTCGCATTTGACCTGGTTTCAAACAACGGGTTCACATTTGACTGAGGTTTAGGTTCACATTTGACCTGGTTTCAAACAACGGGTTCACATTTGACCTGAGGTTTTGGTTCACATATGACCTGGTTTCAAACAACGGGTTCACATTTGACTTGAGGTTTACGTTCACATTTGACCTGGGTTTAAACAACAGGTTCACATTTGACATGAGGTTTTGGTTCAAATTTGACCTGGTTTCAAACAACCGGTTCACATTTGACCTGAGGTTTAGGTTCACATTTGACCTAGTTTCAAACAACGGGTTCACATTTGACTTGAGGTTTAGGTTCACATTTGACCTGGGTTCAAACAACGGGTTCATATTTGACCTGAGGTTTAGGTACACATTTGACCTGGTTTCAAACAACGGGTTCACATTTGACCTGGGGTTTAGGTTCGCATTTGACCTGGTTTCAAACAACGGGTTCACATTTGACCTGTGGTTTTGGTTCACATTTGACCTGGTTTCAAACAACGGGTTCATATTTGACCTGAGGTTTAGGTACACATTTGACCTAGTTTCAAACAAAGGGTTCACATTTGACTTGAGGTTTAGGTTCACATTTGACCTGGTTTCAAACAAAGGGTTCACATTTGACCTGGAGTTTTGGTTCACATTTGACCTGCTTCCAAACAACGGGTTCACATGTGACCTGAGGTTTAGTTTCACATTTGACTTGTGTTCAAACAACGGGTTCACATTTGACCTGAGGTTTTGGTTCACATTTAACATGGTTTCAAACAACGGGTTCACATTTGACCCGGGGTTTAGGTTCACATTTGACCTGGTTTCAGACAACGGGTTCACATTTGACGTGAAGTTTAGGTTCACATTTGACCTGGTTTTAAACAACAGGTTCACATTTGACCTGAGGTTTAGGCTCACATTTGACCAGGTTTCAAACAACGGGTCAACATTTGACCTGGGGTTTAGGTTCACATTTGACCTGGTTTTGTTCACATTTGACCTGGTTTCAAACAACGGGTTCACATTTGACCTGAGGTTTATGGTCACATTTGACCTGATTTCAAACAACGGGTTCACAATTGACCTGAGGTTTAGGTTCACATTTGACCTGGTTTCAAACAACGGGTTCACATTTGATGTGAAGTTTAGGTTCACATTTGACCTGGTTTTAAACAACGGGTTCACATTTGACCTGAGGTTTAGGCTCACATTTGACCAGGTTTCAAACAACGGGTCAACATTTGACCTGGGGTTTAGGTTCACATTTGACCTGGTTTTGTTCACATTTGACCTGGTTTCAAACAACGGGTTCACATTTGACCTGAGGTTTAGGGTCACATTTGACCTGATTTCAAACAACGGGTTCACAATTGACTTGAGGTTTAGGTTCACATTTGACTTAGTTTCAAACAACAGGTTCACATTTGACCTGAGGTTTAGGTTCACATTTGACCTGGTTTAAAACAACGGGTTCACATTTGACTTGAGGTTTTCGTTCACATTTGACCTGGTTTCAAACAATGTGTTCACATTTGACCTGAGGTTTAGGTTCGCATTTGACCTGGTTTCAAACAACGGGTTCACATTTGACCTGAGGTTTTGGTTCACATTTGACCTGGTTTAAAACAACGGGTTCACATTTGACCTGAGGTTTAAGTTCACATTTTACCTAATTTCAAACAACGAGTTCACATTTGACCTGAGGTTTAGGTTCACATTTGACCTGGTTTCAAACAACGGGTTCACATTTGACCTGAGGTTTAGATTCATATTTGACCTGGTTTCAAACAACGGGTTCACATTTGACCTGAGGTTTTGGTTCACATTTGACTTGGTTTCATAGAACGGGTTCACAATTGACCTGGGGTTTAGGTTCACATTTGACCTGGTTTCCAACAACGGGTTCACAATTTACCTGAGGTTTAGGTTCGCATTTGACCTGGTTTCAAACAACGGGTTCACATTTGACCTGAGGTTTAGGTTCACATTTGACCTGGTTTCAAACAACGGGTTCACATTTGACCCGAGGTTTTGGTTCACATATGACCAGGTTTCAAACAACGGGTTCACATTTGACTTGAGGTTTACGTTCACATTTGACCTGGGTTTAAACAACAGGTTCACATTTGACCTGAGGTTTTGGTTCAAATTTGACCTGGTTTCAAACAACCGGTTCACATTTGACCTGTGGTTTAGGTTCACATTTGACCTAGTTTCAAACAACGGGTTCACATTTGACCTGAGGTTTAGGTTCACATTTGACCTGGTTTCAAACAACGGGTTCATATTTGACCTGAGGTTTAGGTAAACATTTCACCTGGTTTCAAAGAACGGGTTCACACTTGACCTGGGATTTAGGTTCACATTTGACCTGGTTTCAAACAACGGGTTCACATTTGACCAGTGGTTTTGGTTCACATTTGACCTTGTTTCAAACAACGGGTTCAAATTTGACCTGAGGTTTAGGTTCACATTTGACCTTGGTTCAACAACGGGTTCACATTTGACCTGAGGTTTTGGTTCATATTTGACCTGGTTTCAAACAACGGGTTCACATTTGCCCTGAAGTTTAGGTTCATATTTGACCTAGTTTCAAACAACGGGTTCCCATTTTACCGATGTTTAGGTTCACATTTGACCTGGTTTTAAACAACGGGTTCACATTTAACTTGAGATTTAGGTTCACATTTGACCTGGTTTCAAACAACGGGTTAACATTTGACCTGGGGTTTAGGTTCACATTTGACCTGGTTTTGGTTCACATTTGACATGGTTTCAAACAGTGGGTTCACATTTGACCTGGGGTTTAAGTTCACATTTGACCTGGTTTCAAACAACAGGTTCACATTTGACCTGAGGTTTAGGTTCACAGTTGACCTGGTTTCAAACAACGGGTTCACATTTGACCTGAGGTCTAGGTTCACATTTCACTTGGGTTCAAACAATGGGTTCACATTTAACCGAGGGTTAGGTTTACATTTGACCTGGTTTCAAACAACGGGTTCACATTTGACTTGAGGTTTTGGTTCAAATTTGACCTGGTCTCAAACAACGGGTTCACATTTGACTTGAGGTTTAGGTTCACATTTGACCTGAGTTCAAACAACGGGTTCACATTTTACCTGAGTTTTTGCTTCATATTTGACCTGGTTTCAAACAACGGGTTCACATTTGACCTGAGGTTTAGGTTCACATTTGACCTAATTTCAAACAACGGGTTCACATTTGACCGAGGATTAGGTTTACATTTGACCTGGTTTCAAACAACGAGGTCACATTTGACTTGAGGTTTAGGTTCACATTTGACCTGGTTTCAAACAACGGGTTCACATTTGACTTGGGGTTTAGGTTCATATTTGACGCTTTTGGTTCACATTTGACATGGTTTCAAACAACGGGTTAACATTTGACCTGGGGTTTAGGTTCACATTTGACCTGGTTTCAAACAACGGGTTCACAATTGACCCGAGGTTTAGGTTCGCATTTGACCTGGTTTCAAACAACGGGTTCACATTTGACCTGAGCTTTAGGTTCACATTTGACCTGGTTTCAAACAACGGGTTCACATTTGACCTGAGGTTTTGGTTCACATATGACCTATTTTCAAACAACGGGTTCACATTTGACTTGAGGTTTAGGTTCACATTTGACCTGGGTTTAAACAACAGGTTCACATTTGACTTGAGGTTTTGGTTCAAATTTGACCTGGTTTCAAACAACCGGTTCACATTTGACCTGACGTTTAGGTTCACATTTGACCTAGTTTCAAACAACGTGTTCACATTTACCAGAGGTTTTGGTTCACATTTGACCTGGTATCAAACAACGGGTTCACATTTGACCGGAGGTTTAGGTTCACATTTGACCTAGTTTCAAACAACAGGTTCACATTTGACCTGTGGTTTAGGTTCAGATTTGACCTGGTTTCAAACAACGGGTTCACATTTGACCTGAGGTTTAGGTTCACATTTGACCTGGTTTCAAACAACGGGTTCACATTTCACCTGTGGTTTAGGTTCACATTTGACCTAGTTTTGGTTCACATTTGACCTGGTTTCAAACAACGGGTTCACATTTGACTTGAGGTGTAGGTTCACATTTGACCTGGTTTCAAACAACGGGTTCACATTTGACCTGAGGTTTTGGTTCACATTTGACCTGGTTTCAAACAACGGGTTCACATTTGACTTGAGGTTTAGGTTCACATTTGACCTGAGGTTTAGGTTCACATTTGACCTGGTTTCAAACAATGGGTTCACATTTGACATGAGGTTTAGGTTCACATTTGACCGGGTTTCAAACAATGGGTTCACATTTGACTTGAGGTTTAGGTTCACATTTGACCTTGTTTCAAACAACGGGTTCACATTTGCCCTGAGGTTTTGGTTCACATTTGACCTGGTTTCAAACAATGGGTTCACATTTGACCTGAGCTTTAGGTTCACATTTGACCTGAGGTTTAGGTTCACATTTGACCTGAGGTTTAGGTTCACATTTGACCTGGTTTCAAACAATGGGTTCACATTTTACATGAGGTTTAGGTTTACATTTGTCCTGGTTTCAAACAACGGGTTCACATTTGACCCGAGGTTTAGGTTCACATTTGAGCTGGTTTCAAACAACGGGTTCACATTTGACCTGAGGTTTTGGTTCACATTTGACCTGGTTTCAAACAAGGGGTATACATTTGACCTGAGGTTTAGGTTGACATTTGACCTGGGTTCAAACAACGGGTTCATATTTGACCGAGGTTTAGGTTTACATTTGACCTGGTTTCAAACAACGGGTTCACATTTGACTTAAGGTTTTGGTTCACATTAGACCTGGTTTCAAACAACGGGTTCACATTTGACTTGAGGTTTAGGTTCACATTTGACTTGGGTTCAAACAATGGGTTCACATTTGACCTGAGGTTTTGGTTCACATTTATCCGGGTTTCAAACAACGGGTTCACATTTGACCTGAGGTTTAGGTTCACATTTGACCTATTTTCAAACAACGGGTTCACATTTGACCGAGGTTTAGGTTTACATTTAACCTAGTGTCAAACAACGGGTTCACATTTAACCTGAGGTTTAGGTTCATATTTGACCTGGTTTCAAACAACGGGTTCACATTTGACCTGGGGTTTAGGTTCACATTTGACCTACTTTTGGTTCACATTTGACATGGTTTCAAACAACGGGTTCACATTTGACCTGGGTTTAGGTTCACATTTGACCTGGTTTCAAACAACGGGTTCACATTTGACCTGAGGTTTAGGTTCACATTTGACCTGGTTTCAAACAACGGGTTCACATTTGACCCTAGGTTTAGGTTCACATTTGACCTGGTTTCAAACAACGGGTTCACATTTAACCTGGTGTTTAGGTTCACATTTGTTCTGGTTTCAAACAATGGGTTCACATTTGACCTGGGGTTTAGGGTTACATTTGACCTGGTTTCAAACAACGTGTTCACATTTGACCTGAAGTTTTGGTTCACATTTGACCTGAGGTTTAGGTTCACATTTGACCTAGTTTCAAACAACGTGTTCACATTTACCAGAGGTTTTGGTTCACATTTGACCTGGTATCAAACAACGGGTTCACATTTGACCGGAGGTTTAGGTTCACATTTGACCTAATTTCAAACAACAGGTTCACATTTGACCTGTGGTTTAGGTTCATATTTGACCTGGTTTCAAACAACGGGTTCACATTTGACCTGAGGTTTAGGTTCACATTTGACCTGGTTTCAAACAACGGGTTCACATTTCACCTGGGGTTTAGGTTCACATTTGACCTAGTTTTGGTTCACATTTGACCTGGTTTCAAACAACGGGTTCACATTTGACTTGAGGTGTAGGTTCACATTTGACCTGGTTTCAAACAACGGGTTCACATTTGACCTGAGGTTTTGGTTCACATTTGACCTGGTTTCAAACCACGGGCTCACATTTGACTTGAGGTTTAGGTTCACATTTGACCTGAGGTTTAGGTTCACATTTGACCTGGTTTCAAACAATGGGTTCACATTTGACATGAGGTTTAGGTTCACATTTGACCGGGTTTCAAACAATGGGTTCACATTTGACTTGAGGTTTAGGTTCACATTTGACCTTGTTTCAAACAACGGGTTCACATTTGCCCTGAGGTTTTGGTTCACATTTGACCTGGTTTCAAACAATGGGTTCACATTTGACCTGAGCTTTAGGTTCACATTTGACCTGAGGTTTAGGTTCACATTTGACCTGAGGTTTAGGTTCACATTTGACCTGGTTTCAAACAATGGGTTCACATTTTACATGAGGTTTAGGTTTACATTTGTCCTGGTTTCAAACAACGGGTTCACATTTGACCCGAGGTTTAGGTTCACATTTGAGCTAGTTTCAAACAACGGGTTCACATTTGACCTGAGGTTTTGGTTCACATTTGACCTGGTTTCAAACAAGGGGTATACATTTGACCTGAGGTTTAGGTTGACATTTGACCTGGGTTCAAACAACGGGTTCACATTTGACCGAGGTTTAGGTTTACATTTGACCTGGTTTCAAACAACGGGTTCACATTTGACTTAAGGTTTTGGTTCACATTAGACCTGGTTTCAAACAACGGGTTCACATTTGACTTGAGGTTTAGGTTCACATTTGACTTGGGTTCAAACAATGGGTTCACATTTGACCTGAGGTTTTGGTTCACATTTATCCGGGTTTCAAACAACGGGTTCACATTTGACCTGAGGTTTAGGTTCACATTTGACCTATTTTTAAACAACGGGTTCACATTTGACCGAGGTTTAGGTTTACATTTAACCTAGTGTCAAACAACGGGTTCACATTTAACCTGAGGTTTAGGTTCATATTTGACCTGGTTTCAAACAACGGGTTCACATTTGACCTGGGGTTTAGGTTCACATTTGACCTACTTTTGGTTCACATTTGACATGGTTTCAAACAACGGGTTCACATTTGACCTGGGTTTAGGTTCACATTTGACCTGGTTTCAAACAACGGGTTCACATTTGACCTGAGGTTTAGGTTCACATTTGACCTGGTTTCAAACAACGGGTTCACATTTGACCCTAGGTTTAGGTTCACATTTGACCTGGTTTCAAACAACGAGTTCACATTTAACCTGGTGTTTAGGTTCACATTTGTTCTGGTTTCAAACAATGGGTTCACATTTGACCTGGGGTTTAGGGTTACATTTGACCTGGTTTCAAACAACGTGTTCACATTTGACCTGAAGTTTTGGTTCACATTTGACCTGAGGTTTAGGTTCACATTTGACCTAGTTTCAAACAACGTGTTCACATTTACCAGAGGTTTTGGTTCACATTTGACCTGGTATCAAACAACGGGTTCACATTTGACCGGAGGTTTAGGTTCACATTTGACCTAATTTCAAACAACAGGTTCACATTTGACCTGTGGTTTAGGTTCATATTTGACCTGGTTTCAAACAACGGGTTCACATTTGACCTGAGTTTTAGGTTCACATTTGACCTGGTTTCAAACAACGGGTTCACATTTCACCTGGGGTTTAGGTTCACATTTGACCTAGTTTTGGTTCACATTTGACCTGGTTTCAAACAACGGGTTCACATTTGACTTGAGGTGTAGGTTCACATTTGACCTGGTTTCAAACAACGGGTTCACATTTGACCTGAGGTTTTGGTTCACATTTGACCTGGTTTCAAACAACGGGTTCACATTTGACTTGAGGTTTAGGTTCACATTTGACCTGAGGTTTAGGTTCACATTTGACCTGGTTTCAAACAATGGGTTCACATTTGACATGAGGTTTAGGTTCACATTTGACCGGGTTTCAAACAATGGGTTCACATTTGACTTGAGGTTTAGGTTCACATTTGACGTTGTTTCAAACAACGGGTTCACATTTGCCCTGAGGTTTTGGTTCACATTTGACCTGGTTTCAAACAATGGGTTCACATTTGACCTGAGCTTTAGGTTCACATTTGACCTGAGGTTTAGGTTCACATTTGACCTGAGGTTTAGGTTCACATTTGACCTGGTTTCAAACAATGGGTTCACATTTTACATGAGGTTTAGGTTTACATTTGTCCTGGTTTCAAACAACGGGTTCACATTTGACCCGAGGTTTAGGTTCACATTTGAGCTAGTTTCAAACAACGGGTTCACATTTGACCTGAGGTTTTGGTTCACATTTGACCTGGTTTCAAACAAGGGGTATACATTTGACCTGAGGTTTAGGTTGACATTTGACCTGGGTTCAAACAACGGGTTCACATTTGACCGAGGTTTAGGTTTACATTTGAACTGGTTTCAAACAACGGGTTCACATTTGACTTAAGGTTTTGGTTCACATTAGACCTGGTTTCAAACAACGGGTTCACATTTGACTTGAGGTTTAGGTTCACATTTGACTTGGGTTCAAACAATGGGTTCACATTTGACCTGAGGTTTTGGTTCACATTTATCCGGGTTTCAAACAACGGGTTCACATTTGACCTGAGGTTTAGGTTCACATTTGACCTATTTTCAAACAACGGGTACACATTTGACCGTGGTTTTGGTTTACATTTAACCTAGTGTCAAACAACGGGTTCACATTTAACCTGAGGTTTAGGTTCATATTTGACCTGGTTTCAAACAACGGGTTCACATTTGACCTGGGGTTTAGGTTCACATTTGACCTACTTTTGGTTCACATTTGACATGGTTTCACACAACGGGTTCACATTTGACCTGGGTTTAGGTTCACATTTGACCTGGTTTCAAACAACGGGTTCACATTTGACCTGAGGTTTAGGTTCACATTTGACCTGGTTTCAAACAACGGGTTCACATTTGACCCTAGGTTTAGGTTCACATTTGACCTGGTTTCAAACAACGGGTTCACATTTAACCTGGTGTTTAGGTTCACATTTGTTCTGGTTTCAAACAATGGGTTCACATTTGACCTGGGGTTTAGGGTCACATTTGACCTGGTTTCAAACAACGTGTTCACATTTGACCTGAAGTTTTGGTTCACATTTGACCTTGGTTCAAACAACGGGTTCACATTTGACCTGAGGTTTAGGTTCACATTTGACCTGGTTTCAAACAACGTTCACATTTGACCAGAGGTTTTGGTTCACATTTGACCTAGTTTCAAACAACGGGTTCACATTTGACCTGAGGTTTAGGTTCACTTTTTGACCTGGTTTCAAACAATGGGTTCACATTTGACCTGAGGTTTAGGTTCACATTTGACCTAGTTTCAAACAACGGGTTCACATTTCCCCTGGGGTTTTGGTTCACATTTGACCTGGTTTTGGTTCACATTTTGACCTGGTTTCAAACAATGGGTTCACATTTGACCTGAGGTTTAGGTTCACATTTGACCTAGTTTGAAACAACGGGTTCACATTTGACCTGAGGTTTTGGTTCACATTTGACCTGGTTTCAAACAATGGGCTCACATTTGACATTAGGTTTAGGTTCAAATTTGACATAGTTTCAAACAACAGGTTCACATTTGACCTGAGGTTTAGGTTCACATTTGACCTGAGGTTTTCGTTCACATTTGACCTGGTTTCAAACAATGTGTTCACATTTGACCTGAGGTTTAGGTTCACATTTGACCTGGGTTCAAACAACAGGTTCACATTTGACCTGGGTTTAGGTTCACGTTTGACCTGGTTTCAAACAATGGGTTCACATTTGACCCTTGGTTTAGGTTCACATTTGACCTGGTTTAGGTTCACATTTGACCTGGTTTCAAACAACGGGTTCACATTTGACCCGAGGTTTAGGTTCACATTTGAGCTAGTTTCAAACAACGGGTTCACATTTGACCTGAGGTTTTGGTTCACATTTGACCTGGTTTCAAACAAGGGGTATACATTTGACCTGAGGTTTAGGTTGACATTTGACCTGGGTTCAAACAACGGGTTCACATTTGACCGAGGTTTAGGTTTACATTTGAACTGGTTTCAAACAACGGGTTCACATTTGACTTAAGGTTTTGGTTCACATTAGACCTGGTTTCAAACAACGGGTTCACATTTGACTTGAGGTTTAGGTTCACATTTGACTTGGGTTCAAACAATGGGTTCACATTTGACCTGAGGTTTTGGTTCACATTTATCCGGGTTTCAAACAACGGGTTCACATTTGACCTGAGGTTTAGGTTCACATTTGACCTATTTTCAAACAACGGGTACACATTTGACCGTGGTTTAGGTTTACATTTAACCTAGTGTCAAACAACGGGTTCACATTTAACCTGAGGTTTAGGTTCATATTTGACCTGGTTTCAAACAACGGGTTCACATTTGACCTGGGGTTTAGGTTCACATTTGACCTACTTTTGGTTCACATTTGACATGGTTTCACACAACGGGTTCACATTTGACCTGGGTTTAGGTTCACATTTGACCTGGTTTCAAACAACGGGTTCACATTTGACCTGAGGTTTAGGTTCACATTTGACCTGGTTTCAAACAACGGGTTCACATTTGACCCTAGGTTTAGGTTCACATTTGACCTGGTTTCAAACAACGGGTTCACATTTAACCTGGTGTTTAGGTTCACATTTGTTCTGGTTTCAAACAATGGGTTCACATTTGACCTGGGGTTTAGGGTCACATTTGACCTGGTTTCAAACAACGTGTTCACATTTGACCTGAAGTTTTGGTTCACATTTGACCTTGGTTCAAACAACGGGTTCACATTTGACCTGAGGTTTAGGTTCACATTTGACCTGGTTTCAAACAACGAGTTCACATTTGACCAGAGGTTTTGGTTCACATTTGACCTAGTTTCAAACAACGGGTTCACATTTGACCTGAGGTTTAGGTTCACTTTTGACCTGGTTTCAAACAATGGGTTCACATTTGACCTGAGGTTTAGGTTCACATTTGACCTAGTTTCAAACAACGGGTTCACATTTCCCCTGGGGTTTTGGTTCACATTTGACCTGGTTTTGGTTCACATTTGACCTGGTTTCAAACAATGGGTTCACATTTGACCTGAGGTTTAGGTTCACATTTGACCTAGTTTGAAACAACGGGTTCACATTTGACCTGAGGTTTTGGTTCACATTTGACCTGGTTTCAAACAATGGGCTCACATTTGACATTAGGTTTAGGTTCAAATTTGACATAGTTTCAAACAACAGGTTCACATTTGACCTGAGGTTTAGGTTCACATTTGACCTGAGGTTTTCGTTCACATTTGACCTGGTTTCAAACAATGTGTTCACATTTGACCTGAGGTTTAGGTTCACATTTGACCTGGGTTCAAACAACAGGTTCACATTTGACCTGGGTTTAGGTTCACGTTTGACCTGGTTTCAAACAATGGGTTCACATTTGACCCTTGGTTTAGGTTCACATTTGACCTGGTTTCAAACAACGGGTTGACATTTGACCTGGTGTTTAGGTTCACATTTGATCTGGTTTCAAACAATGGGTTCACATTTGACCTGGGGTTTAGTGTCACATTTGACCTGGTTTCAAACAACGTGTTCACATTTGACCTGAAGTTTTGGTTCACATTTGACCTTGGTTCAAACAACGGGTTCACATTTGACCTGAGGTTTAGGTTCACATTTGACCTGGTTTCAAACAACGAGTTCACATTTGACCAGAGGTTTTGGTTCACATTTGACCTAGTTTCAAACAACGGGTTCACATTTGACCTGAGGTTTAGGTTCACTTTTGACCTGGTTTCAAACAATGGGTTCACATTTGACCTGAGGTTAAGGTTCACATTTGACCTAGTTTCAAACAACGGGTTCACATTTCCCCTGGGGTTTTGGTTCACATTTGACCTGGTTTCAAACTATGGGTTCACATTTGGCCGGAGGTTTAGGTTCACATTTGACCTGGTTTCAAACAACGGGTTCACATTTGACCTGAGGTTTTGGTTCACATTTGACCTGGTTTCAAACAATGGGCTCACATTTGACATTAGGTTTAGGTTCAAATTTGACCTAGTTTCAAACAACAGGTTCACATTTGACCTGAGGTTTAGGTTCACATTTGACCTGGTTTAAAACAACGGGTTCACATTTGACCTGAGGTTTTCGTTCACATTTGACCTGGTTTCAAACAATGTGTTCACATTTGACCTGAGGTTTAGGTTCACATTTGACCTGGGTTCAAACAACAGGTTCACATTTGACCTGAGGTTTTGGTTCACATTTGACCTGGTTTAAAACAACGGGTTCACATTTGACCTGAGGTTTAAGTTCACATTTTACTTAATTTCAAACAACGAGTTCACATTTGACCTGAGGTTTAGGTTCACATTTGACCTGGTTTCAAACAACGGGTTCACATTTGACCTGAGGTTTAGATTCATATTTGACCTGGTTTCAAACAACGGGTTCACATTTGACCTGAGGTTTTGGTTCACATTTGACTTGGTTTCATAGAACGGGTTCACAATTGACATGGGGTTTAGGTTTACATTTGACCTGGTTTCAAACAACGGGTTCAGAATTTACCTGAGGTTTAGGTTCGCATTTGACCTGGTTTCAAACAATGGGTTCACATTTGACCTGAGGTTTAGGTTCACTTTTTACCTGGTTTCAAACAATGGGTTCCCATTTGACCTGAGGTTTAGGTTCATATTTGACCTAGTTTCAAACAACGGGTTCACATTTCCCCTGGGGTTTTGGTTCATATTTAACCTGGTTTTGGTTCACATTTGACCTGGTTTCAAACAATGGGTTCACATTTGAGCTGAGGTTTAGGTTCACATTTGACATGGTTTCAAACAACGGGTTCACATTTGACCTGAGGTTTTGGTTCACATTTGACCTGGTTTCAAACAATGGGCTCACATTTGACATTAGGTTTAGGTTCAAATTTGACCTAGTTTCAAACAACAGGTTCACATTTGACCTGAGGTTTAGGTTCACATTTGACCTGGTTTAAAACAACGGGTTCACATTTGACCTGAGGTTTTCGTTCACATTTGACCTGGTTTCAAACAATGTGTTCACATTTGACCTGAGGTTTAGGTTCACATTTGACCTAGGTTCAAACAACAGGTTCACATTTGACCTGGTTTAAAACAACGGGTTCACATTTGACCTGAGGTTTTGGTTCACATTTGACCTGAGGTTTTGGTTCACATTTGACCTGGTTTAAAACAATGGGTTCACATTTGACCTGAGGTTTTGGTTCACATTTGACCTGGTTTAAAACAACGGGTTCACATTTGACCTGAGGTTTAAGTTCACATTTTACCTAATTTCAAACAACGAGTTCACATTTGACCTGAGGTTTAGGTTCACATTTAACCTGGTTTCAAACAACGGGTTCACATTTGACCTGAGGTTTAGATTCATATTTGACCTGGTTTCAAACAACGGGTTCACATTTGACCTGAGGTTTTGGTTCACATTTGACTTGGTTTCATAGAACGGGTTCACAATTGACCTGGGGTTTAGGTTTACATTTGACCTGGTTTCAAACAACGGATTCACATTTGACCTGAGGTTTAGGTTCACATTTGACCTAATTTCAAACAACGGGTTCACATTTGACCGAGGTTTAGGTTTACATTTGACCTGGTTTCAAACAACGAGGTCACATTTGACTTAAGGTTTAGGTTCACATTTGACCTGGTTTCAAACAACGGGTTCACATTTGACCTGGGGTTTAGGTTCATATTTGACGCTTTTGGTTCACATTTGACATGGTTTCAAACAACGGGTTAACATTTGACCTGGGGTTTAGGTTCACATTTGACCTGGTTTCAAACAACGGGTTCACAATTGACCCGAGGTTTAGGTTCGAATTTGACCTGGTTTCAAACAACGGGTTCACATTTGACCTGAGCTTTAGGTTCACATTTGACCTGGTTTCAAACAACGGGTTCACATTTGACCTGAGGTTTTGGTTCACATATGACCTATTTTCAAACAACGGGTTCACATTTGACTTGAGGTTTAGGTTCACATTTGACCTGGGTTTAAACAACAGGTTCACATTTGACTTGAGGTTTTGGTTCAAATTTGACCTGGTTTCAAACAACCGGTTCACATTTGACCTGAGGTTTAGGTTCACATTTGACCTAGTTTCAAACAACGTGTTCACATTTACCAGAGGTTTTGGTTCACATTTGACCTGGTATCAAACAACGGGTTCACATTTGACCGGAGGTTTAGGTTCACATTTGACCTAGTTTCAAACAACAGGTTCACATTTGACCTGTGGTTTAGGTTCAGATTTGACCTGGTTTCAAACAACGGGTTCACATTTGACCTGAGGTTTAGGTTCACATTTGACCTGGTTTCAAACAACGGGTTCACATTTCACCTGGGGTTTAGGTTCACATTTGACCTAGTTTTGGTTCACATTTGACCTGGTTTCAAACAACGGGTTCACATTTGACTTGAGGTGTAGGTTCACATTTGACCTGGGTTCAAACAACGGGTTCACATTTGACCTGAGGTTTTGGTTCACATTTGACCTGGTTTCAAACAACGGGTTCACATTTGACTTGAGGTTTAGGTTCACATTTGACCTGAGGTTTAGGTTCACATTTGACCTGGTATCAAACAATGGATTCACATTTGACATGAGGTTTAGGTTCACATTTGACCGGGTTTCAAACAATGGGTTCACATTTGACTTGAGGTTTAGGTTCACATTTGACCTTGTTTCAAACAACGGGTTCACATTTGCCCTGAGGTTTTGGTTCACATTTGACCTGGTTTCAAACAATGGGTTCACATTTGACCTGAGCTTTAGGTTCACATTTGACCTGAGGTTTAGGTTCACATTTGACCTGGTTTCAAACAATGGGTTCACATTTTACATGAGGTTTAGGTTTAAATTTGTCCTGGTTTCAAACAACGGGTTCACATTTGACCCGAGGTTTAGGTTCACATTTGAGCTGGTTTCAAACAACGGGTTCACATTTGACCTGAGGTTTTGGTTCACATTTGACCTGGTTTCAAACAAGGGGTATACATTTGACCTGAGGTTTAGGTTGACATTTGACCTGGGTTCAAACAACGGGTTCACATTTGACCGAGGTTTAAGTTTACATTTGACCTGGTTTCAAACAACGGGTTCACATTTGACTTAAGGTTTTGGTTCACATTAGACCTGGTTTCAAACAACGGGTTCACATTTGACTTGAGGTTTAGGTTCACATTTGACTTGGGTTCAAACAATGGGTTCACATTTGACCTGAGGTTTTGGTTCACATTTATCCTGGTTTGAAACAACGGGTTCACATTTGACCTGAGGTTTAGGTTCACATTTGACCTATTTTCAAACAACGGGTTCACATTTGACCGAGGTTTAGGTTTACATTTAACCTAGTGTCAAACAACGGGTTCACATTTAACCTGAGGTTTAGGTTCATATTTGACCTGGTTTCAAACAACGGGTTCACATTTGACCTGGGGTTTAGGTTCACATTTGACCTACTTTTGGTTCACATTTGACATGGTTTCAAACAACGGGTTCACATTTGACCTGGGTTTAGGTTCACATTTGACCTGGTTTCAAACAACGGGTTCACATTTGACCTGAGGTTTAGGTTCACATTTGACCTGGTTTCAAACAACGGGTTCACATTTGACCCTAGGTTTAGGTTCACATTTGACCTGGTTTCAAACAACGGGTTCACATTTGACCTGGTGTTTAGGTTCACATTTGTTCTGGTTTCAAACAATGGGTTCACATTTGACCTGGGGTTTAGGGTCACATTTGACCTGGTTTCAAACAACGTGTTCACATTTGACCTGAAGTTTTGGTTCACATTTGACCTTGGTTCAAACAACGGGTTCACATTTGACCTGAGGTTTAGGTTCACATTTGACCTGGTTTCAAACAACGAGTTCACATTTGACCAGAGGTTTTGGTTCACATTTGACCTAGTTTCAAACAACGGGTTCACATTTGACCTGAGGTTTAGGTTCACTTTTGACCTGGTTTCAAACAATGGGTTCACATTTGACCTGAGGTTTAGGTTCACATTTGACCTAGTTTCAAACAACGGGTTCACATTTCCCCTGGGGTTTTGGTTCACATTTGACCTGGTTTTGGTTCACATTTGACCTGGTTTCAAACAATGGGTTCACATTTGACCTGAGGTTTAGGTTCACATTTGACCTAGTTTGAAACAACGGGTTCACATTTGACCTGAGGTTTTGGTTCACATTTGACCTGGTTTCAAACAATGGGCTCACATTTGACATTAGGTTTAGGTTCAAATTTGACATAGTTTCAAACAACAGGTTCACATTTGACCTGAGGTTTAGGTTCACATTTGACCTGAGGTTTTCGTTCACATTTGACCTGGTTTCAAACAATGTGTTCACATTTGACCTGAGGTTTAGGTTCACATTTGACCTGGGTTCAAACAACAGGTTCACATTTGACCTGGGTTTAGGTTCACGTTTGACCTGGTTTCAAACAATGGGTTCACATTTGACCCTTGGTTTAGGTTCACATTTGACCTGGTTTCAAACAACGGGTTGACATTTGACCTGGTGTTTAGGTTCACATTTGATCTGGTTTCAAACAATGGGTTCACATTTGACCTGGGGTTTAGTGTCACATTTGACCTGGTTTCAAACAACGTGTTCACATTTGACCTGAAGTTTTGGTTCACATTTGACCTTGGTTCAAACAACGGGTTCACATTTGACCTGAGGTTTAGGTTCACATTTGACCTGGTTTCAAACAACGAGTTCACATTTGACCAGAGGTTTTGGTTCACATTTGACCTAGTTTCAAACAACGGGTTCACATTTGACCTGAGGTTTAGGTTCACTTTTGACCTGGTTTCAAACAATGGGTTCACATTTGACCTGAGGTTAAGGTTCACATTTGACCTAGTTTCAAACAACGGGTTCACATTTCCCCTGGGGTTTTGGTTCACATTTGACCTGGTTTCAAACTATGGGTTCACATTTGGCCGGAGGTTTAGGTTCACATTTGACCTGGTTTCAAACAACGGGTTCACATTTGACCTGAGGTTTTGGTTCACATTTGACCTGGTTTCAAACAATGGGCTCACATTTGACATTAGGTTTAGGTTCAAATTTGACCTAGTTTCAAACAACAGGTTCACATTTGACCTGAGGTTTAGGTTCACATTTGACCTGGTTTAAAACAACGGGTTCACATTTGACCTGAGGTTTTCGTTCACATTTGACCTGGTTTCAAACAATGTGTTCACATTTGACCTGAGGTTTAGGTTCACATTTGACCTGGGTTCAAACAACAGGTTCACATTTGACCTGAGGTTTTGGTTCACATTTGACCTGGTTTAAAACAACGGGTTCACATTTGACCTGAGGTTTAAGTTCACATTTTACTTAATTTCAAACAACGAGTTCACATTTGACCTGAGGTTTAGGTTCACATTTGACCTGGTTTCAAACAACGGGTTCACATTTGACCTGAGGTTTAGATTCATATTTGACCTGGTTTCAAACAACGGGTTCACATTTGACCTGAGGTTTTGGTTCACATTTGACTTGGTTTCATAGAACGGGTTCACAATTGACATGGGGTTTAGGTTTACATTTGACCTGGTTTCAAACAACGGGTTCAGAATTTACCTGAGGTTTAGGTTCGCATTTGACCTGGTTTCAAACAATGGGTTCACATTTGACCTGAGGTTTAGGTTCACTTTTTACCTGGTTTCAAACAATGGGTTCCCATTTGACCTGAGGTTTAGGTTCATATTTGACCTAGTTTCAAACAACGGGTTCACATTTCCCCTGGGGTTTTGGTTCATATTTAACCTGGTTTTGGTTCACATTTGACCTGGTTTCAAACAATGGGTTCACATTTGAGCTGAGGTTTAGGTTCACATTTGACATGGTTTCAAACAACGGGTTCACATTTGACCTGAGGTTTTGGTTCACATTTGACCTGGTTTCAAACAATGGGCTCACATTTGACATTAGGTTTAGGTTCAAATTTGACCTAGTTTCAAACAACAGGTTCACATTTGACCTGAGGTTTAGGTTCACATTTGACCTGGTTTAAAACAACGGGTTCACATTTGACCTGAGGTTTTCGTTCACATTTGACCTGGTTTCAAACAATGTGTTCACATTTGACCTGAGGTTTAGGTTCACATTTGACCTAGGTTCAAACAACAGGTTCACATTTGACCTGGTTTAAAACAACGGGTTCACATTTGACCTGAGGTTTTGGTTCACATTTGACCTGAGGTTTTGGTTCACATTTGACCTGGTTTAAAACAATGGGTTCACATTTGACCTGAGGTTTTGGTTCACATTTGACCTGGTTTAAAACAACGGGTTCACATTTGACCTGAGGTTTAAGTTCACATTTTACCTAATTTCAAACAACGAGTTCACATTTGACCTGAGGTTTAGGTTCACATTTAACCTGGTTTCAAACAACGGGTTCACATTTGACCTGAGGTTTAGATTCATATTTGACCTGGTTTCAAACAACGGGTTCACATTTGACCTGAGGTTTTGGTTCACATTTGACTTGGTTTCATAGAACGGGTTCACAATTGACCTGGGGTTTAGGTTTACATTTGACCCTGGTTTCAAACAACGGATTCACATTTGACCTGAGGTTTAGGTTCACATTTGACCTAATTTCAAACAACGGGTTCACATTTGACCGAGGGTTTAGGTTTACATTTGACCTGGTTTCAAACAACGAGGTCACATTTGACTTAAGGTTTAGGTTCACATTTGACCTGGTTTCAAACAACGGGTTCACATTTGACCTGGGGTTTAGGTTCATATTTGACGCTTTTGGTTCACATTTGACATGGTTTTCAAACAACGGAGTTAACATTTGACCTGGGGTTTAGGTTCACATTTGACCTGGTTTCAAACAACGGGTTCACAATTGACCCGAGGTTTAGGTTCGAATTTGACCTGGTTTCAAACAACGGGTTCACATTTGACCTGAGCTTTAGGTTCACATTTGACCTGGTTTCAAACAACGGGTTCACATTTGACCTGAGGTTTTGGTTCACATATGACCTATTTTCAAACAACGGGTTCACATTTGACTTGAGGTTTAGGTTCACATTTTGACCTGGGTTTAAACAACAGGTTCACATTTGACTTGAGGTTTTTGGTTCAAATTTGACCTGGTTTTCAAGACAACCGGTTCACATTTGACCTGAGGTTTAGGTTCACATTTGACCTAGTTTTCAAACAACGTGTTCACATTTACCAGAGGTTTTGGTTCACATTTGACCTGGTATCAAACAACGGGGTTCACATTTGACCGGAGGTTTAGGTTCACATTTGACCTAGTTTCAAACAACAGGTTCACATTTTGACCTGTGGTTTAGGTTCAGATTTGACCTGGTTTCAAACAACGGGTTCACATTTGACCTGAGGTTTAGGTTCACATTTGACCTGGTTTCAAACAACGGGTTCACATTTCACCTGGGGTTTAGGTTCACATTTGACCTAGTTTTGGTTCACATTTGACCTGGTTTCAAACAACGGGTTCACATTTGACTTGAGGGTGTAGGTTCACATTTGACCTGGGTTCAAACAACGGGTTCACATTTGACCTGAGGTTTTGGTTCACATTTGACCTGGTTTCAAACAACGGGGTTCACATTTGACTTGAGGTTTAGGTTCACATTTGACCTGAGGTTTAGGTTCACATTTGACCTGGTATCAAACAATGGATTCACATTTGACATGAGGTTTAGGTTCACATTTGACCGGGGTTTCAAACAATGGGTTCACATTTGACTTGAGGTTTAGGTTCACATTTGACCTTGTTTCAAACAACGGGTTCACATTTGCCCTGAGGTTTTGGTTCACATTTGACCTGGTTTCAAACAATGGGTTCACATTTGACCTGAGCTTTTAGGTTCACATTTGACCTGAGGTTTAGGTTCACATTTGACCTGGTTTCAAACAATGGGTTCACATTTTACATGAGGTTTAGGTTTAAATTTGTCCTGGTTTTCAAAACAACGGGTTCACATTTGACCCGAGGTTTAGGTTCACATTTGAGCTGGTTTCAAACAACGGGTTCACATTTGACCTGAGGTTTTGGTTCACATTTGACCTGGTTTCAAACAAGGGGGTATACATTTGACCTGAGGTTTTAGGTTGACATTTGACCTGGGTTCAAACAACGGGTTCACATTTGACCGAGGTTTAAGTTTACATTTGACCTGGTTTCAAACAACGGGTTCACATTTTGACTTAAGGTTTTGGTTTCACATTAGACCTGGTTTCAAACAACGGGTTCACATTTGACTTGAGGTTTAGGTTCACATTTGACTTGGGTTCAAACAATGGGTTCACATTTGACCTGAGGTTTTGGTTCACATTTATCCTGGTTTGAAACAACGGGGTTCACATTTGACCTGAGGGTTTAGGTTCACATTTGACCTATTTTCAAACAACGGGTTCACATTTGACCGAGGTTTAGGTTTACATTTAACCTAGTGTCAAACAACGGGTTCACATTTAACCTGAGGTTTAGGTTCATATTTGACCTGGTTTTCAAACAACGGGTTCACATTTGACCTGGGGGTTTAGGTTCACATTTGACCTACTTTTGGTTCACATTTGACATGGTTTTCAAACAACGGGTTCACATTTGACCTGGGTTTAGGTTCACATTTGACCTGGTTTCAAACAACGGGTTCACATTTGACCTGAGGTTTAGGTTCACATTTGACCTGGTTTCAAACAACGGGTTCACATTTGACCCTAGGTTTAGGTTCACATTTGACCTGTTTCAAACAACGGTGTTCACATTTGACCTGGTGTTTAGGTTCACATTTGTTCTGGTTTCAAACAATGGGTTCACATTTGACCTGGGGTTTAGGGTCACATTTGACCTGGTTTTAAACAACGTGTTCACATTTGACCTGAAGTTTTGGTTCACATTTGACCTTGGTTCAAACAACGGGGTTCACATTTGACCTGAGGTTTAGGTTCACATTTGACCTGGTTTCAAACAACGAGTTCACATTTGACCAGAGGTTTTGGTTCACATTTGACCTAGTTTCAAACAACGGGTTCACATTTGACCTGAGGTTTAGGTTCACTTTTGACCTGGTTTCAAACAATGGGTTCACATTTGACCTGAGGTTTAGGTTCACATTTGACCTAGTTTCAAACAACGGGTTCACCATTTCCCCTGGGGTTTTTGGGTTCACATTTGACCTGGTTTTGGTTCACATTTGACCTGGTTTCAAACAATGGGTTCACATTTGACCTGAGGTTTAGGTTCACATTTTGACCTAGTTTGAAACAACGGGTTCACATTTTGACCTGAGGTTTTGGTTCACATTTGACCTGGTTTCAAACAATGGGCTCACATTTGACATTAGGTTTAGGTTCAAATTTGACATAGTTTCAAACAACAGGTTCACATTTGACCTGAGGTTTAGGTTCACATTTGACCCTGAGGTTTTTCGTTCACATTTGACCTGGTTTCAAACAATGTGTTCACATTTGACCTGAGGTTTAGGTTCACATTTGACCAGGGTTCAAACAACAGGTTCACATTTGACCTGGTTTCAAACAACGGGTTCACTTTTGAACTGAGGTTTAGGTTCACATTTGACCTGGTTTCAAACAACGGGTTCACATTTGACCCTTGGTTTAGGTTCACATTTGACCTAGTTTCAAACAACGGGTTCACATTTGACCTGGTGTTTAGGTTCACATTTGATCTGGTTTCAAACAATGGGTTCACATTTGACCTGGGGTTTTAGGGTCACATTTGACCTGGTTTCAAACAACGTGTTCACATTTGACCTGAATTTTTGGTTCACATTTGACCTTGGTTCAAACAACGGGTTCACATTTGACCTGAGGTTTAGGTTCACATTTGACCTGGTTTCAAACAACGAGTTCACATTTGACCAGAGGTTTTGGTTCACATTTGACCTAGTTTCAAACAACGGGTTCACATTTGACCTTAGGTTTAGGTTCACTTTTGACCTGGTTTCAAACAATGTGTTCACATTTGACCTGAGGTTTAGGTTCACATTTGACCTAGTTTCAAACAACGGGTTCACATTTCCCCTGGAGTTTTGGTTCACATTTGACCTGGTTTTGGGATCACATTTGACCTGGTTTCAAACAATGGGTTTCACATTTGACCTGAGGTTTAGGTTCACATTTGACCTGGTTTCAAACAACGGGTTCACATTTGACCTGAGGTTTTTGGTTCAAATTTGACCTGGTTTTTAAACAATGGGCTCACATTTGACATTAGGTTTAGGTTCAAATTTGACCTAGTTTCAAACAACAGGTTCACATTTGACCTGAGGTTTAGGTTCACATTTGACCTGGTTTAAAACAACGGGGTTCACATTTGACCTGAGGTTTTCGTTCACATTTGACCTGGTTTCAAACAATGGTGTTCACATTTGACCTGAGGTTTAGGTTCATATTTGACCTGGGTTCAAACAACAGGTTCACATTTGACCTGAGGTTTTGGTTCACATTTGACCTGGTTTAAAACAACGGGTTCACATTTGACCTGAGGATTAAGTTCACATTTTACTTAATTTCAAACAACGAGTTCACATTTGACCTGAGGTTTAGGTTCACATTTGACCTGGTTTCAAACAACGGGTTCACATTTGACCTGAGGTTTAGGATTCATATTTGACCTGGTTTCAAACAACGGGTTCACATTTTGACCTGAGGTTTTGGTTCACATTTGACTTGGTTTCATAGAACGGGGTTCACAATTGACCTGGGGGTTTAGGTTTACATTTGACCTGGTTTTCAAACAACGGATTCACATTTGACCTGAGGTTTAGGTTCACATTTGACCTAATTTCAAACAACGGGTTTCACATTTGACCGAGGTTTAGGTTTACATTTGACCTGGTTTCAAAACAACGAGGTCACATTTGACTTAAGGTTTAGGTTCACATTTGACCTGGTTTCAAACAACGGGGTTCACATTTGACCTGGGGTTTAGGTTCATATTTGACGCTTTTGGGTTCACATTTGACATGGTTTCAAACAACGGGTTTAACATTTGACCTGGGGTTTAGGTTCACATTTGACCTGGTTTCAAACAACGGGGTTCACAATTGATCCGAGGTTTAGGTTCGAATTTGACCTGGTTTCAAACAACGGGTTCACATTTTGACCTGAGCTTTAGGTTCACATTTGACCTGGTGTCAAACAACGGGTTCACATTTGACCTGAGGTTTTTGGTTCACATATGACCTATTTTCAAACAACGGGTTCACATTTGACTTGAGGTTTAGGTTCACATTTGACCTGGGTTTAAACAACAGGTTCACATTTGACTTGAGGTTTTGGTTCAAATTTGACCTGGTTTCAAACAACCGGGTTCACATTTGACCTGAGGTTTAGGTTCACATTTGACCTAGTTTCAAACAACGTGTTCACATTTACCAGAGGTTTTGGTTCACATTTGACCTGGTATCAAACAACGGGTTCACATTTGACCGGAGGTTTAGGTTCACATTTGACCTAGTTTCAAACAACAGGTTCACATTTGACCTGTTGGTTTTAGGTTCAGATTTGACCTGCTTTCAAACAACGGGTTCACATTTGACCTGAGGTTTAGGTTCACATTTGACCTGGTTTCAAACAACGGGTTCACATTTCACCTGGGGTTTAGGTTCACATTTGACCTAGTTTTGGTTCACATTTGACCTGGTTTCAAACAACGGGTTCACATTTGACTTGAGGTGTAGGTTCACATTTGACCTGGGTTCAAACAACGGGTTCACATTTGACCTGAGGTTTTGGTTCACATTTGACCTGGTTTCAAACAACGGGTTCACATTTGACTTGAGGTTTAGGTTCACATTTGACCTGAGGTTTAGGTTTCACATTTGACCTGGTATCAAACAATGGGTTCACATTTGACATGAGGTTTAGGTTCACATTTGACCGGGTTTTCAAACAATGGGTTCACATTTGACTTGAGGTTTAGGTTCACATTTGACCTTGTTTCAAACAACGGGTTCACATTTTCCCTGAGGTTTTTGGTTCACATTTGACCTGGTTTCAAACAATGGGTTCACATTTGACCTGAGCTTTAGGTTCACATTTGACCTGAGGTTTAGGTTCACATTTGACCTGGTTTCAAACAATGGGTTCACATTTTTACATGAGGTTTAGGTTTAAATTTGTCCTGGTTTCAAACAACGGGTTCACATTTGACCCCGAGGTTTAGGTTCACATTTGAGCTGGTTTTCAAACAACGGGTTCACATTTGACCTGAGGTTTTGGTTCACATTTGACCTGGTTTCAAACAAGGGGTATACATTTGACCTGAGGTGTAGGTTCACATTTGACCTGGGTTTCAAACAACGGGTTCACATTTGACCTGAGGTTTTGGGTTCACATTTGACCTGGTTTCAAACAACGGGTTCACATTTGACTTGAGGTTTAGGTTCACATTTGACCTGAGGTTTAGGTTCACATTTGACCTGGTATCAAACAATGGGTTTCACATTTGACATGAGGTTTAGGTTCACATTTGACCGGGGTTTCAAACAATGGGGTTCACATTTGACTTGAGGTTTAGGTTCACATTTGACCTTGTTTTCAAACAACGGGGTTCACATTTGCCCTGAGGTTTTGGTTCACATTTGACCTGGTTTCAAACAATGGGTTTCACATTTGACCTGAGCTTTAGGTTCACATTTGACCTGAGGTTTAGGTTCACATTTGACCTGGTTTCAAACAATGGGTTCACATTTTACATGAGGTTTAGGTTTAAATTTGTCCTGGTTTCAAACAACGGGTTCACATTTGACCCGAGGTTTAGGTTCACATTTGAGCTGGTTTCAAACAACGGGTTCACATTTGACCTGAGGTTTTGGTTCACATTTGACCTGGTTTCAAACAAGGGGGTATACATTTGACCTGAGGTTTAGGTTGACATTTTGACCTGGGTTCAAACAACGGGTTCACATTTGACCGAGGTTTAAGTTTACATTTGACCTGGTTTCAAACAACGGGTTCACATTTGACTTAAGGTTTTGGTTCACATTTAGACCTGGTTTCAAACAACGGGTTCACATTTGACTTGAGGTTTAGGTTCACATTTGACTTGGGTTCAAACAATGGGTTCACATTTGACCTGAGGTTTTGGTTCACATTTATCCTGGTTTGAAACAACGGTGTTCACATTTGACCTGAGGTTTAGGTTCACATTTGACCTATTTTCAAACAACGGGTTCACATTTGACCGAGGTTTAGATTTACATTTAACCTAGTGTCAAACAACGGGTTCACATTTAACCTGAGGTTTAGGTTCAATATTTGACCTGGTTTCAAACAACGGGTTCACATTTGACCTTGGGGTTTAGGTTCACATTTGACCTACTTTTGGTTCACATTTGACATGGTTTCAAACAACGGGTTCACATTTGACCTGGGTTTTAGGTTCACATTTGACCTGGTTTCAAACAACGGGTTCACATTTGACCTGAGGTTTAGGTTCACATTTGACCTTGGTTTCAAACAACGGGTTCACATTTGGACCCTAGGTTTAGGTTCACATTTGACCTGGTTTCAAACAACGGGTTCACATTTGACCTGGTGTTTAGGTTCACATTTGTTCTGGTTTCAAACAATGGGTTCACATTTGACCTGGGGTTTAGGGTCACATTTGACCTGGTTTTAAACAACGTGTTCACATTTGACCTGAAGTTTTTGGTTCACATTTGACCTTGGTTCAAACAACGGGTTCACATTTGACCTGAGGTTTAGGTTCACATTTGACCTGGTTTCAAACAACGAGTTCACATTTGACCAGAGGTTTTTGGTTCACATTTGACCTAGTTTCAAACAACGGGTTCACATTTGACCTGAGGTTTAGGTTCACTTTTGACCTGGTTTCAAACAATGGGTTCACATTTGACCTGAGGTTTAGGTTCACATTTGACCTAGTTTCAAACAACGGGTTCACATTTCCCCTGGGGTTTTGGTTCACATTTGACCTGGTTTTGGTTCACATTTGACCTGGTTTCAAACAATGGGGTCACATTTGACCTGAGGTTTAGGTTCACATTTGACCTAGTTTGAAACAACGGGTTCACACTTGACCTGAGGTTTTGGTTCACATTTGACCTGGTTTTCAAACAATGGGCTCACATTTGACATTAGGTTTTAGGTTCAAATTTGACATAGTTTTCAAACAACAGGTTCACATTTGACCTGAGGTTTTAGGTTCACATTTGACCTGAGGTTTTCGTTCACATTTTGACCTGGTTTCAAACAATGTGTTCACATTTGACCTGAGGTTTAGGTTCACATTTGACCAGGGTTCAAACAACAGGTTCACATTTGACCTGGGTTTAGGTTCACATTT